>JAWWEV010000167.1:36221443-36273121 GCA_035583235.1 Hafferia zeledoni
CATATGTGCCTGCATGGATGTGTCCCTAAGACTCACAGAAGACCCAGAAGGTCGCAGCTGTTTGGTTTTTTAATAGTCATAAGGGTGTGGTTTTTTATATAACCTAGAAACATTTTCTAGTATGTGAGTTCTCACTCTATCTACATAAAAGACCTTGTTAAAAGGTTTTATTGCAACTTTTCTGCCAAACACAAGTAGGTCTAGTTTGAGAAAGATCTAATTAGTAATGAGTCTAAGTATATGCTCCACTTAAACATTTAACAATAGTATTTCATTTTCTAATGAAATACAGTACTGTGAACCTTTGGTCATGAAAGAACACACAAAATGTTACCTGACTGCAAAGCCAATTAGCAACATCTTTATGCCTTTCTCCACATCTGGAATGATTAATTCTTTTCTACTGTTACCTCATGATACTCAAAGATAAATATTGATATCAAAGTTGCAGTCATTGATGCTTTACCATTAAATCATACCAAAGGTCACCTTTCTACAAATCTTAAAATGAAGCTTCCTCAGTCTGAGGAAATCAGGTTGATTTTCTTTGTTGTTATAAAAAAGTCACTAGAAGAATAAAAAAAAAAAAATGAGGATAAATCAAAAATCGGTATCAAAAATTAAAACTTCGTTCCTAATAAAATAAAACCCCACATTTAGTGTAAGTGTCTGGCTTGTTGTTGTGAAGCTGACCTAGCATTTCTTATTCCTGAGTCATATACAGAAATGCTGCTGTGCAGTGGACTGTTAAGAGCATGAAAGTCTGACCATTTTGCAGATTTCTGGAGTCTCAGGAGGATTTTCTTTCTAAATATAAGCTACATGATATACTCACAGGAAGAGTCTTAAAACAACATTAAAGTTCTAATACCAGCATTGCCAGGAAAGCATTGATAGTTCAAACCACTGTTGTTGCTGGGCAAGTCTGTCATTTAAACACTTGAATGAAGTCTCAGGGTCTGTGTATCAAACACTTTGAAAATGAGCCATAAAAACATTGCAAATTAATAAATATTTTAAGTTATTTTTAATCACTTTAATTACCTGCACTCTAACAATGACTGAATGTGCAGAGTGCATAAAGGGAAAGCCAATTGTTTGTGGACAGCCTTGAATGTAAAGGTGATACTGGAACAGGCTACAGGTTTAGTTATTTCATCCTCACCCTCACACGTGAAGGTTTTCAGTGTCTGTCAAAGCAACAGCCATTCTACTGACAGTTCACTGGATCTTCAGACTACTGTAACTTTGAAGAAACAGTTGAGGATAAAAAAATCATTCTTTGAATTATGAGCTATAAATTCTATATAGGATATAATTGATAACATATGTATTATTTATTAAATGCTTATTTTCAGCAGAATTGCATCTGGTTTCCACTTATGAGATAGACACATGCTAGTGCACAATCCTGTAATATACATTAGCCTGGGACTTGAAGTTATACTAATGCTGAACACTTTATTTCATTGGCTTTTTGTAGTAGAAAGACACTAGATAGATATCTGTGTCAGATATCTGATAGCATGAATGAAACTAGTATTTGGCACAGGATGTTCAAATGAGATGACCTGGAAACAAGAAGCATTTAGAGATGCTGTATCAAATAAAGTCTCTAGTACCTTCAATAAAATGGAACTATATGTTTGTGGGGGTGGGAATTCCTTGTATGTAAGTCAACTATGAGAATAAACAGTTTGTTATAAATAAAGAGCAAGAAATAAATAATTCTGAAGGTATATAAATATGCTTTTCCATTAAATTGATTTCAGTCCTGACAATCTTACCTCAAAAAAGATTACATCAATAATAGAAAAGGTTTTCAAAACACATTACTGAAGAAGTGTAAATGGCTTGGCAAATTTGAGTAATGTGAAAGATCAGCAATTTCATTACAGTAAAGAAGGAAAGTGTAGAACAAGTGGAAGAAGAGCATATATGCCATAGATATTCAGCCTAGAGAACATATTGCTATGAGATACTACTAATGTCTAATAAATCTGAGAGTTGAAAGTCAGAAAATTTCATGTTAATGAACGAGTCAGCATACTTAAAGTTAACAAAAAGTTATTTTCCTCTTGCTAGATTGTTTCAGATATGCCTATTGTGGAGGCCTTTCTGACTTTCCCTGAAGTATCTGCCAATTTATAGAGTAAGGAACCAGACTGAAGGTGTAGAGAATTTCTAGTTCATAATACATGTGTAACTGTGTCTTATTAAATAAAACTGAGAATATTCTGCTGAAGAAAGAGCAAGTAGAAGCTTGATTTTTGCACCAATATATTGCATCCTTTCTGTTTCTGATTTCTCTGCCTTTGAAAATACAAAAGCAAGAAATCTGCTGAATTTTCCTGCTCGGGGACTTTTTTTCCTGTTGAGATGTTCCTTTTTCTATGTTCATTGTAACACACAGAATAATGCTAATATTTTGTTATTGGAAGTGAAAATGCACTTCAAAATACTTCAGTGTTCCTCCTACGATGCTTCTTATTAAGCCTCCCTCACACTCAGAACCATATTCACAGTGTTTTAAAGAAGACAAATGCAATTTATTGTCACTAGAAACAGTATTGTTAGCATGGCACCCTGAATGATTGCTGTCACCATTCAGAGTTGTGTCTCATATTCTGAGAACTATCTCTAACAAAAATATTCTTTGTTCTCAAGAAAGCACACATAAGATCAAAGTATTAACAAGGCTATCATAGCTGATCTCAACTATAACATATTCTGTATGTCTGAAATTATAATATTTTATTTATGTAAACAACCTTTTAAAACATACAGATGAGTGTTAACCAGTTATTATGATGCTTCACAAGATCATCTTGGCAAAGAGACCTCTCTCTGCTACTAGATAAACCAAGATTTGTTAATATATATATAATATATATTATTCCTCAGCTATAATGATGGGTTCCAAAGGAGCAGTTACCTTATACCACTTAAAAATTACAATCTTGAGGTAAATTCCATCATACTATCAGAATATTTGTAATTCATAACATTCTCTTTTATGTCTATTAACTTTGCTGTTAATCCATGAGTAGCATGCCCTTCGGTTAATGAAATCTATTTTTACAGCTGGTTTGAAATTGATTGGATTGCAGGCACACTTACCCAAACAACTAATTGAAGAAACAGAATGAGAATTGTATTTTAAGGTTTCAGATAATACCAAGTCCCTTGTTGTTGGGATTTCATATGCTCTTAGATCTAAAAGGTGAGCTGTGTATTGAACTTGCTTCTGTATTTAGTGCGTTGTAGCCATAAGGACTAATTAATGAGATCAGAGACTGCTGCCACCTTCTCAGCAGATGTGTGTAATCGGCCAATTAGAACAGGCTTTGTAATGTAAACAGCATCGTTAACCAATAGTCAATGCCAAGGTGCCACAGCCGCGGAAGAATACAGTTTTAAAGTGTTTAAGAGTTTCTGTGCGTATGAATAAAGTTGCCTGTTGCTGTTAACTCCCATGGAGTCATCTCGTCAGGTCATAAACCCGTCTACCCCGGTTACACCTTGTGAAGGGTATACTGTTTCTTCTCTTTGTTCTGCTTTTGGAAAAGTATAGCTGTGGGTTGCAGTGGTTTTTTCAGCTGTATATGTCATAGAAATTACAAAGATTTCCAAAGCAAAATCACTGAATAATCCAGGACACAGTGATTTACAAAGGTATTTAGTGTGCTATATATGATCATTATCAGTTTTCTTTCATGGATATATGAAGATGACCTTTAGCTATCTGTTCAAAACAATTAAAGTATTTCAGTTTTGCTGATATCTAACCGTAGCAAATCTCTTAGAATGAATACATAACACAGCCACTAGGGATAGAAACCATTTGTTGAAGTACTAATCAAAGCATGGTTCCTTACAGCAGGGATTGAAAAGCTGCTGCCCTGCTAACTAAATTCCTTCAGTCAGTCAGTTCTAGAAGAGCAAATAATTCAAGGGATTTCAGCATGCACATCTTCATAAGCTGAAGGTGTAAAACAATAGTGATGCTATAGAGGAAATCAGCTGACTACAGCTGGGGAGTCTGAAAATCTTGGCATTTTTCTTTCAGAAACCTTGTGACCTACTCCATTGGTTCTCTGTGGACTGTTAATACACTGAAGTTGAGTTCAATGCAGGTTTTCATATAGTCTTTCTTTTTTCAGAGAAGCTTTTCTAGTGTCAAAAATATATATGAATGTAACTGTATTTTTTGAGTAAAGTAATACTCATCTGAAATAGTTGCATTCATTTACATTCTGTAACTTTGTGTGTTAAAAACATTGTTTGAATATATCCATGCTGTTGCTGTAAAAATGTGTAAACGTGTTTGTATGCAAATATAGCAAGAGAGTTAATTTATATTGACCTCATAAGGCTTTTTGCACTATCCACCACAACATCCTCAGAAGCAAATTACTACCAAGTGAACTGAAAATCCTCCACATTATCTAACTAGAATGATACATCATTGCAGATCTCAGAAGGATCTTTCTTGTGTTTAGTTCCATACTTTTATTACTGATTTGCTTCATGGAACAGAAAACAGACAACACATTTGAAAATTAAAACACTTAGGACAAGTTGCAATTATAATGGAAACCACAATTGCAGTCAAAAGCTTCTTCATAAATTGCAAAGGTGATGCTGAAAAGAGGCTACTGCTCAAAAGGAACAAATGTCAAAGTATGGATATTAGCAGCATTTTTCAGCTATACAGACTGGGCATGGGCAGTACCATGTGAGGGAGAACACCATTTTCAGAACATGATCTGTAACAGCAAGTGTCATACTTGTGCAAGTCACATTAAATTATACTTTCAGTGTGCTTGGTATCAGCTGAAGAACTCCATCCAGACTTGGAAAATGATAGTTAAAGAAACTTGTGTACATCCAGAGTTCAGGAAAGAGGAAGTAAAATGGACAGAGATCTGGAAAACATGATAAATGATTACAGGTTGGAAGGAAGTAGCTTAAAAAAGGCTGAGAAAAGGCAGTAAGGAGGGGAATCTGTTATTAACCTGGCCTATGCTGGATATGATGAGAAAAACTCATCTGAAATTGCAGGAAAGATAAACTAGACCTTAAAAACTACTATGTAAATAGAAAGCATAATAACATATGGCTGTAAATAGATTCAGCAGATTATGGAATGACCAGTAGCTACATGAATCTTAAAGACAGTTTCATGGCTTAGTTCATCCCAAGCTCAATAACACCCCAAAGTCAATTTTTATCAGCCAGCCTTAATCAAAAACCAATAGAGTGACATAATCAAAAGTAAGCATTAACCCCATTTGCAGAAGTTTGATTGTCAATTTATACATTTACATGAAATGTTAGTGATCATTTATCTTCATAAGTATGAAGGTAACAATGACTAAGCTTTTAGGAAGGAGCGTTTTCCTTTTTGTTTTGATAGCAATTAACTTCTGAGCAGCACTGAGTATTTCAGCATGTTGTAATGGCATCCAAACAAGCCCAGAAGTTCTTGGCATTTTCATTGCTGGAAAGGGAGGGCAATGGAGTGATGAAAGGAAAGTTTTCACCACTGAGTTAATATTAAGAAAACCAGAAAATGTGGGAGGGAGAGGGATTTTGAATATGTATTATGAATATAGATAATCTGCTATAAAAGTCAGTATGACTCCCCACTGACAGATTCCTTTCCATTAATACAACTTGAAGATGCAGAGTTGTGCATCAGCCAGAAAACATGAAGTATGTTTTAGCTTGACAGCTAGTTACAAATAGGGTGACAAAAACTTTCAGAACTTACTATGTAGAGCTGTAGTCCTCTTTTAATTTCTGTACCTATTTTCTTAACAACTGTGTTAACTTTTTATGCTTATTTCACCATTATCTCAAACAAGGTGTATCTAGTTATTCTGTGACAGATTTATCCCATTCCAAAGTATGCAGAACCTGCAAACAGGGACAATCAAGCACTTCAGCATTTCCCATCTTATTATTAGAAGCTGACACTGACTGTGCTCTAACTGGAGAGCTTATAATGTAGGCATATACAAATAAACAGTCTTTACATATCAACCAATCAAATAGCTTTGAATATGTTAGACCATTTTTAAATCCATTCCTGAAGACTTTTAATACCAAATTTCCTAAGATACAACAGGATTTGTTGAGATACAAGAGAAGGGTAGAGCAGATAATTTCTTATGGTCCTTTTATATTTTCCAAGAGCCTATGAGTATGCCTGTTATACAATCAAAGAGAGTATTAAGGCCTAGAGAGGTGACAGGGATTACCTTTAGTCCAGTTAACACAGGGCAGTGAAGATCTCATACACTTTTCAGAGCTGTGCAGGCTTTCTGACGTCCAGGATGCCTGCTCTCAGGCTCCATTATTCTAATGTGCTATTTCCCAATATTTTTACCTCTACCATTTTCTCTTTCGCTCTAAAGTCAATAACATTTAGTACATGGACCTTACTAGAGATTTAGCTGGGGGGTTTTCCATCAAGTATATTGGAAGGTCCTTGGTGTGTGCCTAAGTTCAAGTGAGACAAATCTTGTCTAGTGGGTGCCAAGCATCCAGCCCAGATTCAACTGAATTATCACAGATTTAGTAAATCTGTATGAATGGCTGAACTGTGATTGTTGTCTCTGTGGATGTTCCTTGTCTTCAGAAAGTGAAAGAAAATATGGCCCAGTTTAAAGTGAACTGAGAACTTGACTCATTGACTACAATGACAAGATTTACTTGGTTACCTATAAAAGACAAGTTTCTAAGGGATGTCCCCCAGAGAAGAAAAGATTGCTGAGAAAATCATGGGAATTCCACTTTATAATCAATCTTTGTATTTTTTGGTCTATGTTCTTATTTTCTGAACTATTTCATAAAGATAAGTTGTAAACTGATAACTTTGTAAAATATTTTAAAATCTCAGTAGGAAAATATGGGCATTGAAAAGAATTCAAGCAAAGTCTTTTTAGTAATAGCATGCTCAGTTACTGCAGCTCGGCTGGCATACATTTGGTTTCACTGTGGTCTCTTTATTTTTAGTCCAAGGTTTTAGTTTCTTAAGCCAGACCTTGCAGCACTGAACGAAACAATTCTATAAAACCAATTTGGATACAATACTCAGAAGTGGTACTTATTGTAATATCCAGTGTTGGTGACAGGCTGCCTGGAGTCCTGCCAATGCTGATTTAGCAGTATATGCCAGCTCAGTGAGTCAGAAACAGTTTTTACATGTGCCAGCTCAATTGTGCAAGGTTGCTCAGAAATCCCTTTCAATATCCAGGCAGAATAATTGCTGTATTTCCAATCTACTTTCCTTAGGAAAAAGGCACAAAGGAAAGGAGAACCATCAATAGAATAGCTTTTAATATCAATTTGGTAGCCTGCCATGGAAGGTCATTGCTTTGAAAATATTTCACTGTAAGTGAATATTTAAGTCATGTGATAGCGGGTGAAGCTTTCTGTCATTCAAGTATGGGAGAGAGAAAAATAGTCTTTGAAAGAATAAGTGCTATTAAACAGTAAGAATAAGAGTTTAAAAATTCACTTGCCTAGATGAAAAAATAGAGCTTAGCAGAGACCGAGGAACATACATGTGCAGTTCTATGTAAATTTAGCCCACATATCACATTTGAGAGCAAAAGAGAAAGATGGAGCACAGGTGTGATCTTTTTAAACATGTCTTTAATGAAATGGTATGGTAATATTTTAGTTACCATTAAGGATATTACTTACCCCTCAGTATGGAATGAGTTTGTAGAAAATGCCTGTTTCAGACTAATTCCTGTAGAGTTCCTCTGTTCAACTCACTACGAAATATGAAAACAGCATTTTTAAGGGTCAAGTCAAGATAGCTATTCGTCACTTGCCTGGGACAGTGTCATTACTGAGTGCTTGCATAAAAAGCATATTGCAATTTAGAAAACCAGAACCCAACCAGAATAGGTTTGTATAGCTTGACTTAGAAATAGTAATAAAACTAGATAAGAGGATAAAATGAACATTCTAATAGTCATTGAAATCGATAACCATCACTCACCACGTACCTGTCACAAGACTGGTTCAGTGTAAAACAAAGAAAAGTTGCCATCTACTCAAATTTTCTTATATGGAATTAACAATCTCAGTAAGAGAAACATTGTTTGAACAACTAAACCTATGTTCCCTACCCCAAAATCAAATTACAATAGCTGGAATAGGTGATTTTTGAAAACATTCTCCACTTCTAGGCTTTGAATGAATAACCAATATGCTTTGTAACCCTGTTTTTTACCAAGGGCTGAAGCACCTCCTTGTGCTCCCACCTGTCTTTCTCACATGACAAATGATCCTTAACTCCAATGCATTTAAGAGTCAGATAACTGCTATTTTTAACCTCTGAAACATCCCTCTCAGCATTTTGTACCAGTCTCTCCTGTTTTGGTTCCACCACTGACTCTAACAAAGCTGGCTGACCCTCCCATCAGAATTCCTACTTGAGTTTTCTATGCCTATTTTCTTTCATTTCACGTCTCAGCTTTATCAGACAGGCTCTGTAGCTAAGGCCTAGCTTATGGCATTCAAATCATTTGCAACATGGAAAGATAGCTGCCTTTTATTTTCTTCTGGACATTATTTGCCTTTACACTTCTACAGAAGAAAATACTTAACAGCTGCTGTGGTGCTTATAATGACCATTTATGTAACAAAATTAAAACACCACCAAAAAATACTTTTTTTTAGTACTTGTCTTAAATATTGCTTCCAATAAAAACTGAAATAAAAAGATGCGAAGGGAATTCTTTTAAGTTTAGAATTATCATTAGTAGTAGAAATGAGACTTTCAACAAAATCATCAATTAAAATTAAATTTCAGTATAGTTTAAATCTCAAGCAATATCAGTGTAAGTAGACTGATTGGATGGGGTTAAACCAAGACTGGATGGGGGTTTGAGTGCTTCAGCTTCTCCTTTATAATACCTGCACTGAAAGTCACACTCAAAAACTGTAAGTCCAAAAAAAAGTGTTACAAACAATAATATCAAACACATCTTCAGATAGGAAAAAAACTGATAAAAAAAGCTGAATTTGCAAGTCTCCATGCAAGTAATCCAAGAGATGACTCTTGTCTACAGGATTGGTTGTTCATAAAACCCATTTCCACAATGGAAAATGTAGCTTGTAATAGACCTTAAACTTCTCTCAGAAGAATGCAGCCATCTGAGAAATATAGTGGGTGTCACTGCAAAATATTGCATCATATAATGATATTACAAGTGTCATACTGACACACATGCCAGATTTGTGGTCTGTACAGATCATCTACTGACCTGTGCAAATACACAATGGGGACAGTGACTACTCTGCCCTCTTTGCAGGATGGAAACAAGGTTCTTCTTGGAACTTTGGAATAACAGAGATAAATAACTTAGACTTCATTTCTGAATTATATGGATCTTCATCCAGGGATATATGCATGTTCAAAGGTTGTAGGGTTCAGTAAACTTCAGCATAAAAAAGCATAAACTTCAGGCATAACCTGAAACCCAGTATTCAAATGATTTGTGTAGTCTACTTTATTAATCAGAGTTTGCCATTATTACTGAGGAAATGTCACAACAGATTTCTGCACAGTTGCTAAGGAAAGCAAATGTGTTGGTCAAATGACTTTTGATATAAAATATCAAACTTTTCTGCAATAGTAGTTTTGAAATTACTGACATAAGAGGAGAGGTTTGAAGAGTACTAGTTAATCTCATGGTTGGCATCTACAACACTGGGCACAGTGTGTTAATTATGTTGTCTGCATGGGTGGCAGGTCCCTAGGATATTTGTTTATATGTGTGCAACTTAAAAAAAATAAGAAATGTGAGAACATAGAATTTTGATAATGATGCATCACTGAATTACCAAGAAAGAATATAAGCTGGTATTCTCAAGAATTCCCAACATTAACATGTGACAATCATACAACTATTCCCATGCTTTAATCTCTTCCTTCAGTATCACCATGGAAGAGTGGAGTAAGTCCAGTAAATTAACTTGGAAGTTATAAAACCACCATCCACTAAATTGAATTTTATTCCAAAAACTAGAATCTATAAGGCAAGGTAGCCATTAACCTGTAGAAAGAACAGATATACCAAGTATAACTGAGTTAATGTGCAATGATTGCAGAGTGGGACACAGTCTGGGCCAGTCATTCTTTTCTCCCTGCACTTCTTAAACTGTTTCTAGATGCACTGGTGCTTTTTTTTCTTTTCAGGAAAATAACCTACAGTACATTGGAAATCAGTCAGAGCAAGAGAGAAGCTGTTTCCCAATTATTATTAAAGGAGCTTGTTGAAAAGAATTAAAGTTGGAAGTTATCTGTGATGGAATAAATAAAATCAGATTGCAGAATCTGACTGGGAAAAGAGCTCCATGTTCAAAGGATGTGCTAACACTTCGTAAAGTTTTTGCTGCTTCTTCTACATATATCTTCTTAAAAAAGAAAAATGTTGTGTCACACTTCAAAGACAAGAGCACTGGGTTTTTGTGAGGCCAACTTCTTGTAGTGGCCCTTTGGGGCACCTCTCAGTATATATTTTGGTCTATATAAATTCAGGTATACTTATTTTTTCTTCCTGTTTTTCTTATCATTATGCATTATATTTATATTATGCTCTAATATTTAATAACCTCTTTTTAGACAGAAGTTACTAGAAAAATTAATTGTGTATAAATTGCTTTATGTAGAATTGTTAGGGTTTGGATATAGAACTGCTCTTCAAAAACATTTACTTCAGTCTTGATTCTGCTTCTGATTTGCTATAAAATGTTGAATGCAATGTGTTCCCCAGATTTTCCAGTAACAGCACTTTGGTTCTGTTCTTTCTAACAAGTCTGGTTTGAGATGTTGGACCATGTCCTCTGCCATTCCCCCTACTACTCAGAAAAGCAAGTTCCTCTTTCTACTGATTACACTCATATTCCCACAGACCAGAAGGGGACCAGAGCTTTTGCAATCCCCAAAATATCATGAGGCTTTCAGTTGTTTGTACACTTGTCTAGCCAATTTGAGCAATAGCAATATTATCATTCAGTACTGATAGCCATAAAGCCTAATGGTTTTGGATTGCTCAGATGTTGAGAAACAGGGCATTCCTGTTGCTGATTAGAGTCAGGTGAAGTAATTTGAATAAGGCAAAGTGATTACATCTGAACGTTCTTGGCTGGAAAAATATGCCACAGATTGAGTGTATGATTGGTCAGTTCGTACCTTTGGGCTGGTTTATGGCAGTGGCAAGTGAGTACTGTTTTATCCATAGTGAAATCTGTTTACACTGGGTAGACTTACTGAGACATAAGAAAGCAATGAAGTAATGGTCCTGACAAATCTAAAATTCAAGGTTTGATTTCACAGATGAAATTTGAAGATATTGAAATTAATAAATTTGAAGGAATCATTGGAATGGAGACAATAAACACTGAATACAAAGATTCTTCATTAAAATGAAGACTATATAGGGTTACATCTGTTCAACTAAAATGTGTGAACCTCCCTGGGCAAGAATGTATACATTTTTGCATTAAACTGATGAAAACTTTCCAAATTTGCCCTCTATAACTTTTTATTTTACAAATACCCATATCTGTCAAGCTCATGATTACTAAATGCCATTCTGTCACATTAAAAAATGTATCTGTGACAAAGATGAGATGACTGTGAACAAGGCCAGTGACACTGAGCTACAGCAGGACAGAATAAAGCAGAAGGTTTGATAATGAGAGATTACACTTTCCAGCTATTCTTCCGAGGACCAGAGGGAGGGAATTATTTGGCTTATGCTGGCAGCAATTTCCCTAAGCCATGTGAGATGGCATACCTCAAGCTGTTGCAAATGTAGGCAGAACAACCACAGGCCACGGCTCTTGGTTGGATCTAGATTCCCCAGGGTATAAAATATATTGAAAAGACTTCTAAATAGGGGCTGATCACTTAATTTGACTGTTTGAATGGAAGTCCCACATATTCTTCTATCTCTAACCCTTATTCACAGTTCCCTTGAAGCTTAATAATCACTTCTGATCATTTTTTTATTTTTAAATTAGATTAGCTGCTCATGGTTACAGTTTTACAACTGTAATGTATCAGATGTGTTAAGCAGAACTTACGCTCTGTCCCCTTTTCTAGGTTCTGCAAAGCTGCAATGGACAGAGGTTATTAAGTTCCTGCTGTGTTTAAGTTTCCTACAGATCAGTTTTAATAAAATGTTTGTTTCTTCAGAACTGTACAGTGGTCGCATTAATCCCTAGTCCTTGAAAACTTAAAACTTAAGCCAAGCTTTCCCACAGAACATTTGAAAACAGAAATATATTAGTATTCATTTATATTTTTCTGTATTGAAATTTTGGTTAATTGCAATGGTTAAAGATTGTGTCGCACATCTTTTTTAAGTGCAAATACTTAAAGCTTTTTGTCCTTTATGCTGTCACTGCAAGAAAAACATCAAAGTTTTCAGTTTTAGTGAACAAGAAACACCTTTATCGGAATACAAAAAACATCTATTCTTATGCAAATTCTATTTCAGATATCTAAATGACCCCTTTTGTCATTCCTCTACAGGAGCTGATTGATTCATGCTACTAGTCTAAAATATACATACAAATCAGAGCACTACGAAAATTTTCTTTTCATAATGTCAGATACCGTAAACTTTATTATAAAATACTTCACAATTACATATATTGTATTTCAATTTAAACTCAGTCAGGTGTTCTGCAAGGATAATGTGCCTCAGACTGAAGTAAGGCACTTATACTAAAAACGTACTGATTTTATCCACCTCATTCTGTGAAAGTAGGTAAGGATGTACATGTGTGTATGTATGTCTGCTTGTGTGTGTATCTTGAAGACCATTTCTAAAGTGTCATAAGGATTAGTCACCTAATTAGTTACTGTATATTATTTTTTAAAAGATTCAGATAGAAGATACATTGGCAAATGTTCAGACCATCTTTATGTTATTATGTCTAATTGTAAACATCAACACATTTAATTATCATGCAAGCATGACAATTATGCCATTACTTTGTAAACATACATGAAAGGTTATTCATCACTGCCATAAATTATAAAATATTAGTACTATGAAATAAAACCATACCAAACTTCTTTCCCAGTCTTTGGTTTACTCATCATTTGAGAAAGTCATAATAATGAGATTACTATCATGGAAGAGTGTGTTTTCTGATAGAGAATATGTATCTGTTCTATCTGAAACACCAAGAGGTATCTGCATTATCTTCCCATTAATTCTTCATTGAAGTTCCTTAAATTTATACGTCCTTGACAATATTTAGTCAGCTACAAGGAACCATGGGAAACAGAAGGAAGAGGCGTTATAAAAACTAACATATATGTTTCAAGACTTAGGGGAGAAGAGAATTTAAGGTCATAGAAGTCAAAATCAAAATGCTTTTTAATTTGTTTGAAAAGCAGACAAGGAGTAGGCTAACAAAAACATAGTAATTTCATCTCATCATTTTACACATGATCTTACACATAAAAGACACTAATTTTAGTAAATATTTAAACTTAAGGTTGTCTAAAACTTTATCATTTTAATATTCATATTTGACTTGCAATGAAATTTGCTAAATATTCAAACTGTGGCCTGAAATTCTCAAGTCAGGTGTTAAGATGTCAAATACTTTTCAAACATTTGCAAATACTATAAAAGCCTGTCACAGGGAATTCCTAGCCCATGCTTGCTTTCAAGCAAACCTCAATTTTGTCCAGCCAAGTATTGCCAAATTATGAATAGTTAGATATTGCGGTTCTTCTTGTTATGGAATATCCCATACTAGATCTTAGTAAGAAGCCTTTAGAATTGAGCAATGTAATTTCCTGAACAATAGGTACGCTTAAGTCAGTGGTGCGTGACACTGTGCACGAGGCATCCCTCAGCTCTACCCAGCAACTGACATGCCCATACACTCCAATGTATTCCAGTTTAAAGAGTCCAAAAATGGCTTAGGCACATCATCTGCAAACTGCATCCATTCTAATACCTCTCCTACGACCACAGGCTCATTAGCACAGGGCATCAATCTGCCAACATAACTATACTATTTCCTGTTCATTGCTACAGAATTCTGTTGTGAGAAAAAATACCTGTGAAGCATGCTGGGAAAAGGGCTGTAACGTCAGCTTAAAGACAGTAGCCTATTACGTACCACCTATTTTTCCAGATACACTACTAAAGTTATGTGCTGTTGATTATATGCCTTTAGGCATCAATACAAGATACAACATGATTACTTTGCAGCTAATTTTTGCTATTTATTTTCTGGCAAAAAAAAAAAATCAGAAGTATTGCAGTGCAAGGATGTTAACTTTCTATGTTCAAAACTTAGGAAACCCAAGAATTAAGGTTTATTCAGCAATGCTAATACAGCCCTCCCATATATGTTTTAGGTTGTAGTTCCTTATTTATCTGTTCTTGGAAGAGTTTTTCCACATTTTGCGTGATTGGATAACATATACTCTGTTCTGGAAGCACATAAAAGGATAAACTGTGAGGGAGAATAATGTCCAAAAGAAAACTGATTCATCCATCATGTAGCTAGGAAAGTCTATAGGACATGGTATGTCTGGAAATGGCAAGTGAAGGATAATGAATTTGAATTGTGATAGTGAGAACTGAATCTACCACAAAGTTCGACTGTGATGGTAATTGAAACACTTATACCAAAATTTTCCTATGGCTGCTAATGGCTGCTAAAAATGGCCATATTTTTAGGTACCTATTTGAGTCATCCTTGGCAGATCCATAGAAGTGCCAAGTGATCGCAGCTGCGGCTGAAATGAGTTGGATCTATGCTTGGTATTTAAAATGCTCTGAAAATTCAGGCCCAGGCTTGTTCAATTAGAAAAATATTGGTGAAAACTTACTCATTTTAATCCCTTTAAAATCTTTAATTTCTTGTATAGATTCCTTAATACTGGCAGAATTATTTTACAAGTTCTTGAGGTTTTAATCATCTTATGGTTTTAATACAAATTTTTGTTTGTTTTTATGTGGCTTACATAGTCAGACTTAAATGCATAGACTCAAATGACCTATACTACACTAAAGTATCTGTGACTAGTGTCAAATTCAGAGATTGCATTAATGCTTGTGATATTGTTTTCACTTGCAGTAAGCCAAGCAGCTGAATGAATTTAGCAGTGTAATGTTAGACTGACTGTAAACCTTAGCTGGTTAAGTGAAGTTTCAGATGGGCATAGAGATGCTATTTCCACTGCATTATCCAGGAAGTTCACTTTCTTGCTTGTTTTCACTGTTCCTACACCCACTAGAAATGTGGAGTGTCTTCATCATTTCCAGAAACTTACAGACAGCATCATGCAAGGACATATGTTGAAGACTGAGATAATCAAGCATGCATCAAAGATTTCAGTTTCTGACCTCTGGGCTACTTCCAAGCTAGCTTTCATCTGAGATGTGGTTTTATTTTTTTAATTAATTAAATTAACTGACAGTTTATTTCCTGGTGGTAACAAGATCATATTTATAAACAGGATATATCCTTTTTATCCTACTTTGCAGCAGCAGAGTTTTAGTAGGAAAATTTGAATGTTTCTAGCTAACAAAAGAAATTAGACTGGGAGGATCACAGAAGGGCTGAAGTTGGAAGGTCATTAGTCCCACCCCTTACTCAGGCAGGCTGAGCTAAAGCAGGTTGCTCAGGACTAGGTCCAGTCAGGTGGTCAGATTATCTCCAGAGACGAGGACTCCACAACCTCACCATACTAACATACCTGCATTGAAGTTAGCTTATATTTATTTCTACTTTTTTTCTTTCTTAAATTGCTTAAAGTCCCCCCTACTAAATGGTTAAACCACTATAAGATATCAGGGATGAGTATTCATCAGTTTTCATCAACCTCTAACCTACTGCTTGGACAACTAATATATTAAATCAAATGCAAATTAAACACAGTAGCTTCAAAGATTGATAACCAGAAGCTGCAGATCAAAACCTTAAAGTCACAATGATTTTGAGTGAATTCAATTCTGTATTTGTAGATTTTCATTCACTGTACAGACTTAAACTATATAGTCTACATTTCCTACTCAGGCACTGAGGCTGTAAAGGTGTGATGCACACTTAAATTTAACAGATTTTATCTCCATTGAACTAGAAATCATTAAAGCTTTCCATGTTGCAAAGTTTCCATGTTTCACATGGTTGTTCTACCATTGCAGAAGACCTGGTGTTTGTGGTCTGAGAAACAACATTTTCATCAGTTTTGTTGAATATCATCTCTTCTTCCTGAAAACTGATCTTCAAGAGTTTACAATGTAAGACCACTTATAAATTGATAGTAGTATTCTTATGGGTTGCCAGCTACTTTCTTTCTAAAGTCTAACATATTTTCCAAGTTATTGCTGGGGTAACTGTTTGACATTCCTCCTCCACTATTTCTTAGGCAGGTGTTCTGAATTGTTTTGTTATTGCTTACTATTTTTGGCTGAAGAACATATTGAAATTTAGTAATAAAGTGCATGTTCTTCTTCCTATAAAGTTGATAATTATTGATTCTGATTAAATATTGTGAAAGATATTGTAATAGTTCTTGGGGAGATTGAAGACATGGCAAAGTCTGTTTGTAGCTAACAAAGGCAACCTCCCTGCATAAAATACTCATCATTGTCTTTGTAGCTATATGCTCAGACTTCAGTCAGTACGTAGTGCAGGCAGTGCAGGACAGGGTATGCATGTGTGAGGTGTAGGGCTATGGGGAGGTGGGGGCTTTGTTAAAAAAGAAAAGGGAGTTTTCAATCGAAAGAAAAGCTTTGATCTTGAAAGGGAATCTAGGACAGAAGAGAGAGAAGAAGAATACCCTGAGCCTCAAAGTGTCAGGTGATGGAAGTTTCAGTGTTGAAGTCTTGGTCCTGAGTGCAAAATGATCAAACAGGAAGAAGAGGAAATCATAACACAAAATGGGATAATTTCTTTTGGAGATCTTAACTGTGAGCTAAAAATGGTTCAATTATGTTGTCAAAACTCAGAGCAGCAGAAAAAGTAAAATAAATCACATATAGAATTGGTGGTGTGCATGTTGATGTAAGAGGACAAGGCTTGAGCTGGATGTGAATGAATGAAATTGAGAGTGAAGACAGGAAAGAGGTGATAGTGATAAAAATTTATCCCAACCTGTCCTTACTACAAAGCGTCACAGCTTTCTATTTTAGCACTGAAAATAAGATGAAGAGTGCCCCCTTTTTTTTTCCTTTTTCTTTTATTTTTTCCTGAATTTATTGGCCAACTTCCCTTTCCCCTGTGCCAGAATGTTTCCCTGAGAACCCCTGAACACAACACCCCAGTTTTTCACTTTAAAAATATGATCAGTCTGTAAGGAGATAGAAAGAATCTGCAGATTGCTACTGACTTACCAGTTAGTTTGGCATCATTTCCCACATGACCTATCTTGAGGGGCTATTTTAACTTACATTCTGAATGATGCTTCCAAATGAAAACCTCAGTCTTTAATGGTTGATTTTGCAGCACTAGACACTCTCATAATTTTGATCTGAGTAACGTCTTCATCTGATGCTTTTCATATTTGCTGTCCTTGCTTTCAGCTACACCAGTGTAAATATACTAAGGTATCTCAGTCTACTGAAGTATAATTTATTTAGAATTTCAGACTAACCTGTCATAAGGTACAATAGAGGTTCAAAATACACACCAACTTTCTAGAATGTGGTTAGTCTTTTAGTAATCATCCACCTTCACTGGATATACTTAGATATACTTAGTATATCTATCTGACAATTACAGATTTTCAGGCAAAATTATTCCAAATATCTGTCATCACAGCTAGAAATCTAGAATCTCATCAAAAGTCTCTGGATGTAAATGCATATTTGATATTTCAAGGATAGAAATGATTGGTCAGAAAGGGAAATCAAACCATTGATCTTTGACAGAAAATATAAAACAGATTCTGACTTTCTCATCCCTAATTGCCTAGGAATGACTTGAAAATTCCATTTGAGCATAAGTCCAGTGGGAAAAAAACAACACAATCTCCGTTCTCTTTGATCCTCAAACATTTGCCATCCTACTGGCATGATGGTGTTTCTCCCTCTATAGGCAACAGAGGAAAAGGAAAAAAATATTGTTCATCTGTTTGTGTCAGAGAATGTATTCCACTACCCTTTAAAATGCAGCTTTCCCCCATACTGAGTAAGCCGTAGTATTCAGCTTCCTCAAACAGCCTCTGGATGGAAGTGCAATGTGTTCCAATAGAGTTTGCTTTCACATGTGCAATTTGTTTGTGACTCATGAATCCCCATCAATATGCCTTCTGTAGAAGATGTTATAAATGCCATCAATCCTTATTTGTATTTGAATCACATGCATAAGGCACTGAGATCTCATAAGATACCAAGCAGATTTTGAGAGGACAGCAGTTTCCATCTTTGGACCACCACCACCCCAACCCACCTCACCCCCCCCCCCCCCCCCCCCCCCCAAAAAAAAAAGAGAAGGAAAAAAAAATCGTTTATGTGCAAGATTTTAGTGAAAATTCAATGTGAAAGAGCAACAGAAATTCCTGACAAAGCCTCCTCCCCTTCAATCCCTCCTGCTGCCTCTCCGTTGTCATCTTTCTTAAGTATCACCTCTCTTTTCCATCAGGACTGGCACTCAAGGATAACAGATGGCAGCCTCAAGATTGTAGCACCCTTTAATGTCTGCCCTTTCCTGTCTGGCAAAAGTGTTGACATTTCTGCCTTGAATGAGAACTGAAAACATGTAAAAATATATTCAACATGAACATTCAGTGTCTAAGATGTTGTTTACACACTGCTAATGGGCTTTGACTTTAATAGAATGATCCTTAGGTCTGCAGAACCCACAGTCAGGTGTGAACTGGATATTATCTTCTGTTATTTCCATTACATTAGAGAAATAACCAGCCTTGCTACCCATGGGCTTAAGAGCTGTGCATACTATTTCCATCAGCAAATATGAAGGCACTGTTGTGGGCTTTCTAGCAAGCATCAACCAAGCTACAGGAGTACAATCTCCTGGAACTGTCCCCAGGAAGCTCTGCCTACTCCTGTGGGAGGAGTCACAACATGGGTAGGATCAGGTAGATATAAAATAAGAAGCTCAGGTGCTATAAAACACTACAGTCTTGAGCAGTTACTGAATTTTAATACTTGCCATCACAGGTTTTTGTCTTTAGTAGTGCATGGCTCTTTGTTGCTGAAAGTAAAGTTAATTTATTTGTTTGCTGAATTCAGCACAGAAGTAATGGAGTGAAGTGTTCATTTCTAAGAGTAAGCTTCAGGGAAATCTCTGGAATTCTTTTTTCTGAAGGGCTCAAAATAGATATCTGATTTCGTAAGATCAGTATTTGCTGTAAAACATTAACCAGTCTCAATGCACAGTGGAGCAGAGTTATGTCATGGTATGGGGCACTGGCTGAATGCCCGCCTGGCAGCTTTCAAGAAAGCACTAGAACTCCTGCAACTCGTTTATAACACTGATTTATTTCTGATGGACATTTAAAAAAAGGTCTCCTCTTCATCATAAACTATTAGATATCTCTTACCATAATGTTTTTAAAACAACATTTCATGTTTTATACATTTGCAGAGTTCTTTTTAGTTATTGTTTGTCTTTTAATTATTCTTATTTGTGATCAGGTAGAAATTTCCCATTAACAATATGTTTGGCCTTTTAATCTTCAAATATGTGGAACAATTCAAGTCATATGTGTGACAAAATACAGAACATAATTTACCAACAAATCCCTGAGGTTAATGTATCCTGCTTAAAGATTTAGCACAGAAGGACTACATGTCTGGGAAATGAGTACTACTTTCTGCTTCCAAACCCTGTATTTTGACAGGCCATATTGTCTTGAGATAGAACGTCAGAAAAAGAATGAATAATTTAATCAGAAATAAATGAGACAAATTGTATAAGGGACAGTACATGGATTTCCTTCTTGAAAGCTGAAGTCTGTCCATGCTTCATACGACTAGCCAACCATTCCATGCTAAATGGTGAGCTGATCAGGAGCAGGTTATTTCCTGCTAGTTTCTAAACCAAATAAATAAAACATTCAGATTGCTAGCAGATGTAGTGAGTTGTTCTGCTTATTTAAGGAGGCACATAGCTTTTCCTGCTCTTAATAAAAATCTGTAAGGTCATTTTAAAATTAAAACTACTACCCAGTTGTTCTGAAAATTTTTAATCCATTTTTTTATTCAACAAAACAATGAAAACGGTAGGGTTCACTTCCATAAAAATATTACATAAATTGATTTTTTTGCATGCAAGCTTTTATCTGCAATAAAATTCCATACATTCCATTGCTTATCTGAAAAAATTGAATACCATTGTACCTCAATAGACATTTTCCTTTTCTTCCTCAGCAACATGGAGAACTGTAGCACAGAGTTATTTTTAGATGGAGTGAGCAGCATGAGAAAATCTGTGTCTTATTTAGGAAAAAATACGTATATTAAGAATTAAATGTGAACAGTCTCTTTTGAACAAAAGTGTTGGAATAAGCATGTGGGGCACAAATGAGTGGTGTCGAGGCATGCTGTTCCTGCATTTCCTAACTGTTCTTTCATATTTCAAATGCTGTTTTATTTCATCTTCACATTAGAACATGCTGAGCGATAGGGTTAGAGAGACCTAGTGGGTTTAAATCTGCACGTCTGAACTCTGTTTATTGGTATTTTGGTGACATCTAGTGGTGACAAAGCAGTTAGCCAGACTTTTGCCCTATGCTGATGTAGCAGCATCCTTGCACTGTGAAGAGAGCTTGTAAACGTGGGTGTAAGGCTGGCATTTTGTAAGCTGCAGATGCAAAGGCTCAGCAACCGTTCCCTTCTTTCACTGCCTCATCATGGGAAAGAGAGAACTCCTGGTACTTTCAAATAGAAAGGAACTGTTATTCTTGCAGATTTTTTTAGGATTTCGAAGTCAGGTCCCACTGATACTGTCAAAAGTGGTAGCAAAACAGAAAACTGCAACCCAGGTTAGATGATGCCACAGTGAATCCTTGATAGCCAGCCCGTTCTTCAGTCTCCTCCCACTGCTAACAAGTTAAAAATACTGTGTACAAATTGAAAGTGCTTGCCTGCAATAAAGCAATACCTGGTGCTAACAGAGAGTTGCATGGTGGTTTTGGATGTGTCTAAATGAAAGAGAACAAATCTCAGCTGCTCTAGTTGTGAATATCAAACCAGTTCTACATATATTAGAGGGCTGCCTTTGTTAGAATTCACACACATATCTGCAAAATCAGTCTCAGGCCTAGTGTACTCAATAAAATAAAAAAAAGAAATCAAGCTGTGAGAATTCTCTTTTCTCTCCCTCAGAGAATTAGTGTTGAATAGAGATCCTTTGGTTGAACAGCACTATTTTCTACAACACAAATGTTTTATTTTTAATAAATATTTATGAGAAGTTGGCAGGGGAGGAAGAGGTTATATTTTGATGATTAGAAAAAACAGTGATTCAATAAATGACATTAAGTTACTGGCTTTTCTGCTTTTGTTTCAAAACTATGAATATGCAGTGAGAGAGCGTGTGTGTGTGTGTGTGTGTGTGTGCGTGTGTGTGTTTGAAAGAGAGAGAGTGTGTGAGACAGGTGGCAGTGGGGTTGCTATAGCAATTACTTGTCACTAATGATAGGAGGGTAATTACTGCAGCAAATTCCCACATAGCTATTCAGCACACAAGTTAGACTATTTCCCATCCTAAAATATTCTTTCTGTATGTGCAAGGTTACCTTTTTCACCAGATGGCTACTGGCTAAATTTCTAAAATTCACAATAGTGTAATAGCAGAAGTTCATTAATGACATTTTCACCAGAATCAGCCTTTAGTCACCCCCAGCAATTCTGAAAGAGGCAGCAAAGTTCTGTCTTTGGGGGTATACTTTTCTTATGACACAATGCAAAATTTTGTTTTTCAGAATGCTTTTTGTAAGTTCAATGTCAGAAAAATCTTGAGGTCACCTTCAGTGTTGCATTCTAGAAATCGAGATTAGTATGTGATTGAGTCTGACTCATCACTTAATTGCACAAGATGTAAATCAGATTTTTCTGCAGTGAACTAATAAAATTAAACTATTAATAACTGTGAAAACAACTACAAATCAGGCCATGTTTGAAAGAAAATAGACTCAGGTATTGAGTCATTGACAGAGTTTCTTTGCAACATGTTCATTAGTATATTTTTCATTCCCTCTCCCTCCAGGGTTTGTAGCTTAACAGTGGCTTATCACCTCATGCAAATCAGAGAACAATATAAACTGCATTTCATCTTTAGGCTGGTTCATTCTACAGTGTTTAAATATTTCTAAAAGAATAAATATAGATGCAACTTCTTTGCTAATACATAATGAAAAGTTCTCTACAGTGAGCACTAATAAAATGGTCTCAAAAGGTGTGTATCTCATTTCCTCAAAAATATGATGTTACCTGATCTACAGTATTCCTTAATGACTCTCTCTATCCTTTTACCTGCCTTTTCCTAAAGAAAATACAGAATACAGACATTACTTTTTAATTAACAGGTGGCAAATATGTGGAATTACAGGCTGCTTTGAGAGTACATTTTTTGCTCCCTAGTTGGCTGGACTGACAATTTGAGGAAATACACAAGATTTGCTTTCTTTTCCAGAAGATGAAGTAATGAATTTCAGAACTAGGGGCTCAAAAGAAAGCACCTAGATGGATGAGATTGCCTACTATGCCATAATTAACAAATGTTTGATGCACTCCTACTTGTGTATTTCTTTCTGACTCACTTGTTATGAAATTTAAAACTGCATCTCTCAGACTATTCATATTAAGAACAAGAGCAAGTCTGCTTATCTACGCTTAGGTCACATTCCAACCTTGAGACAAAGTATTGAAAAACGTTTTTTATCTCCAGCATTGCATTTTATTAATGTAAAAAAAAAAAAGTGACTGTTACTTGGTGTACTAATAATGCTCAAAGAAACCTCTATAAAATGCAACTGTTTTCAGATATTTTTAGTACAGTTACTTCAATTCATAGATAAAAACAGGTGAATATGCCAGAATTTAAAATCCACTTGGCAGCTGGTGACCTTGTACAGCAAGTAAAATAATACTTGCTGTAACAACATGAATAATTGTATGTTTAAATAAGGATTGTCTCAAATTTGTTTCCTTTGTCTATGCCTCAGGTGAAAGTTGCTTTAGAATCTGCTTCTGATGTGTGAATCAGTAAATCTTATGAATCAGTTTATCCTCAAAGACAGCACTTGAATTCCCAAGGATTTAATGAAAAGCACTTTCCATTTTTCTCACTAAAAATATATAGCTGGGTTCCAATTGAAATTCAGTGCACAGTGTATCCAGTAACCCTGATAATCAGTAAAAACATGTCAGAGAGCAAAATGGTTTCTCCAACTGAATGGAAATCTCAATGAGCAGTTAACCTACAATAGGAAGAAACTCATTACTGGGATAGCTTGCTGCCTTACAACACTTGAAAAGCTGATTAAAGAAATAATGATGTGAAACCATATAAAATCCTGGCAAAAGTGGCTGGCAAAATCCTGGCCAAAGAATAATGACACATATTTCAGCTTGTACCAATACTTATTCTGGCTCAGAAGAACAAAAACTATTGATCAGAGGACTGCACATTACGTCAATGCGCAAGAATGACAATTTCTTCCCTTGAAACCCCACACTGTTTTTATTGTTTGAGCTCTGACTCTTGATGCCTTGAGTTCAAGTCCCAAACAGACTTCTTATCAGCAGGGTAGCTGATTTCAGAATACAGAAAGAGAGAAAATGTGTAAACTTGGTGAAGTACTCCACAAGCTCCAGCTTGCAAACCTCACAGACATTGCAGCCCATCCAGCTCACAAGCTCTCACCTAATACAACGTGCTGTAAGTTGTGAAGAAACGTGTTTAAGTATAAATAGTCTCTACTGCCTTCAGGAAGTAAAACTGTTCCCTTAGTTTAGTCAACACGTTGCTTGCTGGCGAAGCTGAGAGGCCAATGTCCTAGGCTCACCAGTGATTTCTCCCTGTAAAATGAAAGTTAGCAATAATTGTGTGTATAGTATTGTCTATTAGGTGGTGCATAAGGGCTTGCATTGTATGTACATACTGTAATTGTATAGAAAACATTACAGAGTGAGCCTGCTTTTAGCTTGATGCCTCATACAGTGGTAATTAAGGAGAACAGTCTTTTGATTTGCTACTATTTGCAGTTCTGCAGGAAAACTGAGTTTAGGCTATCTTGTGCTGTGCATTGTTGCCATGTTTAATCTTCTGATTCGCTAGGAACAATTACGTGCGACACCTATGGGGAATTTAATTGCTTCACTCCTGCCTCTATGGCAATTGTAATTATGGTGCAGTACTATCTGGGGGGATGTGGAGGGGGAAGAGAGAAAAAAAAAAGTGTGGTTTTTTAGAACATAGCACTGAATAATATCAAGGTTAGATTTGTACAACAGCATAGCTCCAAGAATTAGCTCCCAGAAATTAACCCTGTGTTTCTTTTCATGAGAGGCCAGACAAAATAAAGCATTGGTTATTGCAAATATTCTCATGTAAAGCTTTCCATTCAAGTCTAAAAAGTGCACATATCCTCCCAATATATGTGGGAGTTAGCACAGCTTCTTTTTTCCCCTCTCCTTCTCCAGCTGAGGAAACTAAGGCACAGAAATGTACTGCCTGATTTGTCTTTATGAAAAATCCAAAGGAGAGCAAATTAGTATGTGAGAAATTTTGAATTTCTAGCATTTCCAAGCTCCTTTCATTTTTAGTGGATGCAGCTTTGAAGGAAACATAATGGGCAAAACACACGGCTTTTTAAGCTATAAGACCTTTAAAAAAATCTGTTAAATGGAACATAATAAATAAATGAATACATGTTGTTGTGCACTACTCTGCTGATAAATCCTGTTGAGCAGAATTGAAGATGTCATTGTATGAATCATACTGCATGATCCCAACCAAAGAAAGTTGTAGACAGGATTATCCTATTGCATTCTGAAGGAAATTTTAAAGAGAATCCAAAGAGCAGTCTGTATTAGAATTTCTTTTATTCCTTGTAGAAAAGAAAAAATGATCACCACTTCATTTGCAGTAAGGCCTTTTGATTTCTTTTATCATCTAGATGACTTTCAGAACTGATCTTGATGGCATTTCAGTTAAAAATTAAATTCTCATCAAGAAGTCCTCCAGTGGCTTCACAAGTTAACACTCTTTGAGAAGTGGTGTACAGATCAAAATCAGAATAAATGCTCCACAGAATAGAGCCCATTCTGGCTGAAGAACTCCATAATAATGCAGAGGTTTACTTCTCTCAAATAAACACTAATCAGCCAGAAGTGAAATGCACTCACAGTCCTCCATAAGCTACCTGTTCACCTTCAATGCCTGCAATAGTCCCCTTTAAATAATATACAACGTGGCCAAACATGTGACCTATAGATAGCAAAAAGGCAACCCACTCCTTTGCTATAATTATACTGTACAAGAAATACATGTTTAAGGTAACTGCTAGGTTTTTCCCTTTGCAGCCTATCCAACATAAGTTTAATCATGCCAGAGAAGGTATAATGCTATAATTGCCCATATGAATCTTCGCAGCATTTAGACAATGTGCTGCAAAAATGAAGGTACACAGTACATACCCCTGCAGATCTGCTGCTGTGATTAACCTGAGAAATTTTGTATGAGAAAGAAAATAACTAACAGAAATGTGTTTTCTTCAGATAATTATCAGCTTCTTTTGATACTGACATCAACAGAACTGACAAGATCTCTCTGAATGTCACGATTGCCGTTCTGGAAATTTTACATTCTTTCTTATTAAAAAAAAAAAAAAAATCTTTTCTACGTTGATGTTTTAAGCTTTTCCCAATTTTCATCTTAAAAAAGCAAAGGAGTTGATGGAAGACCCTTTCAAGGCCAAAGGGAATAAATCTCATACAAGAACCAGTATAATCTTTTTCACACAGTATATTTTTTCTTTCAGTAAGCAACGGTAACTCCATATACTTATGAAAATAGTTATAGCTTTTTCACTGCATTAGCAGTTCCACGTGTGAACGATCCACATCCATTCTCCCCACCTTTTATTATGCTGTAAAAGGCTTCTGGACTGGCACAAGACAGGTCAGGGTTTCCACTCAGAGCACAATCTGTGTGTTCACAGGCAATGCGATGATCTCCTGGCCAAATAACATTGGATAAGTCACTTGCAGTCTTTGTTCTTTGAATTTCTCATTTATAAAGCTATTATCAACCAATATTTGCAAATTGCTATGTGCTTCTGTTGTAGTTTAAAGTCATGTTCGTCTTTACTATACCTTAAAACCATGATCTGACTTTGTTTCCTCCAAATTTACATATCTAATCCTCAGTCAAGCCCAAACTGCATCCCTTGTTTTGTAATGTTAACAGTGCAGGCACAGCACTAAAGAGAAGAGACTCCAAACAGTGAATCTGAATGCACTTTTAAACATGCTTTTGCACTGCAGATATTTACAAATGAAACTCTCTGATGGCCCATTTAATTCCCACGAGAAGTGCTATTCTCATTATATCTTCTGTCCCTATACAAGCTTCTGCTGTGTTACTTGTATTGCCATTTTCAGCAGGGACTCGGAAGAGAGAAAGGATAGGAACTCAGACAGAATTACTAAACTGAAACACAAAGATAATGAACTCTAATGCAACAGGACAGCAAATTAAAAGACTGGGAAGTTGTTAGCCCATGTAAAAATAGGAAGAAAAAGAGCTTTATTCCATACTTTTGAAGCATTCTTCAAAGCTCAGAGAGCCTACTAAACGAAGCAGTCCAGTTAATCTGCCTACAGCTCCTCAGTTCGGCTCTCTTTACAAAGGAAACCCAAGCAGACATTTTTAAGAGCAATTATTTTTTTATGAAAAGGAAATAACTAAGACCTAGAAAGGCACATTAGGGGCTAGAAGACAACCAATCAGGAAATGGTTTAAAATGCCCATTCAGCTCAGTTTGTTTTAAAGTATTTCAAACCCCCTGAATACAGCAAATTCTGCAAATAGCCAAGTGGCTGGGAGACATAGTGCATATTGCCAAACAGATTTAAATGCAAAACCAAGACTCCTGTTTCTCAAAGCTGTGGAGGGTGATTATAACACTGTCTAGTCTTAAGGCAAAGCTAGTCTCTCTGATTTTATGCATTTCCCTACCAGTGCCCTAATGTTCCCCTTCTGTGCAAATATATCTACAGAAAAGCAAAACTATACAGAAATTTGGTAGTTCCAAAAATGGCATGGATTTGGCAAACTTGTGCCCTTTTTCGTAACATTATCAGTCACAAGCATTCAAGCATCATAAAACACCCCCTGTCCTTTGCTTTGGGACCAAAATCATAAGAATTTTAAATTATGCATTTAAAGTATGAATCTTAGAATTTTATTTACTTTTCATTTTGAGAACTCTTCTGAAAATATAGATAATACTCTTTTTTAGAAAATCTATGAATTTATATTTTTATTAAAACAAATCTGCAGATTCCCCCTCTATATATAATTTTAGCAGCTGAAACATACAGAAAAGCACCTGGTATCACAAGACTGTGATAAAATGTGGAAGATAACAATATTGGATCAATGGGCTGTACTTTAGTTTTATTGTTCCAGAAGTTTATGGGTACTGTCATATGAAAGGGTACAAATCTATTATAATCCTGACCTTTTCAAGTAACTGACATTCTGAAAATGTTCTGACACTTATATGGAATTGGGGGAATTTATTTTTATTCGGGGAAAAAGATAAGCCATCTAAATCTCTTAGTCTGGATGGGAACTTGAGAACTGAAAGAAATGAAGGCAATGTTTCCAGATTTTTGTAGGGAAAAAAAAAAAAAAGCACTATCATTCAGGGAATCAGATACTCAGCTGTGTCTGCAGGTTATGGAAAGCTACGATATAATCTTTCTGCAGAATGAGAGAGTCCTTCATGAGGCTTGCCAGACAGAATAATTCAGAATATTTCTAACAGGACTATTGATTGCAAAAGCACATTTTCTTTCCACTTATCCACATTTTGTGATTTTAAAGGCCTACACAATAATGGTGAATTTTATGAAGCTTAAAAACCAGTAAAAGCTGCATACAGAATCCCTGATATATGATCAAAGGCAAGCTATTTGAGAAATTTCATAAGCCACCTCAATGATTTGAAAGATAAATCATCTATTAAGAGATAATGTGTAAAATAATGTCCGTTAAATAAAAATTACTAAATGGGCATTAAAACAGAATATGAATATAGCCAAGTGGTAAATATCAGAATTTTTTTCTGACATGGAAACAATTTCAGAGATTTTCAGCAGAGAAGCACCATGCGACACAGTCAAAGCAGTCAGTTTCCATGTTTCAGCACAAGTTGTACCACATAATGCAAAGAACAGCAGGAGTTTATTAATAAGCATGTGACTAGAAGACAAAGCTACTCTGTTGACCATGGTTGTATAGAAAAAAATTCTTCCTTGGATTTCATAAAAATATACCAAAGGTTTTATTCAGATCATATTTTTGACATTAAAGAAGAATTAGGAATTATGATAACTTTGTGGAAAAGGGTAGGAATTATGTCCCCTTTCATGTGTAGGTGCATGGTGCAAATTCACAACAGCATTTTTGTGGAATACTAGCCATCCTCCAGGTTGTGAGACAAAAGTCTGTGAATCCAAAACCCAAAGATGGGTCCTCATTTTCTGAAGAAAAAGGTGGGCAAGAAAAACACCTTAGCTAACTTAATGACATCCAAAATTATGATATATGGAAGGTATAACACTGAAAACCCTGTGAAACACCTGTATTACACATAAGATCTCATAACCATTCAGACTAAGCAAAAGCTGACCATGACTGAATTCTCAATCATGTGACTGAAAAATCAGTGTTTACCACAACAAAGCAAAACTATTCAAGGAGTGTTATGGAATAAGAGCTCTAAGAAGGTGAACACAACTCCTCTTGACAGAAGTGGTGTTTAAACCTCCCACCTCAATAAGTAGAACATAGTTGCAAGACATTGGTGTGAAAACAGAACTATGGCAGGAATGATAATTTCATGTAGAAGAAATGTTGTGACTCAACCTTTCAAAGTAATGGTGAAGTGATTCATTCCAAGGTCATGGTACATATTCTTCCAGAACAGTCTGGTCACGCTCACTCCTGAGGATGAGTCCTGCAGAAAGCACCAAAGCTAAAGAAAACTAAAGCTAATACAGTTTACAGTTATGTCAGAACACTCAAAATACTACAGCCTATGTTCCTTCACTGACAAACTGTCACCTAATTGCTAATGGTGAAAGTCAATGATTGCATGCACAGCAAGGAAATGCTATGATAGAAGCCTAGATTAGTGAATTGTTTGAATAATAAAACCCTGAGATTCAATATTTAAACTCTATGAAGAAATGTTTAGTGAAATACAGAATGGCTTTGGCTACAAATTTGCCTGTCTCCCGGACTGTGCTACCAAATGATTTTATTGGGCATTTGTTGCCGGTTTTATTTGGCATTACATTTAGGCTTCATTTGCAGTAAATGGTAAGCAAAATGAAATCTCAATTTCAATTAGTTTTATGTAAACATTAAAATAATTTACTGTTTCATGGAATCTAACTTCCTTTGAGTCAGATTTTATATACTTTTTGTCATTATCTTTTCCTATCCTTCAAAGGCTGTTTCAAGAAAAATGTTTATAAAAACCTTGTTTTGTTCTGCTAACCCTGAAAACTAAACATGTTTCATTTATTTTTAAATTAAGTGAAAATTAGCCAGGTGTGATAGATAAGTTTTCTATACACAGGTCTAAATATTGACAAAAGGAGACGTGTCACTGGAAAAATCATCAGTCTAGCAATTATCACGTTAGCATGTTAAGTGGAAAAAGATGTGAAACTTCCAAATGTGTCAATACAGATTATTTCATTTCCACCAGCTATCAGCTATACTGTGAACATCAGTGCCTTAGTGTCTACTCAGCAGCGAGTTGGTTTTTGCAAGCAAATATCTTAATGTGACATCCAGAATTGTCAGATCTCTGTATCCCCTTCAGAAATGGTCTGCCAAGCAAATTCTGGACATTTCTAGAAGGACAGATAGTACAGAGATAGAGCCAGAGGGACAGGGACAGGGACAGGCAGGGACATGTCTCACAGACATGGCAGGTCCAAACTGGAGTGGACAGGGAACAGAGTAGAAGGAGCTGGTCACCATGTGCCTAGAGAGGAAGTAGTGGCAGAAATGTGCTAAAACTCTTTTTAAGTCCAGAAGTAGTAAGTCCAGCTGTGATTTTAACAGCTGGTTTTGCCAAATTAAATCAAATCTCCTTCAGTACAGTCTTGATCCTTTCATGTTTCCTTGCCTAAAACTTCAATGAGATTGGCAGCCAAATAAGAAACGTTTTCCCTACTTTCTTCCAATCTCTGCTACTCTTTCAGATTCCCTACATATTAATAATTTCTCATATAGAGAATGTATTTGTCATTTTCATAATCTAGTCAATGTCACATTATTTGCAAGTCAGTTTAACCTTTTCGATTGCTGCTGTCCTTCCAAAATAATTTCAAGAAGTTAAATTAAGGTGCCTTGATTAATGAGTACCAGGGAAAGTGAGAAAGCTCGAATAATGATTCATGTGGTTGAATAGTGTACATTTAAAACACTTTTTTTTTATAATGTAAATAATTAATTTCAAGAGCCCTGAGTAGACTAGTGCCTAAAATAGGTTTTAAGTTCTAACTCCTTCTCTGGTGAATAATAGCACTGGCAATTTTGTAGCAGTTTATGAGAGCCAGAATCACAGGAGAAGAGCTCACAGGATGCATTATTTTGGAGGGAGAACTTACAAAAGGTTCTCACCCCAGTGAGAACAAACAGCATGAGATAAATACACTTTCTTGCAAAGATCTCGTATAATCTCAGAAGTTTTAATACAATTTTTAAAAAAATTACTTTTGGAAAGCCAGCATTACATGAAGGGTGCTCAAAACATGAGATATTTTTTGGTAAGGATTAATTAAGAAGCATGGGCAGCACCTCAAACAAAGCCTGGGACGTCTGTGGAGAAAGTACCACCAAATTCATTGACTTTGGTCCAGCCCATTACTGAAGGACTCCAGGCCACATGTGCAATTTGTATGGGTAGTTTTGTTAAGAGCTACAGAACGTGACTATTGTTTTCTGGATAAATTATGTCCCACCTTTGCGGAATCCTCTAGGAGGCCCTGTAAAACGCATGTGGGCAAGATAGAATTTATGATGTAATTTTATCACAGAAATCCAGTTACTGAGGTGCTGAACTTGTTTATAACAGGATTAATTGTACCATGGTCTAATAGACCTTTTTAGGTGAAAAACAGCAAACTCTTCTTAATTTTATTTGTACTGCTTTTTCCTTAGAAGAATCCTTATTTGATATTTTAAGCTTCCTTTGCCTTAGAAGTGTATTATGGAGATTGCGGGTGGGGTAGGGCAAACATTATTCAAAAGTTAAAACTACTTTTCCAAGGAAAAAACCTGCATATGCAAATTTTTAATAAGTATTGGCAAATTATTAAGATGTACTACTTTCCTATCTGTTTCCTTCAAAACTTCCTTGACTTCTAAGGAAGAATTCTCAAACACATAAAACAGTGGCAAAGAGATTACCTTCAGACAAGTATCACAATTTTTATGTAAAATGTCTCAATGAACAAACAAGTTTTTCCTCTTTTTCTTTGCAAAGAGTTTGAATGGTATTAAATTTAAGATATTTTTATCATCCCATTCATCTCTTTCTCAATGTCCTCAGGAGTCCAGGGCCTGCAATCTCCTGACACAAATAAGAAGTATTTCAAGATAAAATTTCAGAAGCAAACAAAAAAGATATTTTAATATTTCCATTATATCTTTTTTTACTCTTCCTTGGTGCTCAGCATCAAGCAAGATTTGGCCCCAAGTCATAGAGATTTTAGGCAATAGTTTCCCCATGCTTAAATTTTAAAAGTAGTTGCCATAGCAACTGCCAGACACAGCATATGGTGTGTCTGTTACCTCCAAGATAACAGAGCAAGTTCTAAAGAATTTTCTTTACAATATGTTATGAACCTTTGTACTTTTTACAATTTTTCAGAGTGCAGTATAAGGTACTGTTGTTCCCTGACATTCTCTTCAAGTTGCATGCTCATTTTGTAATTCTCTCTTTCATATTAGGGAAATATTTCCCTCTCTCCTTTGTATTTTTATTCACCCAATATTAAGGAAAAAAAAAAAAAAGAAATAATTAAGTAGGGAAAGTAGGCATCTATTAAGTTCAATCTAAAGATTCTACTCAGTTTTGCTGCAATGTTCCCTTTCCTTCACACTGACAATCCAAAAGAAAAAAAAAAAAAACCAGAAAAAGACACAAATCTTATTAAAACTCCTCTACTGTAAAGATGCTGGGCATGCAGACATTTTGTGGAACTTTATCCAGCCTTCAACCCTTTGACTCTCATACCTGCCCAGCTTCTCATCTCAAATGAAGAAGTAGTATCTGCACAAAATGTCCTCAAACAAGAGGAACCCAGAAACACACCTGTCACCTCTTGTTTGGTACATAGTACATGCCCCTTGGATAGCAAAGACCTGTGTTGCAGACCCTGTGCTGCAGCTCCTGAAAAGAAAACCCCTAGGACAGCTTGTGGTTGGGATGACCTACCTACCTTCTGCCAACACTGAGAGGATCCCACTGTCCAGCAGAGCTTCCAGCAGTTCCACCCTTCAGTGCTTGGCTTGCTTTGCAGAGGCCTATGCAGACTTAAGAAATAAGGGAAATAGACCTTTATTCCTCCTTCTGCACCTTTCTGGTTGTATAGATGGAGACAGGATTAAAATAATAGTTACTAGGATACATAATAATGTTCTGCTCTATAATTCTCTATCTCATGGGTACTTCATTCTGACAACTTCCTGCAATTCAGGCACTCTCCGCATAAATCTTCTAAAAAATTAAAAAATAAAAGTCCACCACAAAACAATATGTAAGTGTACACATTTAATTCTCCCCCGAGGAGAAGTTAAAAAAGGGAATGAACCATTCATTACACACTTCACTTAAGGAACAACTACAAGATGCTGGCGCTACTCCAATGAAGACACAAGATAGTGTAAGAACAAAGTAAAATATTTTAAAGAGGACTTGGCATCTTTGTGGGTGTTTTTTTTCTTTTATTTAGTCTTCCTTTACCAGGGTTACTTCTCAAGGGAGCAGTAATCATTCTGTAATTGGATTGAATGTAGTTACTTTCAAGTAATACTTGTTTTGCAAAGAAATGCTTATATTTATTTAACAAGATGCATGGTTCATTAGAGCAATTTACAGTGGAGATGTCCTGTTTTGAAATCCTATTTCGCTGCCTGGTCAAGGGGAGAGAGAGACTAAAGAGCATAGCAGCAGGTACTATTTCTGGGCAATAGCTTTCTGTGTAGCTTTCAGTGAAGGCTGGATGATTCTGCTGTGGGGAAAAAAAGAAGACATTTTTGCTGCTAAAAAGAGACTAGTGACAGTATTTTTTCTCCTAGTGATAGCAGTTGAAATTAACTAATAACCATAGTTACAGTAAAAGCAATGGTAGGAACTTCAGATTTTTGCTGCTAAATAGCACGTAACAGAGAAGGAGGGTCACGTGTGAGTTGCACCTCAGCTGGGTCATGCATTATCGATTTATTAGTCTGGAGCATTTAGGAGACGAAAATTACTCATGGTGTCCTGACTGATTGAGGGTTGGTGAGAAAAATATGATAAATATGTTACACTGTAAAAATCATGATGAAGTGAAAATTCTGTAATGTAGGAAGACATAGTTGCCACCTGCCATGCCTCACTTCTATTTGTGCTGTAGACAATATCAGGGTTAGAGTTACTTCAATACCCATGAATGCCATGTTTCTCTTAAATTATAATTTCATAGGTTCTTATGGCTTAGTTTTCCTTGCCAACTCCTGCATAGCATTATTTGTTGCATTGGACATACACTCAACTTTAGGATCCCCACAACTTCTTAAAGAAACACTTACTTATTCACTTCCTCCTTCTGAAAAAAACCTCTTTCCACTTAATTCTGATTTTTTCTAGTTCTGTTCTTAGCAACCAACCAACCAACAGTCTCCAAAAACACTGACCAGCTGTACCAGCCAGTCACCAGGCCACACTGTGTACAAGAAGGGGCTGAAAGAAGCAGGTCATTCAGTTCTAAGAGGAATAAAAAATGGGAGATCTTGGTGACCTTCTTGCTGCCTTTGACTACTTGCTAGGAGGATATGGAGGAACAGAGCCAAAGTCCTTCTAGAGGGCACATTATAGGGTGGGAGTTGGTGAGCACAAATTGCAACATGGCAAATTCCAACTAGATCATAGGAAAAATATTTTCATCATAGTCAAACAACACAACAGGTTTCCCAAAAAAGTTGTGGCATCACCACCACTCAAAACACAATCGGGCAAAGTATTGAGTAACCTAATTAAGTTGGTGCTGCTTTGAGTGGGGCCAGATGACCTCCAAAGTTCTCTTCCAACCTAAATTATGTTGTGATTCTGTGATTCCATTCAGTTCAGGGGAGCTCAGCAGGCAGCGTTTGCCATCAAAAAAACTACTCTCATTGAAAATCTGAGTATGTCTGACAATAGGTCCCTCTTAAAAGTGAAAGGGTGTAGTTTGTTCCACAGAGGGAGAGGTTGGTATTGGTCTTTTTTGGATGGCTTTTTTCTTTATTAGAATAGAGTATGTTGAATTTAGTAAAGCTATTCCTGGTGAAATTAAAAATAGCAGAGAATCAATTCCTAAACACGAATTCAACAAAAATAAAATAACTGTTACATTTCCTTTCAGTATGGCTTATTCTGTTTCAGGAAACACAGGCCCCAGTAAGTTATATGCAAAGCCCCTCTATAATTAAGTGTAAGCGAAGTATATCACTACAGTGTATTAGTGACTTAATATAAACATATTTTCCTCTGGAATGCTTATAAACAGTCACCATAACCTCATTTTTAGCTTTTTTTTCCATATTATAAATTCATTTTTCTCTTTGCAAAATGTCACTTCCTTTCCAGCAGGTTAATCCCAGGAGGTCTGGTAACTACAATTACTCCATTTAAATATTCCACAGATCTGTCAAGACTCAAAAGAATTCTGTAGTGTCAGTTTAAATATAAATATATATAATTCTAGTTAATAGTCCTCCCTTCAAGTCTGTTATGAAAACTGTGTTACTCATTCAGAATGTGTGTGATGTTGTGTATGTATGCAGCATTTGTTGCAGCATTTTCATTGATTTATTGGTTAAAGAAACAACCATACTAACGGCAACATGTCAATGACCTCATGCAGAAAATAATGATTTTCATGGATTAACTGGTCTACAAGGTGTTTTTTTTCTAATTACTCAAGGAAAAAGCACCAGAAATTTCTTAGCTTTTCATACAGAGAAAGCTGAAAATGTATATACTACTGTACAAACAAATACCAGCAAAACATATTTGATGCTTTTCATGTCTATAACATTTCCATCTAAAGAAAATACTTACATTTACCAGTGATCAGAACTTATCTTTTTTTCTTGGTGGGTGGTAGAGAGTTTTGGAGAAGTTGACAATTTTCTGCTACCTTATAAATAGCTTGAAAGGCTACACAGTTAAATGGCTTTAAAACTAAAATTGTGATCTTAATCAGAAATAGGACAAAAATAGTCTATTTTCTGTAAGTTTAATATGCTTGTCAGGTGTTTATTTATTTATCCTGCTGGAACAGCCTTCACAAAACAGGTAGAAGTGTAGCTGTTTTTACGACAAAAGTTTCAGAGTAGCAGAACAAATACCCTTATGCCCAGCAAACACAACTACTACCAATAAATAGTATTTTGAACCTTTTAATCTCCATGACAACCCACCTCAGATTCTTCAATAAAATGACACAAACATACTCTTTTTATACACACCTACTGTGTGTTCATAAATCAGCAGTGTTGCGCATCTTAAAACCATATATAATAATATTGATGTCTTTCTCTTGGAAAAGTAATGTTGGCACTTCAGCTAAAAAATTCATTTGTATCCTTCTGCTTATATTAACTGTTGAAGAAACAGTTCAGTTGAATAAGAAGACAAAGAGATACATACTCAATACGGCTCCAACACAAAAGAACATTCCTCAAGTTTGGCAATCATTGGGAAGAATACCTTATATAGAAATAAATTGTAAAAATTACCTCAAATATCTACACACCAGAACCACAATCCGCACAACAGAACTATTCACAGTACTTTTTCTGTCTCAGAAGGGAAATAATTGATTTAAATATTGTATCTAGAGTGCTCAGCAAGCCGTGTGAGTAAGGAACTAATTATTGATATGAGTCACATACTGATGTAAATGTTGCTTACGTTAATGCTTGGAAAATCATGACAAATGTTTAAAAAACTGTCCCAAGACCAAAGTTCAATTTAAGCCACTCTGGGAAATGGGACATTACAGACATCCACCCATGTAAAGGAAACAGATACCCATTGCCACTTGCTCAGCATTCACAAAATTCACCTATCGCAGCCCATTTTCTGGCCTGTTTTGTGTTTTCAGGAGTGGTTCCTTGGGCCACCCACGCTGCCACAGCTGTATAACACACATGCTGGGGACATGCATGGCTTTGGTGCAGAATGCAGTATTGTCACAAATAAAAGAACACTGTGTGCTCAGGCCTCACCCGAGCCGCAACCCACATCTCCAACAGCCTCTGTCTTTGAAGGGCAGCATGCCCCTTGCCCCAACCCTCTGGAGCCTCCACTCCAGCACATCTTGCCAGCATTTTCACATAACCTGTTTTAACTATCATACCTAACACCCCTACCCAACCACGCAAACTTTAATAGTCATGGTTAATTGCACATATTTTAAATACAATTTGTACCTGTTAAGCCACTCTGCAAGGTAATGGCAGAAGAACTGGGCAGATCTCTCTTTCCTGCCTTCTCCCAGAGTATGTCAAAGGGTAGCCTAGCATCAGCATCAGTTTGGGGAAAAGCACTTTTCCCAGCACACACAAGAAAAAAAAAGAAGAGGAAAAAAAGTCAAAAGCAGCTTTCAGCTGTGGGAATCAGCCTTCTCTGTGGCACACCAGGCCATTCCTCACTTTGTCAAGAGTCTGCTCATCACAAGATGTTTTATCCCAATTTGTATGGCCAGTGCACAGTAGATGACATAAAACACCCGTGAATCTCCCTGCCAGTCTGGAAATAAAGGTGATAAACTCATCTGAGAGAACTCTGAAATACCACCAGATACCTTTTGTTATAGATATGAACAAAAATTCTCTGCATTTTCCTCTTCTCTGGTCCTTTCTACCATCCCAGCACTGAACTCTACTATAGAACAACAGTATATTTGTAGAGGAGCAAAGGCCACTTCAGCAAATCAGTATTTCCATGGTATGTCACAGAATCCGAAGGCCTTAGGATGGACTCAGGGCATGTTGAAGATCTTCAGCATGCATATGGATAGCTTGGTCCCTAAAAGAGTCTCGGAAAGCATTATGGATGCAGGGTAGTTGGCTTCTATACTTAGCTAGAAGACACATAACAGAATTGTGCTTCAGAAAATGTGAGGGGGCAGGGCAGGAGGGGCTCTTTGCCATCGTGAAGTAACCAGTGCTGCACTGCTACTCTGCAGACATCCTCCAGCAGTAATCTAGCAGATACATTAACTCTGCCTATTCATTTAAGATTAGCTGCAAACTGTAATAAACGTCTCAGTTTTAATATCAGCACGAACTTCTGCTTTTACTTTAGGCGTCCATTCAAAAAAAAAGGAAGCTTCCTGCAGCCCAAGTACATCTCCTATAATGTATCAATACTAACAAAGTTGCTTGTCCAAAAACCTCCAGTGTGGTCAACTCCCTAACTATAACTATCAATAGTGAAGCCATATTGTGCATTCTTAAATGGCATTGCATTATACTATCAAATAAAGGTAAATTCCATAAGTTTCATGGATAAGTGCCAAATTATTATTTTTATTTTCATACTTCAGTACATGAATTCTGCAGTCCATTTCACTACAAGTCAACAAAATGAGTTTGTCAAGATCTATTCCTCAAAATTTCTTGCTTTGCCCTGTAACTTCTTCATACAATACTTTCCTTACTTTAGAAGCTGCAATATGAAATAGAAACTCATCTGTCTTTTAATTAGACATTTGTGCTCAGTCTGAACCTGCCAAAAGGACAGAAAGTCTAAAACCCCAAAACTCAATTCTTTCCCTGAAGAAGACTTAAATATTTTCTCATACTAAAAAGGTTTCAGGGTGTCAGACTTTACAAGGCAAAATGAAACTTTCCTACAAAAAAGACTTTGAAAAAACCCTTGAAATTCGTCCTCTTCTAGCCTTTTCTTGCTGATGGTCAGTTGCATCACTTCCAGGTTTTCATTACCCACCCCATCCATTAAAATGACAACATAAGTTACCAAAAGAAATAATGTATAATGTTTATAATAACCTTTCATGGATGTTCAACGCCACTCACAGGGTCAAAATACTATTGTTTTATTGTACTCTCTGTCTAGACTGAGCTCCTAAATTTCATACCTAGAGTTTCCCTGAAATGCTTTTGTCTTGGTTTGAGGGGAAAAAAAACCCAAGATGTTTACTCACAAGAGGAGGAGGGGGTTTCCTCCTCAATAATCACGCCACTCTTTATCAAATTTAAGAAAAAAGAACTTTAATACAAGAAGGATAACTGTTCTTAACTGCTATATATATATCTATACAGATCACAGCAAACTGCTTTCCCAACGCCACAAGAGAAGAAAACAACAAAAACCCCCAAAACCACAACCCCCCAACACCGGCAAGTTTCCTCCTGAAGAAGAGTTATACTTATGGCAGTATTAGTGTCCCAGCTCGGCTGGCAGCTTGGTGAGTTCCCAGATGAACTCTGTCTCTCTCTCTCTCTCTGTCTCTTGTCCCAAATGAAGAAGGAAAACTGGAAGCAGAGAAACTGCCACGTGTCCTCGAAAAACAGCTGCAAGTCCTCTCTCCCAGGTCGCTGCCCCAGCCGGGACAGGCAGGACGTGATGCAAGAAAGCAACAGCAGCAGCAGTAGCAGCCTTAGCAGCAGCGAGCAGTCACCAGGAGCCCGGGGCAGGCAACCTTAGCAGCAAACAGCCAGGAATAATCCAGGGCAGGCAGCCTTAGCAGCAAGCAGTCAGGAAAACAGTCCGGGCAGGCAGCAGCGAGATGGCTTCTCCCCTACCCCAACACACACACCGCTCCTGAGTTCTGCCGAACTAAAAAGGAAAAATGTCCCCAGAAACAAAAGGGGCAACCTGGCCCCACCCAAGTGATCAGCAGTCAACTACTTTCTTTGTTAACTACTGGCATGGACAGTTAATGGCAGGGGAGAGAATTTACATAATAATTCCAAACTACAACAGCTTTATTTTGTAAGCCACTGTGGGTGATGCCCAAAAGGGCTCAACTCCATTATGTAGGTGCTCGCTACTTAAACACAACAAAAAATAGAAGTTATCTGCATTTCTAAGATGTAGACAGCCCAAGGCTGGGGAGCTAGAGGCACCACTAGAGCATAGATCATTGTAGAACATAAACCTATAAAGACTAATCTTATTGTTGTCTCACTGTTTCTTTAAGGCACTGTTAAAAACAAATTAAAAAGACAGTGAGCTGGACTTCTTATGGCACCTGAGAGTAGACTAAGAAAGTAACAAGTTCAGAGACACTAACTCTTATTAATCATAATGAATATATATACCACATTGGTAAAAACTTCATTTTAGATAAAAACCTCTGTGAAGAGATAGCAGAAAACTTCCATTGCCACCTGTGTTTCTAATGGAAATCTAATATAGGGTTTTACACGGAATTAGCAGAACTTTTGAGCTGACAAGACTCAGTGCAGGTTATTAGAAGATTTAGCCATGAAACTCATAGTAAAAATAAGGACCTTCTTCCTACTGAATGAGTTTCAGTTTTAAACCAATACTTCACTTTTCAACAAAAAATGTTTTATCTGTTCATTTTATAACTACTGCATCCCAGTTAGTTTTCAAGTCAAAAATACTGCTTGTCTAGGATCCTAATGACATTTACAAGGCCTACAATTACATAAACAAAAGATACTTTACCATCTTTCAGTGTCTTGTCCTTGTAAAAATTATATACCACACTTCTACAGAAATGTATCTTTTCTTCTGTTTAGTTTATTACCTACTGAGAAGAAGTTTTACATATCTTTTTGTGTCTTGCAGCTGTAGTCTCTAAACTATATGCAGGTACTTTCAATGAAAAGAGAAAAAAAATATAGTGGGAATAGCTTTACTGTCATATTTTTACTAGTGGGTGTGAGAAATGATTTAACTTACAGGTACTGATTATTTAATTGTATTGATATAGAGCATAGAACCTACCATGACTAGTGAATCATTCAGACTGACAAGAGGAGGTGTAAAAGCTCTTCTTGCTTCTATTCTGCCACAGCCTTCCAGTTTTACAAAAGAAAAAGCTTTATTCACAGGTGGGGGTTACTGAGCCATTAAAGTTCTTGATAACAGCTATGAATGCATAAAACAAACACGTCAAACCCATACAGCATAAATCTGATTGGATAATCAACCAAACTATTCTAAGAGATGACTATATTATCAGATGCACAATATAGCTGACTCTGAGCCTACATATGTTTTAAAAATATTCTTTGTAAACTTTACAAAACTAAGCATATATAATGTGTTCTATTTCATTTGTTAATGTGTGACCTTTATTCAACACAATTGTTATATAAACCCATTTAGTGCTTTAGATTGGAAAAGATACTACAAACTATTAAAGTTTCAGCTCCATCAGGGTGTATGAAAGTAATTGTACTGTGAATTTTTAAACCTATGGCCTTACAGTAGTAGTTGATTAAGAAAACTGAATTTAGTCTGCAAAATAATTGTTCTTTGGACAACACCTAACCAAAAATTAATATGGGTCAGCAGCGTGCCCTGACAGCCAAAAGGGACAACCATGTCCTGGGGTGCATCAGGCAAAGCATCGACAGTGGGTCAAGGGAGGTGATTGTCCCATTCTGCTCTGCTCCCCTTGAATATTGTGTGCAGTTTGGGCACTACAATGTAAGAAGGATATTAAGCTATTAGAGAGGGCTATGAAGATGGTGAAGGGTCTAGATGGGAAGCCATACAAGCAATGGCTGAGGTCACTTGGTCTGTTCAGCCTGGAGAAATGGAGACTGAGGGGAGACCTCATTGCAGTTAAAACTTCTGTGAGGAGAAGGAGAGGGGCAGACACTGATCTCCTGTCTGCAGTGACCAGTGACAGGACCTGAGGGAATGGTCTGAAGTTGTGTCAGAAGAGGTTTGGTCTGGATATTAGGAAATGACTCTTTGCCCAGAGGGTGGTTGGACACTGGAACAGGCTCCCTGGAGAAATGGTCACAGCACCAAGCCTGACAGTGTTCAAGGAGCTTTTGGACAATGTTCTCAGGAACAAGGTGTTACTACTCTTGGGGATGGTCCTGTGCAGGGCCAGGAGTAGAACTCGATGATCCTTGTGGTCTCTTACAACTTGGGATATTCTATGACTCTGTGAAAAATAATTAGCAGAATTTAGATAAATCTTCAGTCTGGCTTTCAGCAACCTGAAGAGAAAAAGCTACCTATAGATAGGTTTGAATATGACTGTGTTCTACAGTAATACTATAAAGGAATAATAGAGCTCAGATTTTAGAGATATAACAAAGCCAAGGCTTTTGTATCAAAAAAAGTCTATTTTCCTTTTCTTCCTTATCAATTTTATGTTTTTCACTAAACACAAGATGATGAAAAGCAAGCAAGTAAGGGACTAACATAAATCCCTTAAATTTTTCAATATAATTTTATGATAAGGATTATCAAAAGTACACTGCAAATCATCTGCTTTCTTTAAATAGCTATAATTTTATTATTTACAGTCAACAATAGATTTTTTATTATACTTTTCCCATTTTTTTCCTATAGTATTTTAATAATACATACCTTTCTGTTTGTGTGGGTTTTTCACTATGTAGCATATATATCCAAAATTTTTATCTTCTATTTGTAGTATCATTAATACTTACTTTATTAGTATAATTGAATCTTCTAGGAAGCTGGGTAAAAGTAATATACTGAAGGCATTAGCTAATGTGCCTAGTGACACAAATATTAATTGTAAGATGAGCTTTTTATTTGTATTAGATTTTTTCTTGCTGTTAAAAGAAGAAATACAGTAAGGTAAAAGCTGTATTAGAGGAGATTCAGTGCTGGTAAAAGACTTATGAATCAGTGATCATATTCACTAAAAGGCGAAAGAGTTCCTTTTAAGTACTGTCATGTACTTGTTTTGCCAGAAGTGAAGTAGTTTCTTCAACAAATTACTAAAAATCTGCCTCGTACCTGTTTTCCAAGAAAAGCAATGTTGTTGAAGGGAAACCTTATCTCCTTTTATCATTTCATAAAAAAGACAATGGGTCTGTCTGCAGGCCAAAATCCTCAGAAAATGAAGTTGAGAATGGTTGTATATTCTGCACAACTCCATAAGTGACGTATTCAGAAGTGGCCCACTGGAAGAAAGCTGGCATGTCTGGACAACTCTTTAGTGAAAACAAGTTTGATTTTATGGAATAAAAATGAAGGATGTTTTTGACTGGCTAGCTGTCTTCAGATAAGGAAGCTAGACTATACCAAGTCATGCAACATGAAAAAATTATTACAGCACTCCTAGTCAAAGGTGAACTTTGCAGATCCTGATAGAGGAATCTTTCTGCTTGCAAATTTAGCACAATTTTCTCCTGAAAACTGGGATTTCATGATTGTTGATGGTATCAAAGTTGCTTTTCAGAATAGTGGATAACAGTATTTTTATTTAAACATTAACTAAAGTTTTAAGTCTGGCAATTCACCCTATTTATCAATTTCTAATTAATAAAAAGGATAAAAACACTAGAATTGAACTTACTCTTTGAAATTACAGGATTAAGAATAACTTGGAGACATGAATAGGGAAAGTGAGCACTGATACAAGATGTTGTAAGTCTCGTAAAGAATTCTATTAAAATATTGTTATTCAGCATCAAATTGTAAAAAATCTTTTTACATGAGGTGAAAAATCATAGAATTGTAAAGCTCAAAGAACAGATAATGCAATTATAACAAGATACAGGTGAGCTACTTAAATTATCATGTTCCACTTAACTGAGTGTTCATAATCATTTTGCAACTCTTATATCGAGCTATGAAGAATAATTTAGAAAATCATTGACTCCATCTAGTGGCAGCTTTCTGTAATTTTCACTTGCAACTGCTTCAGGAAAAAACTCAATTCCAAACTTTGTTACAAGCCAAGCAACAACAGATAACAACAATCAAGAAAATCAGTTGGTAGTAATGCCCACATCTCTTCCAAGAACAATGCTCAAACTATTCTGCAAAGAAAGTCAGCATAGTTTTTCGTATACTCTTAGCTTGGGAAGTTGCAAGGGGAAAATGAGACAATTTTGGCCAGTGCCAGAATGTGGACGAGAATCAGCTTCTCCAGCCACGGGTTGTCCCTCAGAGAATCAGGATGAGGGAGACAATCTTTCTCCATAGGTGTCTTTGCCTCAGGTCATCAGTAGACTAATGGTGACTGATACAATCAAATGAAATTAAATTAAATGAAACGTAACGAAATGAAATTATATTTTTCCTTTTTATAACTTAGGGAGGAGAGCCATATCACTGCAGCCACCACCTTAGTCATTACAAGTAAGCACATTTGCATCCCACTGACAGGATACAAAGACTCAGGCTTCAGAACATGTTCTGCTTACTCAGACTCCACAACGTGCAATTGAATCAAAGTGGCAGCATGACAAGAAGAAATTTACACTGCCACTCCCCAATGATCTGCCTTAGTCCATAAAAAAAAAGGAAAAACAAACAAACAAACTAACTAAAATGAAGCAAAAAAACACCACCAAAACCAAACAACAGGTCAAGTCCCCAAGGCAATAACTGTAATTTTTCAAAAGCATTTAATCCAGTAGAAGTAATTTTGGATATTCTTGTTTATATAACAACTAAAATGTAAGTATGCTTGAGAAGTCTGAAAGATGTAGAAAGCCATATGCACTGAGCTGCCATATGTTTATTCAGGGTCATTGAAATGAAAATTAAGTCCATAGTGATCAGAATTAAAGGAACTACAGAGAAAAGTGGTTTTAACATTCTGAAGGTCTGGGGCTTTGCAGGAATGTGAAGATCAACAAAAGGTTGATTTTTATTTCTAATTTTAAAATTAAAATAATTAAATTTAAATAAATTCAAGCAAGATGGTGGACCTCAGGAAGGAGGCCCTGTATTCATCTCCAGAGTTTCCATGACAGGGCAAAAAAATGTCACAAATACTGTTCTGTTCTATGTAAAGTCAAATACATAACGCTTGCCGATTAATAATTTAGAAAGCTATGAATAAATTTTGAACTGGTCTACAACTATGAGAAAAATAACAGTAACTGATAGAAATAAACATAATTCCATAAGCACAATGGTTGGAGTACAACTCTAGCTTGATCTGATTAATGCTGCCTTGTAAGTCATAGTCTGCACAGCATTAACACCCATGACACAGCAAAGGATTAGCACCACAGTGAACTGGGCTTTCAGAGCTAAAATTTGAATGCTGAAAGCATTCACTGGTGAAATTACACAACGATTACTTTGAGTGAGTAAATTAGGCAAACAGAGTGGTCTCCTAAAAGCAGTATAAACACTACACATCCTTAAAGGAGGTCACTTATTCTCTGCTGGTTTTAGTCAACCACAGCTGATTTGCAGAATTTCTACACCTAAGCCCTCTCCCACTCTAACCTATCTTCCTTTGACAAGATTACTAATGAAAATTCACTAGACTGAAGAAATTATTAGCTACTAGCATTCCTTCTCCCAAGCCATTATGTTCAGTGTTCAATACATTGCTTCCAGGACAAGGTAGTGGTATTCCACATGCTGCCCTTGTCAACACCTGTGGATGAACAGAGCATCTTTAATTAATTCTCTAGACAACTGAGAGTGACTCTGTAGCTAAAAAATGTAGGTAAAAAAACCGCTGGAATTTCAAAAAATAGCTATCTCTCAGACATGATTATCAAAACAAAAAAATAGAGGAAAACTTTTTTTCAAATTTTCAAGTAATGGAGATACAGGCTGACTTCAGATCTTCGTATGAGCTAACTGCAGCCTAGCAAAGGGTCTGTCACATAGGATATACACCCTCTACAGCACCTCACTAATAATTTGGTATAAGTAGTTTGATATGACAATGAGCTCACTTCTGACTGTTCACAAATGAGATGCAGACCAACACAACAAATGCAGAACTTGAAACAAATACAGTAACTATATTTTTCATTGTCAGTGATGCAGCAAACAGAGCTGTAAGAAATCCACCTTATTAAAGCATTTAAAATATCAATGTCAGGTACTGGCACTTTTCTATTTGCCTTTTAAATTATGCCATAGACATGGTCCCCAGTGCATAGTTCTAATACTGTGGTCTTATAGCTCTATATTAGAACCTTCTTCTCCTGTTACACCCATCCCTTAGAGAAAGGAAAATGGTCTGTGCAGACCTTTGCATAGGAATAATTTCCCATGCTTCTAGTTAGAAAACTATCTATTTTATAACAAAATTCTTCATTTGTAACTACTGGTATTTTTAAAAAGAATAAGGGCTGTTCTCCCTTGATAGTGATCCAATAAAAGAATATATTCAAGCTATGAAGTAATCTCCTTTTGTCTAGCCAAGTCTCAGATCTTTGGTAATTTGCAGAATATGAGAAGTATGGATAATCATGGATTGTGGCAGTGAGTTTCAGCTCTAAATCTCTGCAATGAGGTAACTCTTCAGAGACAACATCTCAACCTAAACTACTTCTGTTGTCCAAAGAAGGTCTTCCTCAATAGAACAGAGGACAGTAAATTAAACACAGAATCCTTATGTAAGTGTACCACAGCTAAGTTCAGGTGTAGAATATATCATAAAACATATATATGATTATATATCATATAATCATTAAAACAATCAAGATTTCAGGTTGAATAGCCATTTCAGAGCGGAGAATTTAACCTCATCTCAGCACTTGAGAAGAAATAACAGGTTTAAGATCAACATTCCTTTCTCTGTAAATACAAAAGAAGACAATGACAATAAATACAAAATTCAAGACTCAGACTCATTTGTCACCAGTGAGTAATGCTTCCTTGGCTGCTGTTCGTTCATCTAGTGTTGTCGTTACATGTATCCACAAACTTAGTAAGAGCAGTGCACAGGTCCTTCCCCACAGACTCTTTATTGAGGCAAAAAAAAATGTAGTTATTGTAACCCCCTGATACCTTCCTGCTTTTCACTTGTGGTGTGCTGCCCCTGGGTGCCAGATACCCACCCAAGGCGCTCTGTCACTCCTCTCCACAACTGGACAGTGGAAGAAAGAAAATATAATAACAGGCTCATGAGATGAGATAAAGACCATGAGGGAACACTCACCAAATACCTCCAAGGGCAAAACAGACTCAGTTTGGGGATATTTATTACCAAGCAAAATCTGAGCAGGATAATGATAAGTAAAACAAATCTTAAAATGCCTTCCCTCCACCCTTCCCTCCTTCAAGGCCCTACATTCTTTCCCTTTTCCCTCCCAGCCCCTCATCGCTCAGTGGCTCAGGGAGACAAAGAATGGAAGTTATGGTCAGTTCATCACACATTGTTTCTGCCACTGCTCAGTGGCAAAGAAGTCCTTCCCCTGCTCCAGCGTGGGGTCCCTCCCACAGGAGATGGTCCTCCACAAACTTCTCCAGTGTGAGTCCTTCCCACTGCATCCAGCTCTTTATGAACTGCCTGCCCCAGAGTGGATCCACTACAGGGTCACAAGTCCTAATAGGAAAGCTGCTCTTGCCTGGCTTCTCTTGATGCTAACATCTTGGGAGTCAGAAATAGTTAACAATTTGCCCAGAGAATTACAGGCAATGGGAAGGGGGTTATGAAAGAGGGTCCCACTTTATTGTTGCAAAATGGGGAATATGTAAAAATTTTCTTAAGAAAAATTTCTTTGATTTATATAATTTCAAGCCTAATCAACAAGAAAGGAGATTTAATACACTAATCAGATAGCAACTAATAAGCAAGCTCTAATGATGTCCATGAGTTAGACAAGTTACTTCTTGGCCTTGTTAAGCTTTAGGGCTGGACGTGCTTCAGTGATCTCAAACCTAGGGGGAGATTAACAAAGCTTGGGAAGAAGAGTGTACCACTGAGAGCAGACACAAAGAATACAGAATTTACAGCCCACAAGGACATTTGTCAGAGCTTCCAAGATAAAGAAGAAACTAATAAAGCCAACTCAGTAATTGTGCTGAAATCAGCTCCAACTGGGTAAAAGGTAATTTTGGCAGGGGGAGATCGTGATCATCCACTCACCACCCACTGACTCAAGAAATCCACAGACTCAAAAGAAGACAAAGCCTGAGCATATGGACTAAATAGCATGAGAAGCAAGAGAATCATTAACCAATATAAGACAGAATACTAATTTATAAGAGAACGATGTAACTTGTACCTAATGAACAATAATGCCTTCATTTGTTAAGATGTATAAATAGTAAAATGTTTTGATAGTTGGTGTACTTGATTTGTGGAAACTTCCACCTTGCACCCTGCACAGAATAAACAATGTCTCCTTTTTAAACTAGACTCTATATCCGTATTTAGAGAGCTCCTAAAACTGGCAACACCCTCGCCACAGGTCCACAAGTCCCTGCCAGGAGCCTGCTGAAGTGTGGGCTTCCCACAGGGTCACAGCCCTCTTTCAGGCACACACCTGCTCCAGCATGGGTCCACTCCATGGACTGCAGGTGAATCTCTGCACCCCTGTTGACCTGCATGGGCTGCAGGGGCACATCCTGCTTTACCATGATCTGCACCATGGGTTGCACGGGAATCTATGCTCTGTTGCCTGGACCACCTAATCTCTCCTTCTTCACTGACCTTGGTGCCTGCACAGTTGTTCCTCTCACATATTCTCACTCCTTTCTTCTCTGGATGCATTTATATCTGCAGAATAACTTTTTTTTCCTTCTTAAATATGTTATCACAGAGACATTGTTACCATCGCTGATTGTCTTGGCCTTAGAGCTGACTGGCATTGGCTCTGTTGGACATGGGAGCAGCTTTTGGCAGCTTCTCACAGAAGCCGCCCCTGTAGCCCCCCTTATCTCTGTCCAAAATCTGACAGTGCAAACCCAATATACACTAAAGTGAAATACATTAGTAGAGACATCACTGAGACCATCACCATTTTTCTCCTGCTTTTGTCAGACTCCAGAACTAATCTTTTGTGATGAAATTCCTGTATTAGCATCTGAATCTTTTTTAAAGACATGAAGTGTTAGAAATCAAGAAAGCTGCCTTGGGCATTCTGGATGCTGGAGGTGGGATCTTTATTCATATGTAAGTCAAAGGCAATTGCACTGCACAGGACCATTACTGTACTCTGGACTAGTATTTCTGTCTTGCCTGGGTCTGATGAAAACAAAATGTTTGCTGGGTGCACTGAAGGATGCTCCACTAACGGCCCTGAAGGCAAAATTAGCATCTTGATTGACACAGTTAAACACAATGTTCTTGAAAAAATATGTATCCTAAAAATCCAAATAACTCAACTTTGTCAGGGCAGATTCCTTTTAGGTCTTTGAAGATTTGTCCTTGTGTCTGTAAAAATTATGAGGAACTTAACCATCTTAGTTGTGAATGATGTTCAGAGCATCAGTATAAAAGGAAAAGAAAATATTATTTGACTGGGTATTAAGTGAAAGGAATTTAGAGTCAACTCTTAATGACAGTTAGCCCTTGATGATCATTCAGGAATGTGTTTCCAAATGCTTCCATGCTTTCCAAAATCTGGGGCTCTTTCTGACATTCTTGTAGAAGATCAGCAAAAGAATTGTAAGTCCTAGTCTACTAAGGAAGAAAAACTAGTACTAATCACCTCTCCAGTAGGGATCTCCGTGAGTTTTTGGCAGAAGTAACATGTTAAGGAGGGAACAGATAAAAACTTTCTGTAATTTAAAAAAAAAAATCATCTAATGTACGCTTTTGATTAGTTTCAAGATTTGAATATTGACTGATTTCTGGGCCCTCTGACTGCTCCCTCATCTGAATCTTCTTGGATGGCTTAAAGTAACCTGTTTCACTCTTCACTGACATGAAATTGTTCAATATTTACTGGATGAGTAAGCTGACTACAGTCTATCCAACTTTGAAATACTTCTGGTTCAGCAGATTTCAGCTAAGTTTGCTTACTTCTGCTTATTTATAAAACATGTAAGATTTCCACAATAAACTAAACAGAAAATACCAGCCCTTAAAAGAACAAGCTCTACCCACCTTTAAAATAAGTCTTCATTTAAATGTTCAAAGAAAATGTTTTATACTCTACTTAGTGTCTTTAGGTAAGATTCTTGCCTGAGGTGGATTAGGAATTTCATAAGAAAGACTACCTATCCCCTAAATTATGTTAAATATTTGTATGCTTAAACAAACATCTCAAGAAACAGTAACCTATTTTAAAGGTTTAAGAAGTACTGGGAGACTTAAACATGCAAAGAAATAGGCGGCAATAAAATATGAAAACATTTTCCCAACTAAATATTTTCCCTAAAGCTACTTACTGTGCAAAATAAGACACAATTTTCTTTTGGAATATTTTGTAAGCCTCTGGACCAAAAGTATTTCTCTTTACAGAAACTAATTCAGAGAGCTGAGAAAGCTATGTAAGACCACCTCTCATTAAGACCTAACAGTGTTCTCCTGTCCTTTAAAATACAGGATGTATCTCACTCTTGGAAAAGATGTCGTGGCTGGCTATTTGCATCTTAATCAAATACTTCATGAAGTATCATCAGCATCACCCACAATCTGCAATCAGTGACTCTACAAAATGCTTTCTGCAAGTATTAGCTGGCATTTAAATATAACTTTCAAACATAAAACAAAACATGAACTATTCAAGTAAAACACCACATTTGCATCTACAGGTTTGATGTTCTTTTGGATTGGAAGAAGTGGAAGTTTTTCTGACTCTTTACAGGATGAAAAAGGAAAAAACTTAAAGTTTTTTTAATGAACCTAAAAATCTCAGTAGACTAGCAAGTAAAGAAACAGAACTATATAAACGTCGTCAGATGTAGAAAGATAATTTTAAGTGCTTTGTCAGCTTCAGGAAGGGTAACGGATACAGTGTGTGTGTGAATTGCCCTGGGCAGAGCATTGACCATGGATCACAGTGTCCAGATCATCAAAAGAGAAGCACCATTTAAACTTTTAGCTTGGGAAGGAAAAACTGTAAGCAATTTAGCCTATGTCCCACCTGAAAAGCTGAGGAGTAGAACAGTATTGCTGCATTTGTACAGGCACATTAATCTCCTGACCTGGAATGGACACAGCAATGCAGGCAGCAGGTGAGCTCTGCGGGGGTGAAGCAGGAGAAACACCACCCCTAACCACTGCTGCTCACATACCTGCTGATTATCAGAGCAACCCTCAGAGTACCAGGAAACCTGTGAGGAAATTCCTGCTGCCAAGAGATGGTGTGTTTGAGCTTAAAAGACACAGAAAATGCAGAAGTGACTCCATATCGAAAGATTAAAACAAGAACCAGAAAATACAATAGGGGAGAACTAACAAAAAACCCACTTGTGTTTTGTGGTAAATAGTGAGCTAGTACTGTTCAAATGGTTATGTGAGAACAAAATAACAAGAGTCCAGAATATAAAAAATAAATAAATAAATTTTAAGGTAATCTGACCATCTTTCTTCTAAAAACAATTAAAGAATAAGGGCCTTATTAGTTGGGGGGGGTGGGGGCAGGTGTTTATATTTTATTAATATATAACCATGTGAATTGAGTGTAACATGCTGTCATCATGGATAGGTCCTAAGAACTTTATAAGCCATGCCATGACTGAGTATCTCCACATGTGATTTGGAGTTTGAGATAGACTACTATACTTCAGATTTTTAGAGGAGGCTCTACTCCCTGTGAGAGTTTTGCATAAATATAGGTAAATGTTTCAGGCTGTCCTATCAAATAAAAAAAAATAAAATGCCATAAACCCCAGGAAAACGCACAGATACATTCAAATGTTAATCCTTGTTTGATAGCTGTTTCTCCCTTATGTACAGGACTACCTGAATGACTGATAAAGACTGAAATACAACAAAAATGTTCAGGTTTTTTCTGAGAATAATAATTTTTATAAATCTAACAGAACAGCTGAACCAAAATGAAATATTCTGAATTTGGACCCTAACTACATTCAGCAAGGAAATAATGGTATATATTAAAGAAGATAGAGATAGTATTGATGGGGGGAGGGGAAGGGGGAGCCTATGTCTATTTTACTTAGAGCTTATGATGCTTATTTTGTTTATGTTTATTCATGATTTTATACTTGCCATGGAATTTGCTTAGCTCACTGTGTAATATGTAGCAAAACCCACTCACTGTCCTTGAAGGTGAGATATCAAGAGGCTCAGGCCA
>JAWWEV010000167.1:36273221-36370622 GCA_035583235.1 Hafferia zeledoni
GAGTTATCCCCCATGTGCCCTGGGCCAGAATAAACGTACCTCTCTATAACCTCACTGGATTATAGGGTTTTATTCCGTAAATCAGTATAATAACAACACTCTTTATTCAGTAGACCATTACTCCGGACAGTTATCCAGAATGCGGCAGACTGGGGTCAGACTCTCAAAAGACAACATTAAGGCTTGTCATTCCCACTGGCACTGTGACAAGTCCTTTTTTATATTAGAATAGTCAGCAAGCCAAAGAGACTACAGACAAGAATGATACTCTACACTTCTTGAAAATATGCATTTGAATATACATAGGAGAATGGAAGCTATTCTGGATTTTTCATATATAGGTAGGTTGTTGATTATTGGATAAAATGAAAAATCCACCATACTGAGGAACACTCAGGAAAACCAATGTAATTGCTTAATCTTTTTTTTCTTTTTTTTTTTTTTATTTATCGAGCAAACAATTATGTAGAATTGTCTATCTCTAGCTTTCCTCCTGTTTCACATCCACAGATATCCTTCCTTTTTTTTTTTTTTTCAGAAGTGTGCACTGCAAGGATATCTGATTAATAGCTGTTCAATATGCAAGACTTGAGCAACACACAGAAGTAGCTAAGCCCCAGATACACAAGCCCAGGAGGTAACAGAGACAATGACAAAGACCAGGAATCTCGGGCCACTGATGGGCCATTGAAGGAAACACTCAGCCTGGAGATTAAACCGGAATTTTCTAATTATCACAGGTTTTTCAGGAAAGAAGCAACTCATTATGGGATATTTTAGGGTGTTTGTGTGATTGCGCAAAATGCGTTATGAGATGTTTAGGGGAGGCGGTGCGATGAAGGCACGTTGTGGATGACAAGCACAGGAAAACAGAGCGGCAGTGGGACAATGGGGACAGCCGTGTGAGAACAAGCAGCTGGGCAGCACCGAGCACACTTGCTCACGTTCCCAGATAAACTCTGTGTCCTGCCTGCGTGTGCCGCCAGCGAACTTCAAGCTGGTGAGCAGGGTGAGTAGTGTGAGACCCATGACTAGTGCGGGCTTGGGTCTTTGGGTCTGGGGGTGCTGCGGAGGCTCCGAGTTCACTGCCACGTTCCCAGCGGGAATGACGCTCTGCGCCAGGTGCTGGAGAGACCTGCCCGTGTACGGAGGCGGCTGCGGTGGGAGCTCTGCAGGGACACTGTCCATGGGTGCGTGTTGGACCGACCCCGCACAGCATTCCCCCTGGATGGGCATGGAGATGCAGCAGCCCAGCAGGCCGGACAGGGAAGGCGCGTCCCAAAGCCGCTGGAATGAGCTGCCTTGCGATGCAGTACCCCACCAGAGGCATTCAGATGGCAAACACGAGGACAAACATCAAATACAAAGCTTTAGTTGAGAAATGCCATTTTACTGCATCAAATGCCACTGTATCCACATGGGTTTCCCATCAGCTATGGGGAAAGCGGGTCAGCACTGCGGCCTTACGCTGGGACAGCTTTAGGCCCTTTGAGAACAAGCTGCACAAGACTGCAATATTTTTAAAAAAAAAAATTAAAAAAAAATTTAAAAAGCGCAAACCAAAACAAACCCCAAGCTTTCTTAGGAAAAAACCCCTCCCTATTTCCCTTGATAGGAACCGCCCAGCAGACCCGCGGGGCAACGCCCGCCCATGTCCCGGAGCCGCCCCGGCCCGCTCGGCTCCTCCCGGGGCGGGGCGGGGCCGGCGCCGCTTCCGGCGGATGTTGGTGTTTGAATCGGCTGTCGGTTGGGGCGCGGCGGTGAGTGCCGGAGGGTCCGCCCGGGGCGAGAACTGGGCAGAGCCGGGCAGTGCCGGGGCGTCCGTGCGGGGGCGAGAGCCGTGCCGGGGCGTCCGTGCGGGGGCGAGAGCCGTGCCGGGGCGTCCGTGCGGGGGCGAGAGCCGTGCCGGGCAGTGCAGAGCCGAGCCGAGCCGTGCCGTGCCGTGCCGTACTGGGGGGTCCGCGCGGGGCGAGAGCCGGGCAGAGCCGTGCCGTGTCGTGCCGTGCCGTGCCGGGGGGTCCGTGCGGGGGCGAGAGCCGTGCCGGCCAGTGCAGAGCCGTGCCGAGCCGAGCCGTGCAGGGGAGTACACTGCCGATCCGGGCAGGGCAATGCAGTGCCGTACCGGGCAGAGCCGAGCCGAGCTGGGCAGTGCCGTGCAGGGCAGGGCAGTGCCGAGCCGGGCAGTCACGAGCCGTGCCGTGCCTAGGCGTGCCGTCCCGGCCCGGCCGGCCGAGAGCGAGGAGGAGCCCCTTCCCTCGCCGAGTGGGGAGCAGCAGCCTCCCGGTGCAGGCTGTGGGCATTCGGCGCTGCCTGGCCCCGCCGCTCTATCTCGTAACCGGCCAAAGGGAGCATCTTCCCCCTCCCGTCACGCTGCCGGGAGGAGGAACCGGCGAGCGGCGCCCCGGGCAGACTCGGCCGTGCAGCCACGGGCGGGGGTCGCGGCTCAGCCCCGCCTGGATCCGATCGGCGGGACCCTCGGGACGGGGCGGGATGCGGAGGGACGGGCCTGTCTCGGGGCAGGAACCGCGGGGTGAGCCGGAGGCCCCGCCGTGTGTCAATTCGGTACACGAAGGGCGCACGGGTGGGCTCCGGGAGAGTTCCTTTGTTCCTATACCGTCCCTCGTGGGGTTGTTTTTTTTTTCTTTTTCCATCGTTAATTAAAGCTTTGAAACACCTTTCACCCGGAGCAGTTAAATTTAGCAAAACGTGAATGCCCAGTCCGAGGACTTTCAGCCTATTTAGGCAAAGTAGATACACATTAGTTACACTGTTTTTATAGATACCGTGCGATTATATGCTCCTGCTTGTCTTGGCGAGCAGACTGGTTCGGAATTGCAGTGTTCCTGCGAGAAGCCCTGTAGCACTTGTGCATGGCCCCTCAGTGGTTGTTCTCGCGTTATCACTCAACTTGTAAATTTGAACTTCGGGTTCATTTCCCTGAAAGAATTCAAGAAAAGTAGAAGGAATTGCAGGTGCGGGTAGTATAGTGATTTCCCCCCCTGTTTTGCTGGAGCCTGGGAAGGTGGTTCTCTTGTCTCCATTCACATACCGGTAGGGTTTTTGTGTTACCCTAGGACTTGGAGACCCTAAAACTGACAGTGACCATCCTGGGGAGATCCCGAAGAACGGGAATGTGTGTGAACTTTGTTCTGGTCTTTTACTCCCTTTGTACCTGATTAAATCCGTTTATTCCTCGGTAATTTAGAAAAAGGGAAGTGTGTTTCTGTGAAAACTCTAATCGGTTATTTCATCTGATTGTCCATTTGGTATTTTTAAGAGCCTCTTCTCCTAAGTTGGTTGTGGTGCCTTTTGGTTTGTTTCTTTTTTGATCGTTTTCTGGCAAAGGTCTTCTGTGTACAACTGCTTGGTCCTCTAAAAGTGCAGTGGCGTAGAGCAGTTGCCCTATGCCTGAGACTTCTGCCTCCCTTTTATTTTTCTTTCTTTCTCAATACAACTCATATCCTAAAACTCCAGCAAAATTTGCCGCAGCTTGGGTTAGCCTCAGGTTTCTTCCTGAAGGTGATACCTGGCAGTCATCAAAAGTAAATTCCAGACCACCAAGTCTGTCAGGCTTCTGGTTTGGACCTTGGATTTGTTACCGGCTTCTTCCCTGCTCGCTTCAGCCCGTGAGGAGGGAGTCTCTGCCTACGTGAGATCATGCGTGGATCTGCAGGCAATTACCCATGATTCTTGCCTTGCAGAACTTGGCTAATGCCTTCAGCTTCCTAAGGGAAGGCAGATCAAAGAGGTACACATATGTTTATAGAAGGTTTTTGAGAAAAAATGATCATCTTAGTGCTGCAGTGAAGAAACAAGGTATTTTCTTTGGGTTTGGGTTTTTTTCTAAGGTGGTCTAGGATGCATGGCACACAGTAAGGGGCAGCTCATGTGATATTTGAAAGAAATGCCAAGTTAGGTTGGGGTTTTTAAATAAATTATTCTCCACTTCAAAATGTTAAATGGATAGTTCTAAGGGATGTAAATTCCCTTGTATGCGTGTCCCAGTTTTGAATTTCTCACGTTTGTTTGTTTGGCTTTTTTGTGGATCAGGAATTCTTTGACTAGGCCAAAATCCTGCATTTTCTCCAAACAGTGGAGACTATATTCATAGTCACATCACTACACCACACAGTTATTTTTTGTTTCCAAGTTTTTCATATTAGTACAGTCTTTATTTAAGCAGAAGTTGCAGCTGCTACAGAGCTTGTCCTTGGACCATTATTTTTGGTGCTTAAAATTAGTAAACCCTTTTCTGTCCAATTTTGTTTGTACAAAATTATCTGTTGCATTGGGCTTTATTTTCTCTTTTGAAAACAAAATATATTGTTTGTTAGTGTGGAGAAATATTTAAAAGTTACTGTATGTTTTGTTGTCCAGAAAAAACACTCCTAGACCATTTGCATCCTGCTTTCTGAACCCTGTCTCTCACAATAACAGTCAAATTCTAGTACTCTTTTATTATAATTCCTGCTTTTAGTTTATGCTCTTTTTTCTCAATTTTAAATAAAAGGTAAAAGACGTATATAATGGTTATAAATGCAATGGACGTATTTAAGACCTCGTTTCTTTTTCATGGCAGGCAGCCAGAAGCATTCAGGATGAGTAAGCCAAGTAATTTTGACATTCAAAGCACAGGTAAGTGAAGTTTTTGTTAAATAACTTCAGAAATATTTAGTCTGTATATATAATGCTAGTTATAACTGGTTTTATTTGGGCTCAAAGAAAAGTTGGATTTTCTGTAATGAAATTGTGGCCAGTTCTGGGCTCCTCAGTACAAGAAAGACAAGAACCCACTGGAGAGGGTTCAAGAGAGAGCAACAAAGATGATGAGGGGTCTGGAGCATCGCTTACGAGGGGAGACTGTGGCAGCTGGGCCTGTTTAGTCTGGAGAAGTGAAGACTAAAGAGAGGATCTCATTAATAAATATAAATATCTCAAAGGTAGGTGTCAAGATGATCGTGCCAGACTCTTTTCAGTGGTGCCCAGTGACAGCACAAGGAATAATGGCCATAAACTAAAACACAGGAAGTTCCACCTCAACATGAAGAAGAACTTCTTTTCATTGACAGTGGCAGAGCACTGGAACAGACTGCCCAGAGAGGTCGTGGGGTCTCCCTCTCTGGAGACATTCAAAATCCCCCTGGATGCGTTCCTGTGTAACCTGCTCTGTGTGACTCTGCCTTGGAAGGGAGTTGGACTAGATAATCTCCAGAGGTCCCTAACAATTCTGTGAAACTGTGTTGGAACCACTTGTTTCAAGAAATTAAATAACTTGCAAACTTCATTGGATTTGTTTGCAGTAATTGGAATATTTTAAAGCCCTATTTTCTGCAGATGTTTTAACAAAGTAACCTTGTGAATTCAGCTGCAAAGTTACACAGCTGTATTTGAGGTGTACCGTTCAGGACTTTATTACACTGAAGCTTTACCCCTCTTCTTGTCACTATTATGACTGTTCTTGCTGTTACAATATTGTAAATCTGTCTTTTATATATCTATTGGGAATTAAAGGGAAGCTGTTAAATGTCTGTGGAAGTACATTAGTGGGATAGGAACTTCAGTAAGTGGAAAATCCTCAAGATTTTATTAATTCCAATGTCTCAACCCCTTGAATGGCTTAAAAGCAGTGGTAGCATATAACATGGCATGGTCAGGGTACCATTCACATGCTTTTCACCAAGGTTATCACATAGGTAGACAAAGAAATTATTGTCAATTCATGGACTCTAATATGATGATGATTTTATGTACAATACCAAAAGCAATTAGATATTTCACATGCACATGGACACTTGGCCATTTGATATTTATCTTTAGGTGTTTGGGGAGGAACATTTCAGTTGGGAGCACAGTCTGCTTGTGAATTTAGCATGGCTTATGGACCTCTCCTGAATCAGCAGGCTGGTGAGGTATTTTCTTTTAGTAACTAGAGGAGGAACAAATAGTGCCTTCTTCTGTATCTACTATAAAATTCAACACTGAGGAAAGGGTTATCTACTGTCCTTTATCCAGTAATCTACTTAAAGATGCATGTCATTAAAAGAGATAAAAGCTACTGCTCTATAGCTGATCCATAGTAATTCCAGTATGGTTACTGTGATTATAAACATGATTCTGTGTTTTAGTCTGTGTTCTCTGTGGACGGACAGATGACTGCCCTGAAAAGTATGGAGACAAAAAAACCTACGTTGAATACAATCTCACTGTACATTATTACTGTTTGGTAAGTTTGTGGTGTTGATGTTGGAGTTTTCTGTTTTACCTGAGAAAAACAAATGTAAGTGCAACAAGTATTTAATAGTAATAACCTCCCCAGTCGTTTTAATTGTTTTATTGTTGTAAAGCTGGAACTGTGAACTTTAACTCATTTCCTTGAAGGCTTGTACTTGTCAGGTGAAGCAGATGAAATAAGTAAATTCCAGCAAGTCTTTATTCAGAGCTAAATTCTGTTCATGGTGCATTTAAATAATTGCTTCATTAATTCTCCCAACCTATCCTAGCATATAGCAGCAAAGGTGTGTGCTAAGAGAAAGGGAAGAGTTTGCACCTACATATTCCCTTCTATAAGAAAAATGTAGTTTCAAAATTTGTAATGTGAAAATATCACCCTTAAAGTAGAGAAGGGTTTTCTTTTGTGACTGTCAGCTATTCTCTGAGGTTGAACAGAACATTGTAACACTCAATAATCCTACTTCTCAGTTAGGTAATACGTACCCTACTGATTACATTGCTACCATATCACTAATAGTAAAGGTTTGTAATTTAAACAAAGCTATGAATATTAACTGCAGTCAAATACATTGGTTATCACACATGACCTTTTTCCAGATTCATATTCTTAATGGTATACTTCAGCTACCTCTCAAATTCTAAATTTTTGCAAGTCCTTAAAAAAAGAAAAAAAACTACCCAAGTTTTTATTTTGTTAATAAATACAGTTTGAATTTTTTGCCCAAGTGTGAAAAAAGTTTCAAGAGTATCAGGAATAAATTGGGGGGTATGTTTTCTCAGCAAGTTCTTTGGAGAGTGTGGATTGCAGGTGGCCTGATAGGTTGGATACCAAATCCTTTAAAGATTAGGGAGAGTGAGTAGAGGCTTTCTGAAGTTACAAAGGTAGAAATAAGTTATAAAGGTAGAATTTTATTTTCTTAAATAAATTTTAAGCAGCTGGATGGAAATTAGGTCTGTTTGCGTTACTTTTGTCAGATATATAAGGCCATATGACATGGTAGGAAGAAGTCCTATGCTGATGGAGCAGAACAGCTAGGAAAGGGCATGCTTGCAATACTGAGCCTTTATATTTTAACTTCAGGAAGCTCATCACAGTATCTTTTACCATTTTTGTCTCTCCTTTAAAAGCAAGCAAACAAAACCCTGTGATTTTACTTAAATGTGGTGTATGTTAAATAACAATAGAGTTCTAGAAAGACGCCCATTAGTGGTGCAGTTTCATTTCTGTTTGCCAAATGTCTCACAGTTGGAAAAATATATTTAATTTGTCAGGTATATAATTTTACATTCATTTGACTAAAATATTGATAAAACTGTACTTAAAATGGTACTATGTTGAAATTATAAGATGAGATTGTAAAGAATATAGAAGGCATTGAGTTGTGAAACTGTTTAGTTATTTGAAGATTGTGATGCGGCTACCTAACTAGCTTTAATCTAAAATATGATCAGGCTCTTTTGATTTGCCTAGTTTCTTGATTCTGTGTTTACTTAAATCTCCTCTAAAGCGAATTACTTTTCTTCTTAGGTGGCACTTCAGTATAGTTACTTCCTACTGTGCTTCATTATCTCCACATCACAATTGTCATTCGTATTAACTAAGCTAATTTAATTTTACTTGCTCTGAAGATTTATATGCTAAAAGTAATTGTTTGACAATTACCTGAATAGTCCCGTATTCTTCAGAAAGGAAGGCAAGATACACTATCATGTGCTCTACAGTATTACACAATACTCAATGTTATATTTATTTTCATGTTACTAGTTACTATTCCCTACTGTCACTGTCATATCAGACAGAAATATGTAGATGTTTTGGATCAGCTTTTTAATCATTAAAATGTTTACATACAAGATTTGTTAGACTAAACTTCTCTCTTACTTGACAAGCACGGTGTATGTAATTTTAAATCTTTAGGTAGGTGAATGTTTTAATATGCTTAATTTGTTTTCATAGTTGATGTCAAGTGGCATTTGGCAGAGAGGGGAAGAAGATGAAGGTGTAGATGGATTCTTAATCGCAGATATTAGAAAAGAAGTAAATAGAGCTGCAAAACTGGTAAGAATGATGTCTTTGGTATGATCCAAAGGGGAAAAGTAGCTTTTAAGTCCACTTAGGGGTTTTTCTTTTCTTTCTCCAATGGGCAATGTGCTGAGCCCATTCAAGAATCTGAATTTTGCATTTGAGTAACATGTAACGTGTATTGGGTTCATGGAAGTCACCAAGGGAAATTAAAACCTGCAGAAGTTGTGACAATCCACCCTTTAGGGGAAGGAAGCACCTTAGATTCATAAATGCTTGTTGGGCAAAAGGAACCACGAAAGTCAGAGGGGCTGCAAACAGCTGGAAAGTTTTATTAGTAAATTACATACTTGGAATGGAAATTGATGTTAGTCCTTGACCTGCTGTATAAGCACAGAGCAGGGAGTTTTGGATAAAGGGGTAGGGGGAAAAGAAAGAGAGAAATTGAAGAGGGAAAGATGAATTAAAGAAAGAACAGAAAAAGTGGAAAAGACAGAAAGAAACAAGAAAATAGAGAAATATTATCAGTCCTGGTTCCAGCATTGATCCAGCTGAAGGAATGTCAGTCCTGGTTTCAGCATCTATCCCACTGATAAGTGTTCATCCAGCTGTGTCAGTCCAGCTGAAGAGATGTCCTGGGGGTACTGTCTGGGCTGGGGAGGGGGAGTACTTTTTATGGACAGGTTTCTCTACCAGAAAGATGGATTTCTCCACCCTAAAGATAAGTTTCTTGCTTTCTATGTAAATTATTTATCACATGCAGTTCGTTTTTTCAGGCCCTTCTGGAAATGGGTCAGAGGGCTTTGGGGTACTAGGTTGTAATCCCACCTTGTAGTCCATGCCCACATCCCTCCAGTCATTCCTATGCTTGCACTGTTCTGTACTGTAGTTCTTTCTTAAAGAAAAAAGTTCCCCTATCTCTGCCTGGCCTCTCTTTTCCTGTTAATGCCAATAGTCCTTGGTTATTACCAAACAATTCTTGTCTTATATTACTAATGGTCTTTGGTTGACTCTGTAGCCATACAGTTATTAGTGTTTGAGAAATGCACATTAGCCCTTTATCTTCTGGGAATCAAGAGCTCAAAGGCTCTTACTTTGGACCACCCTTTTTAGGGTGCGAGTGGGATTTAGTCAGAGTAATTTTCCATCCTGGCCACAATTCGAGTCAGTAACTTTCTTTGAAGGTTCAGTAACAAAAGCATTATTCCTCTTGCGTTGTTACTCAGGTAAGGAAAATAAGTTTCCAAAGCTGTTAGTTAAAACGCGGGATCTCATTAGTCACGTGTTGGTTCCTGAGAACAGTGTTTCTGATGAGCTGGAAAGTCCAGGTGCAGTTTATGACCAAGGCCTAAAGAGCGTTTCTCAGATCATAGTGTGGCCACAGGGTGGGGATGCACTACTGCAATCCATCCAGCAACTAAAGTCAGCTTTTCTGGGCCTCTAAAGTTTGTAAATATTTACAGATAATTGCAGATAAATAAAGAAGAGCAAATTAGAGTTTTATAATACCTCATGATATTGTGCTGAGCCTCAAGCTGGCAGTATATAATTTTAGATGCGACTAAACTATGTATTTTACCTTACATGTCACAAGACAATATGCATATAAACCAACACATAAAGTCTGAAATAACTATATATATTTACTCTTTGAAATAGAGCTAGACCACATTAGTCTTGTCGAAGTTGTAATCTACTAGCTGATATTCTGTTTTACACAATTTTATAATTTTTCTATTGGTTTAATTCCTGTAATTTTACTTGGACTTTAGATATTAATATTCTGTTATTTCTAAAATGCTTTTTAGAAATGTAATATCTGTAAGAAGAAGGGTGCTTCAATTGGATGTGTAGCTCCCAAATGCAAACGAAGTTACCATTTTCCTTGTGGGATACAAAGGGAATGCATTTTCCAGTTCATGGAAGACTTCAGGTGAGTTTTGGGGGTTTGTTGCTTTTCCTTTTTTAATTCATTGTATTTATATAGGAGATGATTTGGGGTTTTTCATGGCTTGTTATTGAATAGGCTGTTAATTATAAATGACACTGGGTTATCTAGGAAAAAAGTACTGTACAGACAGAAGGGCCAAACAGTTATATTGCATACCTAGTACCTAGAAACTAAACTCACAACACTTTTAAATATGTAACTAAATGCTTCTGCAAGTAGTTAAATTGTTTATAAAACTGAGCATTAAACTCTAAACTCTGAAATAAACTGCATAATGATTGATTTGGATTTTTTGTTTGCCATTCTCATGTGCCTTTGTTGAAATGGAGGTTTCACTACCTATGTCTTTCAGCAGTCAAAACACACTGTGTGCCATTGTGTTGTGTTTCAAAGCTTATTGGATATGGAGGAGAAAGGAATTTATTATCAAACGTCTAAAAAATGTTTTATTTTCTTTTACTATTACCTGTCGAGCATCTTGGTTGTAGTCAAAGTACTTAAGTGCATTATTCTGCCTACTGTGAACTGAGTTTGTTGGGTGGATGGATTCAACTCTGGCAGACCCTTCAACTTAAAAAACAACTCATGTTACATCAAGCGCATGTAAAGACAACGCAGTTTCAGAAAGGTTTCTTCTAGAGCTGCACTTCTTAGTTGTCTTATGTCTTTGCAAATTGTTAAATTATAAAATTTATCACACTACCCAGACTTCTGAATCAGTATGCAAACTCAAAATTTCTTGTTTAATGTCATGATAACATTGAAATACAGGAAAAACTCCTAAGTTCTGAGGACAGAAAACACACTATTTGGACCAAAAGAAGTTTTGAGAGAAAGGACATACATAATTTCTTGAATTTGCAGAGCACCAGTTGGCAACATGATGATTCCTTACTATCATTCTGTTGACTTGTTCTGTTAGATATATTATTTGTTTATATATGTTGTGGTTTAACCCAGACAGGCAGAAGAGCACCACACAGCTGTTTGCTCACTACCTCCAGCAGAATCAGGGAGAGAATTGGAATGATAAAAGGAAGAAAATCCTTGTGTTGAGATAAAGACAGTTTAAGTAAAGCAAAAGCTGTGCAGAAAAGCAAAGCAGGAAAAGGAATTCATTCACCGTTTCCCATCAGCAGACAGGTGTTCAGCCATCCCCAGGAATGCAGGGCTTCATCATGTGATGCAATTCATGTCTCCCCTTCCTCCTTTTTTCCCCCCAGTTTTATTGCTGAGCTTGATGTCATGGTATGGAATATCCCTTTGGTCTGTTGGGGTCATATGTTCTGACTGCATCCCCTTCCAGTTTGTTGTGCTTTCTCTCCCCGCTTGTTTGTTGGTGGGGTGGTGTGAGAAACAGAACAGGTCTGGACTCTGCACAGGCACTGCTTAGCGGTATTTAAAACTTCCCAGTACTATCAACACTGTTTTCATCACAATTTCAAACACAGCACCATAGAAACTGCTGTTAAAAAATTTATGTTGTACTGATAAGGGAACCATAAATTATTATTATTTTTAGATCTTACTGTTGGGCACATAAACCGGTCCAAACTCTTATGGATAAAGAACCTAGAGGAGCTTCACCGTGTACAATATGCTTGGATTTGGTTGAACATCTTCCAGCATACACTGTATTGAAAAGTCCTTGCTGTAAAAATGCTTGGTTTCATCGAGAATGCTTGCAGGTAACTTTTTTGCATCTTTTTGCGTTCTCAGCGATCACATTTTTTTCTGTGTAAGAATAATGGAACAGTTGCTTAAAATTGTGTGAAACTGATTAGTGTTAATGGAGGTAGTTGGTATGGAAATATACTTGGTTAGAAGGACAATGTTAAAATTGTGTTACAGAGACAAAAGGATTTGGGTTTTTAATGTTATTTTTCTCCCCCTCGCCCCATCGTTTCTCTATGTGGCCTACACACTTCATGCCTTCACTTATTTTTCAGAACTGATGTTCAACCTAGGTAGTTCCTCTCTTGCAAGTCATTATGTGCAGAATCAGAATGCTAAAAATGTCATTTGTCCATCTTTGGTTCTCTTTGCCTAAGTTCAGAGCTAGAAAAAGTTACAATGTGCTTTTTGTAAATTTATTCTGGGTCTGGAGACGTTGACTTGAAAAGGATTGTGCTTTTGTTTATGAACCTTATTCTAGCATGTGATCTCTTTCATTGAAAGGAAGAGAAAATGCTTGCCATTTGCATCAATGTCAAGTGATGTCATGATTGATGCCAGCTTTAACATCCATGTCAGGATAGCATCCTTGAATTATGTTCGTTGGTATTAAGACATTATTTATTGGTGTCATGAGAATGGTAGTAATTAAATAATTGGTTTGGTTTTTTTGTTGTGTTTTTTTTCTTGTCGCAGTATCAAGCTTTGAGTGCTGGGATATTTTTCTTTAGGTGCACAGTGTGTAATAACAAGGACAAATTTCAGAAAGAAATGTTAAGAATGGGCATATACATTCCAGAAAGGTAAGCAATTTTGTAAGTAATCATTCTTCTATGGAAACTTTGATAGGGTGCTAAAATTTTTTTTAATTTATTCTGTAGAGCTGCATCTATTAATATGTGAAACTTCAGTTCTACCTTCAGTTGTAGAATTCTTCGTTTTGGTAAGGAGTAGCCTGTTTCCTTTTAGTTATGCATAAAAATTGGCAAAGGTCAAATTATCTCAAACATAAAACAGGAAGCTCTGAAAAGTCATTTTTAATGCCGTAATTTAACTAGGAATCCAATTAAAAGATGAAAGCACTTCTTGAATACAATAATTTTGCCTTAACATAGAGGTTGCTCAGAAATGTGCTCTCTGTGCCCAACTTTTTTAATTTTCTGAATTTCTGTCCAGACAGAATTGTAATTGACTGATAACTCAGCCATACAGCTTGTAGCTTCTGCCAAGGTGTATTGCTAAGGATATGTTCCATAAGGATGTTCCAGCACTTAATGAGGCTCAATATATGACAGAAAGTGACCAGGATGATGTTTCTTTGTTAAAAGTATTATTCTTTGGTAACTCTTAGTCTCTTCAGAGAGTAACATTAATTCCCTCTTGAAACAGAAGCTCAAGACTTTTGAGAGGAAGAAGAGTCAAAATACTAGATTAACTTTGCCATACTGGCCTCGAAAATTTTGAGTTTGCCTTTCATGAGCCCGTTTTCAGTGGTAACTTGAGTAGATTGCCTAAACAAGTGTCCATATTTCCTGTGAGATAGAAAATGGAATAATATGAAACAGCAAGCATGCACTGAGGTCATGTGTAAAATAATAAATACTTCAAAGTAACTGTATACAAGAAGTCTCTCTGTATTTTATAGTAGTTTTTTAGTTACTTCTTTCTTTCCCCTCTCAGTTGTCTTAACTGTTGCTGAGAACATTGCATGGTTGAAATATATTCAGGTGTTTATTAGATACTCTATATTTCGAAAAAGATGTAACCCATTTAAACAACCTGCAATAGAGTTCTAATATCTGATCTTCCGCCTTGACTATAGGGACGCTTCTTGGGAACTTGAAGAGAATGCATATCAAGAGTTACTGCAATGTTATCAACACTGTGATGTTAGGAGATGTCTCTGCAAGGAAGGAAGAGACTATAATGAACCTGATAGGTAGGATCCTTTAGCAGTGAAGTATAACTTACAATGGAATAGTTCTTTGGTGTGTTTTGGTTGCTGCCTTTTATTATTATTATAATGTATTTAAATGCTTTCATACTTTTCAGCATCAGGTTTTAATGTGAAGCCAATGCACTGTCTAAATAAAGTGTTTGTTTTACTCCATATAATTGTATTCCAATGCTAAATTTCTCTAATCGGGTTATGAAAGCCAAGAAAACCAACTTTAATGGATTATTAGCTATGTTCTCATTTGATGCATAGCTGAAGTAGAACTTGAACATCAACATAACATATAGATAAGCGTGTGCATCAATGAATGTTGTGTCTTTCATTGAGTTTAATTCAGCAATTTAATAAGTGTTGAAATTCTTAGAGCCTTCACAAGAAATTATTGTTAAAGTACTAGACTTAAGTGAAAATTCACTAGCTCTGTAAAAGCTAGTAAGAATAACCTAGTTGCATGCTGTTGTGCTTGCATGTGAGTGGCAGCTAGAATGCTGTTGATAGTGTAGTAAGAGGCTTGAGTGATCATGTGAAAGGCTTTATTCTACTCTACCACTTCATTTTTTTAATGAGTTCATTTTCTGCTTGAATTCTTGTTTGTTTGCGTGCTTTTGAAATTTTTATCTTCCATTGGCATGGGTGTGCTCAAAGCTGTCAGAACCACTACTTTAGAGACTTTTTTTCTGTAGCACTGTGGTGGTTACTCCCTGTAGACATCAGCTTCGCTTTATGTGGTCTTGACCAAGCATTGCTTGGTTGATTCATGGTATGTGTGCACCTCGGGATTTACTTTGCCTTTAAAAGTTGTACCTTAGGCTTCCAATATTTGAACTAACCAGTCACATTTTACCATTGTCTGTTTAAGCAAAATTGAAGAAATCTAGACAAAAGCCTAACAGCTTAATGTAATTAATGAAGAGTCTTCTTCAGAATGTGAGAATAATCACAGCATCATAAAAAGGTTTGAGTTGGAAGGGAACTTTGTGCTATCACAACAGGTTCTACTAAAATGTCTGTCCCTCAACACTTCAGTAGTTTGAATGTTTCCTGAGAGCATTCCTTTAAAGAAAATTTACCACTTGGAAGAGCTGACTTGTGGATACCCATAAGATTTCCTAGCTAGCAACATGAGGAGAAAATATTGCCTGTAAACTATTGACTTCTTGGCAGAGGAGGACACTAACTTAGAGCCTCATTCAATGCAAGATGCTGGAACATGAGTAGCTTATTTTTTCCTGTTGCAGCCAGATGTGAGTACATCTTATGTGAAGAAAGAGCTCAGATTATAATCAGTTCTACCAGACTGATAAAATTATGCTTTGTTAGTTTAGTGTCTGGATTACACTTACTATTGAATGGTCTTTGTTTGAACTTTTCTTCTGTCTAATTCTAAATACCCAAGTTTTTAATTTTAGTGCATGGGAAATAAAGCGTTGTCAGTATTGTGGTTCTCGTGGGACTCATTTGGCCTGTTCATGTATGAAGTCATGGGAGGAAAACTGGGAGTGCATGGAATGCAGAAGTATCTTTGCAAAATCAGGTAAAGTTGTGAATGTGATAGTAAATACTTAAATGATAACTTACATAAATGTACATTACAGCTAGCAAATATACTAAATGACTATAATTAATCCTACAGGAAAGTACAGCAAACAGAAAAAGCGTTCTTGGGCTACCTCTGAAAAGACAAATGGGACAAATTGTTTGCTGGAAGAGCCATCTCCAAAGTCCCCTCGGCAGTCATCTGGATCTCAACGCAATTTTCTACTCCAGTGAGTAACTTTCCGTTTTCAAGCAGAAACCGATTACATAAGATTTAAACATGAGGAGGTGATGGCTTATTCTTTAGGACAAACTTCTTACACTTGCAAATTGAATAAAACTGGTGTAAAGTTTAGTGATTGAAGTTTTCTGAATAAACCATGAACTTTGTTAATTTGCTATAGTTAATTGGATTTGGTGGCCCTTTTTAGTTTGATGAAAATAGATCCTTGGTAAAGCAACCCTAAGAATCTAGAAGTAACTTATAATATACAAATGGCAAAACTTTGTTTGCTTATTGGTTATTCCATTTTAATAGTGTTCCAGAAATATAACTAAAGATGTTATATTAATGTTTTCCTCTGCTGTAATAAAAACTTATCAACTCTGTAGAAATTAATATTTTTAAGTGTTACTTACTGTATCAGTCAGGACTTCCATCTCATCTATGGGATGCAACTAAAAACCTAAAACTACCATGTAATGAAATACCAAGTTACTATTTTTAAAATTGTAGTTCAGACACTGAATGATAATGAAGGTAATGAGATTCAGTACTGAAGCAGGGGGAAACTATACTGCTACCTTCAAATAAGAAGTGTTTGTGCATTCTTCAATTTTATCTCTTCTTAAAATACTGTTTTGGTTTATAGGTCACCCAAGATACTGTGCCAGAACAACTTATCACCTTGCTCACACCCAGAACATCCAGCATCCAACAGAGTGACAATGCCCTTATCTCCACTGATGTCAAATAGAAACTGGTCCCCAAGGCAGAAGTATTTTTCTTTTCTTTATTCCTTCTGTTGAACAGTAATCTAGCACATGGCTTTATACCATATTTCCTACAGGAAATTGGGGCAGTGGGATGTGTATTGTACATATGTGTTTGTGTGTGTGTATATCTATAGAGAGATGGACAGATAAATAGAATATCAACAGATTATGCTGAGTTGGAAGGGACCCACAAGGACTGAGTCCAAACCTTAGCCCTGCACAGGATCATCCTTGAGAGTCACAGAATCACAGTCACACCATGTGCCTGAGGGTATCATCCAAATGCTTCTTGAATGCTGTCAGACCACTTCCAGTACCCAAGTCCCCTCTGGGGGAAACTTTTTCTAATATCCAACCCAAACCTCCCCGGACACAACTTCAGGCCATTCCCTCAGGTCTGGTCACTGGTCACCACAGAGAAATCAGTGCCTGCCCCTCTTCTTCCCCTCATGAGGAAGTTGTAACTGCAGTGAGGTCTCCCTTCAGTCTTCTCCAGCTGAACAGACCAAGTGACATCAGCTTCTCCTCAAGGCTCTTCACCATCTTAGTTTCCCTCATTTGAACACACTTTAAAAGCTTAATATCTTTCTTATATTGCAGTGCCCAAAACTGCACACAACATTCATCAGGTTGAGGCCACAGCAGTGCAGATCAGAGAGGGACAATCCCCTCCCTTGACCAGCTGGTGATGCTTTGCCTGATGCCCCCCAGGACACTATTGGCCCTCCTGGCTGCTGACTCATATTCAACTTGTCCTTGACCAGGATCCTCAGGCCCCGTTCCATGGCACTGCTTTCCAGCAACTCATTCCCCAGTCTGTATGAACATCCAGGGTTGCCCCATCCCAGGTGCAGAATAGGGCACTTTCCCTTGTTGAGCTTCATACAGTTGGTGATTGCCCAGTCCTCTAATTTGATCTCTCTGTAGGGACTCCCTGCCTTTGAGGGAGTCAGCAGCTCCTCCCAGGTTTGTGTCATCTGCAAACTTGCTTAATATCCCTTCCAGTCCTGCATCCAAGACATTTATGAAGATGTTAACAAGCACAGGGCCTAAGATGGGTGCCCACCAATGACAGGTCACCAGTCTGATGTTACCCCATTCACTATTACCTTCTGTGCTCAACCCATGAGCCAGTTCCTCGTAGAGCTCATGATGTGTTTATCCAGCTGTCTTTGTCCAGAAGGATACTGTATCAAAAGCTTTATTGAAATCCAAAAAGATTACATCAGCTGGCTTCCCTTGATCAACCTTGTCATAAATCAGGTTTGGTAAGCAGGACTTTCCTCTCCTGAAGCCGTGCTGGCTGTGACCAAAGACTGCATTGTCTTTCAAGTGTTTTTCAGTACCTCCCAGAGTAATCTTCTCCATAACTTTACCAGGCACTGAATTGACACTGAGAGGCCTATAGTTTTTGGTGTACTTCTTGCCCTTCTTGCAAATCAGGACAACGTTCACCAGCTTCCAGTCAGCTGGGACCTCTCCAGGTTCCCAGATGGCTCAAAAATCAAAGAGTTTTTGTGATGACATCAGCCAGCTTTTTGAGGATTCTTGCATGAATTCTATCAGGCCCCATAGATTTGTAGGGATCCATCTGGAGCAGCAGATCCTGCACAATATCAGAGTCAAGGGGAAGTTAGTCATTCTCATAAGTCATGGTCCTGGTCTGTCATCCATGTTGAAGACAGAGGCAAAGAAAACATTCAGCGTCTCTTGCCTTGTCTCTGTCCCTGTTTGTGAGGTGTCCATCCTCATCCTGTAATGGGCCAATGTTTCTGTACTGCCTACTCTATTAATCTATTTGAAAAAGGTTTTATTGTCCCCCACATTTCTGTCCAGCTGAGGTTTGGCCACACAAGTTTTCTTCCTACAAGCAGCATATTTGTAGCCTTCTCATGTCACCTTGCTTTCATTGGGCATACTCCTTCCTTTTTTGTCTTATTTTCAAGAGAAGATTCCTTTCCACCCAAGGTGGCCTTCTGCCTCACCTGATTGACTTCCAGCATTTGGGAATTGCCTGTTCCTGTGCCCTTAGGATGTGATATTTGAAAAGTGACCAGCACTGACGGACCTCAGCACCTGCAAAAACATTTTCCCTGGGCACCTTACTTACTAATTCCCTGAGCGGCCTGAAGTCTGCTCTCCTCATGTCCAGAGTTGAGGTTTTACTGGCACTTTTCCTTCTCTCAACAAAGATGTTAAACTCAATCACTTCATGGTCACTGTGGCCAAGAGGGCCATCAATCTCCACTTTGCTCACGAGATCCATTCTGCTGACAAGCAGCTGATCAAGGAAGGCATCCCTCTCAGTCGACTCCCTTAGGACCTGTTCCATAAAGTTGTCACCCACATTTTTTAGAAACCTTATGGCCTGGATTGTACCAGCTGTGATATATCTATAGATATAAACATACGTATGTATGTGTGTGTTTATGTGTGTATATATATAGTTACTGGCAAAACAGAATGGGTACCCTGAAAACCTGGAGTCATAGCTTGATAAAGGTGTGTTTATAAATGCTAGAGGGGTGCGAAGAGAAAAGGAAACCTGCTGAGAATTTTTAGGTTAGGTAGTGAGGGGATCAAAACTTAGAAATGTATTCTTGTCCTTACCAAAGTATGGCTAACTATTCTTTTGAATATAGGGAATAAAAAGAATGCTAATTACTGTCTTTTAATTGGATGCCTGCTGAATGTTCAAGGTTTTTGCACTTGTACCATAGGAATAGTTCATGATTGTGCTGAAAACAGTTCTAAACCAACATATTTTAGTATAAAATATTCATTTTAAGGATGTAAAATTCTTTTTCTTGCTGTGAGTAGTTAATTTATGAACTCTACCTTGTGTACTAAAAACTCTGATAAGGGAATTAGTTGCTTTGAGTAGATTGGGTATTTGGACATTGAATTATGTAAATCACTACTTATTTTATGCCAGAGTAATTATTTTTACCTCCTTTTTTCTAGTTCTTAGAGGTACTTTAAAATTGGCCACTATGGAGTTAAATATTTCACTGATATAATTTAGGCAATACCTGAATGTGCCACAGTATTTAAAGAAGTGTTCTTAACAGATTGTTAGAATGTTTCCTGTATAACTGTTCCTAATTACGAATCAGATATTTAATCTGAAAATGCATGTAATTTTCTCATAGGCATTTAAAAGAGCGAAGAAGGGAAGTTCATAATATACTAAAGGAGTTAAAGGTACAAGTTAACCCCAAAACAACAAGGCTTAACATCAACACAGAAAATATCTGGGAGAGTGCTTTAAAAGGATTTAGACAGCGCAACTTCAGTCCTACAAACACCATTGAAATAAATTTCACAAACTGCAAAAATAGATCAAAGACAGATACTTCTGCTGCATCAAGACACCAATTCTTCAAGTTATTAATGCATCACCTTCAGAATTCATCATTGTTTGAGGGCTCTTCTGCAAAGAATTTGTCCCTTGATTTTCAAGGTAATTAAATGGTTTGTTCAAAAATACATCGAGAACTAAGTCACTTAAAACAGTTTTTAGTCTTCAGCCAGTATGAGTATCAGCTCACAAGTATATTGATGGATAGTAATTGTTCGGGGTTTGTTTGTTTCAATTCTAAAGGAGATTGGGGTGTGGATTTTTAATTTAAAAAAAAAAATGATTTTTGTTGGAAAAGTTGATGACAACAAAGGTAAAAATACAACAAATAATGAGACTTGAAACTTTTTAATTAATGTCTTTGTTCTCTTCAAGTGAATTCCTTTCTTCCTGACTCACTTTCTTGGCTACTTATTTTGCTTTTCTCAAATTTCTAGACCGTTACCTCTTATAGCATCCTCCCTAAAGACCCCAAGTTACCTTCTTTGAGTTCTTATACTTAAGAATTAAATGTGCCTTGGGTACAAAGTAGGAAAGGAACTTACATCTCCCAAAGCTTGAATAGTGGCTGAAGAGTTGGAATAAAAGAATATGGTACTCCTATGTAAAAATGTGGTGTTATTCTTTCAACTATGAGGAGATGGTAACCCTCATTTGTTGCCTCTCCTAAAATAAGAAGAAATTGCATTATGACACTTTCTTTTAAAAAGAGAGGACCACAAATTATTTCTATGCATAAATAGTAAATACATTTTTCTATTTGCAGCTGTAAAAGAAAATCTTTATTTTGAAGCTGGTAAAATGATTGCGGTTTCTCTGGTTCATGGTGGTCCACCTCCTGGTTTCTTTTCCAAAACATTATTCGATTGTCTTGTCTATGGTCCAGAGAATGTGAAGCCAGCTTTGGAAGATGTTGCTGATGTTGATGTAGCACAAACAATAAAAACGGTAATGTGCAATAAGTTTAGTTTTATTTCTTGTTTGAGACTGTATTTGGAGATAAAGACTTTTGTTGAAATTAAAAAGCTTATTTTTCATGTATGTACAAGCATGTAGTTAACAAATTCCTGTCATCTTTTTATATAGATAAAATATGCAAATAGTCTGTCCAGCCTACAGTCTACAATACATGAGTGCTATGAATTCCTTGCTGCTGCTGGATGTTTAAGACCTATAACAGCTTTGTGTGATAAGAACATGCTGGTGAATGACATACTGATCCATCATGTAATCAAGAGAGTTATTTCACCTTTAGAAAGGTTTGTGTTGTTTGAGTTTTCATACTACTTGGGGTTTTTCCTCATTGAAACACTAAATGGTATGTTGCTAAAACTAACTTTCTCATGTTCTTACTTATTCTCCATTTAAAACAATGAAGTATACTGTAATTTTCAGTGGGTTAATTAGCAACTGTTAACTAGTTATTTAAACTGGAAGACTGAAATTATTTCTCTACATGTCTACTCTCTTCCACTTCTTGATCACGTTCCTTTTTTGACCTTGTGAAGAGGGCAGATTCACAGTTTTTAAACTTACAAGTTTTTAATGCATCAATTCCAAAATTTCTTCATTCAGACTTGCTCAGATTTAGAATCTTTAAATTTTAGAAATGTTAAACATATGTTTCAAATTTAAATAAGTTTCCCAGAGTTCTAATCAGGGAGTTTGAGTGCCATTAGGAGGGTAATAATGTCGACAAGTGCAAGTTGACCTGCTTAGAACATAAACATTGCATTGATGTTTCCATGAGGTAGCGATGACGTCATTAGCTGGAAAAATTGCAGCTGTTGACTATTCGATTGGTCTGTGACCTTACTTCCAGTCTTTCATCTGCTCAGTAAAAAGGCATTGGATGCTAATTTTTCTAACAAGTATAGCTAGATTTATACTTAACACATTTATAGTGTTAGCTTGAACAAATTCGATCGACTGAATCTCTAAGAGCTACGAAAACTAATTTTGAATGTGAGGATTGTTTTTAACAAAGTTCAGAGCAATTAGTCTTTCAGTCAAGGCCCTCTGGCATATTTGAACAACATATATGTCAGTTAAAAAGTCAAAGGTAATAATTAACCTGTTTGTTTATGGGGTAGTGTGGTTTTGTGCATTTTTGGAGATGGGCTTTAATGTGCATAAGTGAGAAGAACAAGAATTTACTTGTCATATCCAGGACTGAGAGTAACTAAAGTATTGGTCATTTTAGCTGTAAATATTCTACACCTCTGACTGTACACTTTCGACATGTTTATTCTGAGTTTTATTTATTTAGCCTATCAATATGTAAGAAATTATGAGTAAACACCTTAAGTAAAGTTTTAATTATGATTTAACATGGTGGCCAAATTGTAAAGCCAGTGCTTGAAATATTTCTTGTCCAGTGTGCAGTACCTAGTGAACTTTGGGTTTGCTTTGGTTGATTTTGTGTTTGGAGAGAGGGATGTGTTTAAATACATTTAGCTAAATTAGAGTCAGATTGGTGTGTAGGTTCTGGAAGTCTTTTTCACTACCCCCTACTTAAGTGAGGCCACCTAGAACCAGTTGCCCAGGACCATGTCCAGACAGCTCTTTAATACCTCCGGATGGAGACCCTACAATCTCTGTGCAACCTGTGCCAGTGCTCAGTCACCTGGGCAGTAAAAAAGTGTGTCCTGGTGCTCAAATGGAACCTTCTGTGTTTCAGTTTGTGCTCAATGCCACTAATCCTGTCACTGGGCACCACTCAGAAGAACTTATCTCTGACTTCCGTGCACATTCCCTTCAGATACTTCTAGACATTGAGATTCTATCTGAACCTTCTCCAGGCTGGAGTCCCAGCTCTCTCAGCCTTTCATCATAGGGTTATGCTCCAGTCCCTTGGTCATCCTAGTCATGCTCTCCTCCAGCATGTCCATATCCCGCTTTTACTGGGGAGCCCAGCACTGCACACAGCACTTCCAGTATGGCTGTACCAGGTGCTGAGCAGAGGTAAAGGATCATCTCCCTTGATCTGTTGGCATCACAATTCCCAGTGCAGCCCAGGATACTGTTACTTGCCTTTGCCACAGGGAGAAATTATAGCTCATAAGCACAGGCAGACTGCAGAAGCCAAGAAAAGGCGGCTATCCTTTAAGGAATCTCATTCTGCCTAAGTACAAGGAATTTTAACTAGTTTTGCGAAGAGATGTTTGTAAAAAAGCGATTTGTTATGATTTTACATAAAAGTTAAAATTAAACCTTGCACATACTGTCAAGTACCAGGAAATCTAGTTCATTTCTGCATATCACTGGTATTTTGTTCATCTGCCCAAAAAGCTTCATGGAAACATTTTAGATTGTTAAAATGAGAGTTAAATGAGTGTTCTAAGATAAAATGGGACTACTATATACACCTTATTGGCACGACTTGGAGACTGTAGATGGGGAAGATTTATTGTGTCCAGTCTTGCAGCTTTATAAGATGGAGAATTCTGATGCTTGGTCATTTTTTTTCCCCCCGCCCTCCCAGTTTTAGGCAAGGTTTGAAAACCCTTGGTGTTCTAGAGAAAATGCAAATGCATCCGGATGCGTTCTCTAGCATATTGTGCCACAAACCTGAAAGACTTTCAGCAGAGACTATTTGTGATCTCTTTACAATCCATTCCTCAGTACATGAAAATAAAGGTGCTCATTTTTGGATGGGCTATTTGCAAGATGTGGAAAGTAAGTAATTCTATTTTTGTTTTGTTTTACCCCTTCCCTGTTCAGGGTATTTAATTGGTGTATATACAAAGTTTGAATTATAGAGTTCAGTGGGACAAATAAATCAAGGTTTTGGAGTCAGGGTCAGTTCCTAATTGTTCTTCTTCACCCTCTTTCTTACTAATTAGAATTTCTGAAACTGTTTTCCAATTATAATCAAATTTCAGAGGAATAAATATCTGAAAGACAGGAACTAGAACTCCTGTGTGTTTAAAAAGAAACCAAAACACAACCTAAATGATATAGAAAAATCCTCTCTTAGATAGTTTTCTAAAGTCTTAAAGACCACTGGTTTTTATCTTTCTTGCAGAAGAGTTTTTTCTATTACCTTAAGATTTTTCAGAAGTAAGCCAAGTGAATTTGCTTGCTCAACCTTTTCTTATTTAGCCGTATAACTGCATATTTATTTGCCATATTGATCTCATTTCATGTGTGTTTTTTGCCTCTTAACACTTACCATGCAGGATGGTCGTTTATGCATAATAGACTGTCAATAATAAAACCCAATCCTATTTTTTTAGGTGGTGAGTCTACAGTGACATTGGAGGATATTCTGCTCTTCATAACAGGCTCCTCTTCTATCGGATCCATTGGTTTTGATCCCGAACCTACTATTAAATTTTTGCATATAAAGTATCCCATTGGAAACAGATTGCTTAATTGCTTAGAGCTCCCTATAACAAAGACATACAAGCAGTTTAAAAATAAAATGGAACTCACCATCAGAAACACACTGAGAGCTGAAAGGGAATAAGCATTTTTGCTACTAAACTGGATGTTGGAAACTTCAATTTTCTGCAGGAACATCTGCTTCCAACTTGCTACTGTATTTTTGGACAATGTGCTCTCAGTCTTTTCCTGCTTTTCCCCCAAAGATATGCTAAAAGTAGTAATGTTGTAAGATGGAAAACAATTTTCAAAAGAAAATACACGTTATTTCTTGAATAATTTTCCTTTCGAAGTTGACCTTAACAGTCCTCAGTCTCTTGCAGAAGTTCTTTAAATGTTTACTTTTGTGTAGACAGGTATGAATGTGACCAAACTCTATAACAGGTAAGTATGTGGATGGTATCTCATACTCCAGTAATTTATTTTTCAAAGGCAAGTCAGGTACATTTTGAAGATAATTGCTGTAGAGCTTTGTCTGGAGTCAAACTGTGATGCAGTTCTTCAGTTCCATGTATATTTTTTTTCAGTAATTGTTTTTTGTATTGATTTGTTTACATTCTGGTGGTTCATATAAATCTAAGTTAGGTAAGCTAAAATACTTGGAGTTTTAAGGTCATCGTGGTTAGTGCATTAAAATTTTAATTAAGGTCTGGAGAAAGCCTAGGCAAAATAATACAGCACAAGAACAAAATCAGGTTGAACTTGTGTTTCTGTTGTTAAACAAAATCTTTGACATTTGCACGTTTCTCCATTTTAGTTGTCTGCATTCTACATACATTAGTTTTTAATCTCTAAGAGTCAAAATCACATAGAGCCAAAATAGTAAAAACTAGAAGTAAATCTTGAATATGCAAAAATAACTGATATTTCAAAGTGAAATGTAAGAGTTAGACTTTGTTGTTGAATATGAAAGTATAAAGAAGTTTGTTGCTCCTTAGAACATGTAAATTTGTCTTCCATTGAAGTCAGTATTTTCATATGAATATGCACTAAAGCTGTTTGTTAAACTACAGGCAGTCTACCATCAAGCTTGTCTGGGCCTGACACTTTTCTAGCTTTTATTCTAAATTGTTCCTCATCAATTGTAAGTGCATTCTGAGCAACTTCAACTATATAAAATATATTTTGGTGCTGCAGTATTTATATAAAGACCATTAAGCCATAAAAGATACGTAGTGAAATTCCTACACAACACTGTAACGTTACTAATGCTAAAACTGAAATTAAATAGACATTTAAGTACATTTTTTAAATGTATGCAGGTCTCTGTTTTGAAATTACTATTTTCTCCTGTCAGTTTGACCACCTGTACTATACATAGGTTGTGCTATAAATGTAATATAGATAGATATATATCTGTATATATCTATGTGTATCCATATTCTTTAAAATACTGAAAGGTATTCGTACACTTTATTAATAATAGCTTGGGCTTAATTGAAAATACAAGCAGGATTGCTTTACTTTTGAATATGTTGGTGTAGTGGATTGACTGTGGCTGGGCACCAGGTACCCACTAAAGCTGCTCCCTCTCCCTCCCCTCTGCAACTGGACAGAGGACAGGAAAAAACCCCAGAGGGTTCATGAGTTAAGAGCTGCCAGAGGTCACTTACTGATTACCATCACAGGCAAAACAGACTCAAAGTGGGATATTAATTAAATTTATTACTAACAGGATCAGAGCAAAAGAGTGAGAAGTAAAATAATCTTAAAAACACCTTCCCCTCACCCCTCCTTCCTCCCAAGTTCTGTGTCTGCCCCAGCGGTGCAGGGAGACAGAGAACAGTGGTTATGGTCAGTTGTTTCTGTCGCTGCCAGGGAGAGGAGTCCTTCCCCTGCTCCCCTGGGTCCCTCCCACTGGAGACAGTCCTTCATGAACCTCTCTGGCGTGAGTCCATCCCGGAGGCAACAGTTCTTGACAAAACTGGTCCTGTGGATCACTTCTCCATGGGGTGCAGTCCGTCACAAACAAGCTGCTCCAGTGTGGGTCCCCCACAGGGCCACAAGTCCTACCAGGGTAAACCTGTTCCAGCGTGGGCTTCTCTCTCTGTGGGGTGCAGGTCCCTGCCAGGACCCTGCTCCATCATGGGCCTCCCATGGGGTCACAGCCTCCTTCATGAATCCACCTGCTCTGGCGTGGGCTCCTCCATGGGCTGCAGGTGGATCTCTGCACCCCAGGGGTGCTCCATGGGCTGCAGGGGCCTCAGCTGTAGTGCCAGGAGCACCTACTCCCTCTCCTTCTCCACTGAACTTGGTGTCTACATTGTTGTTCACGTGTTTTCACTCCCTCTTCCCTTGCTGCAATTTTCAACTGTGCACAACAACTTTCTTTCCATTCTTAAATATGTTTTGATGGAGGCATTACTATCATTCCTAATTGGCTCAGCCTTGGCCAGCAGCAGGAAGCTCATCCTGGAACGGGCTGGCATTGGCTCCATCAGACATAGGGAAGCTTCTGGCAGCTTCTCACAGAAGTCACCTCTGTAGCCTCCCCGCTACCAAGCCTGGCCACAGAAACCAAATACACTTGGCAAGAAAGTACATCCACAGGAATTACAAATGGATAGGTGCTTCTGAAAAAATAGTCCATACTAATCTGATTTCAGGTTCTGGTTTATGGTTCATTCTGAGTATTCCTCTAATTAATGAATTGTATTACTAAATGTTAATTACACAGCAGCTTATTGCAGATCAAGAACTGTAGAAGTGAGAGTCGAGACTGAGACTATGCTGTAAATGTTTAAAGATGAAGAGGCAGAGGGGTTATTTAAATTACACAGTTCATTTAACAATATGCGGGTGTTCTGAAATCTTTTTTTAAACTGCTGCAGCTTCTCTTCATCCTGGGAAAGGCACTAATCTTTTTATATAAAGACCTATTTTCATCAATGGCTAACAAAAGCACACATGCCACTTAAAAAATGTTTTGGGATTTTTTTTTTTAATTTCAAAGTGTAAGGAAATTATTGCAACCCTTAGATCAGATATTTCTCACTACTTTCAAATGGCTAAAACAATCTCATCAAAATCCTGTCTTTAGAAATTTAAGAATATTAAAAATTAACACAGGACTAGTAGTGGTTTTTGGTTCTTAGTCAAAAGCATATTAAAGTCCCCTTAAAAATAAATGTATGAGCTCTTGGAGAATGTAATTTGACTTGTTTATATAGTAGGCGTTTTCTCACTGTCTTTTAATTTTTTTTCTCCAATAATATTCCACATTTTTCATCTCTGCATGGTTTTTGACTCTCATTCTGCCAATAACTTCCTTGTATTAGCCATCAGAAAGGTCTATCACCATTAGAAGGGGAATGGTTTGCTGCAAATTTGCTTGCATAAAAAGGATTAATATTGTATGTTTGTGTTTTTAAAGTATAGCAATGAGTCTCCTACAGATACTATACTTCAAAAATTAGTAGTGTAGCTACTGCAGTATTCCTTTTTCTTGCCTAGTTAAAGGTCTTCTGTAATATTATGTCATTTTTCTGTATGAGAAGTTACAGAATTTACAGAAGTAGGAAACAGTGTGAATAATTTTAATGGACAATTCTTGGACTTTTGGCATCTACAGTGGCAAGGGAAACTATTCAGAACCTGGAACTAAATGAACTGCATTTTAAAACCTTCAGTGGAGAAAGAAATATTAAGATAATGTGAAGATAAAGCTTCAAAAACATACCTGAGATTACAAAAACAGAGTTCACACCTTTTATTGGTTATTACTTTTTAATTCAGCAGTTGAAAGGGTTTTATATAAAGGTAGAACTAACCTTTATGTCAGCTGTAGGAAATTTTAACTTTAAAACTACCTACTATACAATTATATATCCAAACACCGAATTTGTAAAATCATGTGATATCTAATACTGCTTGAAAGGGTTTTTCTTACACAGAATTTGTTCCCGTTTTCTAATACCGATGTATGTGCATTCAGGACAAGTTTTCTTTTTTGTTGGTATAATGAGCTCTATCTAGACATTCCAATGTAAATCTTGATATATTCAAGTTTTATTCGTCTCCTCTTTGCATTTTCAGCATTTATTTATATATAGACTAACTAAAATTTATTTTATCTGTTCATTAGAATTTCACTGAATAAGCTGACTGCCAATTCATTGAACCACAGAAAGGTCTCTCTTGTCTGAAAACATAAGGGCAATTAACAGAGCTATAACAACCATCAGGTTTTTCATTGTTATAGCAGGTTGCTGAAGTGCAATATTATCAAGTACTTTTCATTTTACATAAACATAACCTAAGGCACACCTGGAAATTAGGGAAGCTGCTTACTTTCATTATTTTTGTAACAGAATAACTCCATACACATCAGTTGTGTGTTAAATATATTCTTACAGAATTTGCCTGTTTTGTAAGATTTGTCAGCACCACAAAAGAACTATTTTAGTCCTCTTTATGTTTGGCCAAAGAACTTCACAGTTTCTGCATCAAACCCTGAGCTTCCATCTGGAATTAGCATATCAAATAAGCTATTTTCTGAAGTGATAATTTTCTACTAAACAATAATATATTACTAGGTTTAGTATGGTCTCCTTAACAATGCACATAGAATAAAAAACACCCTCAAATATTTTAGCTGTTTGACATTTCTGTGACTTACTTTCACCCATTCAAAGGATGCTTACCAGAAAAAGCTGTTAGCATTTTAAACTAATTGGTTTAAGAGTGAAATACAGTCAAAAGAACTTTGTTTATGCTTAAAAATGTCTTTGTGGGCTGCAGCTTGTGACTTTTTTTCATTAAAATGTTCAGCCTTGTAATTGGAACACCTAAGGATTTTGAGAGTCATTAATTCACACTCACATTCTGCATATGCATTTTGAAAATGGTATCAAGGAAAATCTGATTTTAAAATAGAAGGAAGTGCAACTTTGGAGCCTACAAAATGTGATTTTCAAGTTTATCATGATTCTATATTATATGATAAAGCATTTTAAAGCTCAACCTTTACTGGTTTTTACCTAAGGGAAATCCTAGTTGGACAAAAGAAAAATTAAAATGCTCAAACTTTTGAAGTGTCAAGTCATATGTATGCAGAGAGTAATTTTCAAAATATTAATGTTTGCAAATAAAACCAAGCCAACAATGCAGCCCTCTGATTTTATATTGTATAAACTGTGTTCTTTTTGAACTTAGTGTAATTAGATTATTATGCAAGAAAATGTATTTTGTAAATATTTTTAGCTCTAACTTGAACTGCAGGATCAGTGCCTGAACTATTGCATCTTCAAGCAACTTTATACCTTACAGGTGCAGCAACAGCATTGAATAATCAGTAATTGTGGGAAATGTGTGTATGTTCAAAGTGCAATAAAGGGTTCAATATGTAACTTTCTCCAGTGTTTTTATTTTGTTGATTTAATGGTGTTAGCCCTAGAAGTGTTATCACTATTTTCTGTACTTCAATTGGTGTACCTATAGCTGTATATAAAGTTGTACGTAGCATGTTTATCCGGATACCTTTGTATCCAAAACCCAGTTGGAGGGAGTGGGGCCCTTCCCCCTGTGGGATTGCTGGAAGGGCAGGGAGAGCCCCAAGCCAGGCTGCCGTGGGATGTGCTCCCCGGGACGGAGGCAAACAAACTCGAAACTATTTTCCTTTGCCATAATGCCCTCAAACTTGGTAGCTTAATTTACAGCTACCTCTGCTTGGTTTTGAAACACCCGTCCTTTCATGTAGTCAAGCCGATGTGGCTGAGCTGGACATATCCAAGCTGCTCCAGTTACCTCCTTTAAACTTCAGTGCGGGAGCCAAACCTGCTCATGCCGCATGTCGCTCGGGGGGCGGGGAAAGGTGGGAAGGGCCCTTCCCCGGCCCGTTGTCAGCGGGGGAAGCCCAGCCCCGTGTTTCAGTGCACTCCGCGACTCGGGCGGGCCCCGCGCACCCGGAGGCTCCGGACGGGCCCGGCACACCTGGCGGCACCGGGCGGGCTCCGCACACCTTGGGGGCTCCGGGCGGGCCCCGCGCACCTGGCGGCGCCGGAGGAGGCGCGGCCGGGCCGGCCCCGCCCCTCGCTGGGTCCGCCACGTGTCGCGGCGGCTGCGCAGGCGGCGCGCGGGGCGGCGCGGCGGGAAGATGGCGGCCGGGATCCGGGAGAAGCAGACAGGTGAGCGCTGCCCGCCGCGGCGCCTTCCCGGGGCTCGGGCAGGGAGGGAGCAGGGCCCGCCGCACGATGCCGCCGGCGGCGCCTGCCTGTGTCCCCGCGGGGCGGGCTGTGGGCGCCGCCCCGCCTCCGCCGGGGGTTCGCGCCCTCTCGCCCGGCTTGGGGCTCCCGGCGAGGGGGCAGCGGCTCCTCCACCCCCCTCTCCCCGGCGGCAGCGGGGCCGCCGCTCCGCCGCCTCTGCAGCGCCGCGCCCGGCACAGCGGGGCCCGCGGGCCTCGGGCCGCGGCTTTCGCCGAGGGGCCGCACCCGGCAGGGCCCCGGGGCACGGCTGCAGCTGCCCCGGCGGGGGGAAGGCGTCCCCGGGGAGGGCCGAGACGGGCCCGGGACGGGAGCGGTGCCTCCTCCCGCGGCCCTGGGGTGTGCACCCTCCTTCCTGGCTTCCTTCTGCCCGTGAGAAGGGTCGACGAGAAATCGCGTGTAATGATGCTAAAATAAGGCTGCTGTCGTGATGCTCGTGTTAAGACAACACGCATCCGAGCGTGTACTGACCCTCAAGAAACTGAGAACACGAGATTAACAGCTAAACTAACGATGCAGGTTTCTGTGAGTAAAGGGTTTGTTTTTCTGATACATTGCTGAGAGTCCTTAATTGACTCTGTCTCCATGCAGCTTTGTAGAGCCTAAAGCGTAGAGGATGTCAACTCCACAGTCCTCTGCTTCCCTTCTTGCCAAAGTTGTTGTCAGTAGTTTGATCTGTAATTGTGTCACTTTCTCCTTGAGAACTGCGGTATCTTTGGTGATATAGACGGTTCTGGATGCATTTCTTTAGCATGAAATATTTAAAATCACCTACCTAAAAATGTCAGTCTCTGCGTGGACTCTAAGTATTTACTAGTATGCTCCATCTTTTTGTACCAGGAGTTTGCTTTCTGAAATCTCATTCCTGTTTCCATATGCCATTGGTGGTGCTATTTGATGTTTCTTTGTAATCCATTGTTTTTCTTTTCTTTGCTACCTTTGTAATAAAGCTAATTTTCTTTGAGCTCATCTTCTCTGCGGCTTTATTATTTTCTATGGTGCTTCACCATGTTCTTAGAGTGGTTTGGGTTGGAAGGGACCTTTGAGATCATGTAGTTCCAACCCCCGCCCTGCCATGGGCAGGGACACCTCCACTTAGAGCCCCATAAGGTTTGTGCAGTCCCACCTCTCAAGCCTATCAAAATCCATCGAGATGGCATCCCTTCCCTCCACCTTATTGAGGAGGAATTTCCTCACAGAATGTGTTGTTAAACACTGAAATGGGCTGCCCAGGGAGGTGATGGAGACACCATCCCTGGAGGTGTTCAGGAAACAACTGGATATGGCACTTGTGCCATGGTCTAGTTGACAAGGTGGTGATTGATCAAAGATTGGACTCAATCTCAGAGGTCTTTTTCAATCTAAATGATTCTGTGTTCTCACCACACAGCAAACCTGCTGAGGGTTCACTCAGTCCCACTGTCCATTGTTACTTGATTGTTTTGGTTTGCCTTTACCACAGAACCCATGTTGTCTTCTGTTGGGGAGGCCTTTTGCAAGAAGATAGATAAAACAACTAGAAAAAGGAAACTATTGACTATCATTCAGTGTTTGTATTCCCGTGTGTGTACACCATCTGTTGTGACCTTTATCCTGATTCATAACCAGTCAAAGAATATCATTGTGCAAGCACGGTAAAAACATGATCCTTGCCCCAGGGAACAATCAGCATAAATGTAAATGGGATGGCAGTATGAGAACAAAAGAAGAAACTCAGAGGCAGCACATCACTAGTCTGATTACTGTCTTTCTTTTCAGAGAGCTCATGCTAAGTTTTGCTTGAGATTATAAACTCTGCAAAGCACCTGTTTCAGCTCCAGCAGTACCAAGGTACATAACCATACAGCTTTAAAAAAACTGGTCATAGGGCTCAAGATGTCACCAGCAGTGAGGGGCCAAAGAATCCAGGAGCAGCCTGTAATCAACTTTCAGGACTACTCCATGGTGTTTAAAAATGAAGAAAGAAACACGTATGAAGCAAGTGGAAGGCTGGCTTCCAGGGAGACTCAGCACTCGCTGCTAGCTTGGATCTTCTCATAGTCATGTTGCACTGCTAGTAATGCAATTTAAAAGGGAAGTACACAGAAGGAAGCAGGGACAGGCTCTAAAAGAGGACTTTGGAAACATTGCCTTGGCATAGATAGATGGGTGTTAGGAAAGCTGAAGTTCAGCTGAAGTTGAGCCATGCAGCCAATGCCTGGAGAAATGAGAAATGCTTCTGCTGCAAGATTAGTAGCAGAAATGTGAATAAGAAAAAATGTTGGATCATTGCTAAGTGGAGCTGATTTTTCAGTGGTGATAGACAGAGATAAGGCTGAGGTACACAACGTTGCCTTTGTCTTCACAAGCCTTGGCTTCAGCAAGGCTTTTGACACTGGTTCTTGTATCCAAGTTAGGATGTTACAGGCTGGATGGGTGAGCAGCTAGATAAATAAAAAACGGCTGGATGGTCAGGCTCAGGGTTGTGATAAATCAGACATAATGTACCAAGAGGCTGTAACAACTGGAGGGCTGCATGAGTTTATTCTGTGACCTTTCCTGTTTAAAATCTCTTACCAGTCACCTGGAGGACATGTCGAAGGTACTCTGATTAGTGTGCAGGTGACAACAGTCATGGGGAATCTGTCCTTTTTGAGGGTGGAGCTGCCACTCAGAAGCACCTAGATGGGCAAGAGGAATGGGCCAGCAGAGATCTTATGAAATTTAACAATGACAAATGTAAATTCCTGCACCTAGAAAGGAAGAACCGCTTGCAACATACAGGCAACAGTGGGGGGGATTGCCAGACTGGAAATCGGTGTGGGATTGCCAGACTGCTTGCTGGAGAGCAGCTCTGCCAGAAAGGCCTGTGAGGGATCTCGGTGGACAGCAAGCTGAACATGAGCCCACAGTGAGCCCCTCCATAGCAGCATCCTGGGCCCTATTCACAGAAGCACAGCCAGCAGAGGGAGGGGAGTGATTAGCTCACCCTGCCCAGCCCCTGGAGACCACGTCTAGATACTGCATCAAGTTTGTGGCCACAGTGCAGGAGAGCTGTTCATCTGTTGGAGGAAGTCAGCAGTGACTACCACGGTGGTCGGGGGCTTGAGCACTGAGGTGAGGCTGTAGCAGTAGGGCTTGTTTTGCCTGCAAAAAAGGCAGCTTCAGGGGCGACCCAACAGCAGCTCCCCAGTACCTATGGGCAACACTGAGAAGGTGGAGCCAGGGTCCTTTGTAGTGGTGTATGGCAATAGGATGAGGGACAACAGGCATAAATTACATAACATAAATGAGATGTTCAAACTGAATATAAGGAAAAACTTCTTCCCCCACAGGGACAGTCAGTGCCACAGGTTGCACAGTGTGGTTGTAGCATCTCCTCCCCTGGAGACTTGACTGGATAAAGGCCTGAACAGCCTGGCCTAGCTTCACAGATGACCCTGCTTGAGCAGCAGGTTGAACTGGAGGTCTCCCAAAGTCCTCTCTAGCTTGAGCTGTACTGTGATACTGTAAATCCCAGGAGAGTGCACTGAATGTGCTTACAAGCTTCATTCAGCCAGAGCAAGAAGTTAAATGTTTCTACTGCTCTCCATTTATGAGCAAGGTGGTATGCTCTGATTGCTGGAAGATTTTCCTCTTTGAAAAACTTTGTGATGATTATGAGTTTGAAGAGAATACCCACTAATTTATATTGATGCAAATGGTCCTTTGCTGCTAGTCAGAGATAGGAGAGCAGCACACAGTGTGTTGTTGAATTAGATTTATAAATTAGATTTAGGTGAAGGAATCTGCTTTGGTTTCTGTGTTGAATGGTAAGTTAAATAAAAGTTCATTGCTGTTTCAAAGAGTTTTCTTGCTGCAAATTAGGGGTATTTTTTTGCATCTTAAAGCAGCAATTTCCTCATATGAGTTCTCAAAATATTTTAAAATGTGTGTCAGTCTTAGTCAGGCATAAAGGTGTTTTTTTTGTGTATGTATAATGTTCCAGTGGGATGGGAAGAGCAGATCAGGGAATAAAGCAAAGTAGTTCCTACTGTCCAGAATGTACCTTCAGGAAGATACTATAATTATTTTCAAGGTAAACCTTGTCATATATGTATATATATAGCATGTATAACTAATCCTGCTAATCACTGTTGTTGAAGTGTAATGAGAGTAAAGAGTTATTTGGCTTTATTTTCAGTGGCTTTGAAACGTATGCTGAACTTCAATGTTCCTCCTGTTAAAAACAGCACAGGAGAACCAGTATGGAAGGTAAGAACTATTTGAACAGGAACATGTTATAATTTTATAGTGTTCAGAAAAGTTCAGATTTGCAGATTTTAACTAAGTCAAGTTCATCTTCTCTATGTTGTTACCTTGTACAAAATATTTTTTCCTGTTATGTTATGAATATACAGAACTGATTATCAGAACTGCTGAGAGAAATTCAGGTACTGGTTTCTTGGTCACCGAATGACTAACTGATTTTTTAGGCAATATTTTAATGAGTAACTGAGGAGGATATTTTTGAAATATATTGAGGTCTCATTCATACTGTTGGCAAAGCTTGCACGATACCTTCGAGCTAAACTGAAAGTCAGAAAGAAGCCCATACAAAGGGAAGAACTATTGATAGCCTTGAACAAGCTGAGCTCAAGCTGCCTTTATTACCTTTAAAATGTCACTTGTAGTTCATGAGAAGTTGTTGCTACTACAAAGCATATATTCTGTCTCTTCATCAGTTGTCTTTTTCACTAATTCTTTTTTCCCTCTCTGCTTCTCCTTTTGTTTTCTCCCAAATGCAGTCAGAAAAACTCTGCACATGCAATCACAAATTTCTGACAGCAGACTCTTGTTTGTGAAAACAGGTTTCAGGGAATGAGTGTGATGATTACTTTTCCCCATTTATCACTGTTTCTTTTTGTACTCTTTCATATTTTTTTGTTCGTGTTGTTGATAAGCACAAATGGAAGTCCATGACAAATTAATGATTTATTATAATGAATTCCTGTAAAAGACTCTCAAAACAACATTAGTGAAGATAAATAGATAGATAAAGTAGTTCTTTTATTAGAAGCTTCTAAGGTGCACATACATTTGGTATTGGTAGATGTTTAAGCACTTTTCAGGTTAGAGTAGTAGTTCCCTAAACTTTAATTCCTACATCCACTGTATCCTGTATTCACTTTTTACAACACTTTATAATATTATGTGTATCTATTTCAGATTCTCATTTATGACAGATTTGGCCAAGATATAATCTCACCTTTGCTGTCAGTGAAAGAGCTGAGAGATATGGGGATCACTTTGCATCTGTAAGTACTTTTTGAAAAATTGGGTTTTTTTTCTAAAAAGAACTTTATTCAATATTTCCCCAAATCATGAACAAAACAGTGAAAAATCATTGAATAAATAACTACTAAAGTAAAGTTTATATCCTGACTTCTTCCTAAAATCAGATGGCATTATTCAGAATTGGGGAGTGGAAAGATAGTTTCAAACACTGTGCAGTAGAATTTCTTGATAAGTACAGGAGACTGTTGTCCAAAAATAAAAACTATCGAAGAAATATTCTTTTGGAATCTGTCTCTTCAAATCCCTTTTCAATCATATATGTTAAAATTATATTGGCACAACCTGTTTCATGGGTCTGTGTATGTTCTCTGCTTGTCTTTTTACACATAGAATTTAATTCTATGAAACTCAATGCTGTCAAACGTATGGAATATTTAAGGGTTATTTCAAAAGATTTCGCATTTCTTGTTCCCCAGATTACATTTACTTAGTTCATTGCTGTTCCTTAGCTGTGGTAATAGTCACAAAGAAACTTTGAAGATACATTTATTTTTTTTCAAAAGTTTATTAACTTTTGTGAAGTGAAGGCTAGAAATTGAAACACAGTTTAAGATGTTGACACATCAGCAGAAATGTGAGAAAAATCTAAGTACCTTGCCCTTAAGCAGGAAAGGCAAGTTTAATAGCATGAGATATGCAGGGGTTTTTCTATCATGTCAACAGTTTGTATATGAACTTTGTGGATGCAGTATTTTAGCTTGCTCTGAATGAAAAATCTGTTTCTGAAGATTTCTAAAGCCTTTTCTCAAGCTTTGAATAAACTTTGAAGACATGTATTAATATATTCAGGCAAAAGTTACACAACTGTTGTTTTTTCTTTTTTTCCCCCCGCCTCATTCTTGCTAAAAATATAGCTAAATATAGGCCGAAATTGTAGAAAACTAGGTTTATCTGTACAAATAAATAATTTCTTTAACTTGTATAATTTTACACCTAGCAGAGAAGCAACACATTAAAGATGTACTTTTTCTTCCTGTCAGTCTTTTGCATTCAGATCGGGATGCTATTCCAGATGTTCCAGCGGTTTACTTTGTAATGCCAACAGAAGAAAATATTGACAGAATGTGCCAGGTAACTTGTGCGTGTCTAACACCTTCACTAATGTTTTTTACACCTTAGCACATACTTGTCATAAAAATATTATCTAAAATGTTTACATGCAAAACTTCAATTTGCCAGAAAGTAGGAGTGTAAATATATATTGTGTGTTTCAGAGAGAGAGTTTTGGGAGTGAAAAGACAAGAGTCAGTGGGTGCAAACATTCCATTTAAACATAAGAAAAGCTGTTTTAATGAGGATGGCCAAAGACTGGAACAGATTGCCTGGAGAGTTTGTGCAGGTGTTCAAAAACCTGACTGGATGCAATCCTGAGCTACCTGCACTGTTTGACACTGCTTTGAGTGGGAGGGTTGGATTAGGCTCACCTCAGTTTTTCACATTCTCTGGGAGGAGATGGAAGGTTGACATGTTTGCCAAAGGAAGGAAGAGAGCAAAGGGTATTTTTGGTCAGCAGTAACGTGTGGATGAGTGATTGCTGTCTTTTAGCTTAAATTTTGGTTCCTGTTCTTTGCAGTTCTGTTTTAGGCTGTTTATATCTGGATATGTAATCAAAACACTGTGTACAGAGCTGCATGAACAGACAGCCAGTCTCTCTCCTGAAAATTTAGTTTGACTGTGAAGAATTGTAACACCACTTAGTAAGAGTATGATTACTTTCTTAATTAGTCAGAAATATATTAGTACTTATTCAGGAAAAGGCTTGTGGTTTTCCTTTCTTTTAGGATCTTCGAAACCAGCTTTATGAATCTTACTATTTAAACTTTATTTCCGCCATTTCGAGAAGTAAACTGGAAGACATTGCAAATGCTGCTATAGGTGCTAATGCAGTAACTCAAGTGGCTAAGGTAAGAAAGTCCCCCAGTTTCTACTGTTAACACCATTACAAGTATTATTGCATTCTTACTGTCATGCATACTGGGGAAAAAAAGGGAATCTACAGCCATCTCAGTAATGCAACTTAGTATCATACTCAACTTAGTCAAAAGTCCAAGTTCTGCAAGACTTTTGTGATAGGAGGTTTCAGAGTATTCCTGATCTCATCAGCTGATTCAGTGCCTTCAGTGCATATATACTAGAATGGTTGCACAAAAAGAGCAGTGTAAGTGCAGTCATAATTTTAAATAATATTTCATATATACACAGTACATTTCTATACCCTTATGATTTGAAGGCAGGTGTCAGATATTTACTCTTTTATTTTTATTGGATACTGGTACAAAAACTTGTGAATTAAGTAATTGCTTTCATATGTACTTAAATACATTCACTTTTTCTCACTCCAGTTAGTACTATTGGCATGAGACAAGGAAACTGTTGTGAAATGAATTCTACCAGTATTGTTTAAGCCTTAAATTCTCAGCAGGAATAAACAGGTGTAGCACTGCAAACTAACTTTCTTAAATCTATTTTTTTGTTATGATAGCCCAACAATAGTTTATTCTATAGAGAGATTTAGTTTTTTCCTGAATGTACAGGTATATTACAGAACAGTTAGAACTCAGGAGCTGTAATGCCTTATTGTTTAGATATAGCCCTCTTTCCTTTCTGCTGCCTGAGAGCTTAGTGCTGCTTATGGTGTAGTCCTTCATATTATAAAAAATGAACCTATAATATTGAAATGTTCTCCATACGTTTTTTTTCAGTGATGTTTGGGTACATAGAATTTGTCCACAGAAACAGGTGAACTGTTCTGTCAGTTTTCAGTGCTCTTAATATTTTGTGTTAATCACTTAACCCTTACACAGGCTTTTAAATTAATAAATTATATCTTCCATTTCTTTCTTTTAATAGATATTTCTGTGAAGTGTTCAAAATGAAGTAGCAGTAAATCACATACAGGTTTTTTTTATGCTTCACTCTGGACTATTCTGAACATTATTCCTTAATTTGTAGGTGTTTGATCAATATCTTAATTTTATTACTTTAGAAGATGACATGTTTGTGTTGTGTAACCAAAACAAAGAACTTGTTTCCTATCGTGGTAAGTAAAATTTATATAAAAATTTTATCATAATGTCTGAAGTTGAAATTTACTTTTGAAGTTGTAGCTAATAACTGGCAGGGATTTTATTTTGCTTTGATATGCTCAAAATTTAGGATAATCTGTTAGATGTATAAAGTCATGAATGAAGCAACTCTTGGATATTCATTTCAACATCTTTACTACTTGATATTGAAAAATAAGTATGTATTTTTAAATAACAAAGCAAAATTGTGGTACAGACATATAAGGGTAGTAACACTTTTTTTGCAAGGAATAATAAAGGAAACAAATACATACTGTTTTCCCATGTAGATAGACACTGGATGGGAGAGGGCATTCTACACAATAAGAAATGATGATTGCTTCTGCAAGTATGTGAGCCAAGCATGTCAGCTTCTTCATAAAGTCTCCAAGGTTCAAGTGGAGTTGGTCTCGTGAACCTCTTTTTTTTTTTTTTTTGAGACTTCTGTTGGAGCTGGTTTGGAACCTATCAGGAAAAGCAAGCAGCTGCCTTAGTTCAGTTACCTGTACAGCTATGGCAGCTCAAGTCAATATGTGTACTAGTTGTCATAATCGTCCACATGATTTTCCTCCCTTCATTGCTATTTTTGTACTCCTGTGACCCATTCAGTACTCCCACTCTGCCTCCCCTGCCCCTCTTACTCAAATGGGTAGCTATTACAGGGTACATTGTCTTGCTGCTTCTGCTGTAGTTTTGCTCATCCTGTCCTCTTTTTACATCAGAACTAGTAATTTTGGATCTTCAGTGTGTGTTTGACTCATTCCTTATAAAATACCAGGGCATCTGTGTGATCTAAAAATCCAATGCAAGGGAAGCAGCGGAAGTCACGGTAACCCTGTACCTGCAACAGCTCCTCATTACTTTAGTGTAGTCACAGTGTCTACACACAGTGTCACAGTTAATTCCTGGTTTATTCAGATGCAGAGAATGTTCACTGGTGACCAGATAGAGATGAGAAGTCTCTGTATGCCTAACATTTAGCAATGAGATTTTTATCCTCTCTTGCCCAATTTCCAAAGTCAATACCTTCCTTTAAAACTGGACCTATAATACTCAGTTGTGTCTCACAGTGGGGATCAATTCCATTGGCAGAATGAAGGGCATTTTTGTTTGAAAAGCAGACTTTTTTTTTTCACTATTTGAATATTTCTTTCCCATTCTTTACCAATTGGTTGAATTTCGTAAAACAGCAACGAAATGTAGGAGACCTAAGATTACTTTTCTGTAGTAAATGAATTCCCCCATAAGCTTGTTACAGTGGAGAGAGAGGAACATATAGAAAACATGATAGAACATTTTACTAAAAGATTATTAATGAAGTTTCTCAAAGGTTGACCTAACTAGCAGTAATATTGAATATCTGTGCTGACTGCTGTGGTGCAAGGAAAGGAATTTGCTCTTAAAATGTCCATATTACACACAAATTAGAAGGCTCTGACAGTATGCAAATTACTGGAACATGAGAAATGAATACTTTTTAACTTGGAAAAGGTAAGAGAATAAAAATAAGGTTCCCCCCCTGTAATCTGGTAAACAATAGTTGGAGATAACTACAGAATGATAGCTCCAGTTAATTTCAAAGCTTTGATGTTGCAGATAAATACAGATACTGGAAACACTCTCAGATTCTTGGTACTGATATTTCAGAAACTTGAAACTTCTATTGCTGCTGTCCTCCTCACAGCATAGTCAAAACTTTGGATTGCTAGGTATAGTTCCTGATAGAAATTGTCAATAAAGTCCAGCTCTCTGAAGTTCTTAGAGGAGAAAAGCTGGGGTGGAAAAAAGCACTTTTAAAATTAGGGAATGGTCATGGCTGGCCATGCATAAATTTAGGATGGAAAGCTTATTAATGTTTAGAGCTTTGAAATTCATTTTTGAAGAAAGAGGAAAAGACAGGTAATCATGTGTGAAATTTTTAAAGGTAAAACAAAACAAACAAGGACAGGATTTATGACATGAATCCTGAGACAGTGCTTGACTTGAGATCTGTGATAAGATTTGGTTTGATGTTTCCTGTTGGCTGTTACGTTCTTGTCAGTGTTATTTAAGAGAAATGTTGCTACGTATCTCCAGTTCTGACCTAAATGTGTGAGGCAAATCTGCCTTATCTGTCATATGAAATGTTTTATAACTTGGTAATTATCCCTAATCTAGAGAGTGACAGTAAATTTGTTGGGGGGAAAAAAAAGGAATCTCTGTTACTAGAGGTGGGATTTAGAATTTTTAATTACAGATAACTGCATACTATAATTCTCTTTAAATTGCACAGGTAATTTTTGAGAATTTTTTCCTGAAAAATGTTTTTCAAGTGGATAGCCATTTCTCTTCCCTAACATGTGATTTCCTAGGAGGTTTTTGATAATGCCATACTAACACAATCCAAAAGTTGCAGTATGCAGTCAGAAAGAATTGGAAACAATTATGTGTTTGACCTCATACAGTAAGCAGTAATTGAGTTTCTCCCAATTTTTTGCTCAAAAAAGAGGGCAGAAACTACATGTGCTAAAAGGGGCATTTCATGATTTGATCTCTTATGCAACAAAAGCTGTTGGCTATTAGCAGCCCTTAGGGAAGAAGAGGATTGCTTTCTCAGTGTGAAAGTACCGTAAACTTACTTCACCCTGTTCTTAACTCTTTTCCATGCTATTTTAGCCATTAACAGACCAGATATAACGGACACAGAAATGGAAACGATAATGGACACTATTGTTGATAGTCTCTTCTGTTTTTTTGTTACACTCGGTAAGTTTCCAAATTCTACCATGTTTTCCATATTCAGTGAGACAACTAGTTTAGTGATTTCATATAGAAAATTAAAGGCAGAAGTAAATCTGTGACCAAAATCTCAATAATTCACAGGGTGGATCTTGCTCAAATTATTGCTTTATATCACTGTAAAGTACAGTAAAGTCTGTCTTTCATGGGAGTTGAGACGTAATGTTCAGTATCAATGGAAGAAGAATACTGAGAGTTCTGGAATCACTGTTTTTACAAAATCGTACTTTACAGTGTAGTGCTTTGAGTTTGGATTTGTAGCTCTCAAAAAAAAAAAAACCTCACAGAAAAAGAAAAAACTCACACAAACTGTTCAAAGATCTGACTGAAATAGGAAATGTATCTTCAAAGAATAGGAAGATACATTAATTTTACTGATTGTGGGTTTTCTTGATATTCTAGCTCATACATTTTTCATAGCAGTGACATCTAAGTTCTAACTGAAATTGGTCAGTCTGAGATAGGAGCTGGGGATTGCTGTGGGGCACTGTGTTCAACAGAGATTCTCGTGGACCTATTAAATTATTCTTTCAAGTGTTAGTATGATACAAATTGAATGTCTTTTACTCAGTCAAGTAAACTCTATGGTTTTGAAATTTTTATACTTATATAGGTAAGTGAGAAACAGTAGCTAAATATTTTGAAACCTGAAAGCAAATGGAAAATGTGCATTTGAAAACAGCATTACCCTACAGTGATTCATAATGCATATATTGTGGGGGGCAGGGGGGGTAATACTTATTATTTTTTTCAAGGGACTTCTAACCTTTTGAAAATAACTTTTAGTGCTTCTTTATGAGATAGTTTGTCCTCTCCACAACACATTAGCTGTCTTTCTAGTGTACTCTGTATTTCTCATAGTCTTGCATGAGGTATTCACTTACTTCTGTAAAACTTTATCTAATATTTCTATATAGTATTTTTTGTTTAATAGATAAGGACTGCAAATGGGAAAAATGTATGTAAGTTTGTATTTAATCTCTGAATGTTAGTGAAATTTGTTTATGAAAAGAGTACACTGATTTATAATCTGAAAATTATAATGCATGTAGTAGTCAATTTATCTTTTACTAGGTGCTATTCCTATAATCAGATGCTCAAGAGGAACTGCAGCTGAAATGGTGGCAGTGGTAAGAACTGTTTTTCTAAACACCTGTCATTGTTTTAAAACTTTCCTTATACCATGTTTAATTTTCTCAATACTAGGCAGAGATCTAGTGTTATTGCATCCTTTTCCTTATGAAGGAAATAAAACTGGAAAGGAGATACATTCATTTTCGTTTCTGATTTCAATTCCATGGAACTCTTTGTAGAAATTGTGATGTTATGGAATCAGATAATGAGAAACTTACATATAAATAATTATTCCTAATCTAGAGATTTTCTGACCTTATAATTAAGATACATCTACACAGTTTATCAAATGGCTGTCCAGCCTTGTGTTTTTCTGTGTATCTCAGTAAGAAATTTTTCTCTCTCTTACTGGGAAATCCCGTAAGTACAAGACATTTTTACTAAATCAAACTAAACTGACATTGAACTCGATCATCAAATAGGAATGAAGTGACCAAACTAAATCACAATGAACAACCCTTATAGCTTGGTCTTCATGAGGAGTCACTGTGCTTCATTTCTTTCATCTTCTTCACATCTTCTTTGTCAGTGAAGCATTAATACCGATTAATCCTAAGCATTCAGTGTGCATGCATTCATATTGAGGATAATCTCATTTTTATGAAACACTTGTGTGTCAGTGTCTGACAGCCTAATTTGCTGCTTCTGCTGTGGTTCCCTTTTAGTGCCTCCTACTGTTATTTTCTATTTGCATGTTAAGGAAAAGGTAATTGTGTTAATTGTCTGAGAGGAGATTAGTGAACATAAAGGAAATATATTCAGCGTAGTCCTAAATATAGTCATAAGTGCTGGAGGGAGAAAATAAAAGTAAGATTTCTTTCTTTCCCATGTGCAGTGGACCTAAGATTATAAACTACAAAAACAGCACAATAAATCTTTTAATATTGATCATATAAAGAGGTTAGGAGACCATTGGTTTGTTAAAAGTGGTTTTTGTTTTTTCCCCTCCACAGAAATTGGACAAGAAGCTCAGAGAGAATCTAAGAGATGCCAGAAACAGTCTTTTTACAGGCGACACACTTGGAGCTGGCCAGTTCAGGTATCATGTTAGTAACAACTGTGTATTTATCATACTTCAGTTGTCTGAAATATCTCTCTAGGATAAGACACCACTGAACTGAAAACTGTATTTACAAGAATTCGTTTCTATATTAAAGCAATGTATATACTCTTAAGGGAGTTTTCCAATCTCTTATCATACCCCATTTTAAAACTTTTATAGCTAATCAGTGTATGGTCCTTGGCCAGTAAGTCAAATATTATTTAATGAACCAATTAATTTGTTTCACCCTCTAAACCAAGCTTTTGCAAATCCTGTTTACAGGACTGTGCTATCTAGTTGAACATACCTGTTAGCAACCTTTAGTCCATTAAAAGAAAGTCAGACCGATTTTCTCACTTGTGCAGTTACCAGTTGTGGTTATGTCAAAAGCAAGTGTTTGTGAGCTGATCCCTATATATACCAGAGGAGAAAAGCTTAAGGACTACCACTTGCATACTTAGATGGTTAAGGTCTGTTAAGTCATGACCATTTGAATCCTTTGTGGATGTTTGCATGCCTCTGGTGATGTATTCTCTGTTCTGTTGTTGCCAGATAGTTCAATATTCCACAGGCTGCCTGAGGAAAGTGTATTATGGGAGTTTATGCTGTACGTGAAGAGGTGGGAGATGTATTAACAAGAGTGTAGCTGAAGGAAACTCTTATAATCTCCTAACTGCATATGAAACAATCATCATACTTTTATATCAAATTAAGAGCAGAATTTGGTTAAAAGGCACAAAAAAAAGGGTCGCAAAATAGAATGAGATTGAAAGGAGGGAGAATAGTTGCGAAATACCAGTTCCCTCATTTTCACGGGAACTGAATTGTAACCACTGCGTTTACTTCAGAGGCGTTACTTGTTTTCCTCATAGCATCATTACCCTCAAAATTAAAATACAAGGAAAGGGAATCATCGGAAACTTTAACCAGCGAAGTGTCATCAAGTCTTTGTTTTGGTTTTCAGAATCCGGTGACTAAGGTTCTTGAGATTATATATTTAAGTGAAAATACTTACTGCAAGGAAATCCAGAGTATGGAACTTAACATGCTTTTCCTCTGTGCAAATATACTTTAGCTGGCATGTTTGCTGTAGGGGGAGAGTATGTTTGAAGGAAAATGGTTGAAATAATTTTCTGTCAGTTCACAGTTTTCCTGTCTTCACTATAGATTTTTCATGTAGCCATAACCCAAAATCTTTAGACACAAATGCATTCTTTAGCCACTCAATTGAGTATTGATAGAATTACTGCAGTGCATCACAGGAGTTGCTAATACTTTTCACAGACTATATACAAGCAAAGAGAAAAATGAAATGAAGAACCTTTGGAGGAGAGATTTTATATTTGAGGTTCATAATGGGGACTAAGGTTGAATATTACCTACTCAAACTGTTGTTTGAAACTCAAATGTGTATCCACACAAAAATGTATTAGTTAGTACCTAAAAAGCTGGTCGCTATTCAGTCTTTTGACTTCTGCTCAGTATTTATATGTGTAATTTCACTTAGTACAAAATAAAATCTTTTTATCATTACTACGGTCTGATTCCTGGAATTTCTGGCAATGATCAGCCCCAGGTACTTTGGGGAAGGCTAGAGGAATTCAGCAGTAGGCAATTTTGCTTTTAGTTTGAAATATGATGTAGAAGGTGGCTGATATCACTCAGAATGTTACTGGGGTGTTTTAATAATGTTTAAAGAAGTACTAACATGGTGTCATCTTTTCAGCTTCCAAAGGCCCCTATTAGTCCTTGTTGACAGAAACATAGATTTAGCAACTCCTCTACATCATACTTGGACATACCAAGCTTTAGTGCATGATGTTCTGGTAAGGATAAATCTGATTTTGTTACCAAAACTATTCTTTCACTCAGTTTGTTTTTAGACTTACTACCAGATTCTCTCTTAATCCAAAATCTGTTTTGTCTGTTTTATTTGGAAGTTATTTTAGTAAAAAACAACTTGAAATATTTTGTCTAGAAAAAGTTTCTCTAGAAAGTTTACGTAGCAATAATTTCTACAATATTTAAAAAATTGAAATCTTGGTGTCATCAAAGATAGGTAATTCAGCAATTCTAGCTTTTTCTTCAGTAGTTCATGATCTTTGTGTTAAATAATATCCCAACTTTATTAAAGTGCACTTTGGTTTTGAAAAATAAATGCTTTTAATGTGCTTTTAAACCACTTTCAGTTTTAATGAAAATTTCTAAAAACACATTTTCATATTTTTCTCCACAAGGTGGTGTAGGTGTTCAATACAACGATATCAAGTGGTTTATGACCCTGTTGGAGGAACTTGAAACAGATTTTTAAATTTTTTTGAAATTCTTATAGCCTTAAACTGCCTTTGTTTCCTCAAATTTATTTTGTGATACCTGTAGTAGAAATGCACTTGAATGAAAGCTAATATTGTTTACCCAGGGTTTATGCATTTTGTGTATAGGTATAGAGTAAATAAAAAATAATATGAGTAAGAATGATTAGGATCTCGAGGCTTTTTTGTACTCAGAGTTATTAATGAGAACCATTTGAGAGGTATTTTGAGTTTATTATTGAGGCTATTAGAGGAATACATGAAACAGGCATATGCACATATATTGTTTGTATACAGATGTGATTGTGAAGTGTATAGTCATACATGAAGTGTTGGCCAGAAACTTGCATTGCTACCATGAAAAGATTTCAGCACTAATGGGGTGTTTTAGGACACTTGTAAATTCTGTTTTATGTAATTAATTCCTTATGACAGGTGCCTTCCTCTTAAACTTAAGAGTTCTTTTTACAGGTAAAGAATTTTTGGCCTGGTTTCTTTAGGAAAGGCATATGTGGAAAACCCGCAGTTTGCACAGATTTTTCTCCAATAACTGTTGCACTGTCTAGAGACTTTCAGGTAGAAGTTCTGGATTTTACACATTTCTGTTAAAAATAGTGAAGAGTAGGGTATGGAAACCCAAATTACAGTTTTTACAGGTGAAACAGTTATTGCCCAAGGCCTGTACTTACTTCATTTTGTCACTCACTCTAATCAGCAAATGTTCACTTGCTGGGTAGTAAAACCATGTGAAGCTCCATCTATTGGACTCAGCTCATCTGCCGTGTAAAGAAGGTAGTGCTGGGTGGCCTCAGGCATGTGTTGGAGTAGGACTTCAGTACATCAAGCTGCAGAGTGATCCAAGATGTACTGGAAGCTGAGGACAACTAGTGCTACAAATATGATGAGCTTCTGGAATAACTTTAGAATAATGATTTGAGGATGGTTGGATATTTATCTGTACTGTATCAGGTTTCAGTAGTTTCTTTGGAACAACTTGTTAAATGTTGCATCTTATTTTTAACTGAGTGGATAGGATTATGAATTTTTTTAGTGACATTGTATCCAAGTTATCTGTGATTCCATGGAAAGTGCAAAAGTTTAATTTCAAAACCAGTCAAGTAATTCACTTTAAAGGCAAGCGTGCCAGGCTCTTATGATGTACTCTTATGCATAGTATTTCATGGAATAACCGCAGTAGCCTTTTAAGAGGCCTTTTTTGTAACTATGGAAGTGTTACCAGGAAGTTGATTGAGTAAGCTGTACTTTCAAACAAATTGTTTTTCACTTAGGTCTCAGTTACAATAGACCAGGAATTCTGTGTGGTGTTGAGCTATAGGCTAACCAGGCACGAAGTTGAGAGCTGCATCCATTTAGTTTATAACTGTGGTGTTTCAATACATAAACAGGCTTATGGGAAGATATTCCTATTTCTAAATAAAAACACCTTTCAAGAGTGGATACAGAAAAATAGGAGGCATGGATAGAAAGCCTTATAAGGGAGTTGAAAAGGGGAACACTATTCAATAAAAATTATTTTGGGAAGACTCCTTGTAAATGCCAAAATTAACTTGGAAACTCAGGTCACTGGTGAGTTAAATTGAGCAAAAACATAGATCTTCATTGAAAATTCCAGCTAAATTTGCAATCAAATTACTTTTTTCTCTTCAAGTTTTTATTGAATATATGTATATTGAAAAATACTCTTCTTGTGCTGAAACATTAAAGACATCTTGTAAGGTGAGGTTTGTTCTCATTGACTGCCTGTGTTTTCTTTGAGTAACTACTTCTACTAGTTCTGCCTAGTTTAGTTTCTATTGTGGCATGGATCATTTGTAGTAAGTCCTTGCCAAGGGATAGCTAGAAACATTTTAAAATTTTGCTTGACAGTTTCACTTACAGTGATTTATTTCAGTATAGTTTAATGAACATGATAAAGTGGAGTTTTATTTCTGGAAAAAAATATCTGTTCTAAAAGGTGACAGATCATGTATAGCAGAAGATTTGACTCTATCACTGTTTGCCAAGCAAGGGACACCTTCCAAATTTTAAATGTTCTTCAAAAACTCTAGGATAAAATCAGCAAATGGAATACTTGTTGGTAACTTTCGTTGGAAACCAGAGGAAATATGTAACCTGCAGAAAATACAGAGCAGTCTTTGTCAAAAGTAATGGGGGAAAGAACAAGAAGACCTACAAGGAGCAGTGACTCAATATGTGAGCATAACTGTGTCCTCTAGCAAAGTGATGGATTTTCTATGTTCATGCCTCTGTGGAAGAAGAAAAGCTATATGGAGAAATAGCAGCTTTGTTGCAAACTTTTGCTTTATCATGCATTCACTATTTCACTGGTGTTTAAAAAAATTAGGGAAAGAGCTATGAAAGTGTAGCAGTATAGTCTTTAGAGCACTAATCCTGTTGCTGTTGTCATGAGCTTCTTGGCAGCTTTGATACATTTGTTATAGCTGTGTAAGTGAACTTCAGCCTGAGAAATATTTTTTTGTCTGCAACACAGAAACTTTTATTACTTTTGTTCTCAACAGTTGTTAGAGCAGAGTTTTTGCTAAATAACCTGTTTTCTGTGCAGAGAACAGTGTTTAAAGTTCAGTGTCAGAAGATTGCTCACATATGAGACAATCAAATGTCTTTGCTTAACTTTTGTTGCTTTGGTGTTTTTTCAGTAACTGAGTAATTTTGGAGTTCTTTATGTTGCTGTTGTTATTATCTAGTTAGCTAATAACTGTTTCCTGCCCTCTTATGAAGTTCTAATAAATAGCTATGTTTATATTTTTTTAGAAAAATATTCTAGAAGACATTTGGTTGAATATAAAAGGCTGAATAAATAATTAAAAACTATCAAATATTTACAAAAGATTCCTCTTTATTTTAGGATTTCCACTTGAATAGAGTTAACTTGGAAGAATCAACAGGAACGGAAAGTTCTCCAGCAGGCGCTAGACCTAAGAAAAAAAATAAGAAGTCCTATGATTTAACTGCATCTGATAAATTCTGGCAAAAGCATAAAGGCAGGTAAGCTGTATAGGTACATAGTTTATAATAATTTAATCAATACAAATTCTAAGTATTCTTCATATTATGGTAATTCTATTTTTAAGCTTATTTGAAAATATTTTATAACTTTGGGAGTTTTTTTAAGGTGTATTGAGTCTGTCTGAGGAGGGGTTAGTTTGCCCACAGCAGCCCTCACAGTTCTGTGCTTTGCTTGGGTAGCTGGAAAGGTATTGGTCACACACCAGCGTTTTGGTGGCTGCTGAGCAGCACTCACACAGCATCAAGGCTGCCTCTCCAACATTCCCACTCCTCAGTAGGCTGGGGATAAGCTAGATCTTGAAGGGGATGTAGCTAGGACAGCTGACCCAAACTGACCAAAGAGATATTCCATAACATATGATCTGTATTCAGCAATAAAAGCTAAGAGAAAGGAGGAGGAAGGGCAGGGCATTTAATTTTTTCTACAGTGTTTTTGTTCTGGAACAACCACTCTACCTACTGAAGCCCTGCTTCCTGGGAAGTGGCCAGACTTCAACTGCTATTAGAAAGTAGAGAATAAAATCATCTGTTTTCCTTTGCTTTCACACACAAGCTTTGCTTTTTTCAACTGCCTGTATCATGACCCATGAGTCTGGAGTTTTTTCCATCTTATCATCTCCCTGCCCAGTCCTGCTGAGTAGAGATGTGTCTTGGTGCAGCCTGGACCAATGAGTGTCAACCTGCTACATCCACCGCATCATTGTCCATGTTAATTGTATGTTAGCTTTTTGTTACAGAGCTCAAAATTGTTCTTATCAAGATTACATAAAATTATTAAAAGCACTGAATATATCTTAGAAAGTTTAAGTAAACCTACAGTGAGATGTCATTTTCATTGATTTTGTACTGGTGCATGATCTGTGTATTGTTATTTCTGAAAAGGTTTTCGTGGTCTGGTTCTAGTGTTTCAATTTGTTGATTTAACTGACCCTAATGCAGAGTATTGCATTAGTCCTTTTCCAGAGGTAGCCGAGTCTGTTCAGCAAGAACTGGAATCCTACAGAGCCCAAGAAGATGAAGTCAAGAGACTTAAAAGTATCATGGTAAGTTTGTCACCTGTATGTGCTTTATATAAAGCACAATGGGACTTGTGTAGATGCTTAGCACACCCTGCCATACCATGCCCAAAAATTGTCAGTGCACGCTGAATTTAAGCCATAATACAATCTTAAAACTAGGACTAGAAGTACGATGTTTCATGAGAAGGCTCGATTTCTTGTGTTTAATGGTATTGCAGTTACACAACTTCCATACTAACTGAAAAATGCTTGCACAACATTAATACCACTGTGAGAAAATAGATTCTATAAATGTACTGATTGTATCTACATGTGTGACACTTGTACTTACTATGACTTTTTATTCCTCTTTCCAAACCCTTTCTCAAAACCCAGGGTATAGAAGGGGAGGATGAAGGAGCAATAAGTATGCTTTCAGATAATACAGCTAAGCTAACTTCAGCTGTCAGGTAAGTGATCAATAAGGTATTATTGTTTAATTAATTGATAACCATTTCTAATTTTTTCTGTAATTGCACTTTTAATATTTTTTGAAATAAATAGCTTTAAGAGTAGGCTATTCAGCTCAGTAATGCAGTTTAAATGCTTTCTAATTCTGGTAAAGTTAAATGTGATGTCCTAGACTGGTGCTTGCACATGTAACTTTCACAATGTGTATGAGCCCTCTTCGCATGACTTTGGTGTGTTTCCTCAGCAAGGCTGAATAATCTGAGTGCATTGTAGGTTTGCTTGCACTCTTCCATCAAAAATACTAACCTCTGAATTTTTTCATTAAAAGAATTGTTAGTGAAATCCACTTTTTGAAGTATCTGCTTGCTTTGCACAGAGTGTAATTAATTACATTTTGACTCATATAGTTACTATAGGCAACTATAGTTGGCAAGACTATAGTTATTAACAACTCTGCATGAGAAATTTACTCCCCTGCTTTTGGAGACCTTGCCACCATGGATGGTACTGAAAGTCTGAGATTTAGACTTGTTTTTCATTGTAAATTTCTTTTTCATTCCCCTAATGCCTTGGAGAAGGGAGATGTTTAGTTTTTTCCTGCTAGCATATGATGGGCAACAAAAGAGCAAGACATAGTTTAGGTCTTAGTCTTTATAACAACTAGAAAACTTCGGAATATCTATTAGCCATTAAAAACTAGAGGTTCTAACAAAGCTCTCCTCTTTTGGGTCTCTTTCTTTTTTTTTAAATACAAAGGCAGTACTAGTCACCTTCCAGCTATAAGGTCATTAATGGCCAATTACCATAGGTAACACAGATTTTATAATTGCTTAAAGAAGGAAAGAAAGTATGATTACTTAACTTCATGGCTTTTCGTGACATGCAGTCAGTGTCATTAAGTGCCTGATCATCTGCTTATTATGAAACATTGTAGGACACTGAGTATCCAGGGTGCTTTTGAATGTGAAAATGTAGAGATCCTGAGCAGTCTTTTATTACTGTGATTGCCAAGTGCCAGCAGTGAAAATCATGTGGATCATAACACCTTAAGTAACAATTTTTCTACAAAGTAAATTTAACCATTCTGTTTCTGATTTTGCAAAAAAACTCCATTTCAATCACAAATCCTGCATAGAGAATTGTGTTCCATGCAGAAGCACCTGTGACAAATTCCAAGACATCCAGAGGTTCTGTATTTATTTGACAGATGTTATTATTTAATATAATTTTATAATTATTTGACATTATATGAGGTTTTTAAAGGTAATAGTATTTGGCAGATACTGACACTTCTATATGTATCAGAAATGAACTAAATGCAGTAGCCAATTTGTTGAGGTTAGCAGGGCATGTATCTGTTGTTGGTCACAAGCTTTCAATGGGAATATTGAATTACCCCGTATGTATATTTTTTGCTAGTCAAGGTAAAACCTGGTTTACTGCATTACACGTGACTAATGTCTTTATGTTATTGTGTTATGGTTATGAGAATCATTACATCAATACTCTGTAATTTCTTAGTTCCAATCCTGTTCTATAATTTTAGATTTTAATGGTCTCCAAAGATCCTTTCCAACCCAGACTGTTCTATGATTCTATAACTTTTTTGTACCTACTGTATACAATACACAATTCAACCAATAGTGCAGATCAGCAGGTTAGTTTGTATTTAATCTCTTCAGCTCTCTTCCAGAACTTCTGGAAAAGAAGAGGCTCATTGATCTTCATACAAATGTTGCAACAGCTGTTTTGGAGCACATAAAGGTATGATTGCTCTCCAACCTCAGTTTTCTGTTAGTACTGCTGCTTAACTGGAGGAATATATTTGAGCTGTTGGAGATAAGAAAGTGAGCTTTCTTAATTGTGCTACCTTTTCAGAAATCATGGTGTAACATTACTTAGTTTTGAAGAGTGACAGAGAATGAATTTTGAATGCGTCTGCATGGAAAGCAAAGAATACATGCCAATTTTTTTGTTATCAGAATTTACGAGTATTCTTTTTATAATGGTGGCCACAATTGCTGTTGTGGGTTGAAGTCTTTCTAAATAAGTTTATGATGGAAGTGTTTCATTTATTTTAGAGATGTGGCATGGCAAGTCATGACTTCTGTCTAAGCAATTTTCTGTTCTGTATGTGTTTATCAGAAGGGCACTGTTGACTGCTCACCAGTGAAAATGATACCCAGAAGTGTGGCAATAATGACACAAGTTACTGAACTGGTCTTTCCAGCAGGGTCTGTGTCAGATGTCTTGTGCATAATTTAAGCACTTTAGAAGGATGCTTGTCCTCTGTTCTGTTTAAGTCTGCTGCTCTTGTGTCAGAGACCTCACAGAGGGTTTAGTGTCAAGTGAAGACCATGCTTACTGCCAGGATAACTTGGAAAATGGATCTGTTTTCACAGTATGAGAACAGAAAGTACAGATGGGGCTTTCAGAAACACTGAAATTCTGTTTTGGAAAGTGATTCAAGCACCAAGTTTCATTGAAAATCAATAATTAGAAAATTTTACCCCAAGATGTTTGTAAATCATGGAAGGCAATATGTTTTTAACATTTGTAAAGGGTGTTAAGATCTGTCCTCAGTTATTAGTGCTACTAAAATTTTTTAAAGTACTGTATATAAACAAAGGATTCATTTTGAAACTTCAAAAATAAATCAGTTTTACATATTTATACAGTTGGGGAAGAGATATAAGTGAGTCTCGGTGTTTAACTCAGTACTATAGGAGCTAGTTTATGTGCTTTTGCAGTATTAGGCATGTCAGTTTTCGTATCTGACAATTTAAAAGCAGTACATTAATACCACTGAAAAAATAGAAGTCAACAATGGTATTTTGATACCTTGTCTGTAAATTCACTTTTCTAAGAAAGATATTGATGTGGTAATAGAAAACCTACACCAGTAGTGTTTTATATATTATTTGTTGGATGGAAACCAAGTTTCAGAGCAAGATGTAGAATGACAGTAATACCAGTTTTGATCGCCTGTGTGCTGTTGGCAATGGACTGGAGTGAGATGCGCTTGTTCATTCTCCATTAGGTGAGAGCAACACACTTGTTGGTTACCTAAAGGTGGAGGGAATTACCTTAGGATTCCTCTGTGGAGCACTCAAGCACTTAACTAGCTCTTTGGCTCGCTGCTGTGAGAAGGAGCTTGCTATGAGAGTGTTCCCTAGGAGTGGTGATCCGTTTCTCCATGATTCTTAATTCTGGTACTGCGGAATGCTCAGGCTCAGGCTTACCTTCCTTTTGTATAGCTGTCAAAGAAGATTGTGAGACAAATGGCTGTGCAGTTTCTTCAATATATTGATGATATGTGCACCTCTGTTATCTTCTCTTTTGATTTAGAAAACATCAGCTCATCTCCAGATATTTAGGAAACTGTCTTAAACTAATCCCCAAGCATGTTTTTTTTCTATTGAATTTTGCCTCAGTTAAAGCCTTTTCACTGAATGAATGTCAAATTTATTCCAACTTCTTTCTCCTGACCATTTTCTCCTTTTTTCACCCACCAATATTAAAAAAAGTATCTTTCTATCTAGAGCTGTGGAATTTTAATAGGCAGGATGTTATGCTACCTAATGGATTCCTTGAAAATACTTTCAAAAAGGGCAGTGTCTCAGCCAGTACTTTAAAAATAAATTCTGATGGCACCTTGAGGCTATGGTTAATAGGTTTCGTATACACTTAAATAATTACATCAGATCAGTATAAGACAGAATTTTTTTGCAAGTGCTGAGGTCATGAGGAGGTAGTGAGGCACCGTGATCTTCTTTGGGGTACCATAGTTTCACTTCTAAAATAATCTGGAAGTGTATTCATATAGACTCTATGCATTGTCCATTATGGTTTTTTACTGTATTAAGTATTTGAGCATTTTTCTTCACTACATATATGAGGATCAATGCAAAGAATGCTATGAGACCCACTTTAGATATACTAAGTGAATTTAATTTTTCTTGTGGTCATATTTTAATGTTCAGTCTACAGCTGCTTTCTACATTCTGTTGGATCATTTTCTAAGACACAGCAAGAGGAAACCAGAAATTAATCACATACTTATGGGTCCTGGCAGTTTTCTGGCTTAAGTGTTTAGTGAAATAATGGAAATTATGTATCACTTTTTCACGAAGTGAATCATCAAGTATTTGTTGTCAGTGCTTAGAACAAATGCATCCTTGTTTTGCATTGATTGTTTTTCCTCTGCTGAAACTGGTGACTGAAGGACTGGACCCAACAGATAACAGATTTAGGGCTTGAATTATGAATATCTAGATGCTTTAGAGTTTCAATTAATGCTATCTTTGCATATCATTTTAATTAGAGTACAAGGATTACTGAAGTATGTTTAATCATAACATATAAAAAGGTGAAAATGTACACTTTTCTGAAATGATTAGTTAGATTAAGTAACCTCTTCTAGAATTATACATATGAACTTATGTGGCAGATTTTTATGTGAATTATTATATGTCATAAATTACTTATGTTTGTTTAGTTTAGGGTCTTTTTTTAATTCCTGCATAATTTTTTTATCATGTATATCTGCTTTTGTTTGTTCTCAAGGCCTGATACTTTGAATGACTCTGTTATTGTGATTGACAATAGCCTTTCAAATTTTCAAATTCATATTTTGTAAAGGAATTCCACTATTTTAACTACTGTATTTTAAATAAGGTTACCTTATTTAAGTTTACCTTGGCTGGATACCAGGTGCCCACCAAGCTGCTCGGTCATGTCCCTTCCCACAGACAGGGGAGCAAGTAAGAGGGCAAACAATTCATGGGTTGGATAAGGCAGTTTAGTAAAGCAAAAGTGAAGGTTTGTGCATGGAGAAGCAAAGAGGAAAATAATAATGTTTATCCTCTACTACCCATCAGCAAGCAATGTCCACCCACTTCCTGGGAAGCAAGGCTTCAGCACATGTAGTGGTTGCTCAGAAGACAAACATTGTAAATAACGAATGCCCCCTCCACCTTCCTCCTTCTTTCCTTAACTCTTACATCTGAGCTGACATTGTACGTTAGGGAATACCCCTTTGGTCAGTTTGGGTCGGCTGGCCTGGTTGTGTCCCCTCCCAGGATCTTTCCCTCAATGAGGGGAGGAAGGAATATTGAGAGACAGTGCTGCTGCTGTGCCAGCACTGGTTGGCAGTAGCCAAAACACTGGTGTGTTATCCACCCCTTTCTAGCTACCAGTGCAAAGCACAGCACTGTGAGGGCTGCTCTGGGGAAATGAGCTCCATCTCAGCCAAACCCTGTACAATCTCATGCCTGTGGTCCTGCATGGACTGAGTTGATTCTCTGGCATTGTTCATTGTTGATTCTCTGGCATTGTGAACATTTTTCATTGCTCAGTGAAGAGAAACAATATATGTTTGTAAAATATATATGTCTCAGTGGTCCATGCTGTCTTTCTGTCATTCAGAGTTGGTAATTCAGTAACCTTCCAGCAAAAACAGCGTTTTCCAAGTTCAGTTAGAGTGACCTTTTCCATCATCATTCTGTGCAGTTCAGTGAAAGGGAATTGGCTATGAGTGCCAATACCAGCCTTCTTCTGGAGTTTCTCTTCCTTTTGATAGGAGCACACTATAATTACCTGACCAGCTTCAGTTGTTCTGGGGGCAGTTATTTCTGGTTTTTCTGTCAGCAACTTTGAGAAATTTCTCAAGTAGTTTCTTAGAAAACTCTCTTCTTCTGCATGTTCTCTCTCTTTGTCCCTAAACTTAGGAACTTTTGTACTATAAAGAGGATAGAAGAGCTTACAAAAATGACCCTCTAAGATATTTCAATGGGTCCAGCTTCCACTCTGTTAAAAAAGAAAAAATTTTGTGTTCCTTTTGGAGTAAAGCACTGAAGTAGACTTTCCCATGTACTTCAGTAGTTTTCCCTAAAATAAATTTGGGTTACAAACAGCCTGTTTCTAAAGATGGTAAGTTGAAAGCTTTTACCAATATATTAAAAAGAAGCAAGCTAAAATGTGGCACTTCAACTGCAATACAGACCCTGTCCCTGAAATGACAGCCAGAAAGGTCACTTGAATGAGCTTGGTATGGAACAAGATGTCATAGTAGGAAATCAGGAGCAGGAGGCAGAAAAGGGATAACTGTAAATGTAAATACATCTTTATGGTATAATTTTTAATTATTATTGATTTTCTTTGCCTTGCTTGCCATTTTGGCACCCATAAAAATCTCTTCTTTGCTGTGTTTTTTTATTGAATCTACAGGATTGTTTAGCTCCTATTCCCCAGCTTTTCCTCTTGGCATGTCTGTGAGTTTGCCATTGAGTGAGCAAAATTGCACTTACTTAAATTAAATGGGACACCTGCTTCTTACCAGCACTCCTAGACAAGTTGGCTCTTCGAGAAGTAACTGTCTCGTTGATGTGGCATGTCTGGGATGTCTATCAAAAGGTAACTAGTAGTGTTTAAGGCAATTGAGTAATCCATATGAAATTTGATTAGGTGTCCATCTAATTCCTAGCAAACCAGTATAAAAAAATACTGCCCTAATTAGCACTTTTGCTAGTAACTTTTGTTAGTTACCTAGTGAAGGAGCAGCTGAATAGACTGGTCATATTGATCTGTCTCTTCAGTTCACTGCATCAAAAAGTCTCAAAAATTTTATATTGCTGCTTATCTCTGATGTCCCTATTGTGGATAGAAATTAAAAAACAAAGAGTGCTAGGTTCACACTTCAAAATTAATTGTCCAAAATTTTTTAAGAGCTTGAGTGTATATGTATCATTAATGTTTCAGTTTAGGTTCAAAGTATAGTATATGTTGAACATATATGCAACCAGTGAAATTTCTTCGCTGCTGTTAATCTGTTTGGTTCAGCAGCCTTAGAAAACAGTCATGAAGTTGCACATGGCTGAGAAGAATTTTATATAGCTTGTGCTCCATGAAAGTTACCAATTGTGAATCTGTTCTTACAATTCAAAGAAATTCATGTTTGAATTCCATAATTTTATTCAAATGTTGATCTATAAACAAATACAGAGTAGTGAATCCTTTTATGGTGCACGTTTTTACAGAGCATCTAAATAAATTTGTTCAAAACAGATCACCAGCTAAGATAATATGGGCATTGCCAAGTTCAACAATATATTTATCTTAATAAGATTACGTTTCCACATTTCAAGACAATCCTGTGTTTATTGCATGCCTTTTGTCTGGAAAAAAATACTTTAAAAAATTAAATTTAGTTTCATGTGTATATGTAGCTAGATGTAGTTAAAACACAAAAAGTGGATATAATGGAAAGATTTAAAAAATTGTAGTAATTTCTTTGCAATTGTTATCTCTCTAGTAGATTTAAGAAAACTGTAATGCAGATAGTCTCCAAGATGCTGTAGAATTGATGTCTCAGAACATGTCTAATGTGCCGGATACCAGATTGCATCTGAAGTTAGGACTTGGAAAAACGCTGGTAGTTCAGTTGTATTCAAAGTTTTGACTAGTGTAATGTAACACTGATAATCGCAGTAACTTTGGCTAACATAAGCTCAAGGTATGTAGCTTGAAAGCTCTAGCTCTCTTTTTTTTTTCCTCACTTCATGCACCTTCTATGTAGTCATAGTTGCTATGATGATCAACAGAAAACATTCTTCTGCCCCTGAAAGTAGCAAAGTGTCATTTTTTTGAGCACTCTTCAAGGTAGTTTACTTTATAAGTTGTAATTACAAGCTTCCACAAAAGGTTTAAATTAAGCAACTGTTTTGCAAGTAACTGCTCTTCTCAAGTTCAGTAAATGGTGACTGAGAAATGGAAGTGTTCTATAGCTACCTGCGTCATAAGCTGATCACCAAGTGCTTTCAATGTAAAAATATTCTTGTGACTTACATCTTCTTTTATTTTGTATTCTCCTCTCCGGCTCTTTACAGTACTCAGGTGAAATATTTTAATATCCTTAAGCTAGAGATGTATCTCTTTTTTTTGAGGGATGCTGAAATAACTTTTTTGAAATTCTGTTTTCTTATTTGTGATCTCAGGAATAATTTTAGTAGAATTCAAAAACATGTGAAAACCAGACTTTCAAAGTTTTTATGTTGCTGCTGTTAGAACAACTGGGTAGAAGGTCCCATTGCCAGTTTTCCATGCTTTGGCATTATCAGGCAAAATTTCCCAAATCACTTAACCCAAGAAAATCACGGGACACTCTTGTCTCACTCTGGCAATATCATTTCAGTGGAACTGAAACACTTCCAAAGCAGCAAGATGGAGATCTATTCTGACAGATTCCTTTCTGAGCCAATACATGGCTGAATGTGTCCAAACACCAGGAGTTAATTAGTTACTGGGAATGAAGGTTTTGTAAGCTGACCAGTTGTAACATTTGTTGTGATGCTACATATTAATGTTCGAACACACATGAAGATTTGCATTGTAATGGAACTTTTTACAGTACGTTTTGGATTGCATTTTTCTACTTTTAGTTTGTAAGTCCATGATCAAGGAGTGCAAAGCTTGTCTGTTTTTGCAGGTGTGCTGCAATGCAGTCATGAGTTGCATGGCCATGTAGTGTCTTCCATGAAGTTTTTGCCTCAGTAATTTTGTGTAGTCCCTCTGCCATCCTCTCTAGAAAAGGATTTTCCCAACATCTAGATGTCGTTGTATAATGAGAGACTTTTTTTTCAGTATTAGCAAGATAATCTAATAGTAAACTTATTTATCTTCAGTGTGAATGGATAATTGCAAGTCTTTGATTTGAGGTAGTATTTCGTTACCAGCCCAAGCTGGCAGTTGACAACTTTTCTCTGGGATGATGACTTAATGTATAAGGAATTTCCCCCACTTACCTGCGTTGAATAATTGCATTGATGACTAAGAGACTGAAGGTTCAGCATAAATCTGATGTAATAGTCACTTGACTATTATTTTTTCCTTTTACAACATAGCACTATGTATGATGGCATGTAGTTTTCAGCTATGGCAAAATAATAGTGGAAAACAAAGCTTCTCTTCCACTTCAGTATTCACATCAGACATCCCTTTCTTAACTTGCATTTTCACTTTTAATATGATTGTTACATACACATCAATCAAGTTAATAGAAGCATATCATAATCCAAGCATTAGTTGTTTTTACTGATAATTTATTTAAAAATAATTTTTTTAAAAGAGTCTTTATAACTAAAACTCCTTTTTAAAGAGGAAATAAATATTCTTTCACAGTGTTAAGATGTTAACCCTAACACTTACTTTTAAACAGAGTCGAAAACTGGATGTGTATTTTGAATACGAGGAAAAAATAATGAGCAAATCTACTCTGGATAAATCTCTTCTGGACATGATTTCTGACCCAGATGGTGAGTATTTTAAATCTGAACTTTGTATAAAATGTGTTAAGATACACAATAAATCTGTACCTACTTGGACTTCAGGGTTGGTAATGAGCTTATGTACAACCTCTGCAAGACTTGTAAAGAGAATGGCTTTTGATTGATCTTTAGTAACAGTCTGGAGAGTTTAGGGTATCAGTTGAGTAATATGCAAAATACTAGCAACTTTTGCAGCTCCAGTAAAATCCTTTCCCAGCTCCTTGTTTCTGAAGGTCAAAATATTTTCCTACAATTTAGTAAAGTATACTTAATGCAGTCACAATATTTTTATTATTATTATTATCATTATTTAGTAAAACAAAATATCATTTAGACTCATGTGTGAGACCATACACTCCAGTGAGCACAAACTTTCTAGGAGCGTTGTAGGCATGGTAGATAGACCCAGTTGAAACTGAAACTTTGTGATGAGGGAGCTACGGAAACAAGCTGTAGAAAGGCCTACTGGAAACCAAGTGTCCAAGCAGTTACACCACATATTTAGCATGTTTAAGTGAATTCCAGGTGGATGTCTACCTTGAAAGCTGACTTTTGGTTTAGATAATACAAAGTTTCTTCAGTTCTTGGTCTTCTGACTTACTGGTATTTGGTAAAGGTTAGGGAAACCTACTGTCCAGAAAAGATTGTACCAAGTCATAAATGTTCATTATGACGGCACTTACTCTTAACTTCTGCCAAACTAAATATATGCTCACTTATAAACAAAAATTGCAGATTAGATTAGATGATCTCCTGCTGACATGATCCACATTCCATAGCAGGAGAAAAACACCCAAAATAAACAAACAAAACAGAAAAAGGAAAAGAAAAAAAATAACACAAACAAACCAGAAAAAAAGTCTATTTACTTACCCACAAGTACAAGAAAGTGCATTCTCATAACATATTATTTTAAAGCTTATCAGGCTTTTAAAATTAATTTTAATTTGAAATGTTTGTTTTGGGAAGTTGTACTTCTGAAATCTTAATTTGAAACTAACAGTGATTCTCTTCTAGAAAAAATAAAACACGGTGTTCAAAATCTGCTATAGTAGGTTATAGTTTAAGTCATGGCCACATAATTGTTTTGATCTGGAGAGATGAATTTTGATTGTCATATTAATAATGCTTCCTAAGAATGGGAAGTGTTTTTCTCCAGCAAAGGGTGTGACATATGATTCAGGAGGTGAAATCCTGCCTGAAGACAAGTTGGAAGTTCAGGATTTTTTTTCCTGAACTGAAGTTCATATAAGCGTTTTTGTAGCCCTCAAGTACTTCAGTACAGTCAACCATAGAGCTGTGTAAACATGTTGTAGAGATAAAAAAATCTGCTGTGGCTTTTATGATTTTTCTTTAGTCTGCTTTTTCATAATTCCACTACATAACTTATTTATTAAGGTATTTGAAGAATAATATTTGCTACAAGCAAAAAGGGAAAGTGTAAAACTTTCGCAAAGAATTAGTACCTCTAACCCAACTTGTAATAGGATTGCTGTGTGTCTTTCTACCAGTTTTATACATTGAACAAGCCCGTGGTTATAGATAACAATTATTGTCATAACTAAAGGTTTGCATGTACATATATATGGTTACTGAAGAACAATTAATGTAGCAGCATAGTTACAATTGTAGTTTTTAATTTTTTTTTTTTTAACTGCAGCAGGAACTCCAGAAGACAAAATGCGATTATTTCTCATCTATTACATAAGCTCAACTCAAGCACCTTCAGAGGTATGTATGTTCTTTACAGCTGCCAACACCAGATTCTACCACACAGCACTTTTCTGTGTTGTTTCTGCAGTATTTCTGCTTCCTTTTAAAGAGAAGTGTGAAACACCCAGGAAATAAATTTTGTAGTATTACCTGGAAATCTACTCACAAAGCTTTAGCCACCATTTGAAACTATATGAATGGCTAGTAAGAAGGAATATTGTTCTGAAATATTTAGATCAGAGTTACTGCAAGACTCATTTTAGCATGCTTTCTATTGTTCTGCTCCACTGTTCAGTAGAAGTAGATAAAGCAATATGACTGTTTTCTATCTTTGTATATTAAAGAATAATTGAGTCAATCAACTAGTGGATGTATAAAGGAGAAATGCATCTTTTGTCAATATCTGAATAATTCATGAAACAATTTCTTAATATTTCTTTTGAACTTAGGATGATTAGTTTCAAAGAAAATTCTTCTTACACTGTAGAATAATTATGTGATGGAAAAAATACTTGGTTAGGCAAATAGTATTCTTATAAATGTATATTGGCTCCACTTCATTTATTATGTGATGTTGTGACATCCTACAGAAACCAGCGTTCTGTCAGATTTTTTTTAAAGATGATGATATAAAAGACTGTTCCCATATCTGAAAGTGGACAGAATTTAATTCCACAAATACTAATAAGTTTAATGAGAGCTGCTCATGGCAAATTTTCTTTTAAGTTATATTTTCATACTTGTTAGAAAATGGGATGAACACTCATAATTACTTTTTAACTTTGGTTAATGCTATAACTTTGCACTACTTGCTTAATATTTAGATGCAGATATCTTGTCTTTCCATATATAGTTAAGAGTAGCTTCAATCTCTTGTCATTCTCCACTTCATAACTGCAGATTGACTTGGAGCAGTATAAAAAAGCATTGATGGATGCAGGTTGTAATCTCGCTCCTTTGAGCTACATAAAACAATGGAAGTAAGTACTTTCGTTTTTCTGCTATGAGCCTAACCGGGTAATTTTACAGAACCCAGCACTGTATTCACGAATTATATGCTACTTCTCATACATCATAAATTATCCTTACACATTCATTCTAGTGTAATTTTTTACTGTCAGTGTTATGGTAATACTGGAAAATCTTATTTTTAAAATTAAACTCCAGTAATGCCAGAACACTGTTGAACATGGCACATAGTAGTGCCCTTAATGATGCACGACAGAAACAACTTACTGAATTAAATGAAAAGTTGTGTTGATTCAGACTCCAGAGGTTTTTTGTGTTCATGGTAATGCTGCCTATCAGTTATCCTAGTTTTACATGGTATCAAAATAAAGTCTTTGCCTTTTAAGTATCAAATCTAATTCCTATTCTATTTGTAGCCAAGAGGGATGCATATAATAAATAGTTCCTTCCCGAAAGAGTTTGAGATGCAGTTTTTTCACTTTCAGATGACTAGAGGGGAGCATTCTACAGCCCTGTGTGCCATGAGATAAATATTTGATTTCTCTCTCTGCTTTCACAGGGCTTTCACTAAGATGGCTTCAGCTCCAACCAGCTATGGAAACACGGCGCCTAAACCACTGGGGTATGCTTTTGATTCATTTTCTGTAGGCCTTTGGGTTCTTTTAAGTTATTTTAGTTGTACCGAAAGTGTGATTAGGGCTATGCATGGCTCAGAGAAAAACAAGTTTGTACTTGTTTGTACAAGTTTTAAGTTACAATTACTAGCACTCATCTCCCCTTAACAGAGCATAGGACACATACAGAGGAAAGTAAAAGGATCTGTGATGAAATCCGCAGAGTATCTTAATATTGTGCTATCTGCACTTGCACATTAAATTAACTCTCACAGGAGAGGAATTCAGCACCAGGAACTAGATATATGACAGCCATCATTTTAACCCTTACAAATTCAATGACTGAAGACAATAGCAGCCCTCTATATTCCAAACCAGTTCTCTCCTGGGCTTGGATTGTCAGGGATGCAAGAACGCACTACTCTTTCATTAAAATGTCCTGCAGGGTGTCTGTCTGCTTTTTGAAAGGTGTAGTTATTTATTTCAAGCTGTGAGAAAAAATTGACAGTGCTAAGGGTACATATCACATACAGGATATAGGGCTTGGGTCTTTCCATGCTTGAGAGGATTTGCATCCTCATTACCAACTTTATTTTCAGGAATGCACTGTCACTGTCATAAGGCATCTGTGACCCAGTATGGTTAGAGAGAATTCCAGTGCTGTTTCACTTGAAAAAATTGCTGGTTGGTTTCTTGCAGGCATTCAGCATCTCTGTTAACTCTGATGATTAGGACGCCGACCTGAAAGGAACACTCAAATGCTTGCAATTACTGAAGCTGTAAATAAGCTGTTCAGTGTATTAAAGAGTAGAAGTCAAGACTCCCAGTGATAGGTGAAGATCTAACTGCTAGATTATAGGTATATTCCATACACTTGCTTGCCATGTGGTGTGAAGAATATATTTTATGACAACTTGAATCACTTGGTACTTAAGTCCCATCAGCTTTAATGGGAATTGGATGTCAGTATAAAGTTTAAGAATACAAAGTATAAAAAGAAAGTTTTACACTTTATTTTCTTTTTTTCAGTCTGTTTTCACGTGTTATGAATACAGGATCACAGTTTGTAATGGAAGGAGTGAAAAATTTGGTACTGAAGCAACAAGTAAGTTTAAAAAAAAACAATAACAAGACCATTACATGAGTATTGTCAACACTTGGAAAAACAGATTTCAGTATCTCTATCGTATTAATAAAATTCATTGCACAGTAAAATAAGTAAACATAAATCTCTGCTGATGGATAGATCTCTCACTTTGTAACTTTCAGTTTTCAGATAAGTAAAAATAATGTTCACATTTTCTTTGTAAGGAATTATATTCGAGTATGTGCTATTAAGATGGATTTCAGCATTATAAAAAGAGTAGCTGTGGGATACTCAAAATAGACTAGACCTTCATAAACAACAAATATAACCATCTGTGTCTTTACTCAGAACAGTATGTATTAAGTGAATCTATTCCAGAGTGATTGAAAGGCTGAAAGTGTTAATTCTCTGTTCAGTTCAAGCATTTCTAGTTCTCCCACATAAGTAATGTAGAGCAACTATAATCTTGTATTGTGCATGAAGATCAAGGTGTGTTTACAGTGACATGGCCACCTTCAAATATTCGCTTAACTTTATAAAATATATCTGAGCATAACTTGCATGCAAATGTCAATGTACACCCCCCCAAAAGAAAGCAAACAACAACAACAGAAAAGAAACCAGTTGTATAGCTTGTCAATGAAATTTTGAATTGTGGTTCCCAGAAGTCTGCTTCCCCGTAGAGGATACATTATTTCCTCCAACGTGTACTTTCATCAGATGCCAGTAAATCAGTATTTACAGTTTAAAATCTTGATTCTGTAGTAGTTTGACATCAAGATTTCTAAGAAAAGGATCATTCATTAAATTCTCAGTTGAAGAATCAGAATTTAGTTTAGAAATACTGCATATCAGAACTAAATAAAATGGAATCCTAACTAAATGTTTATCTTTTTGAACTACTTAATCTTATTATTGCCTTTATTTGTTTATTCACCCTGTTAAATAGATCATTTGTGCATTAAAGGTGTCAGCTATCTAATAAAGCTTTAAAAACGGAGTCTCACTTTTGTAGGATATTCAATGAAGTTAATTCTGCAGGAATTTCACTGTGACTAGATATGATAAATTGCATTACATAGTTACAAATCAGTGGTATATCACAAAACATGGTTGAGGAAACTATTAAATATGCAGCTTGCTTGTAAGTTGTATTTTATAGAGAACTCTTCAGATAAACTCTTACTTTTAATAATAGAAAATAATTATATTCTAAAGGAGACTTCCTATTCTTTTATTTAATATTTTGTCACTTCTTTAAATGTGTGGCTTTAAAGAGTTAGTATTATTCTTGACGAAATGGCTTTCATTGTTTTGGGTTCTGAGTGAGTAAGAAGCCCCTTTGCCAATATTTTCAGGATATGCCTTTTCTGGCTTTTAATTCCTTCTCCAAGTTTTTTCATGTAGCCAAATAAAATGCTCTTCTTCCTCATATTTTTAAGCCTAATATAGGTCTGTGGTATTTCTATTAAAGTTAACTTTTTTTCTTCAGTCATTTGGGGATTTACATTGGTTTTTTACTAAGTGTTTTTCAGGGTAGTGTGTAGATCATCCTTTGGAATGTTCTCTTTTGATATATTCTGTCAATAAGACACATTTCCAGTTCTTTTGCTATGTAAACAGGCTAACATTTCCCATCTTTAATAAAGAACAGTAATCTTGAATCTCACCTCAGTTTAATCCTTTACCATTCATCTCAACATTTGTTCCCAGGGTTGCCTTTTTTCCCCATTTCTTTAAAAACACTATGTTTTGTTTAGCATCACACCCTGATTATCATCTTCAGCTTTAAAATTCTTTCCTTAACTGCAGAGAATTCATATGTGATCAAATCTGCATGTGTTGCTTATAACTAAACACAGCTTTCTTCCTTTCTTCACACTTTGTTTGCCCTTAATGTGCATCCCCTAGCTAAATGCACCTCAGATATTTGCATCTTCTGTACAGAAAAGTAATTTAGGTGATGATAAATATGCTTAACATTTACAAAATATAAGAGGAAAAATGTTTGAAATAGTATTGCAAATGCTCTGTAAACTCTTCCATAAATAATAGTGTGCCTGTGAATAGTTCTTAGCAAGCATTTCAGCATTCCATTAACTTCACATTATGTTTTACAGAATCTGCCAGTCACACGCATTTTGGACAATCTTATGGAGATGAAGTCAAACCCTGTGAGTACAGCTGCATTCATGGCAGAGAGGTGGAACAAATGAAATCTTGAGGCTGTGATATGTAATATGCTGTGGCAAATTTTTTTCATGATAATGCAGTTAAGTCATGCTGTGTGTAAGGAATAGAACCATTTTCATAACCATTTAATAGGACATTTTTATTAAAATAGTTTCTGAAAAATTACAATTTATTATGTCTCATTGGAGCTAATATTATTCTTCTGCTGTATTGAGCTTCCGTTGCTCCAAAATGTCTGTATTAAGCTGTGGGCTGAAATTTTCTTTGCATCAAGCCAATTTTTGTTTAAAAAGCAAAATTTCGTAAGTAGTTACAGACAGGCATGTTAGAGAAAATTTAATTTCCCGAATCTTTAAACTCTGCTGTTTAGAGGAAAACATTTTACTACTGATTCTGTCATTTTGTTTGCAAGCAGAGGTGGCTTTTGTCAGAAAAGTCTTTTTGGCTTGTTTCTGTGAAAATTTAATGACTATTTAAAATTTGTATGTTATAAACTTCTGAAATGTTTAAGTATTAGCTAGATAGTCAAGGTGCATTTGCTAGAATTTACTACTAAAAATAGTCCTGAGCCTGTTTATGCCTAATATATAGTCAATGCAGTCGTTTTCCTTGCCAGGTATTTAGTTCCTGCAGAGCTCTTACATATGACCAAACTGTGCACATACTTGTCCTGAAAAAATCACCTTTTAAAAGTCATTTAGAAAGCTTTCATGTGTTTGCCACATCTTATCAGTCTTCCTGCTTTAATGGCATCAGCATCAGACAGAGAGATACAATTATAATATCTCACACTGGTATTGCCTATATGTAAAGGGAGAAAAATACTGATAAAATATGAATATTATCAACATGCAAGTAATACTTTATTTTCTTAAACTGTACTTTATCGGTGATATATGTCATGGTTTTTAGCAGATAGTTTGCTTTCTCTTAACAAACAAAAGAATTGACACTGTTTTCATTGTTAGTGGATTGTTGTTCCTATTTGCAAGACTTGGAAAACATGTACAGGGCTAATTTTAGCTAGTCAACCAGTAGATGTCACCCAGAACACTTACCATAGAAAGCTGAAATTAAAACTACAGATAACTTACACGTAGGTGAAAAACAAAACTTTTTTTTTTAAATAAACAATAGCTTCCTCAGGCTACAAGTTTAGGAGTTGATTTAGAAAAATTTACAAGTCGTGTGGTTGGGTTCTTTTTCAACTTGATATTGCCATATTTTACTTAGTAGAAAACAGCCCCCACCACTTTGATAATTTGGTAAAAACACTGATCTTCTCACTTGAAAAAGCAGCCAGTCTGTCAGTCAGCAGCTTCATGTTCCACTGGCATGCCAGAGATTGATATTTATGGCCCAAAACAGGGAGTCCTACTTTTTGAGTCATAGAAGACCAGGCAAGCTCCAAGGAATGTATCTCCTAACCTGCAGGAAAATTGAAAGCAAGTTTTGGAGTAAGTTTCAGCCAACAGAAGCAAGCCAGAGAGTCATTCTGGAATATATTTAGATGTGCTGTACCATTGACAGAAGTGAAATTGTATCTGGAAAAGGTCAATGCATAGAAATGCACCATTATGGCTTCTTCTGTGTTCATCTTCTGATTTTGGAGGCCTTTTCTATTCCCCAGAACAGAAAAGTATTGCACTGCAGGCAAAAATACAAAGGGAGGGGGAAAAGATCTCACAATTTTATTTTTTGCAACACAGAAACAGTCTCCTTTATAGTGCATTAAATCTTTTTAACCACAGTGGTCAGTGTATGAATAAAAGGTGTAATGCAAGATTAGAGCACATTATTGAGAAGTCAAACAATTATTACAATAAGCATAAATAATTTAAATTAATTTCTAAGTTTGAACTGCAATAGTAAATATATGAAATGTACAACTTGTACCACATACATTCACAAATATTGTCAATTGAACTCTTAAACCTATTGAGAATGATATCCTGTGCAAAACTCTGTAGGGTTGTCTGTAAATCACTTTGTGTGTTACTTGTCCCTGCTGTTTCTTTTGTCTCACAGTGACAAGCTTACCAGCAAGAACAAATAAGTCTATACCAGTGCTTTCCAAATTTTCAGAAGCAGGAAAAGCTGGAACAGTTCTTATGGGCAACAATACCACCTTTTAGGTTTTTTAATTTGTCTAGATTGTTTAAATATAGTTACAGTTTTTCTTGAAATACTTATGCAGAAGCGTTCTTTGATGGCCTTAAAGTAATCTGTTACCTGGGATTTTTTTTAAATAATAATCTTTTTTTGCCAAAGCAGATTTTAAGCAATTGCTTTTAAGATTAAGTTTTCACAAAAGAATATTCTGTTTGTAAATCTTATAACATACTTGCTTTGTTTTGATGTCACTGCAGATTGAGTAAAACCTTAAATTTTCCTAAAACAAAAACCAAAATCTTACTGTCAAGGATACACAAATTTTAACCCATAGGTGTGTAATTGACCACCATTTACTATGGAATTATGGAGGTTCTTTTAAGTATCTTCTACAAAATGGTTTGATTATTGAGTTAGGACAATCTCTTATAAGTAAACCTTTGCAAAGGGGTTTAGCTTCTGTCAGTACATTAGAGATAGATAGTTCTTATTTGTGATCCATATTAATGAAATTGTGTTTTGGTTAATACCATCCCTTTCGGTGTATATGGTATTTTTCAGATTTAGGATATATTGTAGGATTACCTTTCATGCATTGCAAAGAAAAATTCTAAAACTAGAGGGTTTCCCTAACCCAAAATTAGTCATGTAAGATTCTACAGAAAAACAAACACATACTGAAGTTAATGACACTTCCATGGGACTTTTTCCGTTTTAATTCGAAATCTTGAAAATTAAGTCTGTACTCTGAAAAGTATTCATTTTCTTCTTGAATTGCTTTGGGAAGTCACAAATTCAGCTGTGTGTAAGGGAACAGCTATAGAGTAATTTTTATTGGCAGAATAGCTGTTTCTTAAAGCAAATAAAATCACGTAGGGTTTCTTTTCCCTGCACCCTCAGAACTGATTTCAGCAAGAATGGTGTATTTAAACAGCAACAATAAAAAAATAAACTACCTTATCACATTTTCATGTCTTTATCACTTTTCGTGTGTCTACTTATACAAGCCCACAGTGAGAAAACACAGCAGTAATACATTCAGGAGTAAATGTTTGTAATACACTTATTAACTCTGATTTTTAGTTCTAACAGTAGTCTGTAATTCTTTCTAATAGGCAGAGAAAGTGCAGTTCTTTATCCCAGATAAAGGTTTCTCAAATATTTCTGTTTTAGTCTATCAATCTCTGTTCATTCCCAGCTCTCTCATTACTTCAAAGTCACTGTATCACCTTTATGTACGAAGCTGCCAAAATCATGAATGCTGGCAGAGTACAAATGTAGTTGAAATTCCCAGTGGAGCATATAAAAGCATTTTACAGAGGCTCAGTGTGAAATTAGTTCTAAATTAATTTTTTTAAAAAGCCAAACTTCAGGATAGGAGAGTTATTTTATGTAATTACATGGAAGTCCTTAATATCAAAGATATTCATTTTCTGTGTGTGTAACCACTACATGTACATTAAATATTTTTAGTATTAGAGGTAATTATGCTTTGTGAGCTCTAATAAATTTCCCAGATAATCTGTCTGCTACTCAAGAAGTATTATTTGTGCTCTACAGAGTCATGAAAACAGAGGTCTTTGCATGTGAGCACACAGGTGAAATCAGCTGTAGTTCTGCATGCAGCTTATGCACAGAGTACCTGAATGAAAATGTAGTATAGAAATAGCAGAAAGCCAAGCAGTTGTCAAAAGGAGTTACTAAGAAGTTTTGTTTTTCATCCATAATAATTGGTAAAAGTCCTGCTTGTAGCCAATAAAAATATTGGAAGTACCTCAGTGTTTTGTGTGAAGAAAATTTTTTTTGTATAGTTTAGACAGTCAGACTTTTCAAATTCTTGTGGAACTCATTTCTTCTTCAAGAGCTTAATTTTGGTTTAATAGTAGTCATAAATCATGAACTGAGAAGGATAAGTTACATAACAGTAGCAGATTTTGATTTGTCTTGTATTTAGCATTCACTGCCACAGAAGTGTTTTGTTTTATAATGTTAAAACAATAGCAGATCTCTGTAAGCTGGAAAATTTTAGCACTTTAAACAAACCGTAGGGTGTTCCTCTAATGCTGGTAACACCTTAATTTTTCTTTCTGCATACTGCCCTTCTGTTGGGATTTATTATGCAACCAGTGTACCTTTTGGAAAGTGTGTGAAATTTTAGATGAACCAGAAATAAAAAGCTCAGTAGTCCTCTTCCAGCTTCTCACTGCTTTTTATTCTATACTGATTCAGTTATGTACAAACTTCATAAATATTAGTGGACACCACAATTACTTTTGAATTAGGTGATGGGAATTCATGGTGTTTTGAACTACATTTAATGTAATAGATACAAGCAGAAATTCATAAGCCAAAATGCCAGTCTTTTGAGGTAAAAACATACTTTTTAATAGGAGACAGATGACTACCGGTATTTTGACCCCAAGATGCTCCGAGGCAGCGAAAGGTGAGTTTACTACGAGTCTTACTTCTTTCCTTGTACTCTGTGAAAAGGCTAACGTAAGAAATCTGGTTTTATTTTACTTGCTGACTACACGTAATTAATTTTAATCTTTAATTCTAAGTCAACACAGGTGGTGTTGAAGGAATTCACAATGGGAACTTGAATCTAGATAAATCTTTGTAACACTGAAAAAAAATACCTTTTGTTCCAGTGACTGAACATGCTGCTGACATGTACCTCAGTTTGGTCATGGGAATGTGTACCAGGATTTAGCAGTAACAGAGTTCTTCATAGTTGGACTGCTTGGTTTCTTTGAAACTGTGGTTTTCCACTGTTTGGAAAAAAAAAAAAAAAAAACACATTAATAGTTGACTGCATTTGCTTTTTTGGTGCACATTTATGTTCATGTGCAGATGAAGGGAAACTTGGATATAGTTTATTTTGCCAGTAAAAGAGAAAAAGAGGAATTACACTAAAAATCTATAAATTTTTATCTTTTGCATTATATCTTTGACCAATAACTGGCTGATAGTCTCACCTAATATCCTAGAAACAGAGAAGATACTTTATTTTAATATACCTTCTAAAAATAATTTTCATCAAACCTGTGGGAAAACAATCAGCTTATTTAGTGACAGGATTTTATTACAGGATGAATGTGGATAAAGTAGGGCCAGGCTTGATTTTAATTACTTGCTTCATCTGTTCTTAAAACATGGAAAGTAATAGGAAATAAATTTCAGGTAAAATGTGTTATTGCAGACTATATAGTTTCAAAGATAAGCAGATTTTAAAAGCATGAAATAAGAAAATTGCTAGTATTTTATGTTTTAATTTTAACATTCATTGTTTTGTGATGCTTTTATAGCATTTTTGGTGAATTTTGTGCAGAAGTGCAAAGATTTGTTTCACTAAAGCCAAAGGGATTTTCTCATGTAAATACACTTTTTTGCCCACTCCATATATTATTATGTTGCTTTAAACATTGTAAAAACATGCATTTACAGCAGTTCATAAATGTGCTATTCTGTGTAGCTGTAATAGTCATCTCAGGGAAAAGCTTTTAATTTCTGGTTTGTGCTTTGTTGGGGTTTTGTACATAGACTTTTACTTAGAGTATTTGCTCCTAGGTAACAGCATTAATAGTTAGAGCTTTTAAACTCTGGAAGAATTTTTGTCATAAAGCTTATGATTCAAACAGCAACCTTAAAAATTATAAAGTAAAACTCCTCTTTACTCATGTATTCAGTGCTGTAGAATGAATGACTTTCCATAACAAACAATTTAAATAAAATACTTGGAGGATGAATGCACAAAGGCAATTATTGTTCGATTTTATGTTTTTGTCTAGTGTTATATAGTATTTCATAACCATGATGTGTGCATGACTTGTTTTGCATATTTATATTAATGTCTAATGAAATTTGCGTTGTATGTTTTTGTGTGTTTCTTTTTATAGCTCAGTTCCAAGAAATAAAAATCCATTTCAGGAGGTAAGCCAAGGAGAAATTATTTTTCAATGTTCATGTGTTAAAAATAAGGAAATCCTGAAGTACCCTTCATTTTTGATAATCATGATTAAGAAAATGAGAGGTCTTGTTTTCAAAAAAGCACTTAAAGCTAATTATATCTAGTATTAATTATAATTAGCTGTTACTCTGAAGAAGGCTTTTCATCTTCAAAGGACTATGTAAGCATTAACTAATACTGGGGGGAAAAATCTAGAAAATTCTTATGAAGGTAATTACAAGGATTAACTAATACCATGATTTGGTACTGAGCAATTTAAACTCCCCATTTTTATACCAGATCTTGGGAATGCTCTCTAGATTTAATTTTGTGTGCGGCCTTAAACAGCAGTGTTGACTACTGATGCAAATGACTATTTTAAACAGTCTCTGCAATTAAAACAAAAAAGCAAAATAACTAATGTTGTCATTTCATTCAAATTCCTGTAACTTTCAGTATTTTTCAACATAAGTAAGACTTCTGCCATTTGCAACTATTTATCTGATCTTACTGCCAAGTTTCATAAGCAAAATCTTTGCCTTGGCAATATAGAAATGTCTCATATTTCTCTTGAAATGTCGTATCCTCCAGACCAAAAGAAATAGTATGTGGTGTCATATATGTATGGCTAACAGATGGTCATAGCAAAAGCATCAGTAGTAACACAAAGTCTGTATAAAATTCATATAGTGTAGTCAAACCATTTTGGGGAGTGAATGTTAACAATAGTATTACAGCTTAGTCTCCTTTTTCTAGTCTTTAATTGTTCTCTTTTAAACATAAGCCAGAAGATACTAATGGCCTTTACCTGTAATATTTTAGATTATTACCAGTAGTAAGTGAGAACGGAAAGTAAAAAAAAATATGTTGAAACTGCATAAATATCAGGTATTTCTTAATAGAAGATAGTGGCATGTTAAAACCTCTCGGCTTGCTATTCTGCATCCTACCAAAACTCTTTGAATATCTTCTTTCAGGTAGGAATCTAGTGGTTCTGTATCCAGTTGTTACCAGACTGCAGTGTGATTGTGATTGTGATGATTTTTGGTTTAGGTTTAATGATTTGATATTTTACTACTGAAATTTTAAGAATTTGAATGCATACTCTGATAAATGTGTGTTGCCTTTTAGGCCATAGTATTTGTAGTTGGAGGAGGCAACTATATTGAATATCAAAACCTTATTGACTACATAAAGGTATGTGTACTTCTGTCAGTTGTAATCTATAACTTACTGATAGAAACCAGTCATAGCAGGGGGTTTGTACTATTTAGCGTTTAGAAGACCAAGTCTATGAAATTAGCCTTAACATCCTTATTCTATACAGAGTCTGGGAAAAAAGTGTGTAAGAAATCAGTTGAAATTGTGGATTCCTAATTCAGACAAAAAAAGTTACTGTTTCTGGTATTTTCCTTATGTTGCACTTTGGAATGGAGTAAATGAAATGCATTCTCCTTTATTTTGTCTTCATACACACCAGCATGGTTGAATACTGTGAGGAGATGTAGCTAAGTGAACTATTCTGTCTTCAGTACTGATACGTCAAATGCTGTTTGGCTGTTCATATCGTTTCAGAGTCCTATTACTAGTTTCCATTTGCTGTTCTTAAATAAAGCAGCTGTAGCATATCATAACCTTCACAGCAAGGAACTGCTCAGAATTCTCTAGTTTTCATAAGTCTTGCAAAAGAGGTACCACAGTGCTTTTTCATATGCAATTTAGCAACATGGAGTCAGTTTAAATAAGACCTGCAGATTACAGTATCTTATTTTATGACAATCTTACTTGAGCATCAAGTATTTAGTTTCAGAAGCCAAGATGATGCAAATACTATGCTATCTGTCAAAGAAAGTATCAGATTGGCATCAATATCTAAGCTTTTATTACTTACCCACATGTAGAAGTTTTCACACTACTGAGTTAATGGAAGCTTATTCTTGTTACACTGCATCATTTCATTCTGTGTAGCAATCATAAGAGGTATCATATGCACATAGAAGTACGTAACCAACTGTGTAATGCTGGTGTAACAGATCTAATTTGTCTGGTTCCAGCTGGCCAGCCTAGCAGAACCAAAAATCAGTGGATGGAGAAAAGTGGTATTCAAGCACTTTCCAGGAATAAAAACAAATGCAAAAGGAATCTTGGTAAAATTTTGAAGAAGGTAAAAAATTGCTTAAGAGCAGAAGCATACCCTTCTTTGTTCCTGATCCTAACTTTGTTCATGGTACAATTGTCCTGGCCTGTGGTAGACTAGATTGAGGCTTTTCACACAAGAGAATAAATATGAGCATTAGTCACTGAAAAACACTTCTTCCACAAAACAAGCATATGAGAGTTTTATGCCCAGGTAAGTCTTGGAAAATGCAAACTCAGAACATGTGTGCTGAGTTTCCCCCTCTAACAGGCAAACATTTTGGAACAGAGGTGGTCTGGATAAGGCATAGGATAAGAAGAAGAGTGTAAAGTTATTTAGATTGTGCTTAGCACTTACCACCATCCTTGGGAGCTAGTTCAGTGAGGCATCTGCTTGTAGCAGAGCGCATTGTCAAATGTTTTGTTTGCTCCTTAGTTTACCCAAAGCCACTTCAGGTACCATATCAAAAGATTCCCAGCAACATGTGTGTCTGTGGTGCATATTTGTTACTTCCTGCTAGACGAATCTGAATTCCCTGGAGGCCAATACACTTCTCTGGTGGTGGCTGTACACTGACAGTACTGAGATTTGCTGTGTGCCTGTATATACAGGGCATTTGTGAGGTGAGGGTTACACACTTGGCCCTTCATACAAATTGACAGGAAGCTGAAGTTTCTGAGAAATAAGAGGGCAAACAGGAGGTCATTTGATAAACAGATGAAGAGGACAGAAGAAACTGAAAACTATGGGAATGGTAATGTAGAGCAAGTTGAACATACTTTTTCTTCTGCTGGAACCTGTGAACAGAGGTTTTTCATTATCAGTTGTCACGGCTGAAAGGCACTGGATGTTTCTCCAGTCAGATGGTGTACTTGAGCAGTGGGAGATGACCTCCCAAGGGGAAAGACTCCCTCACATTTTTTCCACTTAGCCATTTGCTCTTGAGAAGACACGGAAGGTTAATGAAATCCTTAATTCTACCTCCCACCACCCGGAAACTTGTGTGTCTCTCACAGGTGCCTCTTACAGGCTTATCCAATAAAATTTGCTTTTCCATATGATACACTTCCAGCATCTATTGTTTCAACAGATGTAGCTTATTAATGATTCTCATATTCAATCAGTCTTCCTCCAGAATAAAAAAGAGAAAAATCAACAGCTCTGTTCTTGCAAGCAGATACCACAGAGATTTTATTCAGTGCTTTATTTTTCTAAGCACTATCCGTTTTGCCAGTTTGCATCTGAAAGTACAGAGAAAGTATTTTAAAACTTTCTAAAACAGGAAGCAAAGCTCATTCAGCTTTGACATTCTGAGGGGGGTTTTTTGTGGAAGAATTAAGAAGGAACCCTCAAATCCAATTATTTGCAGTTCAGTGCTAGAATGGACTATCTCACAACATCAAAAAGCAAATATTTATACTATCATTAACGCAGATTGTGCCTTAAAATAAACATATTGGCCAAGTTCAGTTCAACATGCTGAAAACGTGTCATCAAAATTGCAATCCATGGGAGCCTCCAGAAGAAGATTAACATACTGTTTGGTACGAACAAATTTAGCATATTCTTTAATTTCTTTTTGTACATGGTTAGAAAAGTGCTACTTGTTAATCTTTTCCAATCAGAAGAAATTTAAATCAATCATAGTTTTTCAGTCATTAAGAAATACTGAACCTTGAAGACTACTGAGGTTAATTTTTTTCTTTAAATACTAAGCTGTTTCAACTTGACTCCAATAATTATTTGCAGATATAGCTCTTTGAATAAACTAAGAAAAGAATAGCATACACATTTTTAAAATTACACTTACTGAAGAACATCTGTGCCAAACTGGAATTCATGTTTTTCAGAACTACCTGAAAGGCAACAGTCCCATTTCACGGTTATTTGAGTAGTTTAAAATTTTGTTACAAGACAAAAGCAAATGCTACTCAGTCACAGTAGTGAAAGGTGAATGTGTCAAAATACTGGTTTAGACCAAAATCAGACCTGTTCAGATATCAAGATTTAAAAGAATAGTCTAAAACATCTGAAGATGAAAGCTCAAGATCCTGCTCAGCAACAAGAGTAGCTTATTACTACAAAACATTCAAAATTAATAAAAAGATGAGAACTTGAACCAGAATTACCATCTCCTCACTTAGCATCCCCACCAGCTAAGGACTGTTCAAATCTGCTTCTGTTACTTTCTGTGTAAACTGCACAATTGGCAGCATATGTGAAACAATCATTTTGTCAAGGCTTATGTTCCTAAATCACTCTTTAATAGGTAAATTTTACCTGACTAATATGAGAAAAGGAAAATAATTTACCAGGAAAATAGATTTCTCAAGCCTATAAGCTTGAACTTTGAGGACCCAGGGTATTATTAGCCTAACACTGGAAGTAAACTCAGTCTGAAACAATGTATTACTTAAACTAATTTTCACTTCCCAGATGCTGATGTAGCACTCAATAGTCCTACTGTATCAAGCAAATACTGTTAAACTGCAAACTAAGATTATTATGAATCTGAGTGAAGTCAACAAAACATTTTGTTTCAGAATCTCACAAAAAAGTGCTGATTTTAATGTTATCATCATATGGAAATAAATTACTGGTTGAAATTTTCAGGCTCTAACGCAAAAGAAACAGGAAATATGTTGTTACTATTCCGAGTGCATTGCCCAGTTATTTTAGGGAGTAGGCTTTGCTCTAGTAAGGTTGTTACCTTCCCTGAGCCATTCATAGATACATCAGAGAGCTTAGATTTCTAGTGAGCTTAAATGAATAAAATGTTCCAGTTTTCCACTTTCTTTTGGTCTCTGGTCCCTTATTTTCCACTTCAGTTTACTTACAGGGTATTTTCCTGTGTTGTAATAACTACTGTTTTTCCATTCAAAAGTGCAACACTTCAACATTATCGAGATTTTGCTGGGTTCTTTTAGTATACAATTAGTGTAATCACTTCTGCTCTCTGTTAAATACTTGATTTCTTATGGACTTTTCTTTTTTAGGGTAAACAAGGAAAACATGTCCTGTATGGCTGCAGTGAACTTTTTAATGCTACACAGTTTATAAAACAGGTAAATAACTTGATAACCTCTGCAATATTTATTACTTATTTAACTGTGTGTTGACTTATATTACTCTATATCTCTCCATGGATTTTTACAAAAAAAAAAAAAACAAAACAAAACTAAGTTTTGAAGGAATAATACATGTTCTTGTTAATCATTTTTGTTTGCTTGAAGTGGGGGTTTGAAGCCATTATTTTTAATTACCTTTTGAAGGCCTGTATTGTCAGTGTCACTGCACAGGTAATGCAGGTGAACAAGTTCATAATTGCCTTTACCTAAGTCTTTATACATATATATATATAAATACTGGTCTAGTATAAGCTTTTTGTCTGTGCCTATACTAAAATCTGTATTGTAGTGCTATTAAAAATACCATCATCACCATGACTTCTTTATGCCTCATTCCAATACAAATACAAAACAATTATTCATTGTGGTCAGCAAATAGCAACCCTTCAGAAGCTATCACCACCTATGGTTTTATGTCCTGCTAAGATGAGGAAAGGTTGTTATTTAAAACTACATTTTAAAGAGGTAAAACAATTTTTGTTGCACTTGAAGGAGACAAATGGTACTTACTACCTTTTAACTCCTCATTCAGCTTAATTTAAATTTTTGTCGTCTTGTGTACACTCTACCTCTGAGGATTTCTCAGATCTAAAGATTTGAATCTCAGATCCTCTGCTCTGAGGGTATGCGTTAAATATTCTATCTCCAGCATACTTTTGGTTGTCAGACAAAAACAAAGCTTGTAGGACAGAAATACTTACTGTATGAACTGGATATTAGTTTGACTGAAAGAAAATTAGCAGCCTAATGATTTTCTATCTCTTCACCTTTAGCTGTCCCAGCTTGGCCAGAAATGAGACCGGAACACCTGGATGACAACATGACAACAGAATTGTTACGACATTCAGAGATCTTCATATCTTTAATTTTGTCATTATATTAAAACTTAAACCAGTTTCATTAGTATGATAACTTTTAAAAACTCTGTAATTAATACAGTGTATATCAACCTTTCAGAAATAAACCTTAAAACCTGCTATATTTTTGGTGAGGGTCAGCTTCACATTATTACATTTTAAATGCAGTATTAGCTGTGGTATATGACAGAGATGACTGAAAAGCATGGCATTTTCAAGTTCTGCTGTGTAAGTTTCTGATACAGTAAATGGGGCAATAGCTTCAAGAAAAGGTCAAGTGCATCATTATGTTCTTAAAAGCCTGAATATCTTTATTTAACAAAATTGAAAAGGACAGAACTATCTTTTAAGGCCACAGACAAACAACCTTAGTGCAAGAGAACTACTTCTTCTCATTCCTACCCTTTTACTTCACCAAAGTCATTATACTGAGATTTGTGCAGTCTTTGCTTGGTGGTTGAAAGATGTACTTGAAGATACCTTCAGTACCAGTTTCTGGTACAGAAATTTAGCTTTTCTCTTAAGGTTATGAGAAAATTGCTTGCCTACATAGTCACAGTGTCAAACTGTAACACTGAAATCTTTAATAATTTTCTTCTGCCATTTTTATTGTAACTGCTTTGACTGTTATGTTTGGGAAAAAACAGTCATACTCACAAAACAGCTCTTCACTGTTTTATAAGGACATATTTAAAACACAGTTTTTAAAAATTCCATTAGGTGGGGCAGTATAGTAATTTAAAGAATAATTAAGTTTTGCCACTAATGATAGCTCTAGAGAGTGCATACAGGAATTGAGAGAAGGCAGTATATTTATTTTTAATAGACTTAGGTCTCCGCCTCTAGAAAGGTCCTCTCTGGAAACAGCTACAGGTGAAGCAATAATATGCCTTCAAAACAAGGCCTAACACATTCAAAAAGCAAAAAGAAAACACTTCTTGTGGGTTTATTAACAAACTGTGAAATCATAAGAATTACTGGCATATTGTAAATTTTTCAACAGTGTTTTTTGCACTGTTCTTCAATGTTGAATGTTAGTTTTGCACTAAACACAATACTTTTTCCCCAGCTAGACTTTTTCAGAACATCTGTACAAGAAATGCAGTTGATCTGTTCCTTACAAGTATCACAAGAAAAATACGCATAATGTAGACCGTGTTATCAAAAAGTAATAATGTTATTTGATTATCTCAGCTGAGTATTGTAACCTACTCCACACTACTACTCTGAACTTCTACCTTTGCCAAGTCAATAAATATATTTATTACAGTGTTTGTTGTAGTTGTTGCATGTGGGCACTCTCCCAGATTTCAGTAAGCAAGGACTCACTGTCAAATGCAGTTTGTTATTCTAATTCCCTATATATATATACTGCATTTGTTAGTAAAAGCAAGGTCAAAGTATGTTTGGAAAAGAAAATTAGATTTAAGGTGTTTATTGCTTCCTGTGGGAGTTCATTCCAGGCTCTTGAAATAATCCCTCCTCAAGTGTGCTTCCTGTGAAAAGAGTTTTAACCTTTCAGCTGATAACCAGCTTATGAAAAATCTGCCTGTTGCTTTTTGTCTAGATCTTGGCACTGCTCACTTAAACCAGGAGCACTCCCAAATCACAGGTTACAGGATTTGCTCTTTCAGTAAACTCTGTAAAGATACAAGAAATTACTTTGGTGGCTACATTCAAAAATGTCAATTTTCAGTCTTTGCACTGCCTCTAGAGAAGGGCTTCGTTTGTGCCCAGCTTTATAGCTGGGTCTTCAAGTCTGCACTGCTCAGTTTGGGGTTTGGGTTTTTAAAAAAAATAAATAAATGAAATTGTTGTACTTCAAACATTCTTCTGCTCCAAACTAGTTTTCTGGTTTTGTTGTAGTAGTAGTCCTAAAGCTCTTTGCTACCAGTAAGATATGGATTTACCACTCGGTTTCTGTAGCAGTGTACACACATCATGTTTCTTCCCTGCTGACATGGTGTGAATTATGGTGAGTTGGTGTTTGTTACGTGGCCCTTTTTCCCCAAGTACCTCTTGTGGATGTACTTCCTCTTGTGGGAAGGTTGTACAAGAGGTTTCTATTATTAATCTAGAGGCAAGCAATATTAAAAGTAAGCTGTTTCTTCAGTAAGTTTGTTCAGCTCATAGGCAGTCACTTTGCCCTTCGCATTCTCAAAGGCCTGTGCTTAAAGGAGAGGTTATGCGTGGGTCTCTTAAGTAAAATAGTACCAGCAGCATCCACATTGCTAATAAATATTTTAGGCAGCTCCATGGAGGACCAGGGAAGTTTGGAACTTTTCTGGAACCTTCTCTGTTAATAAACCTCCAAGAGGGCCAGCTGGCAGGGCAGTGCCAACAGCAATGCCAGTTCCTGGCACAGCAACTCCAGCTTCCACATCACAACTCTGGCAATTCTTCATTGGGATCAATCTTCCCATTTAAGTAAGTGAAAACAGCACAAGGCTGAGTGACAAGTGCTGTACCTGTTCTCAGGAAGAAAACCAGTGGTCTGGTCTTCAGCTGTAGAAAATTGGCACATCCATCTCTCAGGAAGTATAGGAAAATCTTAAAAGGTTGCATGTACTTGTCACTTTAAGAATTAATTCATATTTTGAAATTATAACCCTTTGCTTACTTTCTTGCTTTAATTTGAAAGTTTTAGAATATTTAAATGAATATTTTGTGATGTAATCATGAATTTAGTGCCTCTGTTTTTCAGAATTAGACACTTCTAAAAAAGTAACAATAAAAACATGAAACAACCAGAAGGAGTTAAAGAAGCCTCTGGAGACCACCACCTGGTTTAAATGCCCTTACTTGTATAATGCTGTCTGATATAATTCAGGTACAAATCTTCCTTATGTTAGAAGTAAATTTTGCTAAGATTGATGCTGTTTACATCAATCAGAATGGACTGTAAAATAGCAAAACACAACAGTTTTTCCCAAAACACAACAGTTCTGCAGGGAATAGGAATGCTGCTGTCAGTCACAGAGGCAGCACTGCTGTGCACACAGAGCTCCAGGACTAAAGTGCAGCACTTCTCTTTTCACTTAAATGATCTACCCCAAAATGGATTTGCCTAATGGTTAGTCCATTGTGTTTGCTGGAGCAATCCTAAGAGGTTTAAGGGCTAAAAGGTTTATAAATAGGTACATAGAAATTTACTTCAAAACAATCACAACTATGTTCTTCAGATCTGAAATAAAAGATGTTAGGCTGGAACAACCTCTTATCCCTTGTTTACTGACAGTGGAGAGACCATTCTCTCCCTTTGTTTGGATGGTTTGTTGTGACTCATTGCTGACAGATGGCTCTGGATCAGAGAAAGTCAAGCCTGGCCAGTGTTCTAGTGGCACAGGAAAGTTAGCCACAGTGTCGATGATTTCTGTGTAACTTCAGAGACCAGAGATACTAATAATTTTCTCGCTGTGAATCAGTAGATGATTTAACCCACTTCTGTTTTATTTGGAATTGGTTTAGTAACCCTATTCTGTGCAACAATCTCAGTTGTTTTCAGCAACATTCAGATATATTCTGCTTCTTAATGTGGTCACATGTCACTGTGACATGTGCATACAAAAATCTGCATATTTAATCTACTAATGCATTGTAATCTTCTCTCTACAGTTATAAAACCTTAGGTAGTTCAGTTGCCACAGGAATTTTAAAATTCTAATTATAAACTTCATGGCTTTATCTGTCAGTATCTTCCCCCGTCTGTAAACCAAACAGAACTAAATTCTACATTTGTAAAAGGTTACATTAATTTATTCCAGCTCCTTCTCATGATTGCCTAGGATAACTTTCTTGATTTGGTAATGGATCTTTATCCTATGAAAACAGATTCATGCCCAAAAGCCTCAGAACTATCAGTCCCAAGTCCTACTTCAGTACAGAAAATTGCTTTTTAGCACCTCAGCATGGACATGCAATGTAACTATCATTTACTGGTCCAAATTCTTACATGTATTATGCATATATCATGAAAACAAATCTGGGTGAAAATGAAGTCACAGAGAGGAGTGTAGCTTCCCTTAACAACAACTGGTGTGGATTCTTTCTGTATTTGCTTGGAGGTTTTTTTTTTGTTTTAATACTAGACCTGATATGAATACGATTCTCCATAGTGTTTCCTGCACCACTCCCCTACCTTTTTTAACCTCTCCCAAATAAATTTATAATATCTTCTCTCTACATATAGACCTTTTAAAGATTTTTAAATCATACTGACTATACAGTTTTAACAAATATAAGGATTATTCCTACTTTATTTTGGAAACTAAAATTACACAGGTCAGCTCAATAATTTTTTCTGAGTTGGACTTGACTGAGCTGTTACATTTACTCCCTGAAATGAACTAGGACCATTTGTACATTCAGTGACAATTGCAAAGCTTTCTGGGTTCTTAATGCATCTCTAAACCAGGAGAATAATTTAAACACCTTATATAAGTTGTCAAATGGCATCAGGAGCTCTGGTCTGAAATGTTTTATTACATTCACTCTGATATAGGCCTCTCAAAAGACTTTTTAAACTGTAAATCAACACATACAGTTTTTATGTTTCAAGTGCAAATAACTATGTACACTTTTTCTAGACCACAATATCCATCATATAAAATAGTTTGAGTAAGGACAACATTTTATTCCATCTGTAAATCCCATATGATCGGTGTCTTCCAACTTGGCTTGTTCGGTTTTTTATGCAATGGTGTTCTCTGAACAAAGACTATCAGACTGGATCACAAAACCCTATGAAGGAGAGATACCAGCCAAGGATGATGGATTATGACACAATCACACAATTGTTTTGCATAGAGCTTGTGTAATAGCATAGCTAATTGTACTGCCAATTTTGCTAGCAGTGAAATAAACCCTCTCTTTCTATATGTGAATGAAGTGAAACACAGCTAGTGCAATATTTTCTTCAGATTCCCTTACCAGTATGTTCCCATCCTCTAGAAGAATGTCCTGGGTTAATTTTCCTGGGATTGTTGACAAAGCTCCAGCTAGGATATGAATTCACCCTTGAACTGGAACATCGGTCCATTTCCCGCAGATAACTGATCAGCCATAGGTCTCATTCAGGTACAATTGGAATTGGTAACTCACAGGGATAGTTACCTATTTCTAAATGTCATAGTCTGTCCAGCTGCAGTACTGAAGATACTACTTTCTTCCCAGTGGAAAAAGCTTTGGCTAGCCAGCCTTCCCTCACTGTAACCATGCTTTTGGAAAGCAAACAATGTGAAGATAAACAGTACTCCACAGGGAAGGTAGCTATATAAATCTACCTTTTGTGGGTTTTATATATCTGTCAGGCTGGAAGTCACCTTTATCACATGAGGGATAAGTGTTAGTTTAAATAAGAGGGAGGGAGGGGAAAAAACCACCTGGAAATCCCTAGGAGTAAGTGTCAAGATAAACACTTGCTTTGTAGACCTTCATGTTATGCTGTGGGACTGTTCTGAAACTCTTACTGGGAAGCTGTTCAAGTCTTCACTGTCCACATTACCAGCTTTCTGATGTTTCTGCAGACTACGTCTCTCCCCAGGGAAGGAATCTGTTAACCTTGCCTTGCATGGAACAAGGAACAGTGGTGTTGTTACCAGCACAGTGCTCTCAGGTAAAGTGTGGGTGGCACACTCACTCCTCACTGGAAAGGTTGAGTTTGTGCAGGCTCAGAGCCCAAAATGAAAACACATGAACTAAAACAGGTCACCCTTAGTTTTTAATTAATTTTTGATTAGTTTTTTTTAATTATAAGGTCTGTCATTTATTAGTTAAAAGTCATTTTCTCTCTTTTATCTCTCCCTCTCAATCCATTGCAATATCAATGATATAAAGTACAGTCTCTGTACTGTAGAACAGGATCCAACATAGTCAAACAGTCAGTGAAAACCTGATGAAAACTGGTGGTTTACAATCATGGCAGTCAAACCATGAACAAACAACATGAAAGTAAATGCTCCTCCACAGGGAAGGTAACTATATAAATCTATTTTCTGTGATTTTTGTATCTCTGTCAGGCTGGAAGTCACCTTTATTGTATGAGAAGTAAGACTTAGTTTGAAGGAGAAGAGGGAGGAAAAAAAGAAAAAGTACTGGAAATCCCTATAAGTAAGTGTCAAAGACGACAAACTCTTTCTTTGTAGACCCTCATGTTATGCTGTGGGACTGTTCTGAAACTCTTACTGGGAAGCTGTTCAAGTCTGCATTGCCCACTTTACCAGCTTTCTAATGTTTCTGCAGACTACATTTCTCCCCAGGGGAGGAATCTGTTAACCTTGCCTTGCATGGGACAAGAAACAGTGGTGTTTTTACCAGCACAAAGCTCTTAGATAGAAGTGTGGGTGGCACACTCACTCCTCACTGGAAAAGTTGAATTTGTGCAGGCTCATGGCCCAACATGAAAACAAGTGAACCTAAAAGAGGTCACCCTTAGTTTTTAATTAATTTTTAATTAGGTTTTTTTAATGATAAGATCTGTAATTTATTAGTTAAAATTCATTTTCTTTTTCTTATCTCTCCCTTTCAATCCACTGCGATATCAATGATTAAAAGCACAGTCCTTATACTGTAGGATAGGATCCAGCTTAGTCAAACAGTGAAAACCTGATGAACACTGATGTTGCTTTATAACTGTAGTGGTCAAATCATGAACAGCAAATCTGTGATGTTTTCCAAATTCTTTTTCCTCATTTAGGTGTCATTAGTAATTTGTTCTGCTGTTCTCCTGGCTTGGCCTCCCTGTGTTCAGTCTCTGTCTGGGATTCAAGTGCCAAGCTCACCTGTATCCCAGCCAGGATCCAGTGTCCCAGCAGAGACAAGGATTTAGTCCCAAAATACTTGTATTGATACCTGAAAGGAAACAGCTAGTTCCCTTCCCAAACCCACAGAAATATTTGTACAGCTAAAGTTCCTGAAGCAAAAACACACCACATTTAGAAGAATCTTTTGGCACAAGATGACATTGCTTTCTGTTACCTATTTCTAATAAACACTCATTTCGGGAATGAAAACAGTGCTAGGAAAATAAATGCAGCTCTGGCTTAGATACAGAAAGGATGAGACCTAGACAGCATTCTTTGGAAATTTTCACAGTAAGAAATCAAGGGCAAATGTCTCTATCATTTAGTTAATATGTCACATTTTCATGCTATTCATATACATATATTTATTTTTTTTTCCCATAATGACAATAGAAAAGTTAAATGTCTTCAAAAGGTATTCACTGAAAGGCAGTTTTACTCTAGTCTCCTCCTTCCTTTTAATTACATTAAAAGGGATTCCATTTGTTCTAGTGATTTTACCAGTTCCCCAAAATTTACCCCTTCTATACATGGAATTCCAATTTTTCTGATCATGCCTAATACTCCTAAATGTAAGAAGATTTCCATTTCTGCAGCTGAAGAAGTTTGTAAGTAAGTGGCCACTGTGTCCAAGTTCAAATTCTCCAACAGGTTAACTGTTTATGGTTTGGGGTTTTTTCCCTCCTCGTAATAGACATAAAACTGGAGAGGGATGGCAGGACTGATTGCAATTTGCAGATGCTGCTTGCTCACCATCTTCATTTCCCTTGCTCATTGGAAAACAATTTTGGCTGCATCTGTCATCTCACAGCTGCCTAAGCTGGCAGCCCTGGCACAGCATGGCTGGGTTGGCAGCCTCTGGCAGGCAGAGTGTGTGCCATGGGCTCCGTGGCTCTCAGGCTGCAGCCGCGTTTGGTAAGGCTGTGCTGTGGCTTAGCCAGACAGCACAGAGAGCTCAGCTGCCCGGGGAGAGAAGCTGGCTGGCACCAGGGAGGGCAGGGGGGACTCTGAGAGGCAAGTCCAGATGAGCTGCCTTCCTTCTCCCAGCTGATGACCCAGATTAGAAGGTTTGGGATGACACAAGTGTGGGGAAGGATTCATGCACCTGGCAGGGCTTGGAACCAACTTACTTGATTTACAGAAAACTCTGGAAGAGTCAAATGCTTTTTGTTCAGAGTGATGAGGATTGATAACTGAAGGGTTTTCAGCCTGTCCTATAACAGGGAATGTAAAACAGAGCCCTTACCAAGGCATCAGGGTGTAGAGATCGCTCAGACAGCAGTGTGTGGAGGGGGAAGGATCATAAGAAGACTCCAGCACAAATCCAAGAGGGAAATTTTCCCCCAAAATTAAAGTCAAGGAGAGAAAGTAATGCTATCAGCCAGCAAACCTACAGAGACTACACAGGCTCTCATGCTCTTCCCACAGTAGTCATGAGTAGGGGACCCAGCAATAACAGTGGGCTCCAACCCAGGTGGTTGTCCAAGGATAGGGACCATCTCTCTCCCTTCTCTCTCCTCCACAGAAGGATGGCCAGAAGAACAGAGCACTAAGCCATGAACCTCAAGTGACGACATGTGGCAACATCCATCACCAAACCGAGCCAGCAGGGAGATGGCAGCATCCAAAAATAACACCTGCTAAGCCAGCGATAGGAGTGGGTACACACTGGCATTCTTCACTAGAAGAATCAGCTAGCAAGGAACTAGTGAATAAATTGACACATTTAGGCACAGGATCTAATACCAGAAAAAGATGAATGCTGCCTATACATAGAGTATTTGCACATTTCTAGTCAGCTGAAGCTGTAATTGCAAAGAAAACACAGTTCAAGTGACTTTGAAATCTTGCACGTTGTTTGGTGCCAGAGCTACAGTTCCAGTGTCTAAAACTTTGTGGGTATACAAAAAAGTGAACATGAAAAACATTAGGTTGATCCTGCTGTTGTTGTATTGGAAAGCCTAGATTGGAAAGGAAAGTCAGATCTACAATATATATTTCCATGCACAAATTTCATTATTTAACACAAAACATGGGTTTCGGAATCTTAAGATTTCCATACCACAGTTATAATTAGATGACTGCGTTGCCTTCCTTATGCAAATGCTTTTATTGGATTAGATGTTTGAATGATCCAATCTAAATTTAAGAAGTCAGTAGTCAGTTGTTTTGAAGTCAGGGAAGAGTTGACATGACAATGTGAATTAAAATAAAATTATTACTATTTGGATTACATCAAGTTTTTTGCTTGCTATTTACTTTAAACCTGACTGGTAGGTGGGTAGTATGAGCCATCCTTAAAATGGAATGCAATTAACTTGAAATAGATTTTTTTATTATTATTTTACTAAAAGTGTTTTTCATAACTCAGTGTTCCTTTTTCCTTTCCCCACTGTGATCAAAATGTAACTGTCTGAAAGTTCATCTGGCAGCGGAAATGTTATTTCCAGTTTGCCTACAGATAGAGTCATTTCTCAGGGGCTGGCTCATAGCAGACGCTTTTGTAGATAGTCTTTAAACTTTGCCATTTCAGAGGCAAACACTCTTGATCAAAGGATGAATAAAAAGGAAGGCCTCAGGAGATTCCTTCTCAGCTGACTACCTCCAAAGCATCCTCTTGGGTTATAAACTCTCTGAATCTCAAAGCTACCCTTAGTTTCTGTTTTTGTCTTCTAAATTTCTAGACCTGTGGACATAAAAGCAACTACAAATACTGCATATTGAATAGGTGTACTTCATCTTGTTTCACACACTACTTTAATGAGAGAGGGAAAGCAAATTGTGGATTCAAGCCAATGCCAATTGATCTGTTCGTCATCTCCATAGGACAGTTTTTTGCTCCATGGACTGTTGCAGGGAATTTGAACTTAGAAGTTGATGTGCACAACCCAGCCCATGGAAAGGGAATCAGGGCCCCTGTATCCTTGAGCCTGCTTCAAGATGAGCATTAAACAATAAGGGATGCCGCAGCTGCTAGGAGATGCAGGCAGGGACAGTGATACAGAAAGGCATAGTTTAGAGAGAAGTACCAATCAAGTTGTATGATAAAGAAAGCAAACCCTAGCCACTAACCAATAATATTCCTGTACTACTCGTGGACTCAGAAAGTATGTGATAAGTGTGTGTGTAATGTAAACAATAAATCAGAGCACTGACTATACTTCTATGAAGGACACGTCTTTGACTCTGAACCGAACCCTTGGGAGCTCAAAAAATATCGACATTTTTTACTTTAATGGACCACAGAAGAGGTTATGCTTGCTGGAAAAATGCATGGTGCTTGTTTTGAGGGCTGGGAATGCAGAACAGAACCTGGAGAGCAGCAGCCATTTAGCTCGAATGTACAAAATGCAATGGGAAAATGGACAACAGCCACCTGCACAAACAGTCTGTTTTCAGACATTGGGGCAAAGAGCATTGGTACAACTGAAGGAATGGCAAGTGCAGATCCATATAAACAATAGGAAAGAAGAAGCTGAGAGGGGCAAAACAGCCACCATTTGAATTAGAATAGCTCTTAACTAGAGTCTCTAAAAGAAAAGATGTAAAAGAAACTACAGGCACGCACACACACATAATTAGACTTGTAGAAGGAAAGTTTTTCCTACTGCAAGAGAAAAGGGCCCTGTTCTACTGAAATGAAATACTGGCTACTTAGCAGGACATAGCAAAAAAAGAAAAAAGAATCTGAGAACAATGTATCTATTATAGCCTTGTTTTCCAGCAGATGTTTTGAGGTGACACAGAACAGTTTAGTAGCTGGGTGTTCTGTTTTAAAGACCATGCTGTGAGTCGTTCCGGAACAGAGCTATTTTGGCTATACAGGGATTTTAAATTACCATTTTTTGAAGTGTACTTAAGCTGGCAAGCCACGTGTAGCTAAAGACTTTTGTTTGAGGAATAACGGTGGGAGGCCAAGAAAGGTACCTCCAAAAGGAAAATGCACAAAAAAGTACTAATCTTATCTGTTTTTCATACATCGCTCTACAGCCTTAGTAAAATAGTGTATTTCACTTGAATACAAAACTAACATTTCCAGCCCATAGACAAAGAGCTTTTGCTTTGCAAAAATATTTTTTCGACAACCAGGTGTCTGAATGCACTACCCAAAGAACGAGCACATGAAGTAAATAACAGTGCTATAAACCATGATTTGACCTTAACAGCTCTCATTTTGAAAAAGGCCTTGGCTGAAGTAATAGCACTATTCATAGTGTAAAAAATTAAGCAAAGTTTCTCAGCATAAACTTAACCCTTCTAGAAATTTGAATAAATGAACTGCTATTTAAGTAGTAAGAAATTCAATAACTTTCCCAATCTCATTGTTTCTTCCTATGTGACAAAAGGCCCAGGAGTGGCCACAGGGCTGCCCTGCAGTTCCCATACTCCAGGCAGTCAGTGTCCAAGTCAGACCCACAGCTTATGCAGATTTGTGGGCAGCAAAGCACATTCTTTTACTCCTCAGAGCCCACCATAAGTGTATTGCTGCCAAACCTCTGTGCTTGACTGGTAACTTTCACATAAATATGACTGAACTGTTTCCAGAGCTGTTCTTGCCCATCACAGCCTGAAAAACCCTTGCTCGAAAAACCCTGTCCTAATGCTGTTCCACCATCAATGCTTTTACAGGATGTAATTAGGATAGCTTCAAATGTCTCTCCAGCACCAGCAAAATATTCAAATATATATGCTATAATTTAAAATACAGGTATATATTTATGAAAAACATTTATTGTGGCCAGTGATATTTATTGTTGTACTATTATTTCTGTCTACAGCAAACACTTGGAAAAGAGCACTTTCATTCCGAGATTGAACATGCAAAGCTGTGTCATGTTCAGGCAGTGCCCTTATGAAAAGACAACTATCCAGGAGCTGCAGAACTACCTTTGAAGACACTTAGTTTGTGTGAAGCCCTGAGTTAACGCCAGGAGCTATTGAATGAATCGTGTTTCTAGCAAAAAGTCCAAACACTTGAGAAAAACCTATAGGGGGAGCCCCCTACACCAAGCTGGGGCGCTGGAATGATGGCCGGAAGAACTCGGGCACAGCAGACTGCAGGAGGCTTACAAGAGTTTACTCAAGATAGTTACACAGACACCTTAGTACTAGTAGTAGAGATAGTAGTCATAGAAGTAGCTCAATTCCTAGTAACACCCAGACTTCTTATACTCTCTCACATCCAACAAGTCATGACATTATTGGCTAGCCCATTCACCTCGCATTCACCAAGGCATCTCATTGGTCAGAGAATCACACACACAGTCCAGGTAGCTTCTCTTTGCTTTAAGGGAGAACTCTAAACTGCTTTCCTCAAGGGATGTATTCACTGTCACCCCCACAAAAACCAGCTCAGCTAAATCTATTTAAAATCCCACAAATTACAACTGCAGTGAAAGTCACAGAAGAAGGACAGTTTTCTATAGTTCCTGACACAAATGGGACATTGTCCAGCTGCATACACCTGTGTGGTGTCCATGCTCCTGAGGAAACTCCATTTCCAGCAGCCTCTTTGGGGCATGCACTGCAGCAAGCTGGTGTGCAGGAAAGCCACTGTGTTCTGCCATTTCACCAGCCAAAAACTACACAAGTGCATTAATTGCCACACTTATTAAATCATTTGATGGTCAGTTTAATTATTTCCATCAATAACGAAGGTATTACAGATACCACCACTACCAAACAAAATCCCAAACTACTGGTATCATTGCAAAGAGTTTGCTAAAAAAAAATTTAACAAGCTTAAATGCTTAATAATAATAAAGAGCACTTAAAACTGTTTTCAGCCAGATCTGTTGCATGTTTGTGTTCACTCTCATTGGGTATCATGTATTCTAAAGGCTTGTAAGGTGAGGTCAAAGTTATCCATTTCCAAATTACTTTAATTTTACTAAATCATGGTATTTTCCATTGCTGACTTGCTTATTTTCTCCAGACTCTACTCAAAGGCCTCTTTTCTCCTCTAGTTTCTTTTCTCTGCTCACTTGCCAGACATTTTTCACACACAGATTTTCTTTCTCACTTACTTGTGAAAATGAATGCTCCTTGGTATTCACTATAATGCTACAGGACATAGTTAAAAGCCAAAGGATTCAAATCCATTTAAACCAACTTGATAGAAAAGCAAGAACCTGAAGGGGTGGGGAACAGTTCTCTACTGATCCGATGATAAATGTCTCTCCCTGGAAAGTACTACAGATTTCAGGGTAGAAAATCCTCTCCAACCCTTACCCCTATAAAATCACCATCCACGGATGGGAATATTTTTATTTAAATTTCTACTTGTATCTTAAACAATTCTGTCACATGAAATAAGAATCATTAGATGTGACAATCTTAAAATTGTCACCTTCTGCCTTCAAATACCTCTCTCGGGCAAGCAGGGGTAACGATGCATTTTGCTGCACCTCTTCCTTGCAAAGCCAGTGATACAGATACCCACCATGCCAGACCAACTGAATTTGTTTCAATGCAATTAATGTTAAAGCAAGAATAGTTTGAGAACACTGAAGTTTGAAGAGTGTTAGGTGCCAGCACTTTCTGAAGCCTGAAAATTAGTAATGTAGTGAGGCTGTAAAGAGGGAAAGGAGAGAGGAACACTTTGAAGGTTTCTCCTCCTCAGACTACCTTAATATTGAAAAGGCCAAATTATTTCCTTTGAAACTACACTTTAAAACCTTAAGAAAGTAGGCAAAAGGTAAAATTCTAGTGGTAAAAACTTTGGTTTCTTGCTGACTCTCGAGCAATCCTGCCCTTAATTAAAAGTAAAGATAATAGCCACAAATTCTAAATCAGTAGATAAAATGTTCACAGCCTAGACTGAAAACTAATAATTAAAAACAACACACAGGAACAAAATTATTTGACATTTCTACAGAATTCCCAGAATTTCTAAATAGTGCCACAAAACTGAGAGTCAGATTACCATCCTACCCATGGCTTTGTTTACGAGCCTTCCAGAACCTTTTACGTATGTGGAAATGTTCTAACAACAAAGTAATTTTAACCACAACTACTTAACCATTATCACTGAGAAGATAGTCTACTCAACACTATTAATAGTTGCCAAAGCTAACAGAGCAGGCCAATGTACTCATCTGGAAGTCCTATATCAAGCTATTTTGGAAATATAATGAGCCAAAACAGTTCAGAAAGTGTTCAAGCAGTGAGTTCATCTTATTTTCTGGGGCAGGAAAATTTCCCAAATGCCTTATCTAATTTGTCACAATCTTCATAAAATAAAATAAGATGAAATAAAATTAATGGAACCTCAGTGAAAGATTACAAATGTACCAGATTAATTATTTTGGTTATGGTGAGGTCACTGAATATAAAAAGTGAAAAGCCATTTTTTAAACATGGAAGCAAAGTCAGTCTCTGAAAAGTAGCAGAAAAAAACAAAAGCAAATTTATTTATAATTTATTTATAAGTATAAAACACTTCCTACAGAAATTTTTCATGCCTACCTACTACCCTAAACCACAGGAGAGAGAAAGTTCATTTCCTAGCAGGTAAACCAGTAGAAATATTAGAAGAACCAGGGACTGTCTCCCTGTCAGTAAGGAAGGGCTGGAGTTTACAGGAAATTCAGGCTGGGAAAAGGGGAGAAATGAAAGCCCCTCAAATTTCAGGTGAGGAAATAGATCTTTCCTCTCCCGGAGGCATTTGACATTTTTGACCATCCCTGTGTCAGGGAAGATTAAGCCCAAAGTATAAAACAAAAAATCCAGAGATGACAAAAAAGTAAAAGCAAAATTCAGTGGGCAGAACAAATCTGGGAAGAAATTCATATGGAGAACAAAATATCTGGGCATTAAGGAACAAATTCAATTGTTTAATTAATGGCCATCATGAAAGATCCTCTTCGTAACACCTGACAAAGGGGTGTTAAACTTAACTCAGGCTTAAAATAAAGCAAAATTGTTAAAGGACTAAGTCTGGGAAAGAAAAATTGTTATTAGATCTTAAGCAAACCAGATAGTATTCCTAAATTTCATTTGAAAATACTGAATAGGCATTTATCACAATAAAGAAAGGGATTTTTCTCAAAGCTTGCTGGAGGATGAGTTACTATTGAGACTGTGAGATGAGAACTATTCTTCACAACTTTCTTGAATAGGATCAAGTTTATTAGTAATTTAGTAACAATAACAATCTTGGACAAATATAATTTGAAATAAGCAAAGTCACTAAGAAATGAGACAAATAATAAATAAATAAACAGTTCAGTGAAATAAGGATAGAGGTCTACCTACATTTTTCCTGAAAAAAGATGGGTTTAAAATGTCCAGTTTTTTTCTGGCTGCTCATGATTTTGGAGTTATCCGCATCTTAAAACTGCTCTGTTTTATATTAAAGCTTAGTGAGCAAAAAAATGATAGTAAATTTTTAATAACAGTCACACTGAACAGTGCAGCCACACTCAGTGAAGCTACTTGCCATTATGAGAGATATTAAAGGTAGAATATGAAAATTTATTTTCTTTAATCCTAAATTTCTTTCATGAGCTTGATGGACATATTGGGGAAGATACAAGAAGAAAAGGGAATTTACATGACAACACTTTGAATGTTATCAGAGGGTTGTACTGGCATGTGTGTGTGTATACATATATATATATAAAAATATATGTATCTTTTATATATATTATATATATATAAAAGTACACAGGAAGATCTAATGTTTCCAAATAAACCCTATTGCTGATACTCTTCAATTCATCCTGCAAAATGCTGTCCTTTTTCCTCTAGTTTGTTTGTAGCTTTTATTCTGCCTGATTTAACACCAAAACCACCAAAGTTGTGCATTTCAAGACACTACAAAGGATTTACCCTTTCCACATTTGACATTGACTCTTTACTCTCCATCTTCTACAGCTGACAGCTGTGAGATGGCAGACAAGACTCAGACTCTGCAAATCAAGCTTTCTGGAAAAGAGCAGCCAGAGCTGAGCTGATCTATGCAGGGCAGGGATATCTGCCTTCAGTGTCTAGGGTGAAGAGTAGACTAATGATCCTGTGCTGAAGGTCATCGACCACTTGGATCCCTTTGCTCTATGGGGTGTCAGCTGCTCTGAGGGATGATCCCACATCATTCACACCGGAGGAACCAGCTGCAAAATCTGCAGGATGCAGCAAATGCAAAGGAGAGTCTGGAAAACTCTAAGGCTTAATTCTTTATGCCTCACTGCTGTGGTCACAAAAGAGGCAGGAAAGCCAATGCTAAACAAGACTTTGTTGTTAAAACAGTGAGTTGTGGGACTGCTTGTGCACTGCAGAGTGCTTCCATCAGCACTGAAAGGCTTTCCAAGAAGGGTATAAACTAATCCAAATCCCTTACCTCAGAAACTGGCACATTCTTCAGAGCACGTACCCAAACCCAGCAGACTTCAGGGCTACATCCCCAGTAACTAAAGTAGATATGGTGACAGAGTACTCTAGAGACCTCTCCAGAAGACAATTCTCAGAGGCAAAGACCTGAAAGGACTTTGGCTTGGATTTAGCCCTCTGAAAACAGTAATTTTCATTCTTTCCTCTCCCTTGGTCCCACTAGTCTTAGATTCATATTATGTTCTTATCTTTTTTACTCAAAGAGAACAATCAACTTTAGTAAATATTTTATTTAAATAGTTTGATGAAGGATGTAATTGCAGTAAAATGCAACATATAACTAACAATGTTATATGGCAGTTTATGCCAGACTGATCTCATGAAAAACCAAACGTGCCTTTGATTGACTTGCACAAATGAATGAATCCTGTTAAAATATGGTCTTTGTAATGTTTCAATATAATCTCTTTCAAATAAGAAGCTGTTTGGAAGTGTGTGGCTCAATAGCATTTTGGCTGACAGCATGAAACCTGGCAACAAAGTTGAAGATGATACGAGCTGAAAAGCAGCTGGTAGTTCACAGGTAAAGCTGATTTGTTACATCTGGATCATGTATTTGCCACATGACGCAGATATCATTTTTCTACTTAGTGAAGACTTAATCTTGCATGTCTAATTATGTCCTTCTTATCTCCAGTCAATCCAAACAAACTCCAGTATTGCAACTCTGCCAATACCTGACTAGCTCCCAGCAGAGCTCTCATTCAGGTGCGTATCACCAGAGGTACATTACAATTGATGGAGTAGTCATCCCCAGAGAAGTGAGAAATGTGGGTTTCATGCATTTATAGCAAGGCTTTTACAAGGATCTGAAGAGTGAGGGACCTGTTCTCACACTAGAAAGTATATCATACATTGGTCATGTTTTCTTGTTCATGACAACACATCTAAGCCACATAGAAAATGCTATGACTTCACAGGACATTTCCTTTGTCAACATTCACTACTTTCCGCTGTGTACAACTGATTAAAAGAGAACCCCCTCAACAGGTTTACTGCTGCTTATTCTTCACTAGCACTTCCCTTGCATGTGTAAATATGCTGGTGAAATTCTTCATTTGCTTTACCAGCCTGGGAACCATAATCAAAAGCAGTTGAAGATTATGTACTATGTAAATGTTCCAAAACTGGTACAGTTCTAATAAAATTCTTTTAATCCTTTAATCTTCAAAATAACCCAAGAATGTTTCTTGGATCCTTCCCCAGTTTCTCGTAAAAAACCCAACAGAAAAACCCCAGACCAGTTACACCTTGTCCTTATTTACAACCACCCATTTCTCCACAGCATTATTTATTCCTGTCTTACCAGGTATCACAGCCCAGGACTATTTCCTCACACAGAAGACCATAGTCAATAATTCTAGCTACTACATAGCTGACAGAGGGCTAAATTGTCACTAGAAACAAAACTTCATATAAACAGTATTTCCCAGACCACTGCACTAGCATTTTGATGACTGAAACCAGCAAAACAAATAGCTGAAAGAGTGCTAAATTTTGACCTCATAATTCTTCCCACCTGCTTTTCTCTTCCAGTCCTCCTTATCCTGCCTCCTGCCAGGTTACTTCTTCTCATCCCTTTCTCTAAAATACTTAAATGTATTTTTATTAAGCATATGATTTCTCGCTTCCATGGACTGAAGAATTTTGAAGGAATCAGATTAGCAAGGGAAATTTTTAAGCACCAGAGAACCTCAACACTCAGATAAGCAGTTCTGTCACAGTCATGAATGTCAGTTTTCCAAGTTGTAATACCTTTTTTTAACCAACCTTATGGATGTTGTGAAACTACTAGTTGTGGGATGGAGGGGGAAGTACTTTTTCTGCAATACCTACCAAAATTAGTTGCCAATTTCTCTAGGAATGTTACGTAATTAAAACAGAAATGGCATGAAGGAATAATACAGCTTTTCACTCCATGGCTCAACAGGGGAAAATAACCAAATCCCGAGTATCACTTACATTTATTTATTCTAGATATACTGTTTCACTGAAATACAGCAAAATATACAAGTTCTCATTCTTGACTACGTGTTTTACACCTTCTGCCTGCATAAAAGTTCATTTGGAATGACTAAATGTTCACAGATTTAGTGCAATATAATATAACACAAGTAAAACAGACATTGACTTACTGTGGGGTGTTCATATAAAAATCTTCAGAATGTCCTTAGATACGGCAACTGTTTCAACAGAGATTTAGCAGAAAAAAAAAAAAAAAAAGAAGGCATTTGAGTCACAAAGCTTTGAAGTGTAGAGATTTTCACTTGCCTGTAACAGAAAAGGAACTAATTAGCCAAATTACAGAAGGGGCTATGGAACTAACTAGCAGACAAAGGGGATCCTCAGGTGAAGTAAATTGCTTCATTTCTGTCACCCTAGAGCAGCTGTGTGCCCTGCTAGTCAGTGGCCTGCAGCCCACTGGCCCGGGGTGCTGGGCAAGGAGCAGCTGCCATGGCTGCACACTGCGGTGCTTGACTGGAAGAAAGAAAATTGAGGATATTGAGGTGCTGGAGCGGGTCCAGAGAAGAGCAACAAGGCTGGTGAAGGGACTGGAGCACAAGCCCTATGTAGAGAGGCTAAGGGAGCTGGGGTTGTTTAGCCTGGAGAAGAGGAGGCTCAGAGGTGACCTCAGCACTGTCTAGAACTA
>JAWWEV010000167.1:36372636-36481727 GCA_035583235.1 Hafferia zeledoni
GGACTAGAGATGGACCAAGGGTTGGACTCGATGATCTCAGAGGTCTTTTCCAACCCAATCGATTCTATGATTCTATTATTCTATGATTCTAAGAAGTGGGAACAAGTTCGGGTTCCACAGAAGCAAAGAGGTGAGGGAGGCCATCACCAGGATCCAGCTTTTGCTGGCTACACCTGCAAGCTAAGGCAGTTACGCTCCATGGTGCATTTCTTAGTCCTCTTGGGTGCTGTGTAGGGGGCACAGCTCAGCATTAAGGCAGGTGAGTTTCCACAGTCCTGATTCATTGAGTGTCCAGAGGAGGTGATGAGGGAGGATTTTATCTTCCTCCATGCTAATGGGCTACTTGTTCCTTCTGTGGGAAAATAGAACTTGTGGTGGGCTAGTGCACACACTCACCATTTGTCTGTGACAACCACAGGACATATCAAACCTGCAGAGATTAACTCCTCTACAGTACCAGTGCAGCTATTTCCCCCTTCCCCCCAAGTACAAATTATTTCTGCCAGCACACAAAAAGGCAGCAAGGTGTAGTAGTTCTGTATGCCATACTGTTTCAAACACCACTGAACTTTCATTTGCTAATGGATTCTGAAACTGTTTTCTGTATCCCTCTTCATAATGTTATATTCTTACACTGCCACAATAACATTTTATATTTCTGTAGTGTTTTCATCAGGTGACCTAAATGTAGCATGAAGGTCCACTTCCCTTTTATTTTGGTTTCTCTCATACCTAGACTTACTATGTCTGATTGATTTAGAGTAGGAAGCAAAATACATTTTTTTTTTGCCTTAAGTGCATAAAAACTGTTTAAGTTAACATTATCCAGCCCACAGCTATGAGAAGGAATCAGGGAACTGGCATACCATGTGCCAGCAGGTAGCACTGCTCTGAACAAGCTGGAATAGGCTGACACTCAAATGGTGACATGCAGCTAGTAACACAGCCCTTGAAAAGCCAGAACAGAGGCTGACCTTTGACAGGAGAAAACAATCCTTTGGACCAGGCAGATCTTGACCCACAGAGCAGTGATACACTGTGGAGCTTGAGAAAGCTTAAAGCTTTCCTTGGAAAAAAAGTTCTTGAGCCTAGCCATCTCAGTCTTGGAGGGAAGAACCACCAAAGCCCTCAGAGCCAGTAATGTGGCATCAGACTTGCATTATTGTATACATAAGGACTGACTGGTAGATTGATTAGTGTCTGAGTTTTAGTAGTTACCACCAAAAAAATGCCTAACATCTGAGCATAAATGAATGCTGAGATTTGAGGTTGTACCTGGTTTGTAGGCCTCTCTGAGCACTCCTGTCATGCTAGTCCCAAACTGACAAAGAGTAAGAGCAGTGACATGCTCATGTACAGCTGCCTTACAGCAACCTCTCCAAAGAGAGACCTATTATCCCTATTTTAGACATGAGAAAAACGAGGTATAGGGAGCTTAGCTGCCTTTTTTCCAAAACTAACCAAGCTAGTAACACAGCCCTGATTTCCCAAGAGCAGGCTGTGTGCTTCAGCAGAGAGGACTGATGCAAGGTTTGCAAGAGGTCAAGGCCAACAAGATGAGAGGCTTTGATACTGCTGACGAGGATCTGTGCTGTCAGTACAGACCTCAGCTTCATCATGCCCTGTCAGAAATCAATTTGTCCCAAGGCTCAGAAAAACCACAGAAACTAGTCATTTTCAATATTCTTGCTAAAAAACTGTTTCATCTCTTACTTTGTAGCTCTCACCAATGCATGTGAAATAAATTGTTGACCTATCATGCTCTAAAATCTTGAGAAAGATTTCAAATTCCTGTGGTAGAATACATCTACATTATAAGTCAAGAGTTTCTTACTAACATTTCATAAACTTCCAAGTACCACTTTTTTCCAGGCCACAGACAAACATGATGGCAGAATGTTCTGTAAACCTATATATATGTATGTGTGTGTGTGTATATTTACATACATCTTTTCTGCCAAGCCTTGTAGCTGTTGGACAAAATTCTGGCAGTTTGGCAGACACAAGGCTCTAGGCTTAGTTACAAGATGACATTTGCATATAAATCTGTATTTATGAAGACTAAGAAGAGAAATGTCATTGGTTTTTACTTTTGAAAACAAAGAATTAAAATCTTCATGTAAGCTGAGAAAACTAAACCTTTTTGTCTTAAGTTTAAAGCCTCTGTTAGGTTTGCGTTAGATTTCTAGGCATATAGACTATATCCATATTTTTAATGAGATGTGTTCACATAGTTGTTCAGATTATCTCTGTGAACACTGTGTGCAGAGTGAAGTTTGACTTTGAACTACACCCATTCTGTTCCCCTTATCCCTGTTACCATGACAGGGTTTTGCTGCCTACTGATCCAGCTGGCTTTCTTCAGCCTGTAAGTCAGTTTGCATGTAGTGTGTAGTTGGGATTTGACTACAAGCATCTAGATACACTTATAGTCACCTATTTTCACACTTAGTCATCTCTTTCCAGGCAGAAAACTGGAGCAAGAGAGGCATATGCAACTAAGGAAGATGGGGTTTAGCAAGGTAAGGTTAAGTGCAATGTTGAAATTTGGAGTATAATTATTCACAATGATGACCATTAAAGTCGTCTGCCTTATATGAACAGAAACTCTACAACTCTGCTGAATCACCCCTACATTAATGCAGTGCTTCCCAATGAGATACTCTTAGAAATGAGGGGTTTTATTTGTTATAAAAAACCCCAAAATATTTTAAACATCATCTCCTACTACTGCAGAAAAGTGTCTCAGAACTCAACATTCTTGATTGCTAGTATTGCTTTGGTGAAGTTTTCTTAATTTTAAAAGCTAAATTCAAAGTTTCTTCCATTTCTAAGTATGAAAATCAATCTCAGATGAGCTTAGCATCTTCTGCTGTTTTGGATGAACAGATTAGTGTTAGAAATGTGTTTTTAGAAGCTGTATTTTATAACTGATTATTGGCTTCCTTCTATTAATTTCTGTGAGTGTCTGTCAACAGATTATTTTTGCAGGGATTACTGGCACTGTAATGGCCTCGTTAAAATTGCAATATGATAGTTCTCTTGCTTCAACAGTACTTGTAAGACACTTAATTTTCCAATGTTGGCCCATTATCCTCCCTTAAAAAAACACATGATCTTTCTAATGATATATACTTCAGAGTCTATGGAAATGTATAGGACTATGTCTGCTCCCTCCATGAAATGGCATCTGCACTAAGAGAAATAGCAGGATCTCCTACTGCTGAAGCCCTATGTGTTCTAGGACCTATACAGTAAAATGAACCCCATTTTTACTGGAATGTCAGTTAATATTTTTCCAAGTATAATAAAACACATCAACTAAAACTTTAAAAACTCATCAACAGTTTTTCATTTGAATTCGCTCTTAGTATAGCTTTAATTTTTAATTTTCTCATTAAATAATGTTGAAATTCAATGGAAGCACCTTGGAAACTATTTTAATACCCACACTGATAACCAGGTTTTTTTGTAGCATAAGAATCAAGTTTTCAATCAGCATCTCAGCTTTTCTGGACTCAACAAACTTTACAGACTAGTCATCATGTGCATTGGTAATTCACATGTGGCAACTCATTTTACAAATTGCTCTTATTTTTCCTGGGCCAAATTCCATAAGGTTTGTTAACACCCTTGGCACTTAATGGGAGTGACAGGTGGTCATAGGGTTGGAAATTCATCCCTGTGTAGGTTGGCACCTATAAAACACAAGAGCTGCTGGTTTTTTAATCCCCAGGATCAGTTTCTGACTGCTCTATACATATCGTCAGGAGGATACAGCTGTAACAGGTCTGAAAGAACAGACATGGCCAACCTGATCCCCAGGATGGGGAGGCAAGGGAATTTGCTTCTCAGTGGAGAAGAGGTTGCTGTGGAAAAAGTGTCAAACAGGTCAGCATGGAGAAGACAGCTGATGCAGCCACTGGGAGGAAATTCCATTTCCCTGGATCCAAGTGCTGGATGTGCCTGTGAGCAACCAGTCTCCTCCACAACAGCAGATAAAGGGCAGAGGGTAGAGGAAGGAGTTTGGTGATATCAAAATGATTCAGAAGAGTTTTATGAATTGAAACTTGCGAATTAATACAGTTGAGGTCCACAAGAGGAAGGGTAACCAGATCTTGTAATCACAAGACTATGAGACTGGGAAGAGCCGGAAATTATGGCAGTTCTTAATTAATAACAAGATCAATACAAGTAGTATTTTCATTCTAAGTAACTGAGCAGGCAAGAATTGAAAAACTACATATTTTTTTTACTGCTCATGATATAATTAGATGCATTTCCCTCTCTCTCTTTTTCTCTGAGCCTGAATCATTTTATTTGTGCAGTGGTTTGTAAATCTGCCCAGCTGGTCAGGTTGGAGGGCAGGCATTGCTTACTGAGGGCCCACTCAAACTGGGAGAATTCATTTTTCCTGTTCTCACAAGCCTTCCAGCCAAGGGGACTATACATAAATATCCCCAAATTTAATATTATAAAATTAGACTCTCATATGACACTTGAGTGACCTTCAAGCTATGATCCCAGTTGAAGAGAATAAATTTTTCAAAAAAAGAGATTCAGTTAATTTAAGAAGTGACCAATACTTCGAATATGTTCAAAAGCTCTATTTTTAAAATTTGAAATTTTAAAATTTTAAATTAAAATCTATTTTGAAAAATAATTTCATAAATTATTTGTATCCAGTCAATTTTATTATTCAGAAACAGGAAAAAAATTTTGACAGAAAAACTCCACTCAGCTGAGACTTCAAATGTCCTGAAAACATCCCAAAACCTCTATTAAATTTTAAAGACATATCTTTTAGTTATGGACCCAAATCAGAAGTGAGTTTTGTGTTGGTTTATGGCAGAATACTCTCAGCTGCTAATTTTCAACTGCACATTTCTAATTTTCCATGTGAACATGCAATTGACACAAACAATCCAACACAAAAACATGGAAAATAACGTTTCATATAAGACTGCTGTATAACAGCAGAGAGAAAAATCCAACGAGAAACAACCTTTACATTTCTAGTGAGTTGAGATGAGAAGACAACCTCCTCGGTGCCCCTGGTTGATGCCCGTTGTTTGCAGCAAGAACAGGATCAAACCCGTATCTCCAAAGGTGTTAATGGCAGCAGATTCTTCCCAGCATCAGCTGCTCCTTCCCGCCTCCGGCTGCGTGGTCCTGCCCTTCCGCGGCGGCTTCTCCTCTCCAGCTATGCCACAACAACTGCTTGCAAGAGCACAGGGTACACCGGATTACTGAAAATAACCCTTTGGGAGGCTTATTTTTAACCTGCATCCCTTCAGATTGTAAGGGTGGCCTCACAAACCGTTGAGCGCGTGGAGGTGTGTAGTGTAGGATCATGGGTTGCCAAGAACATGGCTGGGGATGGGGAATGCAGAGGACCCTTTAATCTGGCTTTTCCCCTAAAGACAGTGAATGGTGAAACTACATTTATGTTTAACAACTGCCTGTACAATTTACACAGCGGAATACAGGTCTTTCTGTCATAGCCATGAGAGAACAATTAAGTTCCAAAATGCATGAAAATCATTAGAATGCCTTTCCTTTCTTTTTCTGTCCCTGTAGCTAAATATACATACACAGGTCTCTTGCAGTATTAAATATCTATTTCCTCACTTTCTTTATCCTCTCAGTGTAATTAACTGCCTCTTCCAAAGGACTCCATCAAAGCTGAGTCACAGCATGTCAAAGATATTCACAAGAGAAATCTCTGCTAATAAATGGCATGGCCATTATGCACAGCAGAAGCACTTCATTTCAGTCAGAGTAATGCACCAACTTCTAGATCACTTTTCTAATAATAGTGTCACAGAGAGAAAATAGTAGTACCTTTCAGTTAAAAGTAAAAATATATGCACACTGATAAAAATAAGACACTTTCAATTAGGAATGAAGGGGGGCACAGTTCTGAAAAAATGGGAGAATAGTACTTGAGACTTTCTCATGCTTTCCCATGCACAGCAACTGGAGAGATGTCCATTTACTTGCACAGTAAGCACTGAATAAACACTAGAAGGAGAAAGATAAAACTTTTTTCTGAGAAGTCCTGTCTCCTTTAATTGTTCATTGATGACTCCTACCCTTCTTTCTCTTCTCTGGGCTTCTGGGAACTAGCTGCTCTGAGGAATTTTTTAATAAAGAGGAACTTTCCTAGGTCAGAGAGCAGCGGAGAGGGAAAAACCCACATCCTTGTACTGGCTTTTCTCTAAGCACTTCCATGCATTTTGCAATAGTCATTTTGCCCCTGGATGCCTATTTGAAGAAGTGGCTGCATAAACAAGCTTTTTTTTTCAGTTCATTCAATTAGTGCTTCTGTACCTAAATAAGACATCAATACTAGCCAATTTAGCCTTTGATTTTAGATTATTTTTAATAATTTTACAACTCTTGCTTTCTGAGACTGATCTGGAATTGATATTGCAGCCAAAGAGGGTTTGAGGTTTTATTTAATCCTATTTCTTTCCCATGTAGCTCAAAGGCTTTTGCCTTGTTATAAATATTATACTCCAGCTAAGTCAATAAATATTCACCGTGTCTGCCTACTGCTTCTGGTAACTCCTGGTTGGACAAAAGCCTCAAAGCATTTGAGTAGAGTACAATAAGATGGTAAGCAGAAAAAAAGGAACAACAAATACAGCCTATTCAGTCTGTTCTTTTTCCTGCCTTTTCTCTCCTTATGTATCCCACTTGTCGGTTTTTTTCAATGCCCCATTCCCTGCCTCTTTTTCTGTGCTTGTGCAACCCATTTACATGGTCTGATGTTATTAAGGGGTCATCTTGTATTTGAAGTATGTGACAAAACTGAAACTATGAAATACACTCAAAAACCTGAAAAATAGTCTCTTATCACTGTGGTTCCTAACGAGAAAATTAACTTAGGTAATTCAGAACTACATGTGTCCCTATGAAATTACAGAGTTTGGATTTTGAATTTTTATTGACAATGGAATTGCAACGTTAAAAATTAAAAAATTGAGTGTCATTAAACTTACTGAGATTTTCAAATAAACTAATAGTTTTTCATTTTAAAAAGTGCATAGAGGAAGTATCCAATAATTAATCACAGTGAAAAGAAAGCATTATCTCCAACAATAAAGGACAGAACAGGGAAACTTGAGAAGGGAGGGACAGCTGCAGCACAATATATTTTTTGTAGCTGGGGTTGTGAGAGAAGGTTGTTTGTTTGGGTTTTTTGCATTTGGGCTTTTTTCTCCTGGAAGCAAAGAAAAAGCCCCAAAGAGTTAGATGTGGCTTTGCATATGCCAAATGTGACAATGAGATCAAATCCCTTTCTGGGGAAAGAATTGCTTCATGGAGTGTTTGATTTTGAAAGAGTAAGACTCATTGTCTCCAAATTTTGTTGGATACCAATAAATGCTGGCATTAGTGTGACATTTCCCTTTGAAAGTCAGAGTACAGAATTAATCCTAACAAACAGTGCGAAATTGCAACCCTCACTAAGGCAGAATAGCGCTCACTGTCACAGCCTTCAGAATGACTCATGCGAACACGGCTATGGGCTACAGCCCCTGGGGCTTTTACCAACCACACTTTCATCCTCCACCTAGCAGATGAAAGTGGGGGTTTCTTATATTTGGGTTGTCTTTCAATCTTCTGATAAAGTACAGCATTCATAATGGTAAAATGCACATATTTAATCAGTTCAGGTTAGCAAATGTTTATAGCATTTACTAAATAATTAAATATTTCTTCAGCAACATATTGCAAAGTAACACCATGCATGTAGGTATGGATTTCTTGCATTCTAACAACTGCTTCCCTTTACAAAAACTCCTCAAAAAATTCATATGTTTCTCTCCAATGTGGCATAATAGGTTACTTTTTACATCTCTCAGACTGGACAGAGTTGGAAAACATTTTCTCTCCTGCTCTATGGTAAATTACAATCTACAAATAAAACTGTCTGAACACCTCTGCAATGATTCTCTTTCAGGCACATGAAAGAAATGTTCATGTGTGATCTACTTGTTGGTGGTCTTCTTCAAATTGTTTTCCCTAGATTTTTCACACACATGCATTTCAGAGATGCATTTTTATTGGCCTTAAGTCCTGCACATGTATCAATCAACTTGTTTTTGGTCTATATTGGCCTTATCCCAGGTCTTGTGGGCCTTAGTGAAACATAAAAATGTTTATAAAACTGAACAATGGACCTCCTACTAATGTCCTTTTAAGAAATTGTCTGTATTTGGATCAGAAACATTAAAAAAGTATATTTAAAAATTCTTTTAGCATCATTTCCTGGAAGATATTCTTAATGTTAATGTAACCAATAATGTTAATTATATAGTTGCAGCACAAAAAAACCCAACCAAACAAAAAAGTTGATAATATAATCTTCCCCTGTAAAAGTTAAAAATATATATATGAATAAAAATAGTCTTTCCTAGCAAGAAGCACTTGCAATAGAACAACTTCTGAGGGTTATAACAGCTCTTTGTGTGACATAAACTGAAAATCTGAACATGAAGTATCATTCTTGGGAAGGAATTTGGCAAAGCTATAGTGTGGTTACCTCATTACAGAGAGATCAAATGCTACTAATAAAGGCAGGTATCTTGGAGAGCCAAATCTATAGGGGGGAAAGAAAGCGCCACTGCCACATCTGCCACTGGCAGCTCAGAAACAAAAAGCACTTGGTTTGGTGGACACTTGAGTACCACAAGTGTTAACTACTGATTAACCTGTTTGTACTGACCTTTAATTTCCCTGCTAAATAAGAATCCAAACTTACTGGAAGGTTGCTGGGCCCACTTTCCAGTGGAGAAGCAAAGTTTGGCTTCTCCAGTGCAGACATGGGGATACCCCGCTGGCAGCCTGAGCTGCTGTTTGGGATGGGGCTGTTGGTGTTGATGGATGGATGACCCTCTGCAGGATGTACAGCTACCCCAGCAAATGTCCACCCCTTGCATGGGCCTGAGATGGCTTGGAAAGGAAAAGTGAAGAGGCACCCACCATGGAACCTTAAGTCTTCATCGGTGACTGGTCCTTTCCATTTACTGACTTATCCCTAAGCCTTTAACATTTCATTGATTTTTCTTATCTATCACATCTTTTTTCCCCTTTACCTTCATGGCTGTGAGACCCAAGACATAATTAAAGTGTTTGATAATTTTTATGTTTCTGTTAAGTTGTTCTCCATGGTTTTGATAAAACAAATTTTCCTTGATGAATTAATTTTTCCATTCTGACAGATAATGTTTCACACCCACCAAGTTCAAAAATTCAGCCTGTTTTACTTTGTACATTCGAACAACCTACTCTATCAAATGATACATGTAAATATTTCTTTCAGAACTTATTTTGCAGACATAAGCAAATGGATAAAAATGCAAAAACAACTGAGAAACTTTATTTTTTTAAGAATAGTACATTATTCAAAAAACAACTGCAGAGAAATGTTTTACAAACTAAGATTAAATCTAGTGGGAAAAATCTGATTTTTTTATCTTTAACAGTAATATCAGAATATGTCAAAATCAGATGTTTCATTTCAGAAGAGCAGGAGAGTTATTGGTGCTTTAAAAATTAAACTGTTCACATTTTCAAGCCAAGATTCTATTTATTTTTCAGTTGAAACCCTGGTGTGAAAACAAACAAGCAAACAAAACCAAACAAAATAATTAGTGATCAGATTGAAATAAAATGCTTTGATTTTTGGTTCAGATATAAATAAAAATCCTATTATTTACTCTTCTAACAATAATCAAATTATTTCACAATTGTTACTGCTACAAAAAGAAACTACTTACATCACAGTAGCAAAAGTCATAATATAAACAAATAAATGTGCAATTCAGAGTAGTGAATGCTGATGATATTTGAGGCAACAAAATAAGAATTTCAAATCCTATGCCACGCTTCCATTTTAAGAATTAAGCAATCCTCCTGCCAAGTTGGAAGATACAAGAACATACTTCCTCTCTTTTGATATCATGATCTGAGTAAGATTTTAAGAGCCAACACAGACACCAGTGTCAAAAGAAAGGAAATAAATATCAGTAAAACCAGAAGGAATTAAAACAAAAGTCTGAGAACAAAGCGTACGAGTTTAAGGCCTTTAAATCCTTTACGGGGTGTGAGTCTCAGAGACATCAAAGTAAGCACTGTCAGCCTAAGCAGTTCCAGCAATTCTATCATAACCCGTGTTACTCGTAATGTTTTTCCAAGCAGTTCTGAACTTAGGAGTTCACAGAGATCCTAGTCCTACAAAAATATGCCATCTATATGTGTGAATAACATACCTTGAATTTCTATTGCAAAGTGTTACAGCAATATCTGTTTTTAAAAATTCTCTCCATGGGAGAAAAAAATGAATGGCCACTAATTTCTGCACTGCTTCTTAGTTCAAAATATTTTATATCTCTTTCAAACTGGCAATAGCTGACAGGAAAAAAAAAGTTTTGCACTGAAGTAAAAATCTGTATTCATCATTCAGCATGACTTTTTAAAATAAAAGAGCATTGTTTATTCTATCTTTTAGTCTCTGCTGTTTCGGAGGGGGAAATATTTCCTCCTTTTGATTTAATGATCTGAATAAGCTTTTATGACCCATTTACCAAGATACAATACAGTGTTAAAAGACAGAAATAAAAATCAATATAACCCGAATGAACTAATCCAGAAAAGTCTGGTAGTTCAAAACTACTATTCACTTGAGCAAGTTTTAAAGAAATTAATTATTCACTCCAACACTGTGCTGAATACTCTTTGTATAATAAATCATCTCTTTGAATTGGCTGGAACTGGCAGAGCTAGAGGCCAATATACTGTTTGCTTTCTCCTCTCAAACTTGTGTTCTTTCAAAAGAAATCAGGCTTGTCTCTCTCCATAACAACACATACACTGAAATGGCTCAAAGAACAGCCTCACGAAAGGCCAAAGCTACATGCTCACAGAGCATAAAACACAAAAAGCCTTCAGTACACCCTTAGAGGACCTTAAAACCATCTACTGTGAGTATTAAACATTCCTTTGAAAAGTAGTGCTTCACCACCAGAGGTAGTGATGTATTTCACCAGCAGACAGGGTCTGAGGCTGCACACACCTATCCAGACTAAGACCATTACACTTCAAGGAAACCATCACTTCACACATCCCTGTGTAGGTGACATCTTTGCCCTCTTATCCATGACTGCCCTCCAAGTACCTGCCCAAGCAAAGATGAGTGATGAACTCAGTTAAGGATGAATTTCTGAACAATTCTAGCTTTAAACTATCCTGTTTGTTACAAAGCATACGTGCGTGGTGAAGTCTTGCTTTTGCTTGATTTAAGAAGAATCACCAAGCACCCCTCCACACCTACACAAAACCAGCCACCAGACAAACCCAGGCATCCCCAGACATCATTCTCTGATGTCACAAACTGTCCACAGCTCTTTTCCTGTGCAGGAAGAACAAAGGCTGACACTCAGCTCACCTTCAAAGAAAGAAAAATGTTAGCAATTTATTTTCAGCTCTGCACTTTGCCTACCCTTTCCATATCCTAGATGAAGTTACTAGCGAAGTTGTGCTTTTAACAGTGCATAACTTGGAGTCAAGGTAAATTAATGTTGTGGTAAATAATTCTCATTGTAAGAAAATGTATTCACATAATTGTTAAAAGCGGGGGGGAGAAAAAACAATGAAGAACTAATACAGAGAAAAATACTCACAGCTCCATCTGTTGCTGGAGATGGGTAGTAATTCAACTACAAAAAAAGCACAAGCCAAGTCTACCATAAACTTATATGAGTTATAGCTGAATTCTGAAGTGTAAATCAAAGAAGCTGAATTCTGGAGTGTAAATCAAACTCCAAGTGTAAAAACTAGTGATTTGACAACAGAAAGTGTTAGGGTTTGTGGTTTGCCTATTTTATTAACAAAATATGTACATATGTATGCATAAAATATTTTAAAACTCATGTAAGAGTTCATGATAAACACTGAAGTGAAATCTGAATCAAAATTTCAGCCCTAGAAGTGGTAGATAACAGTCCCATTGATTTTAAAAAAGAAAGAGATATTTAATCTCTGGAGACTATTCCAAGCTTCCCTGGACCAGTTATTATTCTTCTGTAAGACTACATTGCATTGAACATGAGAGAAACACAATTATTTCTGAAATTTCTGTGTGTTATTAGAATCTCAGCATCAAATGAAATATAATGGTACCTAAATAGATAGGTATGATAAATCTGTTTATTTAGCTGCTATTAGAATTTTGCTAAATACACTCTAAACAAAAGATTATAATAAAAGGTGTGTGTGTGTGTGTGTGTATATATATATATATATATATATATATATATATATATATATATATATATGACTGTTCTTTCTAGAAATTGAAAAGTGGCTGTTTTCAGCCATCTGTAGAGATGATTAAATTACTCAGCAAAACCATGGGGTTTACCTTCAAATAAGGAATTATAGCGAAGTTTGACTTTCCTTAGTTTATGACATTCAAAATCTCAGTGAAATATAAGAGAGTTACAAATGGGTTTGCATGATTCTGATTTGAGGCAATCTGTCAGTGACATATTTCTGCTTGTCAAAACATCCAGGTATTGGCTAGTTTTGATAACATGTACTTTTCTGGACTAGCAATAAAAGCATGTTACAGAGGGTCTTTGATATCATGCATCTTTACATAATATTTCTCCTTTATCTCTTTTTCCTCTATCAAGAGAAAAGGTACCATTTCAAATTCTAACCCAGAGAGATTGCTTGTGCAATTCTGCTCCAATTATAGGGGGTTAAAGTGGATAAATTAACTCACTCTATGTTCACTTTATAAAGTTAATCAGAAATTGTCTTTTCCATTTACAAAAACTTGCAAATATTATGTGCAAATGTAAGTGTGCATGAAGGAAAGAAAAAGAACTCATACTTTTAAGAATGGCTGCAGTGTGTGTGTGTGTGTGTGTGTGTGTGTGTGTGTGTGTGTGTGTGGTGCCCTGGATTACCCTCAAAATGTGCAGATGACCTTTACTGAAGGAAGTGGAAGGAACAGCATGTTCACCAACTGCAGAGCCAGGAATAACAGAAGCCACACATTCAACAACAGCCATATGACTACAAGCAGCCTCTCATCGGGCACTTCCCATTCAGGATTAACATAATGTTTATATGAAGGAGAAGAATGCACCTTCCTTATGCAAAAGCTACGTATTTCTCTAAGAAATGTGTGCCCCTGAAACAGGAAGCAATACTTCCGTCCTCTTGACTGAGCAGATGGCTGAACCCTCAGACTACAGGTGCTGGCTACAGAAACAGGATTGGAAATTCTGTTTCCAGAAAGCATACCTTGGGTTTCATCCCAAAGATCAGCATCCCCAGTTCTCAGTGTACAAAACAGATGTTCTGACTGGCAGTTTACTCCTGCACACAGTGTCATTGCTGCCCCAGGTGAAACAGAGGAGTGAATGGGCAGCAGACAGAAGTGGGACCCCATCCTTGTCTTTTTTAATTATTTAGGAGTCCTCAATATTTTCACACTAAAAAAAGTTTTCAAAATGTTAATAAAAATACACCTCTGGGCTAAGACGGGTCTCCATGATATCCCAAGCTGTGTCCAAGGATGAATCCAGAGTCATTAACTACTTCTGAAATAATCATTACAGTTTTACATGTGTTTTTAAAATTCATAGGTGAAGAAAGTTTTATCTGTTTACCCTTATCTATGTCATTTTGTCCTCAGGCTTCATGACAGTGAAACACATAATTATTTGAATTAATACCATAATAGAATCCACAGTTACAAATACACTTAAAATTTTATTTTGCAGATCTCTTCAGACATCATCATAAGAACCAGCCTCCAGCTTATACTGGAGAGCACACAACAGGACAGGGCAGAGGTGAGGTCAGTACTGATCATAGGTGAGGGCTGGACAGTTCCTCCTCACAGAGCTCTGCAGTTATGGTATAAAATAAATTGCTAATCTAAAAGGTATAAGTTGCAGGTAGATGAGGGTCTGCTGCCCATCAGGAACTGTTTGTTGGCAGTCATGCTTGAACTCTGAAAAGTGGAGACCTGCATGCAGCCACCTGTCTTCCTCAGTGCTTGGTCTACTAGGCTAGTGCATTGGAGGGTCATTCCATGCTGCTTCTGGCTGTGGTGGAGAGCCCACTCCAGAAAAGCCTTCCTGGAGAGACCTCCAGGCTGTGCAATGCCAAGTGAGGTGTCTGCTGCCCCTGTAACCCCTGCCAAGGTGCCCCCATGGGCCTTGGCCAATTGCTGTGGTCTGGTGCATGTCTGTGTGTGTGAGCACTCTCTGACTCCAAAGGAAGGAGGCAACAGATCCCAGGATGGAGTAACCCCTGTGCTGAGCCTTGGCTGGAAGCCTGGCAGGTGGGGAGGGCCAAAGGGCTGCCAAGGAGCACTTCAGCAGTGAGACAGGAACAATGGCAGAGCTCCAACATTCCAGCCTGTGCTCCAATGCTGCTTAATACTGTATATATGCATGCATGCGTGTACATATACATAAATAAGCAATACCCTGCCACACACTGTGGCAAGGCTGTAGTCGCCCAGCACATAAAGTATAAAAAAGAAATGTAAGGTTCCAGAGTCTTTACTTTAGGTGTTGCTTCCATTAAACATGTGTTTCCTTCTTCTGACTTAAATGTTTTTATTTATTCTATGTGACTTTCCTAAATGGATATGTTTCTGTTTGGTTTTCTATCAAGTTAGTAATTTGGGAACAAAACAAAATTTAATGCTTCATAAGAAGCCTAACTAAGGTGATGGTGTGGATTAACAAATGGAGCCCAGTGGGTGCCAGGAAAAGGGCTGTGCCCACAGGCAGTGTAACATTTGCCACATACCCCTCTAAGGTCCCTTCAAATCACCTGTCTCCACTAAGGCGTCAAACAGCCTTGATACGGCTGGCTGCCCAGAACCAGGCACACAGGTATATTCCACCAGCCTGGCATCAGTTTGCCTGTCTCATACCAGCATGCCTGGCAACATCTTGATGCCCCAAAAATTTCAAGCACAGCTCAAGTACCTCTTAGACATAAAATCGAAGGTGACATGCACAAGTCAATGCCAAACAGTTTGGCGGATGAATTAAGTAGCTTGTGGGAAGAAAGTGTAAAGGAAAGCATTGTAGGTCTGAAAGGAATGCAGGAACAAGCCAGAAACACAAAAATCCCAAAAGATGAAGGGAATCAGAGGAAAGAAAAATGTCAAGAGGAGGTAAAGGAGTACTGCAGTGAGGATGAGTGAGTGTATTTTCTCAGCGAGTGAACTGCAAGTCACAAGGCCCTCTCCAAGTGGAGTATAGGGCTGAAAGTTTAATTAGTGCTTTCTTCTGTCCTTTTTGATCTTTGCACAAAGCCTTTCTTCACACAAAGGACAGAGAGGTTACTGTGAGGCTGTGTGGCAGGGCAGCCAATGTCCCTCGATTCAGGCATTTGCCGTATTTCCCAGGATAAGTAGGATGCCTCTCCCTGATCCTCCTGCCTGTCCCCCAGCCTCCGGAGGAAGACATTCCCGGGACATTTTACTGCGGCAAACACCTCAGCCCCGGATGACAGCGGTTTCTCTGCGGGGCAGTTTGCTCTTGCCCGCAGAGAAGTTGAGACATTAGCTCAGGACAAGTCAACTCCGTCTCCCCCGCCCCGGCGCTGGGCTTGAGTGTCGATTTTCTGCCGCACCCGAACGCTCGGCCGGAGCGGGTGCGGCGAGAGGAGCCGGCGGCGGGAGCGGGCGCAAGCATCGGGAGGAAAGCGGGGACGGCAGGCAGGAGGGAGGACCCGCGGCTGGCAACGCGTCCTGCCCGCCGTTTGGCTCCCCAGAAGGTTTTCTTTAAAAAATAAAAACTGAGCAAATGTCCCTTCTCTTTTAGCTACCTCCGCTCTAAGAAAATCGGAACGGGGGTTGACACAGGAATTGTGCAGAGTGGCCTCTGCACCTGCGGGAGACACCGCAGGGGAGGGAGCTCGGGGACACAGTTTGGGCTGCCATTGGCTGCGCTTTAACTGATCGCCGAAGGAGAAAGGTGACCAACCCACTGGAGGGCATCTCTAAGCTGCGCAAGGAGGCTGCTGACGAGCAGGAATTTCTTGACAAGACCTCGGGATTCGGAGAAGCTGACTGACATCTGCATTATCCACCTTGAATAATTTTGCATTTGAGATGCTCACGTAGCAGAAAGCATGTCATGAGGGAAACATCGCCACCTTTATCCTGTGTGGGAAGCATAAAAATGTGTTTCTGGGTTCATCAAAGCCATGAAGGAAAGGCGTATCGTGTTCTCACCGCTTCTGTACTTTGCTTCAATTAAACTCCGGAAAAGCAATAAATTACAAACAAATTATGAATCATTTGCCCGGTCATGCTTGCTATTTTGTTCTTGCTGGCCACATATCTCTGAAGGGATCACAGAGTTCTCAAATATATTTATTTTCAATCATGCGAAGAGATATTCCACAAAGCGCATTTTTATGTGATCTGTTAAAAAAACCAAAACAGAAACAACCCAAACCAAAACGAAAAATCCTAAAGCGAGTTGCCCTGACTAGCTCCCTCCTCCCCAGAGCTGGTTTCAACATCCACCCTCACTGAATTTTCTGCCCTGGCAAATCATAATTCCTATGAGATCTGAAAGCTTATTTCTATTTAAAAGTTCATTTCTGGGAACAGCTATCCCAGCAGAAGTTAAACAGCGGATGCTGAGGTCCAGCACAGAATGCAATTTTAAGGCATTCGTTGAAATACACGCACCTCTGCCCACCACTCACAGGGGACTTGCCCAGCGCAAATCAGTGCCAGCTGGTAGTTCACGCCACATATGCCTGTGTGCATTGAGCTGCGGAAATAGAGCAGGCTCTGAAATGGAGGGTTTCATTTGGTTTTCGTTTGCTTGGTTCGTCTTCGGGGGCTTGTGCTTGTTTTAGTTCTGCTTTTTTTTCCCCTTTAATTTAAACGAAATTTTACTTAAATGAAAGGTAGCCACCTGCAATATTTGCGCTAACATTTTAGATCAAACACAAACGATACCCGAAATGCCGTTTCTGATGTTTCCATCTCTTCGAATTATTCAATTAGGTTTAAATCCCCCGTTTCTCCCCTTCGCAGTACCGAGAGGGACGAGGCGGGCGCGGCTCGGGAGGAGCGGCCGTCCCGCCCTCGGCAGCGCCTCGCGGAACCTCGCAGGGCTGGGGACAACTTCGCCCCTTCGCGCAGCTTCGAGAAAGGGGCAGATGTTGATAGCTGATAGCTGGCTCGCCTTTCCCAAGCTATGTGGAGTAAAGACACCTGACATGAGGTGTTGGTGAACCGTGGGAGGAGGGGATATCGAGCGGTGCGAGGGCAGCACTAGGAAGGCAAACCGCAAAGGCGCTTCGCCGGGCACGGGAAGGTCCTCACGCCTCCACTGCCCGTCCGGAGCGGCCGAGTTACCGGGGAGGGAGGCGAATTACCGGACCCGACAGCTTAGGAAAGCGCTGGGCTGCCGTTCCCGGCGGGAGGAGCCGGCGGGGGCGGGTCAGCAGCACCTGCCGGGCCCGGCGGCGGGGCTGCCCAGCCCCGTTCTCGCTCCCTCCTTCCCTCCCGCCCCGACCACCCTCGCCCGCCCCAGTGCTCATGCGCCCGCCGAGGTTTAAAGCGGGCGCGGCGGCTGCCGGTGGTACCGCTCGGCGGAGGTGCGGGCAGCGTGCGGGGCACGGCATCCCGTGGGGCGGTGACACGGCCGGCGCGCTGCTCTCCGCTGCTCTCCTCGCTTCAGCTCAGCTCAGCTCAGCTCAGGTCTGGGCTGCCCCGCGGAGCGGGCGCGCCCCGCCGCCATGTGGCTCCCCCTGCTCCTCGGTGGGTACCGCGGCGAGGGGCTGGGGACCGGCGGGGCTGGCGCAGAGCAGCGCCCCAATCCATTCCCTGTCTGTTCGCAGGCGCCTTCCTGCTCTCCAGCCCTGTGCGCGGGAGTGACAGCTCAGGTGAGTTGGCCACTCTCCTCCCTTCACGTCCCGTGGGCGTTGTTTCCCCTCGCACCGTCTCCGCTCGGCCCGGCCCGCCCCGCCGGGAGGTGGCGGCGCCCGGGGGCGCTTGGCCGAGGTACCAGCCCGGCCCGGCTCGGCTCGGCCGTCTTTCGCCACCGGGAGCCCCTGGCGAGCCCTGCGAGGCGCGGCCGCCGGGCAGGTTTGCGCAGAGCCGACCTGGGGGAAGCTGCAGAGGGGCACAGAGAATGTCTGGGAACGCTTCCAAATGAGGGTGAAAATTCCTCTCTGGCACAGGCTGAAGCAGCGCCGTGGTGACAGGTGTCCCCATCGAGGGGAGTGCCGATAGCAAGAGTGAGTGGGAGCGTGTTTTGTGTGTTATAAAGGCACTCGTACAATGCTTGGCAGTTTGAGGATTTCTGGCATATTTTAGACCATGGAATTAATTAAAAACATTTTAAACCTGCCCTGCCCTTATTTCAACCTGAAAAGCAAAAGAACATACTTAGGATGCCTAGCAGGGGCTGCCTGTTGTACCATGCTTTATTGGACTGCCTCCCTGCTGCTGGAGAGCAGGCTCTCCTGGAGCCAGAATCAATCCATGGGAACCAGGACCCATAGGAAGCAGTTGAAGAAATAATGTGGCAGAAGGATGCAAGCAGTTTGTCTGCCCCTGCCAGTGGAGCCTTTCACCAAGGGAGGACAGGAGCCTCCAGAAGAATGTGCTTCCAGACGCAGGCCTGGCCTGCGAAAGGTGAGTGACCTCAAGCTTTTCTGAATGGTTGTTCATGATTTCACAGCTATTAGGAAGCAAGATTTGCTGCTCATTTTGTGTTCAGAGTTGGAAAATTCTTTTGGACTAAACTGATAAAAGCTATATATGACAGGAGTGCTATGGCTAAAATGGAAAAAAAATGCACAGCAATAGAAAACCTACTCCAAACCCAGTTGCTTTCTCTTTTTTAATTTTACAGGTTCGTTATAGATGAAGTGTTGACAGTCTGGCAGGAGACAAAGGAAGAGTTTTCTGTGATGCTTCCTCCAGGGTTGGAGAAGCCAGTGTAACCTGAAGGTATCTGGAATCAGCTAAAATAGCATTAAGGGTGTATTGTCAAAATGGAATATTGGTACCAGGATGAGACTATACTATAAAATGTGAACAGCTTTTGTAAGATATTGTCTTTTACTGTTACTTTGAGCCTAAATTCAGCAGCATTTTTATTGTTGAGCTAGAAGCTTGGAGGAACTTTTATAGAAGTGTTCATGTTATGTTCTTCAAAGTAATGAAAGAACATTAATTTCCTCAAAAATCTACTGTATTTAGGCTCATAATGTTTGTGAAGATCTCAGAGGTTCTTAAAACTTCCTTTATACTCCCACTGGAATGTATTCAAATACTGTCAAGTTCAACAGTTCTGCTTACCATAGGTGAGATTGTGCAGGTGGGTGAATGTTGGCATGTGATGGTAACAGCCTTAAGCTGATCAGAAAAGGGCAAGTCTCAGATTGAAATGAATGATATATCCCTGACCAGATTTCCTTAAATCCCATTGTCTTTGTCCAGATCAGGCTATGTATTTAATATTACATGAATTAGTATGCAATCTTTGAACATGATTTCCAAAATATGAACAAGTAGACATTTACTAGTGTGTCTGGGTTTTTTCAGGTACAGATGAGGTATGTGGGAGTATTCCCTGCATAAGACAGAAAAAGCAGGAATGTTTGAAGCCTCAAGATATAAAAGGACCTAAAATCTTCTTGTTTTGAAAAGAATATCAAATACTAAAAGGAGTAGAAAGTATAATATTTTACAACTTATAAGGCTGTCTTAACTTGTAGAAACCCCTATTATTTATTTCATAATAATGTACATAAGAATTTTATTTTCTTTTGCATAAGCAAACTGTTTTCCCAAAGTAATGCATGGAAACTTCCAGATTAGAAAAGCTCAGATTTTGGCTATGGATTTTATTTTTCTAGAATAATTTAAAGCAAAAAATCAAATGCCAAAAATCAAATGAGAACTTTTGTAGATTGGCATAAGAAGCAGCAATTCACAGCAAAATCAGAGTACATGGAAGAGACACCAAAAAGATGGAAACTGATGGAATGGTTGAAAACAGGTTGTTTTAGGAGAGAAGTGAGTCTTTGCTTTTTTTTTTTTTTTTTCCCTTTTTCAGGTCAACAGTGATGGAAGACATTCATCCCTACCTTTAAATATGGCTAAAAGCAGGAAGAATAAGAGTTTCTTTTCTCTCTACTTTGTTTTTATAGGGTGTCTTGATGCAGTGTGTTTCTGTAAAGCTTGAAGGGGGTGTCTTGTGTGATGGTAATTTTATTATGCTTCTGAAGAGCATAAGTCTCTAGTCTTTAACAGAGTCCTGAAGGGTAGGAGTCTAGGACTGTGTCCTTTAAAGGACATCAGTTACACAAATTGCAAGCTTTTATTTCCTTCTTCCAAAAATACTTGCATTTAAAGTATTGGATTACATAAATATCCAGAGAAATGCCTTCACTGCTACTGCTCTTGCATTCTTAACTTACATGGGTTTTACCTCGGTTACTTTATACATATATATATATATATATATGAAATTTGTGAGAATAATTAGTACGTAAGCTATCAGAGAACTATTTTGTAATTTCTAGTATTCAGACCTTATGAATACATTTTCCTTTTTGATAGCATGCTTGCAGTTTTATGGGTTGGATGGTTGATGGTGCATTAACAAACAGGGAATCAAACAATCCACTGCAGAGCTGATATCGTAAGTCTTAATTGTGGTAGTCAAAAAAAAAAAAAAAAGGCTTTCATTTTGATACTGCCCCTAACATTTCTAATATGTCTCAGTTAGAGTTACAGCTTATAGAAAACTGTATCTACCTACATTAAAAAAACCCAAAATGATATTGTTGCTTTTTAATGAATGGCATTGTGGGCTTCAAAGTGTGTGTTTTTACCTCTGTGCTGATCCAACTGACACACTGCAGCTTGGGGCTTTAGCAGCTTGTATGTCAGCTCTTCAGTTCACACAGCAGCAACGTGCACCCTTCCCTTGGCATCCTGCCCCTCGTGCATAGACAAGGATCATGACACTCTTTAGGTTACCAGTACATTAAAATCCCATGGCTGGTCTACAGTGGGTTTCTGTTTTCATTGTCAGGTAAAACACAGAAAGATTATTTTTTTCCCCCCTCATCTTCTGTGTGATGAAAAATATTAGTCTTCCACGTGGTGGTAATTAGTAAGTACTCAGTGATAAGGGAAAAACAGATCTCCAAGTGATAAAGGTTTGTTAACTAGACATGTCTAATTACCGTCTTTGTATGTACAGCCAGCCAAGGAATTCAGTCAAGTACAGTACATTAGAAATGACAGGAATTAAAACTTCCTGTGGTGTCTGGACTTTTAGAGGCTGGAAAAATGTTGCAGGGTGCGTGGCACAATCAGAGCTGTGAAAGTAGAGATTTCCAGTTGTAGATTACCAGTAGAGATTACTTGTTGCAGTGACTCCTCCAAGGATTTTTAGCCTTACAGTTGCTGTTTGACTCTGATGCTCTTGCTAGTTGTCATTTGGCTATTACTTGATCAATGCCCAGTGATTACCAAAAACACTTGTAGAACTTTCATGGAAGGATTAGGGGACTCAAAACTGCCAAGCAAATCAACTTCTTCTGCCATAACACCAATAATGTAACACTTTTAACGATGAAATTATGGAGCTTCTAGGTATAAATAATGGTGATTCTGCTTGGGTTCTCTGTCTTTTGTTTTTAAGGCAAATGTATAAGCCAGCACACAGAGAGGATGTGAGTATGTGAGACTAAATCCTAAAGAAATTTCTTTATTTCCTAGAATAACTGAGAATCAGATTAAATCACTTAACAATTTCTTGTTAGATAGGCAACTTTATTATCTTGAGAAGGGAAAAACTAATAAATGCTTACTGCTTTCTTTTTTTCTTATTCTGGACTATATAGACAGATTTAGCATATGTAAATCCCATCTTTGTGCTAATAAATAGTAGCAGTGATTTTTCAGGAGGGTATCATTAATGCTATACTGACACTACTTTAAACTCCCTAATGAGGATTATATATATTCAATACTAAAAGTATGTGTATGGTTGATAAACATAGGTGTTTGTTTATGCAGCCAGAATGAACAGGCACGCTTCCCTGCACATCTCTGGCTGCAACTGTTCTGCTTTTCAGTTCCAAAGTCAGTGAGATTAGCAGGAGGTATGATCTTTTCCTTCCCTTGATGAAGAACTGTGTATGCTCCTAATACTTGCAAATACAAGCAGCACATGTTGGGATCAGTAAACAGCCTAGGGTAAGGGTGACAATAGTGAGCAGGGAAGCAGGTGAGAGACAGCTCACTGATCCCTGAAACATACTATCCTGGGGATGTAATGCTGTGGTGTATGCACTGATACATTGCCCAGCCTGTGACAGATTTCATTGTAATATTGGGAAAAAGTAATATTCCAAATGCATATAGAAAAGGTTCTTGCACCTTCTAGCACTCAGCAAGGGCAAGATGTGTCCTTAGGAAGTTTAGAATAAACAACCAGTCATGTGTTAGACTTATAATACTGATCTAAGACAAAGCCCTAAATTGCTGTGCTGCCAGACCAGCTGAATGTGCTGTCTTGTGTAGTAGAAGGACTATTCAAGATGAAAGACCTCTATATTTTCAAAAGGAAAAGCATGTTTGCCAATCAAAATTGTACACTTATGTAAACATGTGTCTGCACACCTACACTGCACACAGGCAAGAGCAATGAAAGTTTAATGATGATAACCTGAGGAGCAATTTCTAAGAAAAAACAGCAGAGTTCTATGTAAAAAATGCGTGTGCCTCAGTTGAATAAACTTTTGTCTCACTGTGTGATTCTGAGAGTCCTTTGCACAATGATAATGATGTAAACTTCATTGTAATGAATTGATATCAATGTTCTAGATGTTACTGTACTACTGGAGCAAGGAGATTCTTTTCTTCTTTTTTCCTTTTTTTTTTTTTACACTGGTCTCAGTAGGATTTATTGCAGAGGCTAAGGGAAATGCTGCTGTCAACCTGCTTCATGAATGCCACTGAAAAGAAGATTCAGAATTTCCCAAGTGGTTCATAGATGTATTATGGTTAGAGATTACTGTGGGGATATCAGAGTCACTTAATTTCTCTTGTGGAGAGTGCCACCTCTGTCAGTGGCCCACCAGCCTTCGAAGGTGTTCCCCTTGCCCTTCTGTCTCTGCAGTAAATGTACAAATGTGAATTGGTTTTCCTCGTGTAATGTTCCTTGGATGTTATTTTAATGGGGTTTTGCTCATGGGTTTTTTTACCCTTTCCACCTTTTTCTGCCACTTCTTTCCCATAAATAATTTTAAACTCTGTTCTTCCTTGTCATAACTGTACATTTTTAAGCTCCAAAGACATCTTTACAGGCACTTACCTAATTTCAAGTTCAGACATCATTGCTTTAAGCTTCGAAACTGTAGAGAGTTTTAAAAAAGAAATCCCAACAACAGACCCTTAGATTTTCAGGTCAAAAGTTGTTCTTTTTTTCTTTAGCTTCCACTGCTATCACGTGCTTTACAAGAGGACTTGACCTTAGAAAGGGGACAGAAGATGTCCTTTGCCCAGCAAACTGTCCTCTATGGCAATTTTATGTCTTTGGGGATGGAATTTATGCTTCTCTCTCCAGTATCTGTGGAGCTGCCATACACAGGTAAGTCAAATCATTGCTAATCATTGTGTTAAGGGAGTTTATATAGTCTATAGTCTTGCCATGCTTTTAAATCTTGATCTTTTGGTGCCATCATAATAAAGATCTCTCTGGACTTTGTGAATCCTATTAACTCAATGAGAATGTCATTAGGATTAGAGAGGAAAAGAGGAAAAAAGAAGGTCTGGGCAGTTTGCAAGTTAGCTGAGTTGTGTTTTAAGTGTTCTTGAAAACCACTTTGTTAACTTTTGCTGTAATGGCACAGCAGCAGATGAACTTTCACTGTAAAATGATCTATGTATCACTTGTAGATATGGAAGAATACAGTGTAAATAGTCACTAACTGGAGAATAAAAGCAGAGTTCTGGCTTTCTTAAAAGCTTAAGTCAAACAACAGTTTAAAAGAAATGAAAGTTCCATTTCTGGGCCTCCAGAAACAGAAAGAAACACTTTCAGCATATATTGATGTGATGCTAAAGCTATCAGACTATTTTTTATTTTAAAAACCCCACAACTATAAACTGAAATTTTTACAGAAAAATAAATTACTAGAAGATAAAGGAAGAAAGTAATAGGGGATGTCTTGGTTTGAGTTATTATTCATTGCTTGATACTTTAAATGCTACACAAACATGCTAAGCTCTTTAAATATATTTAGGGTGCTGTAATTACTATCCAGAATCTCATTTAAAGTGTCAGTTAAAATTCCATAACTTTTAGTAAGACTTCCAAAATTCAGGCTACTTGTGTAGTATTTAAACTCCAAAGTAAACTAAAATGAACATATATATATATATATATATATATATATATGTTTGATTTAAGAAGGAGCTTTGAGTAGAAACTCTCTGGAGTTTCTCAAATGCTGTAAAGGAGACTAAGAGCTAAGGTACTATAGGAGGAGTTAGAAAGAACTTTGGATATGTGTGTTTGTGTTTAAAGCTTTAGAGTTTTTCTCAAATATAATTACATGTCTCCATGTGTATTTTATTGCTAGACAGGCTTCCTTTTGATCCTTCTGTAAAAAGAATGAAAACCTCCATTCAGTGTGCTTTAAGCATCGAGTGTTTTAAAAAAGTTAAACTTCAGTTCTTCACTTTTCCTAGTTTAAGTATATAAAAAAAGTTTGTGAAAGAATGTCTGGATCAAAAGCATGTTGTGCCTTTTTGTTTATTTTGGATTAATGTTTTGTTTGTTTTGTTTTTTTTTAACTGAGGAAAACAGATTTCTTTCCATTGTCAGTTTTTCTAAGGCAATGTTTGCATTTAGTGATGTAGCCATTTATTTTAACATTCCATTTTTTACTGGTTGCCAAAGATATCTTTACTTAAAGAGAAAAAAGCTCTTTCTGTCAAGACCTTTTTCTGAAGAGATTAAAGACTTGAACATTTTGAAAAGACACAGAAGTTTCTAACCAATTCAACTAGGCAGCATTCTTGAACTTCCCCTGCCAGTGATGTCTGTGGCTGACTGTAGAGGTCTCACTATGGAAGCTGCTGGCGCTTGGTCCCATCACAGCTGGGGAATGCTGTTACAAAAGGAAGAGGTACAAAAAATGGAACATGGAGATTTCTTTTCATGATTTGCATAGCCTTCCTCTAGATAATAAAGCATAGGCATTTATATATCACCGAGTTCTTTACTGAAGTCTATACCTTATAAACTATGTGTGCTACTATTCTCCAGCCCAGAAGCATGAGACTACAGAAAAATCCAAATTTTCCATAGTAAGGATCAATATAAATTGTACTACTTATGAAATACGTAGCCCTGTTTGTAAAACCTGATTCTAGCAATCTGTCTCCACAGATATCTGGAGAATGAGAGCTCTAATAGCAGTGAAAGGAGTAAAATATACTCACCTTCTAATCCATGTTTTCCAGAATGGATGTAAATTAACATTGTTCAAGTCTTTTGAATATGATAGACTGTAGTAAAGCCTTTTGAAAAGGCAGAAAAATGGTGAAAAATCATGTTTAGAACTGCTGTTTTTTGAAGACAGCCTCCAACTTAAAGGCAATTAGTCCTGTTGGCCATTCATACTGAGAGCAGAATTTGCTACATGAGAATGTTTCGTTGTCTTTGCTGCAACTGTTAGCAGCCACAAATACTGGCCCTGGTAAAAAAGGGTTGATGAATGCAATATTGCTGATGCAATAGTTGTTCAGTTCTCATCTGATTCCAGTGCAGGCTGCAAAATCCAACAAAAACTTTATCGCTCTGTTTTGCAATGTCTAAACTCCATATTGATGTGAAAGAAACTTCAAGAAGATATTCCTAATATGTAACCGCCTTAGTTTGCTGCTATTGTGATGTAAGAAGATTTGCACTTTGAGAATTTTGTAAACTTCTTCCAAATAAGCAAAATGACACTGAGTTTAAAACTAGATATACCCTCCATTTCTTTGCATGGTGAGTGCAACAGAGCTCTATACCTTCTGGCACTCTGGAGTACTAGCCCTGTGCCACCTACACGGGCTGCTGCTGTTATCTAAAGAAAAGCAGTCAGACAACTACCCATCATTTCAAGAAGCATCAGTCTTGGGAGCAGAGCTTATTGTTGCTTGTTTGTTTGTTTTTTAACTGAAAACAATTCTGTGAGAATGGGTCTGTCCCCTCTTCCACATACACTTCAGTATACTGGGTCCATAATGAGGCTGGATTCCTTAATTTTATATAAATCAAATAATGTTTATTTCTATGAGTAGTTCCATTACCAAGAGACAGTTATTAACACAAGAAAATACTATGCAATGCATGAAAAGAATTTAGCAGAATTCAGCTACAAGTGCTACAGATGAATAAGCTTTCTGCCTGTTTTAGCTTGTTATATTTGGCTTTTTCTCTCATCTTATGTATAATTACTCTCAGGAAACAGAATATTTATTTAATATTGTTCTTTTTCTGGGCAGAAGAATAAAACATTTATTCATCAAGAGAAGAATGGAGAACCTCCTACCAGACCAATGCTATGTAGGCATGAAGAACTGAGTTAAATCTACCACTGAGTGATTAATTGGATTAATAATAATAAGGTCAAATGAAGGACTAGGTTCTCAGCTTGTATAGTTCTGTTCTAGTGCCAATTCCTCTAAATGGAGGCCTAGCCCAATGTGGTAGTATTTAGATGTTAAATAGACATGTAAGTTTTTTCATAACCTTCCTAATTAGTCACAGGGTGAAATCATTTCTAATTAAGGATATCATGGTATTACCAAGCTGGTCACAAAGTGCCCATAAACATAAATGGCACCTGAGCTGCCCTAGTGTTTGCTAGAAGAATATTGACAAAAATGTTGTCTGGCCAGAGGGATTTCTGAGCAGCTGTAGATCCCTTGGGAAACTTTGGTATGGTGCCTGTTTCTGCTGCTCAGCTTCTTTCCTGCCAAAAGCCACAGGAGTGCAGAGATGACAGAAAGAACACAATGCAGGAGGCCAGAGGATGCTGGCATGAAACCCCGAGCAGTTCCATATTGGTGATTGATGGCAATCAGGCAGCAGCAGGAGACTGTAGTTTGGGGAAGAGAAGGATGCTTCCTGGAGTGATAAAAAAAGGTGGATTATATGGAAGGAGTCTGCAGATGATGGTAGTAGGAAGGAAAAATGGGAATTCAGGTGCTTTAGCTGTCTTATCTAAAGTCCCTGTGAATAAACTGACTGTAGATACATCTGTAAGGCTCATTTCCTATGGCTGGGAGAGTCTCTTTGTGGTCTAGGTGTCAGTTTTGATGTGTAGACTACTTGGAAAATGCATTCAAAATTCAGCAAAGCCCTGTATCTCTTTGTCTGAGAGTGCAAATAAACAGTTCTTGCACTTTACTTTGAGGAGGTGCATGAGGCTTATAAAAAGCTTCAATTTCATCTGGTGATTTACCTCAATTCAGTTCAGATTTTTAAGTATGTTTTGGCTGAAATTCCTGTATTTCATTAGACCTTTCCATATGTTCTGCTGCCCTTGGCCAGTATACTTTCTTTCATGAGCTATTGTGCAATGAGGCACTGGATTGCTGCCTTATATATCTGCTTTTCCATTTAGTTTGTGTCCATTACTGAGCAAAAAGTACTGTTTAAAGTGTGAAGCGTGATTTGTTATTAACAATGAACTAGGCAAGAGACCAGACTGCAGCTTTTATATGAAGTTGCTGTCAAGCAGCACTGGCAGTAGCGTGAAATATAGTAAGTAAGGAAGTGTAAGCTGTTCCTGGAAAATCTGCAGAGTTCCAGTTTAATCAAAACCACCATGGCATGCAAGTCAATCACACAGCAGAAAAACACAGCAGCCAAAATCAAAGCCAATTATAATGACATAAGTCATTCTGGGGAAGTGCATAAGCACTTCTTCACTCTTTAAAAACCACTGCAGAGCTACACAGGATCAATCTCACTTTTAAAGTCACTCATAAATGATTGCAGATAGGAAGTTGCCAATCTGATTCAGAATATAAAGGTAGACTGATAATATATGGTTTATTCCCCATCAGCATATATAATGCACTTTGAGTAGACTTGCTTGAAGAAACAACCCAGGTAAAATTGATGAGATTGTAAAAGGTGGATTAAACTGTTAACTCACCTACAGACAAAATGGCAAGAAAGGAGGACTAACTTCCATAAAGCTACAGTTCATGTTATATGCACACCTAACATCAGCCCCTACTTGCATTGAAAACAGCAGAGCTGTTGTATGTGGAAATAATTGTATCTCCAGAAGGCAGTATGGAACTTCAACTTGTGTTCAAATGTAGAATCAAATGTCTTCAACAAATAGATAAGGAGCAAATAAATCTACTCCAGTTTCAGTGTGAAGCTTCCAATTTCAATGGAGACCAGGTATATTATTATTTTCCTCCCAGAATTATTAATTACACTTAATTAATTATTAATTGTTGCAATTAAAATGTAAAGATCAATAGACAGAATGAAACAATCTAGACAACACTGGTCATCACACCATGCCTGAAATGTTCTCCTGAGTTCAGTTCAGACAGTACTCAAAGTTGTAAGCCCACAGTGGGAAGAGGTACTAAACTCTTCTTAGGAGCTGTCTTGGGCATACATCAGGTTTGCTGATGTAAGCCCAGAGTAGCTTTACTAAAATTGCATGTACAAACTTAAATAGAAACTGTTCCAATGAAACACATATGTTTTTATTTCTGACACCTTTCCTTATCCATTAAGACTGGTACACTAGTGAAGTCTTGAATGCCAGAGAGAACCAGATACTAGAGAAGAAAATTATGTTCTAATTGGACTGAAATATTCTAAATACGTTTATATGTTATTTTTCTCAAAGACAATTTTGACTTACTGATTTTTCCTGTCGTTTTAAACAGACAAGTTAAAGGCTCTGGTCTGATTTTTCTCTCACTTTTTTTTTTTTTAAGAACTATAAAGTTCTGATTATATTTGCCAACTTTATAATCTGATTTCATTCAAGGTAACTTTACTAAAGCTCCCTTGTCTACATACTCCACACAGTATTCCTAGATGAGAAAATATCTGTATATTGTGAAACTGTTATCATGATCTTCCAAGCTACAAGAATTAAGTATATATAACCAAAGCTGAATTTAGAAATGCAAGTCACATCCATGAAGGAGGAATGTCTTTTAACAGTAATCCATGTAGAGCTCTATGTGGAGGTTGCCTTTGCCACAGATACCCAGAGCTCATATTACCAGAAACATACACAAAGTTTTCTAAACTCTGGTCCTGATTATTCTACTTTTCACAATGTTTTAAATTGTGTTAGCCTGGGACCTCTTTTCAAGCAGGAAGCCAAACAGAAGTAAAAAGTAAATACAAGGGAGCACATTGCTGTGTTAAATAGTCTTGAAATGACTGCTTGTCTCCCACAGCACTGTACCTGACCAAGTACTGCAAAGCATCAAGCTTTTGCTGCCTCAGAGAGAAGCTCAAACTTGACTTTTGGCCTCGAACAATCTGAACTGTTCTGCTTGTCACTTAGGAAGTGACAGGGCCTGAAACATCCCTCTTCTGCATTAGTCTAAACACTGCCAGAATTTTAGGCATTCCTGACTTTTTTTTTTTTTAATAAGCCTGTGTGCTTTTTAATAAGTCTGTGTGATTTTTTTTTAAAGACTTTTCTGCAAATTACAGCTTGTTTTAGCCTAAACACAACTACCTGCATATATGGCATCTTTTTCAGAAGGCTGGTGTACAGTATTCTAATGACAGTGTAACTGTATTGCATTTTCTTGTGATTAAAATGTCTGATTCATACCAACTCTTTTTGTATCTCAGGGGGGTGATCACCAATGCAGGAGGAGCTGTAAGGGTACAGACTCTACCAGGACAGGAAAACTACCCTGCTGTAAATGCCAATGGGATCCAGTCTCAGGTGCTCTCTAGATGGGCTTCATCTTTCTCAGTGACTTGTAGGTGGATCACATTTACTATTTTGCAAACTGTATTTGAAATATTGATAGAACTGTAGGAAACTTCTTCAGTGCTCCATGCAGAAACAAATGTGATTGCTGATGTGTAGTAACCAAAGTTTTCACTTCTAATTCATTATTTTACCTTCATTTTTCAACAGCTTCCTAAAGAAGAACTATTCCAGCTAGACTAGCTAGTCTGTAGCAGAAGCTGATCCATAAAAATGGATCCATTATTTAGAATATAATGACTTGATAGCATGCAGTTGACAGTTCCATGACAGTTTAAGCTGATCAAAGTCAGTGCTTTAATCCTGACAGTACAGTCTGGTCCTCCTACTACTTCCAGTCATATAGTTTTATTCCTTCCCTTCCCCTGCCTGCAATCGTGCAGGCATTAGCACTTGTCAGGCCTTTCAAACACCTTGTGCAGTGTTGCCTGCAAGGAGAACACTGACTCTCCAAAAAGTATCAGTGATGTCAATTTATATGTGACGTGTGGGCATTAAGCTACACTGTGACACAGTGGTTTTTTCCCAGGAGTTTTTATCACATAGTTGAGATAGTGTGCCCAGTTGCAAACTAGTTGTCATGCCTTGCTGCTCAGGTGAGGTTAAACTCCCCTTATAAAATCATATGCAAAAGAATACTGGTTGCATATGTTGTTATGGATTCAAAAATATTAAAGCATATGTGTTTTCTGGTATAATCTTTCAAAACCCTAAGACACTAGTAATCCTCCTATAGTGCCCACTGCAAGTTAATAGCTAAGAACTTGGAATCACAGGTGCTTTTGGGAAAGGGTGAAGGTGAAATCCAGATCTCCAGATCAGTCCTTACTTTATCTGCTGGAAATAATGGCTACTATGGCTCAAAATCTCTCACTAAATAAGTATGCTGTAATTACTCATCAGCTGCTGTTATTTCAAATGCAGAAATTAATTACCTGTAAAACAAGTAGTGCAGTACTGGTTTACACCAAAGGTTTGTCTAGGCTCCCAGAGTAGCTAATGGCAGAGTAGCTAACTGCAGAAAGGTTATTGGAAATAGAATATTCTTCAAGCACTTGTAATTTCAGTTAAATGCACCAACATACATTCTGTAAATATATTCTTATTTTAGCAGCTCCCAAGGACACAGCACTTGAAGCAGTCGGACGATCAGTGTCGACAGCACGTCCTTCTACAGGTATGAGATCTCCACAACAAGGGAAGCATCTTGTGGTATGATGTGCTGTAGTGTGTGGATCCTTGGCCAAAACTACATGTTTCATATGATTCATTTATTTTTAAAGAAGAAAACATACAATACCTGGTTTTGCAGTGTATCTTTAATCAGAAAAAAGAACCATATGTAATCTTGGAGATTGATTCTGATTTCACTCGTGTTCATGTAAATGAAAAAACAACTTGAATGAATTTGAAAAAGTACACATAGATCAAGGTAAGGGTTCATGAGCTCATGGGATATTCATTCTTTTTAAGTAACAGAGAAGAAAGAGATAATGCATTCCTTCTTACAGAACTGCTCAACAGCTGAGTGCTGTGAGGACGTGTGTAGCAAAAATTAAGTTACATGAATTTCGCCATAGCAAATGCTGCCTTAAAAGGCTAGGTCAGTATTTATGAAGGTTAGAGTTATATAAATACTGGATTTGGATGGTTTTTTGTGAATAGATCATTTACTTTACAGTTTAAGTCATGGTTTGCTTCCAAACCATTATACATCAGAATTGCTAACTGAGAAATAGTAACACTCAGGAAGGTAAGATACAGAAATCCACCCTGCTTTGCACGATTCAGGAATCAGTCAGGCAGGTGTAGAAAGGAAGATTAAGCTCTTTCATTTGAAAAAGAATATTTTCCAAGGAGCAAAGCAGTCTAGTGCAAGTTTAATAACTAAACTGATTGACAGTTCCTACTGCAGACAGATTGCACTGTAATTTTTGGAGTCTGAGCTTTTTCTGGTTTACCTCAGTCTATTCATCATCTTGTTATTAAATGATCCATGCTGTTTTCTTCACTGAAGGTAAAAGACCTAAGAAGACTCTTGATAAAAAAGCAGGAAACAAAGGTAAGAATACACAGATTTACCTTTCGCAAAGCAAAATCCTAATATTTATTTGACGTTAACAAGTCCAATTATTTTGGATGTTCACAGACTGTAAAGCTGATGTTGCTTTTCTCATTGATGGAAGTTACAACATTGGCCAGCGCAGGTTTAATTTGCAGAAAAACTTTGTTGGAAAAGTAGCTGTAATGTTGGGAATTGGAACAGAAGGGCCTCATGTTGGAGTCGTACAGGCCAGGTAAGAACAGATCTATACAAAATATAACCAAGTGATTGATAAATCAGTTAATGTATTACTTCCTATTTTGCAGAACAATATCACTCAATAATGGTTGATGAATAACAAGAGAAAGCAAACTCTTTTGAGCTGTAGCTACACTGAGGTGTCCATGTGAGAGGACATGACAAATTTGAACATCTGTCTCTGTATTTGATATTTGGGTAGAGAGAGCAGCTGGACTTCTCCCAGCTCCTCTGCTGCTGTCAGCTTTGTAACTCCTCATAGTGGAACAGCAGAAAACACCTTTCAAAAGAGAGATGGCTCTTCTTAAAAACTGCAGAGAGAAGTGTCCCAAATGGATATCTACATGTAAAAAAAAAAAACACCTGCTTTTGTCAACCTATAGATTACTACAGCTAATATTTTCAAATTTTAACTGGTCACTTTTTTGTTTAGAGACAGTTCAGAGAATCTATACTATGTAAGTTCTCAGAGTGTAGTCTAAAAGTCACTGCAACATCCAGTACATTGGTAGAAGGTTTTTTTGAGCCACAGCTTAGTTTGCTAATGTTCAGCAACTGCAGTTTTCCAAAGTGTAACCACTTTGGCTATGGCATCTAGAAAAAAGGAAGCACAAAGAACTTGCTTGTTATCAAAATTAACTCATTCCAAGAAGATGAAGCATCTGCCAGATAAACACAGGATTTCTCTAACACATCTTTCATCACTGAAGTATGTTCCTCTCCCTGCCTTTAGACAACTGTAGAGCAGATAGATGTCTGAGTCTGATTTAATGACCTAGACTTGCTGTTACAGTCGCTAGAAAGAAAGGCCACATTGGTTGCACAACCCATCTGAACTGCTTTGCATACCTCTTTTAGGATGGGATGAATTCCATCCTGAAAAATCCAGGTTCTGTCCACTGTAGACATCAAAAGCTAAGGGAAATGAACTCCACTCATGCTGTCCTGGGTTTATATACTGTAAGGTGAGGACCAATTCATGGAGGAAATAAACAGTTTAGCACCTTGAACATTCAACTCTTCATTAGAAATTAATCTTCATAGTTCAAAATGTACCATTTTAACAGTTAACAAAACCCTTGGCACAAGGGTTCATTCTAGTGATTCTGATGCAGAATTGAGCCATGTGTTCATAGCAGCAGCTCTTTGGCTTGCAGGTGTTTATCATTCTTCCCTTTGCTTGGCAAAAATAACTTCATTTCTTTTTGTTTCTGCTGTAAACCAAAAGTGAAATCTGAAAACAGCACAGTAAAAATGTTTCACGTTTTACGTGGAGTCAGGAGCTAGCATACCTTAAAACTTCTCAAATTAAGTAACTCAAACTGCATTTTGCAGGAATTTTTTATAAAGAAGCTACTTCTCATACAAATAGTAGAAAACCTGCCAATTTTTAATTACACAAATGCATTTAGTTTAACATCGAGCATGTTTGGAGTTTTTTCTTCATGCATTTTCAACCTAATGTTTTCAGCTGGTTGTTAAGCATAAGAATCAAACTGTTATTAATTTACCCATTCAGTTAGATAATTCCTCTTGCTAATGATTGTGAGACTTACTAAGCAAGGAGCATACTTCTATTTTAGTAATTAAAATACAGAGAAGAATATGTGTTACCAAGAGCAAAATTATTCCAAGTGTGTCTTAGCTTGCTAATGCCACAGCGATATGAAAAGTGAACTACAAACCTTATCACTTTATTTTATTTTTCCACAGTGAACATCCAAAAATTGAATTCTATCTGAAAAACTTCACTGCTGCAAAAGAAGTTTTATTTGCCATAAAGGAACTAGGGTTCAGGGGAGGCAATTCGAATACAGGTGAATTCATACTTCCTCTGAAATAGATATTATTTCTTCATTTATTTTATATATATATATATATGTGTGTGTGTGTGTGTGTGTGTATTGAAGTTCTTATACTTCAGATAGGTACGAAAGTATTTTAAGTGCCACACTTGTCTTAAACAGATTCAATGTTTTTGTACTAGAATGTGGCCACATCTTACAGTTCATTTCCAGGAGTAAGGGCTGCTTAGTGCAGACATTATTAGAGTAGTAATGTAAATATCATTATCTGTGTTTAAACAGTTATTGACTTTTCACTAGTAACAGCCTCATAAAAGGCTTATTGTTTCTTTCTTGTTGGATGGCTAATTAAAGAGATAGAATAAACATGAAGTTTATTCGTGGAGGAGAGAATTGGAAGGATAAACGTGAGAAATTTCATAGATTGGGATAAAGACAATTTAATAGCAAAAGCCACACACACAAGCAAAGCAAAACAAGGAATCCATTCACCATGTCCTGTGGGCAGGCAGGTGTTCAGCCATCCCTTGGAAAGCAGGGCTCCAGCACATGTAACAGTTCTCACCATCACTCTGAATGTGCCCCCTTCCCCCCCCCCGACCTTTATTTTTATTCCCCCCAGTTTTATATGCTGACCATGACACACCATATGGGATGGAATATCCCCGTGGTCAGTTGGGCTCAGCTGTCCCAGCTGTGTGCCCCTTGTGTACCTTTTCTCTGGCGGAGGGGTACAAGCAGCAGACAAGGCCTTGGCACTGTGCAAGAACTGCTCAGCAATAACAAAAACATCCCTGTATTATCAACACTGTTGTCCACAGAAATCCAAAACACAGTCCCCTGCTAGCTACTCTGAAGAAAATTAATTATGCCATCCAAAACCAGCCAAATGACGAAACTGAGCTCTAAGTACATTGTATTTCACAAGCTAAATTTAGGGAGCTCCTGAACTGTCTTCCTCCCAATACATTCAGCAAGCACTAATATATCTACTTCTAATACAAAACTAGACTCAAGGTAAGAAAGAATAATCAGTGAATTCTTCCTTGTTTATCTGTAGGTTTTGTTGTTTTGTTTTGTTTTGGGGTGGTTGGTTTTTAGCTTAGAAATTGCTCAAGCTTCATTGTTATCAAATTTCCTAGGACACCATTTCAGTTCTAGGCCGGATTAGACCTGTAATCATAGCACAAATCCTGCACTATTCCAGATAGGAAATTGGTACCAAAACATATCATCATTGTATACATTATTTCTTCATATTCTTTTTCTGTTCAAAACAAGGGAAGGCTTTGAAGCACACAGCTCAGAAATTCTTCTCTCTGGAAAATGGAGCACGGAAAGGAATTCCCAAGATCATTGTGGTGTTTCTGGATGGCTGGCCCTCAGATGATCTAGAAGAAGCTGGCATAGTGGCCAGAGAATTTGGAGTCAATGTATTCATTGTAACTGTAGCAAAACCCACAACAGAGGAGCTGGGAATGGTACAAGACATTGGTTTTGTTGACAAAGTAAGAAAAATAACATTATTTGGTTTTCAGTGATGAATATAGTTCTGGAGAATTTACACTAAAATTCTAATGAACTAATATATGTACATACAATAACTTACATAGATATAAAAATAGTCTCTCAAACCAGTCAATGACATTATGCCTGATTGTGAGTGACTTAAAAGAATGACACTGAGAGGGTTAAAGAAACACTGGAGGGTTTTTCCCTGCTAAAAGGGCCACACAAAGGTAGCACTGTCCTCCCAGTTCAGAGTGTTGGCCAAATTGTAGTTCCTGGACTTTGTAATTGCATGAATACTCTCAGGGCAGGAAATTCCTCTATCTCAGGTATGGTTAAATATGCCAAAGCAATGAAATGTTGATACAATATATTCCCTCTCCTGAAATGGCAGACAGGGAGCCCTGTCTTTCCATACCTGCTCTGAAGATATTTACTTATTTTCACTACAAAGAGGAGAGAATATATGGAAAAAACATATCCTAGCAAGTTTAAGTACAAGACTTTCATCTTTGGTGCAGAGTTTTGGATTCTGTTCTGTTTCAGTTAGAGCAGGAATTCAGACACAGATCACCTACTCTCACATGAGCTTTCTGATCACTAGGTCTTTACTTACTCAGCAGTGAGAAGATCACTCATTTTCCACAGGGAGGTCTTACATGTCTAATTTCAGCAGAAATGGCATGAGCAGAATGAAGCACTACAGCTCTTCTGCTTCTAGGTATAAGATAGCTAGCTGCTCATCCCAGAGGTATTGCAGGCAGGTCCAGTTAGGTACCTACAGAAGCATCACAGAATGGTTTGGGTTGGAAAGGACCTTGAAGATCATCCAGTTCCCTCCCCCTTGCCAAGGGCAGGGATGCCACCCACTAGACCAGGTAACTGAGGTTTGGCCTTGAACACTCCCACAACTAGTTTGGGCAAACTGTTCCAGTGCCTCATCACTGTCACAGTAAAGAATTTCTTCTTAACATCTAATTAATCTAAATCTCCTTTTTAATTTAAAACCATCCCCACCTTGTCATATCACTGTCTGTTCCTGTAAAGACACAGAAAGACATGACCACTTAGTGGCTGAGGCGTGCCCTCTCCCTTTGCATTTTGATCTTACCCAAATTAGTTTTCAAACTTTGGAGAGCTGATTTTAATTTTAACCCTTTCTTAGTTACCTTATACTTTACATGCATCTTATCAAAGCTAGGGGAAAAGAAACTTTACTTTGAGTGACCTGGAGCTGTGTTTCTACCCAACTCTATGTCTGTGTTTATGATACAGTATAGATTAAAAATATAAAGGTCTTATCAAGTTTCAAGGGAAAACACAGAGGCTAATTGTCAGTGGATAAGCGAAAATAGAGAACTTTCAATCCTTTGGTATTCAGTATCATGACTTCACACTTATGAAACATGATTAAAATTTTCATTTCACAAATTAGTGAGTTGGAAAGAACCCATGAGGACCACTGAATCCAACTCACTGAGTGAACATTCCATACAGGGGTCAAACCTGCAACCTTGGCATTCTTAGCACCGTGCTCTAACCAAATGAGCCAATCTCAGAGTTGTTATAGTTCTTGTGAATAAAGCTAAAGTATTTGAAATCTCCAGAACATGGGGGGCAGGAGTGGCATGATTACTGGATAAAATAAGCTTTATTGCAGCTTTCACTGATTTCAACTGCAGATATTTGCTCTCAATTTCTTTAAAGACAAGCAAGCAAAAAAAGCCACCTCAAGCTCCCACCGTGAGACTCCACTAACCTGCCTTTGAAAGAAAAATCATAGCTGTCTGCTTATTATCCATCCAACTGCTCTGTCAGCCTTCACCCATTGACTTTTTGTTTTCTAACAGGCTGTCTGTCGAACCAATGGCTTCTTCTCTTACCAAATGCCCACCTGGTTTGGTACTACTAAATACGTAAAGCCTCTTGTCCAAAAGCTGTGTTCCCATGAGCAGATGTTGTGTAGCAAGACATGCTACAATTCCATCAACATCGCGTTCCTGATCGATGGCTCCAGCAGCGTCGGGGAGAGCAACTTCCGCCTCATGCTCGACTTCGTTAGCAACGTGGCCAAGGCGTTTGAGATCTCTGACATCGGCTCCAAGGTGGCAGCTGTGCAGTTCACATATGACCAGCGCACTGAGTTTGGCTTCACAGACCACATCACTAAGGAGAAGGTGCTCTCAGCCATCCGCAGCATCCGCTACATGAGCGGCGGCACTGCCACTGGTGATGCCATCTCTTTCACAACCAGAAATGTGTTCGGGCCAGTGAAAGATGGACCTAACAAAAATTTCCTCATTGTTCTGACTGATGGTCAGTCTTATGATGATGTTAGAGGACCTGCTGCAGCTGCACAAAAAGCAGGTAAATTACGTATTTTTAAAAGCAGAGCAAGTTTATCCACCCTGTTTCTGCCCTATTGCAAATGTTAAGATTTAAAAGTTTGCAAAAGATCATACCTGCTTTGAATTCAGTTTTCCATTAGGATGAAAAGAACCCAACAACCAGTATTATGGAGCCAGGTAGGAGTAGATTCACTTATGGCAGCTTAGGGAACAACACACATCCAATCTTATTAGTGAAATTCCATCATCATCTAGGAAAGCAATAAACAGTTTTGGCCAAAAAGCTCATTGGGCTGAAGATGCTTGAAAACACTAAGCATACACAAAGGAATCAAATTCATTTTCAAAGTAAGTTTACACAGTGTCACTTGTGTTTCAAGACTGACATTGTGACTGCTCTATTCACGTATGGCACTACAAAAACACCTAAGACACTAGCTCTTACAATACCTCTTATTTCCGTCAGGATTGTACCTGAGACAAATCTTCTAAACCCTGATATTTAGTGGCTGTATCTAATTATCTTGGACAGACTGCAGATACTGAAACACATTTTTCAAATCCAGATTAATTAATGAATGTAGAAATGGCTGCTTTTTTTGTATCTACAGGCAAAATGGTCTAAACTACTTTGTTTGGGTTTTTCTTTTCCTTTTGTAGGAATAACAGTCTTCTCTGTTGGGGTTGCCTGGGCACCTCTGGATGATCTGAAAGACATGGCTTCTCAACCAAGAGAGTCTCATACTTTCTTCACCAGGGAGTTCACAGGATTGGAGCAGATGGTTCCTGATATTATTAGAAGCATCTGTAAAGATTTTTTGGACTCTAAACAATAAAGCAAAAATCTGGTGTTCACTATTACTACTTTGAAACTAAAAATCACGAAATTGAAATGGTCCCTCTAAAGTATAGGTGTTTTATTCTTATATATACTATCATGATACATAGGAAGAAGGGCTACTTCTTGTTTCTGTAATCAGTCAAGGATTCTTGTGAGCTTGTTAGAAGTTGTACTTGATACTGAAGTGCAGAATTTGGCCAACAGCTAATATTTTCAATAGGTATATAGTATCCCAAGGTTTAAAGCTATGCATATCATGCATTTAAGGATAACAGATATCCAAAGGAAATAATACACATCTGATTTTCTGCCACTTGCTAGATATCTTCTTATGAGCTAAAAATATTATTAAGACAAGGTACTATCTTCTGTGAGCCTTCTGGAGCTTACTATTCTGTATCTTTACAAGGAGTTCTACTGGTAACATGAAGTACTTTCAGCGCTCTGGTTGCACAACCTCCATTATTGCCAGGCAGTTTAAGAAAAGATATGACAGATTGTAGCTAAACAGTTTATTTTTACTACTTGGAGTTTTGCTATTGTGAATGATACTGCCATCTGGGTGGCAAAATTTACATCAAAAGTAATTTAACTTCTGCACACAGATTTCTGTGATTCTATTTGGTTGGTTCTTTTGGCACAGATTTTGAAAGGTATTTAAGGCACAGTAGTTCTTTGAGGATCTGGATCCTAACATATTAGCAGCTCCTACTGCTCCCTGCACCACCGAAGTCAACAGTGATATTCCAAATATAACTGACAACCGGATATTTCCTGTCTACTGCCTTGCACTGTCTTGATTTAAAAAGTTTTTATTGGCTAGACAGTTAAAGACAGGAATCTTGGGCCAAGAGATTAAATTAGACCACACAATGGGGACTGAAAGCATTCAAATTCAAATCCAAAGGTATCTCAAACATTGAAACCTAGCTGATTTATATCAGATTACATGGTTAGAAAAGAGTAGGCACACATGAACTGGGATTTAGTAGTGCACAGAATAACAATCTCAAAATGGTAGTAAAAACATCTTCATAGATGTGTAAGGTTTTCTGAAGATGAAAGAATAGCCTTCTTAAAAAAAGGCTTTAAGTCTATTACGTACCTAGTAATGTTGATATATTTGTACACACACGTGGTTAAAATGATGCAATATTCACAGTGTTATTCCAGATTCCTGGTTTGAATAACATACTTCAAGTATTCTTTAAAAAATTGGGGGTTTTGCAAGTAAAATGTGTATTAGAAAACAAAGCAGCACTTTCTGGGGTTTCCCTTTTTTCCTCTCCCCCACTATTAACTGTAAAATTTCTGGGAGTTCAGGAGTGGCACAGAAGGGACTGTATTCATCAGGCTTTTGCTATGCATTTTTTAATAAATTATAACTGACTATATATTACTCTAAACATGAATGACAAAGATGCCTTGTATTTTTCTAGTAATTGTTATCCTTAATTTTGTTATGTCTTTATAGATAAGAGTATTCAGCTTTTGCTGTATAAATTCATATGCTGTATCAACTTTGTGCAAATATTTCATGCATTTAGTTTATAAACTTTTGATAGAAATACATACTGCAAGAAAACTGGAACTGCTGCTGTTTTTGTACCCCATAATAGAAAAGTCTTTTCATGACAAACCTCATGTAGTACAGCTTGAGTAACTTAGTATGTGATGCTTCCTAACTTTCTGTATTATGTTAAATCCCAAATCATCCTCAAATAGCAGAGGCACTATTTATATACATATTTTGAATGAGTCAATGTCAAAGTTTTAGTTCTAGTTCATCATAGGTACAATCCTAGTTAAATCTTCTGAATAGAAACTGTATGCTAGCTAATAGAAGCATATTTTCCCTCCTACTTTGTCTTTACTATTGCAAAGAAACAGGCAGCTTTAACTCATGTCATTCATCAAAACAACAAAACAGGCTTGACCCCTGTCCACATATTTCCATTTCACAGGAATGGTGATGCCATGTTACTTGCACCCTTCACAGAGTCCTGTTACTCTCAAGTAGGAAGTGAACACAGAAAATACTCTTTAAAACAAACAGTGTTTATGTGTCAACAAGCATTTGTGAGCACAATTTCTATCTAGGAAAAGGTTTGGTGGGATATAGATAAAAGGATTGAGACCTGGTGAGATATAGAGGCAGGGCGGAAAGGACATAAACTATGCTGTAAGTAGAAGGTAAATTTGGAGGAAAAGCAAGGTAGAGGGTAGTAAACATGATTTGAAACTCTGGTCTGGGTAAGTAGACAAGTAAAGCCACAGACAAGGAGTCAATTTTATACTGCTGGACCAAGCAGTACAAAGCAGCCACCATCAGTCATGAAAATTCCGTTTGGGAAAACTGCTGCAGCTTTACGGCTGTCAGGGGATATAGTCTGCAGGGGATTGATTCTGTTCTCTAGTGAGACTGATGAAAACCATTGTGAAGGGGCTGGACCACATCATCTTTAAAAGTTCTCTTCCAGCCCAAAGGTGCTCTTTCTCTGAACAGCACTCACAGGGCTCAGGGGAGCTCAGATTTGAAACCCCACTGCTGATGACACACCACTGCACATAAAAAAATTAAGATTCCTTCACTTAGTAGGAAATTCTGATCTTAGAGGCTTAAGTACTTCCTGCAACTCCCATTGAGCTGTTTTGAATTTAAATAGTAGTTAACACAGTTCAAAACTCATCCTTCCCAGTGGAGCTCCCAGAGCAACCTAAATTTGCAAAGTTCTATTAACGTGCTGTTCTAAATAAATTGAAATTACTTTTTGTACTCTGATAACTTGCAGGAAGGGCTACAACCTCCAGCCATTGGCTGGGACATACACTTGAGCACTCCAGTGACCACTGCCAGAAGACCAAGGAAGACATCAAATCTGTTTCTTAGTTTCCTGGGTAAATTCTCCACTCACAGGCTATTCTATAACTGCAAGGAGCACACAGCTTCCTTTGTCATTGGCAGTAAATCTTCCTCAGTCCTGGAGGGAAACTCAGGCCAGAGTCTCTGATTCTGGTCACAAATTATTTTGCACCTTGCACAAATCTTAGGCATTTAGGTCCTCTCTTTATGATCAATCACCTTGTATATACATATCTTGATGGCATGACTCTTTCTAGCTATAGACTTGCCTGACATGTGCAGTTTATCAGAAAAGTAGGTAAACAGTCCAGGTACTCACTGGGGGTCAGTAAACTGCAGAGGAGTCCTTCATACAGCCAGATACACCCTGCAACCCTGCAGCAAAAGTCTTCTATATTCCATCCTCAAACAGAGTGCAAGAACAGGTCTCAGAAATTACTGACCTTTATTACTGTTTGTGAAACTATTAATATTGAACCAGCAAGGAACAAGAAAGATCCACAAGAAAGACCATCCTAACATTCTTAAGAGAAAACAGTCACTTTAAAAGTATTTACTTTATTGGCATTGCTTTTAAAAGACAAAGAGCTATGCAGAAACGAGCCAAAAAAACATTTGAACCAAAAGCCAACAACTGTAATTCTCTACAACTTATAAAGCAATTTTAAAGTGGGAAGAAAGAACAGGGGTGTTGTGTTTGGCATGTAAGCACTATAGTTTCATCAGAACAGTAGATTCCCCCATAAATTTTTTTATTTCCATTTGCCTTTCATATTAGTGTTGACACACAAGCATTCACTTCCATGAAATATGGCCCCATACAATACAGGTATTTTATTTTCACTTTGCCTATTCTGAAGAAGTGGAGACAAGGCTTAAACCCAAGACATAGTAAGTTACTTCTGATGGGGCAACTCTCAATATCACCTCGCTCCACAATCTTGTCAGCACTTTCCTTCCTTTCACTAGGCTGAAGTCAGCTCCAGAAAGCATCAAAGCCACAAAAATCACAGAAAATTTCACTGTTGCAGGCAAGTGACACAGAAGGCCTGAGCACATTGTCAAAGGTGATGCAACTTTTATTTTAAACAAACCGTGTGGAAACTGGGGAGGTAGATGCCCCAGTGAAGAAAAATCTTAACTGACTGGCTTCAATTTGGTCCTGGGACAGCAAACCTAAATGGTGTTTTTGAGAAGTGCAAGCTGAATGTGGCTGAATAGCTTGTGATCAACTGTCATCCAAATATATGGAAACTTCCAGTGAACAGTTTATAATTTAAATATGAGCAACTTTCCAGTTATATATGTCTATCAGCTGCAGCACACATTCTTTTGCCCTCCTTGGCTTCAACAAGAATTTTGCCTTTAGCTTCAGCTGAAGGAAGAATAGGTCCTGAAAAATTGTTGTCTATGATTAAATCCAAGGCCTTAATCTCTGCTTTGAAGCAAATGCCCACTTTAATCTCATTAGGATCAAAATTTCCTTTTCTTTCAAACAATCAAGTCTGGTTAGTGAAGTGTCCTTGATTATAAGCTGCTTTCATTAAGTGAAGGGTCTTTATTGTCTTATTACTTTAAAATTAGTTTACATTCATCTGCATCTACATACAAATGATTACTGTGTCCTCACTATTTTTCTCTTCTTTCCACAACCAGAGCCTGTAAACACCAGCAGGCTCAAGATAATGAAGGGAAGGAGCCTGCCTTGGCCAGTTTGTTTACTGCAGCCCCAGGAGCAGGTAGCATTGCTGCCTCCCAGCTGCCAGGAAGCCAAACCTCCCGCTGAGGGCACTCTCCTGGGAGCCAGGTGCTGTCAGTTTGGATATGCCCTCAGCCTCAGGGTAAAACTGAACCTACAGCTGAACCTCACACTGGGCCAGTTCCCAAGACACCAGCATACGAATCCTGCATTGCTGTTTTTGCTAACTAAACTTGTGCAGCCTTTGCTAAGGTCAGATACTGCCTTTACTACTTGACAGCAGTCAGAGTGCAGCAGAATGTAAGCAAAGGGATAAGAACTATTTTTCCGCCCTGGTGGATGTGATCAGATTACAAATATGATAAACAATTATCTTCCAAAGAATACAAGTTAGAGACAACAACAAGTCAAAAGACTGAAAAAAGACTAGCAAGATTTAGGAAAATAGTTTAAATTAGATGGGAAAATCACAAAAATTACTTACTAACTTAGCGCTAATTTTAAATTTTGTAAAGTTCCAAATCAAGCAAACTATATAATAGTTTTTTTTTCCAAATCAAAAACAAATTCACAAGTATGTAGTTTCTGAAATTCTCTGACACTTATCCTTGGGTATTTTAATAATGTACTACTTGTTTAGACAAGGAAGACGGGGAAAAAACAGCTTTCTCCCATCTAAACACTCTAAACGAGGTGAGGTGCACCAATCTGTCCTGTTGAACTAATGCTGGGAGGAGTAGGAGCCAGTTCAGAAAGAGAACTGTCAGGCACAGCATGCTGGTAGCAAATGTATCAACAAGGATTTTACTCCCTAAGGGTCAGATGTGCTCAAATATAAACAGAGACTAGACTAACACACAAATAGAAAAAGGTGATCATGATCAGTTACTTCTGTAAGCCCAAGTATTTGCCAAAAAAAGGTTTCTGATGGAATATAATGCATATGCACCACAGAAACGGCCAGGTGTTAGGTCACTCAGCAGAAAGTATTTCCAGCATCTAAGAAGTTCTGTACAGCAACTGTTGGCTAAATCCTCTTAAGAGAAAACTATACTTTGTAAGAGTAGCAGTCAGTCACCTTGGTTATCTAAGGCAATAGTCAAAGCAGCAAATTCAGGTAACTAATGTACAGCTCCTGTTTTTGCAAACTTCTACCCCAGCAATGAGGTTCTGCAAGTATTTTAAGACTTGCTGTTACTAAGATGCAGTAGTATTTTTAAGCAACACCAAAAAACTCCAGCTGAATAATCCAGGGAAAACCTCTGGCTACCAACCAGTCCCCCAAAAGTAGCAGGCACATAAGAGTGCTATGATTCAGTCTTTGGCATACCAGCACTGCATGCAGAGCATCTGCAGGCCCTTCTAAGAGCTGCTTTTAACCTCCTGCCACCAACATTTGCAGCTGCCCACACTCTTCTCCCAAAGGTCCGATACTTCCCATCAGCTGAGCTGCACCAGTCTGCTCTGCACACCAAGGACCCTCATCCATGCCTCCCTGCCTGCTGCACACAGGATGTTTTAGCAATAGAGCTAACAGGTTGGAATGCTTTTCAGAGAAGGGAGATGCTACATCTGCATGATGCTCTTTATTCCCACTGAATTGTAAACCTCACAAGACCTTCGATGCAAGATGCCCCTAATCAAATTAAAAACTTTCCCCTTAGAAAGAAAAAAAGGTCACGTTAGTTAAAAAACAATTCAAAATCAAGAAACCCACCTGTCTCAAGATAATAAAGAGCAACTGGAAAGACACCTGAAACAACAGGAAAAAAACCTGCTAAACAAGACTTCCAGAGCATCTAGATGACTTATGTGGGAGGCCATTAAAATACCATAAGGGAAGAGGGAGGCCTAAAAACAAAGCATGTTGGTTTACATTATCAACTCAGAGTTTGATTCTATGCTAAAATTAGAAAACAAAGTAATACATATTTAGGACATTTTAAAGTTTTTGTAGCTTGAACTATTAAACACATTAACAGATTTAAAAAATAAGTCTACATTGGACTCAAGGGTGTGAATTCTCCAAGTTTCAACAGAGCAAGTATTAAATATGGAACTTAAACCTTCTTCATGCTCACCTCAGAAGTAGCATTTCAAAACAATTCTGGAGCCTCCTGCTTTTTTTTTCCTTTTAAAGAAGTTCTTAAAACCAGGACATAAAATACATGTGTGCATTTATATTTACACACATACATGCACTGTGTGGGCACCAAGCTGAGTGGTGCTGTTGACACACCTGAGGGAGGGGATGCCATCCAGAGGGACCTGGACAAGCTCAACAAGTGGGCACATGGGAATTTCATGAAGTTTATAAGACCAAGTGCAAGGTGCTGGTCAAGAGCAGCCCTGCAGAGAAGGACTTGGGGGTGCTGGTGGGTGAGAGGGTGGACATGACCCAGCAATGTGTACCTGCAACCCAGAAAGCCAAACGTGTCCTGGGCTGCATCCAAAGCAGTGTGGCCAGGAGGTTGAGAGAGAGGATTCTGCCCCTCTACTCTGCTCTGGTGAGAGCCCACCTGGAGTGCTGCATCCAGCTCTGGGGTCCTCAGCACAGGAAGGACATTGACCTACTGGAGTGAATCCAGAGTAGGGCCGCACGATGATCAGAGCACCTCTCTTGTGAGGAACGACTCAGAGTGTTGGGTTTGTTCAGCCTGGGAAAGAGAAGGCTTGAAGGTGACCTAATTGAGGCCTTCCAGTAGCTGAAGGAGCTTACAGGAAAGATGGAGATTTATTACAAGGGCATGTAGTGATAGGAGAAGGAATGTTCAAGGCCAGGCTGGAAGAAGCAGCAAGGTGGGAAACAAATGTTCTTTAATGTCCAAGCCTTTCTACGATTCTAAGAAAGGAAACAGAATTAAAATTAAAAGTCAGTCATATTTTCACACCATGTACTCTATGTGTGAGGAAAAAAAGCTATACTCATTTTCCCAGGATTTCTGTAGACCACCCCAACCATGTGTTTAGCATCCCTGCAAAATACCAGTAGCTCAACTGTTGTTTGAGATTACTTTTTTATGTAGAAGAAATAGAAGTTAGCACTGTGACCAAGAGGCTTTCCACTGATTTGAGATGGAAGTGCTAGAGCAGAGTGTCATCAGTTTTAAAATAAATCAAAGCACACAGTAACAACAGCATGCCTGGACAGAGTGTGCTGTCATGGACAGTCCTTGGGAACGTAGCCTAAAGCCCATAGAGATTTTCCACGTGGAAAACCTACCAATTTTCTCCTGCCAAATAAATTCTTGCTTAGTATTTCCAAGTTAGGGAAGGTTCTTAACCAGGACTTGCTACACCCTTTTCATACATATTTGCTATTTATGTAAATAAGAGGCTGGACTAGAGTCACCAGTCATCTGCTTAACAGTTACTACAATAAAAAGCAAGATGGAAAGTAAGTCTGTTAACATCAATCATACCCTAAATACTAAATGTATTATTAAACACATTTAGATATCTTTCCTTTCAGGTTCTGAGCACAAGTCCCTTGGGTCTTACTTCCAAAAGAGGAGTAAGTCCTTTTATAAGTTATTTTTGCTCAATAAAACCATTTCTTTCAGCACTAAAATTTCCCCCCATCACCAGTACTACAGCTCTTCTGTTCTACAAAACCCAAAACCACAAGAAAGAGTTTTATCATGATACACACCACAAATAAACTAAGATTGTATTAGAGATCACCAATATTCAATAAGTGAAGCCTCATTACAGTATTTGAACCACTATGCATTAGTTCACTAAGATGAGCATTAAGATTTCAATTTAAAAAAAAAAGCAAATATTTTTGGTTTTATCATTTCAATTTTAATACAATTAAAAAAAAAGTAAATGTTATGCATGGTAATGTTTATTAAACAATCACATTTCATTTAAGCATTAAAATGCAGCAGTCTGGAAAAGCTGCCAGAAACAATGTTTGGCTTCAGAAAAGGCGACTATGAAATGACTTCCAATAAAATTCAAATATTCTCTTATCTGTTGATTAGTTGAATGCTTTAGACTGGAAGGAACAAAAAGTGCAAATCAGCTGAATGTTACTTTCAAAAGTAAAGTCTTAGTGTCCTACAAGCAGTTACTAAAAGGCCTCACCTCAATCTTCATGATAAAGGACAAAATTCTCCAATTCATATATAATTTACTGTAACATTTCAAGCAATGTAACATTATTACTGAAACAAAATTAATTTTAAAATATGACTGCAGTATTCTCTCTGCCACAAGCACCTCTTTTTCCTTTTTTTTCAATTCTAATTTGCTTGACATGAGATGGCATGAAATACATTCTTACTGCAAAACTTACATGGAACAATGCAGTTAAACCACTTATAGGAACATGTTCTAACTTCAGGTAACTTATACCTAAATGTACTACTTTACATGAAAATCTAGTATTCATATTGTGGCACTCTGCTTCTGCTGATACATTTTGAGCAAAGTGACACATCACAAGTGGGTAAATGTTGACCTGCAGTTTAGCCTTTTGTGCATCATCTTTATTAGAAGACTTGTAAAGAAATGGACAGACAGGTAACACCTGATATATGGGCAAATTTTAAGCATTTAGAAATTGATTTTCTTTTTTAATTCAACACAATGATTCAGTGGCAGTTTAAAGTAAAAAGAGAGTACACCCTCCTGGTTCCTAAATCACTTCAGGATGACTTCATATTCAGAGATAATGAGAACTGCTGTGATTTCCATCTTATAAAGGCTGTAAGAATGCACTAGCAATTTTCAATTTGTTCTAGTAAAAATCTTCTAAACCATTGTGGAAACATGTTCTTATATGTGGGTACTGCTGCTTGAAACTGAACAGTTGGTTGACATCCAGACAACTATTACAATTTTGCAAAAGCAAAGCCGCTTATAAGCATAATAAACAAATGGTCATTTTGCTAAAATTGAGACCTACTTTAGTAATTTGTAGAATGACACTTTCAAACTGTGCAACACAAAATAATGTAGCCAACAGTAACATACAGGTACACCATTTAATATTTATTATATGCATTTTATATACATTATTTTTCAACAGCTGTACTTTTGCTATGTGGTACAATCTTAAAAATTTGCTGATTCATAGTTTGTAAAACAGAAACCTTACAAAACTCATCAAAACTCGCAAACTGATCAGAAAAGTTTTGTGGAAGACTAGAAAAAATACTTTTTTATATTAATCATGCATTACACAAACAAAATTTTTAGTTACACCATAAACTGAAGCACATCTGAAAAATAAAATAAAAGCAGGGAATAACTAGTCAAAACACAGCAGATTTATGAATCTTGAATCAACTACTTTTGTATTCTATTTGAAATGCAAATAAAAATAACTTTCACTCCAAAGGTTCTGAAACAAGATCGGGTTTTTGGAGTCAACTCCACTCCAAGTACTTAACCAGATGAAAAAGAATTTCTTGGTTTGCAACTTTAGGATTATCAAATGTCCCATTTTCTCATCTATTTTAGACTGTTCAAAGAGTGCCATAACAGATATACAGGGCCCTTTAACACACTACATAAAAGGATATAAAGACCAACAAAAAGTGAAATAAATAACAATAGGCCATTAGCAAGATGGGTAATCCTTGATAAATAAACTCGTAAATACAGTAAGATGTACAAAATATCACATAGTGATAGGATGCCAAGATTAATTTTTTTTTTTAAAGAGTTCATTCAGGGGTGTTAACCCCTCTGTGTTTCATTTGAACACATTTTACAGTCCTTTATTTATGAAGACAGTTATGCAATGATGATGAATTAGCATCCTTAAGCAAGGACTTAGCTGAGCTGTATTAGGCAAAAAAGGGAAGAGTGTGGTTACACAGCAGCGCGTCAGTGAGATCTCTGTGTTTTAGGGTTCTATAATGCAGAAAAACATTATCAATACAATCTTGAGCACTGTTGTGACAGGCTAAATATATAAAAAGACTTATAAAAACTAGAATTTTATCCAAACATTTTGTGCAACTAATGCTAAAATATTTTAAGTTAAATTTCCTTTTCTTTAAAGCAAAATAAAAGTTTAAAAGGGGAATCTGTGGCATTCAACTGATAAACAGAAGATTACTAAGAGATGAAAAGAAAGCTACTCTTGGAGCTCACCTCCCCCCACAAGAGCACCACATTCCTAACCCTAAGGCAGCACACAGAGTCCAAAATAAAAGTCTTTTGTAAGATCAGACTCCACGTTTGCTTAAAGACACCTAAAGAACAGACATACGCTCAGTTCATATCCAGTCAAGGCTACAAATACTGGTTTTCTTTTTTGTATTTGTCCCCACCCCCCAAATACAGTAATTACAGTTAAATGAATGAGCCTGACATTGTTCAAGATGTGGTGACTTTTCACCAAGTTATACCTGCCCCACTTAAGAGCCTTCACCCAGGCAGATCAGATGTAGTGTCTTATTGGTAACCTTATAATTGATGGCAGTGACGCATTCCCTCTTTTTTGTCCAAACAGACCTGCTGCTATGATGCAGGTTTGTTCTGCTATGTCACACAAACACTTTGGCAAGGGCATCAGCTCCTGCACTGGCAATATACGCTTTTGACGGATGAAATGCTACATCATAAATTGATTCATCCAGCTTTTTCCTATGAGCTGTGATTTCTTGTACACATGTCTTGCTGTCCAAATTCCATAGCCTAATGGAACAATCATGGCCTGTTTAGGGAAAAAAACCAAACGAAAGACAAAGTTATATTTTTCAGACATTTCAGTGCATCATAAATGCAAAATTTATAGAATATATAGAATATGAAAAAACCCCTTACTTCCAGACATTAAATAGATTCCATTAGGATCTACAGCTAGACTTGTGACGGCATCCAAGTGAGCAACCATAGAATGGATCATTTTACCTAAAAGTAGAATAAACAGTGAATTTCCTGTGAAGTGTTGTTTATTTAAAAAAAAACCCCAAACCCAAAAACATTCCTATTAAATGCAGTATAGGATAGTATGTGCATTTAGATTCCAGTAGTATCTGAATGATCCTATTCCATTAGAAATCACGACGTTTCACCTGCAGACTCTTGTATGAACATAAAGGTAAATGACACACAACTCTCTCTCTGCTGGTAGCAACGACCATGAAGACCAAGCCTAAAATGACTGGGTGAGAACCTTAATTTTTAGTCTGTTAACTCTCCTAGTAACTGGCCCAGTAGGACAGTGTTGATGAAGCTTTGTAAAATGAGACCTACTGAGCCAGACCAAAGGTCCACCTATCTCTGTCATTGCTAGGAGAGATGCCATTGGTGATAAACCAGGGAGGAAAATAAAAGCAAGGCAACTCTAAGTGATACTTGCCCCAAATACTCTCCAGCTTCTAATAATTAACTGTTTGGCTATGTCACAAACCAAATTGCTAGCTCTGCATTCAACTAGGCTTACAGCATTTCTTTTCAGTGACCTCCATTCCTGGACTCGTAACAACATCTTTTAGCATCTCATAATGCTTTTTGGAAGGAATTCTGAGATATTTAGCTGCATAGAAGAACAATTAACCTCTTCTTGTTTTTAACCTATCGTCTGTTGGGGGTTAGCAACTGAACCTCAGTTCATGTGTTGAAAAAGAGAGCACATAAGTCCCTGTAAGACCATGACTAACATGCAGAAACTATATCATCTTCTTCCAGTTGTCTGCCTCCCTGAAGAATCTCAGTCTAGTTTCTAAGATTCTTTCTGAAGAAGCTAAAATTTTTCTCCTTACTCTACATATTTGTTTCTTTAAAGTAATAAATGTTAATTTCAGCACCATCATTACAATGCATTTCACGATCACAATTCAAATGGATACATTTATGGAAGGTGCAAAGGGGAAAAAATTGTCCAGCATTTTGTCTTGGAAAACAAAATCCCCAGGAACACCATTCCCCACTCTGCCTAAGACAAACATCCTTCAAACAAGGGGTTTGCACATGTGCTTACTTAAAGTGAGTTTTTCTTGACTTTTTTTTTTCCTTCCAACTCTGACAGGATAACATGTAGGAACTGACTGATAATTTCATGAATGGGAAGTTTAGGTTTGTGCTTACAATTCTTACGGCTTTGTCATGACAAACAGTGCAGTTTTCCCGAGTAGCCTTTTTTCTCCTACTATTCCATTACTACAATGAATTTAGGATTATTTCCTGTCCTAAAAGATACTAAGCAATGTTCTTCACTACTGAAAGTTTAAAAGCGTAACTGATATATGCTTAGAGTTAAAAGCATGGAAATGTTAAAGAAAGGAGGAAAACATATTCCACAAATTAGGAAAGCTCTAAATTAGACAGCTTTAATTCACAACTATCTCTGCCTGTTCATACATACAAATAAGGTTGTCTTTATCCTTACCCGTTTTGTTGTCAAAAAATTTGATGTGTCTATCTTCATGTGCTGTAATAGTTACAGGAAGTGTGGGATGACTTACTACCTTGTTAATATGATTATTTGATTGTACACCTGAAAATAAAATAAAAAAATATTCATCTGTCTTAAAGAAAGCATTAAACTTCAAATGACAGTATTTGAGCATTACAGTTTAGATTACATAGTAATTAATATCATGTAAATAATTTTTTTGGATCAATGGACTCCTTAAGAAGTAACAGCTTCTTGCTTTACAGGATGGCACTAAGTGAGGTAGTCTTTAGGCAACATACTGTAAGCTTAAAGCTGTACAAGTGTTTTACATACATGAAAGATTCTTGAGAGAGACAGGAAACGAAAAAAGTCCTGCTGGGTGGCATTTGTCAAGCAGAAACAAACTGTAGCATCTACAATATATATTTAGCACACATCATATCAAAAAATATTTAGCTTGGCTGGGGTGAAGGTAGAATCATGGAATAGTTTGGGTTGGAAAGGACACCTTCCACTATACCAACAAATCCAAATAACTGAAGTCAACCTAACCTATTAGATTCTGTCACATATCTTTAATTTCAACTTAAAGAAACAATGAACAGTTTAAAATATCTTCAGAAATCTTTAGACTACTCTTTAAAAAACACTCCCTTATCTTGATATCAAACTGGTTTAAAACTTCTTCCCTTAATCTCTGTGCTGAATTTTTCTTGATTCCATTAAGGAGTTTTCAAACTAGGAAAGGTATTGCTCCAAGTGCTATGTTTCTTCTTACTTCAATGTCAGGCTTTGCACACGACATCTGTCAGACAGCTTTCACACAGATTTGTAACCTGTGTTGAAATCTATAACTATTAAGTAAACAAGATTACTCCGAAGGGAGAAGCAAATTTTGCCCTTGCATTATTCTTTTAGATTGCATTTCGGAATGACCAGAAATTGGAGGTCTTCTGTCTGAAACACTTTCAGAGGTTCACCAAAAGAAATCTGTCCTATCTAGTTTCATCAGATACATACCCTTAGATACATACAATTACCTTCTGAAGAGCTACATCTTTCTAGAACCTTATTTGCAGCAACAGGATTTCTATATAGTTTCAAAGAAAAGTGTGAAATCCCAACCTGCGCAGAATTCTACACTGAACTATTTTGTTTAATTCACCTATTTAATTATCTTAATATCCTCCATGCCAGTGCTATAAAACCAGATATGTGGTTTAATATACAAATCAGAGAACTGTACCTTAAGAAATCTAAGCTTAGAGAACATTAATTGTTCCTTTCACTATCTCTAACTACTTTCAAATCCCACTAATCCACACTCATAAAATGGCTTAGGTTGAAGGGACCTTAAATACCATCTAGTTCCCACCCTACCTGCCACAAGTAGAAACACCTTTCTCTAGACCAGGTTGTTGGAAGGCACACCCAACCTGGCCGTGAACACTGCCCAGGGATGGGGCATCCATAACTTCTCCAGGCAACCTACTCCAGTGCCTTGCCATCCTCACAGTAAAGAATTTCTTTGTAACACTGAATCTAAACCTACTCTTCGTTTCAAGCCATTCCCCCTTGTCCTGTCACCACATGCCCTTTTAACAAGTTCCTTTCTGTGCTTCTTGGGGGGCCCTTTAGGTACCGGAAGGTCAAAATAAGGCCTCCCAAGAACCTGCTCTTCTCCAGACTGAACAATCCCAACTCTCTCAGACTGCCTTCACAAGAGAGGTGCTCCAGCTCACCTCAGTGGCCCTGCCCTGGACTCACTACAACAGACCCACATTCTTCTTATGCTGGGGGCCCCAGAGATGGATGGAGCACTCCAGGCAGCATCTCATAAGAGCAGAATAGAGGAGCTGAATCACCTTTCCATCCTGTTTGTTGCATTTATCTTTAAGCATCTTTCAAACTGAATGATGCAGAAGACAAGCAAAACTTTTTCATCTACTGCACTGTTTCAGAGGCACCAGATAACACCACAGGTACCTCATCCAAGATGGGTATTTATTATAGTAGAGCTCTACTTACCAGATTCTATTTGTGATGAAAACATTACCACTGACTGGGATGTTTCTAAATCATAGATGACTGTGCTGCCAGTGTTAAAAGATGCCACCATATGAGCAGGGTCACAACCTATAAAGTCAACTGATGTAGGTATGCCATGCTCTGGAAAGAGACAAACATAGCTTTAGAAAGAATGAACCACTTCTAAAATTTCTGACAGTTGAAACATTTAGTTTATTTTATACTCATACTTTAAAGTAGAAATTTGCTCTTTTCTTTAAAGTAATGCTACAGCACCATGATTACTTTATTAAAAGTTCTTCTTTTAGCTCTGTTACCTAGTTTGGATAAATTGAGATAATGAGCCTGGATGCATCATCAGCTGCCTCATGATTTTAAAAACCACTGCAAAAAGTTACCTTTCTCTCCATTGTAAGTGCAAATACAGGGAATTTTTTCTGGTGGGTTCCATAACCTAATAGTGCCATCTGCCGAACAAGAGAGTAAGTGATTCTTTACACCACTGTAAGCAAGACCCCAGACTGCATCTGTGTGAGCAATTAATGTGCCAGCTAGAACGTTTGGCTCTGGAAAAAAAAAGTTGAGAAATGAAACCTTTTTAGTGAAAAAATATTAAATAAGTATTTCTTGTACCTCAACATAAATTCCACATAAAAAACAGTTGTATATCCCACCTGCCCAAACAGAAAACAAAGAAACCCCCTCAAAAAAAAAAACCCTGACCAAACCAGCCAATGACAAAAAACCCCCAAACAAACCAACAAACAACTCAAACAACTATCTCCCTTTTTATGAAATTACACACTCTTGTTACCATCTCCTCTCTTACTTCTTCCTTCCAAATTCTACATCTTACAGATGCTTGATCTGCTAACAGCTTAATGCTGCTTTTACTCAGCATACTGTGCTGACACAAGGGTATGGTCTAAAACTCTCAAGCACCTTAATAATTAAACCAAGATAACTTCTCTTGTGGAACTGTGAATCTTATTTTCATCTCCTTGATACTTTATAGTAGTCTTTTATAGAGGGTTTTAAAATCTATTCTGTACTGGATTTTAAGCAGAGAAGTGGGAGCAAAAGACAAATGAAAAGGCATAAAGCCAGTAAATCACTAAAATTTAGTTTTGCAAAAAACTAAAAACAAGTTGGTCCTGCAATCCCAGACCTTGCAAATAAGCTTTACAAAGGAAAAACATCCTATTAGCGCTCTTTCTTTCAACAATAACTTTGTCACTTGAGTAGAGACAGTTTTGTCTGAGGCTCATAAAAATTATACTAACAATCCTACCTGCATGAGCAAAATGGACTAATTTTAGTGATTAGACTGTATTGAACATATCTTTAGAAGAGAGAGGCACAGTTGGCAAATATACTGGTTTTAAGGGACAGGGTATAGGTGCTTTTCCTGGGTCAGTGCAAAACAGCACCTCCTCTCACTGCCACAGATAATGCAGCCTGAGTGTTGTATTAGCTCATTTGTTACATTGACAGGAGGGAGAGAGGAAGAACTCTTGCCTCTGTCCCATTCAAACTGCAGTGGATCTGCACCTTTAGAATTACAGGAAAGGCAAAATGCTGATCACCATCAATAGCAGGAGAGTGATGTAGAGTTTTCCAAGCAGCTCTCAGTTATTTAGAGACATTTAAAATTAAAGACATCTAAAAAGTTAGGGAACTGAGATGCAAATCAGAAACACAGGACATAGAATTTGAGTACACTTAGCTTAGCTTTCTGGTAAATTTCTATCAGAAGAAATCAATAATCATTCAAAAGTTGGAATTCTGCTTTAAAACTTTTTGCTTCTCAAAAATAAGTTATGACTCACTTTTTCTTTACTGTATAATTCTCAGGTATTGCTAAGTCTCCCTATTACAGTTTTACACAAAGTACATCAGCAGTGCAAGTGGGAATAAATAACTAATGTTTATCACATACAAAAAGTTGAAAACACACAGTTTAGCTGATAAATGAAAGTTTTATTTCCCAAAAGCTCTAGAAAACAGATTTACATCAAGCAGAAAATTAATTTTGAAGACAATGGTCATAAGTTGTTCATCCTTTAAAAGGAACTTACCATAGGTATCATATGGATCCACATTAGGGCTAGGCATGTTCCACCACTGGATGGTTGCATCAATACCACCACTGAAACACTGTTCTCCACTGGAACTAATTGCCAGTGACAATACAGGTCCACTGTTGGGAGACAGAGAAAAAGAAGTTGATTGATATTGCCTACAAGGACAGAAGTGAACATTTGGCTACCCATTTTCAAAAAACATTTGGAGTGGATTAAGCAGTTAAAACGCCTTAAACAATTCTATTAAAACATTTTTAGTATCAACAAATTGTATCAATCTCTATTAAAAGAATCATAAGAAATTACCTAAACTATGCAAATTCAAGCAATTCAAAGACCACCACCTTACTTCTCAGAATAAGTACATCTACAAATAGTGGGGTTTACAGTGCACCTATGCCAATCTAACTGTCTAGCTGTGCTGAAATCAGTGACTGTAGTTGCCCCCTGCCAACTATTTTCTCAACCTACATTTAGAAATGTATAGTAACATATGCCCTGGTAAGCTGGTTCAGAGAAATGATCCTAGTAATTGTACCTTTTGGATAAGGTTAGACTTCTACTGGTTTAACTTCTTTGACCTGTTTGCTGTGACACCAGACAAGCACAAGTTGTAGCCCAAGGAAGAAGCAGGTGTACTCCTTTGGACATTACTAAGACACGTTTAACTGTACTCTAAAACCACGTCCTCAAAATTAGACACCCGGGTCACTTGACAGGCCATGCTCATGATATACAGCAGTGCAGAGAAGCAAATTACAAGTACATATTTGAGGATGCTGAAAAGGAAGACTGTTGGCTGAAACCACCTTTGTATTTGGCAAAGTGAAGAATTAAGATGGGTTGAAAGGTAATATTGCTCAATGCTTGCCTCAGAGGAAAACCAGTAAAATTACTTTGTTCTATCTCACTGGAAGTCACAGGATGGGCATTAGTTCTGTATTGAAACTTCTCCAAACCTCACCATCTGGTATTCACTAGCAAATATCCAAATAATAGCCCAAATTTAGACAGAGAAAGAGATCTGAAGGAGGATTCAACTGGTCGGTAACCCTCTATCACTCAGAGGAACATATTTCAACATGAGGACAAATTAGTCACCCCACCCTGGGGAAGAGAGTTTTACACTTTACCTAATAAACAAAAAGTAATATATTATGTTCTGTGACATGGCCTAAGGAAAGGAGGATGGTGACGATAGAATGTGTGAATTTCCTAATACAAATTACCAATTTTTGTTGTTGTTGTTGTTGAAGTCAGCACAAGAAGTGTTAACCACTTCTGTGCTTATCAAAGAACTCTTATGATGCTTACCTGCTAACTGGGTTGGAGACTGGATCTTTACTTATATAAGCAAGGAACATTCAAACTACTCTGGCTATTGACTGCACATTTTTGCCTTGCCTTCTTATTGAAAGAAAGCAGAATTCAAAATTAGCCAGTGAAACTCAGGCAGCAATAAAGCAGTTAACACAATCTGAAAAATCACAAAGACTCAGCCCTGTAATTGAAGATACTAAGACTAGTAAGGTCTACTTTATTTATCTTTTCCACAGCTTATATATAAAATCCACTTTCCAAGACAAGTCTCGGGTGATGTCACTATCATCCTCTACAATTCTTCCCATTGCAACTAATCACATCTGCCACTTTCTGTTCTTCTTGTGTTATCATGCACTGTGTATTCATGACAGGGGCTCAGTATTAACCTGTTTTACCAAGTATAATGCACCTTGTCTATACAATGTAAAAACAGAACAGATTTGTGGCTATTACACTGAAGTTTCTCGTGCATATATGAGATAACAACAATGTATTTATCAACCATGAATAATGTCAAACACTTACATGTGGGCCCTAAATGTGTAGATGGGTTCTACATCTAAAGAGGCACTCCTGAAAGATAAAGAACAATTTTTACACTACATGAAACCTCTACTGAAAAACTCTGAAAATAGAAGAATTTAATCAATTTCAAAGGCATTTAAAACACAACTGACGTTTTATAAAACCCATATACTTGCTTTTTGGCAGGAACTGTTTTCTGCAAATTCCAAAGTTTTAGAGTATGGTCCTCAGAGGCTGTAACCAGCACAGGCTCTACAGGATGAAAAGCTAATGCTCGCACTCCATCAAAATGACTGCGTAGAGTATACTTAGGGTTCCATGTCTTTCGGAAGGCATCTTTATTAGCTGGCAACTTAAAAGAAGAAAAGGAAAGGAGTAATTTTATCTTGGATTTCAAAATATGTATTTTAAATATCTATATCCCCCTATGTTTTAGGAAAGCATGCTATGCTTCATTCAGCTAATACATGTTCAATCTTGAGTTTGCATTTATCTACTGATTTGTCTATATGCATATCCAGAACTCCCTGTCTCGCATGCAAGGCAGTCTGCAAATCTTTCTATTGTACTTGTTTCTGTTGTCCCAGTCTGGAACGGAATGGAATGTTAAATACATGGTCTTGATTTTCAAAAACTGGTTTTAATGCACAATGGTATTTTAATTCTTCTTCCTTGAAGAAATAAAAATTTTCAATGCTTATCATGTTGTCTGCACCCCACGAAGAGATTACAGCAGTCAAAAACTCATTTATCACTTAAACACAACAAAAACGAACTTCAGGTGCTTAGTGAGTGATCTTCCTCAGATAAGTAACTCAGCTGAGATTTACAGGAAACATAAGTAATTCTTGAATATTTCTACAGGTGAAGGTGTGTACACAGAAATAGGTTATCGAAATTTCAATATGTATTTATCTTATCTGCTTTGTGAAGTAATATGTGCCAACTCTACATTTATATATGTTGTGAACATCCAATTCATATTCTTAAGCTATAGACTGTTAGGCTAAAATATAATAATTACAGCTGCTTAATATTAATTATAGGTAACTCAGAAGAGTTACCAGAAAACCTCAAGCCCTTCTAGTGATTGCAAGAGATTCATTTAGAGCTTTGAACACAACTTATATTTATGCAAAGAGAGACCCTTAAAAGACAACATCCCAACCTAAGACTCCATCATCAGGACAAATCCATGTCCCGGTACTTCTCTCTTCCCCTAAAGGGAGCTTGGAAAACTGACTTTAATTAGATAACAAAAATTAACAAACTAAGAATGAATGACTAATCCTATCCTCTGCCTTATACACTACTATCTGTTCACCATGTAATTTTAAAACATATTAAGTGTAGGCCAGAATATTTCAGCATCCCAAGCTACCTTCAGCAACTCTAACAAGAGATCAAAATCTCCCAAAGCTAATAAAATCTTAGTACCTTCTATCTGTCAGGACTGAAAATGAGATTATAATGTAACATTTACTCTAGTAAGTATTCTTGGACCAAATCTATAACCTGGACTGAATTACCACTACTCACTCAAACAAAAATCAGTTCTACCCAATCAAAACAAATAGGCTCAGACAATAAATTTCACTATTCTGAGTCATAGATGTGCAGACATTTAATGTAAATGTAAAGTTCTGTCCTAAGAGCAAACTTTACCAAATTCAAATCAAGCCACAGAAACTTGTTATACCAGGTATGCAACCTTAATTTTTATGGGTTTTTTAATACCAATCAAGAAATACATATTACAACCAAGAATTTTCTTTGCAGTCCTCCTACTTCAGAGTACAGTGAAATTGCAATAATTTTATTGATATTTAAGTTATTTAGTACTACACTGCATATTATATATAAGCTTCATTTAAAGAATAATCTCTTGCTTCAGGAAGCGGAGCAGAGTGAAATTCTGGAGTTCTGCATTGAACTTAATAGATTACAGACCAAACTGCATATTTATTTGCCTCCCCAAATGGGTAAGAGAAGGGGAGAAAAAAGAAAGAAAAAAATGGTACTCTTCTAGAAAACAGAGTCCCTTGGTATTTTAAATCCCAATTACATAATGCATTCACCCCCCTAGCAAACATGTTGCCTCATGTAATTGTGGCAATCTGAGGTTTAGAGAAACTAAAGCCAAAAATCTGAAATAGCATTGCTTCATTTTAGCACATGGTATTACGTCCCAAATTATGCAGAAGACTCTCAATTCTTTGCATCCACATCACAGTAATTTCTATTACAGTTGTGATGAAGAGTCATTCAGGAAAACCAAGACTGAATACAGTGGTCCTTAATTTTCAAAACAAGAAAAGTTTAATTTTTTTTTGTTGTTAAAAGGGCTGTTGCAATGGTAATTTCGTTTTCAGCACAGTGCAAAAGAATCTACTAAAATGCAAAGTACAGAATTTACGTAAGTTACAAAAAAGGGTACATTTCCCATTTTAAGTACAGTTTTAAGTCTTAACTTTTTAAAAACAGACTGGAACAAGTTGGCTCTTTTAGAAGGCACTACATACACCTTCTTAGAAATCTAGTTATAAATAAACCAATTTTTTCTTGTTTAAATCTTTCCCCCCCATTCATGTTTTTGATGAATCTTGACATCCTTACTCTAAGAGTAAGGGAACAACTGACATGTCTTTAGAGATTCTTGTAATCTCTAAGGAAAAAAGCTAACTAGTAGTATATTTAAAAAAACAAAACAAAACCAAACCCAAAAAACCCAACCCCACCTCAGAAAAACACAGTCAAGGACTTAGAAAATGGATTACAAAGGGTAAATATGAGATATAAAACACGCCAGAGGTATAATGGAAAAGAAGTAAAATGGGACACTGTATATCAGTGTTCTGAAGTGTGACATCTCAAGGTATTAATGTGCTGCAAATCCACAGTTATGCAGAAACAACTTCAGAAATTAAGAACTATCAAGGAATTTTCAATGTGAACAAACATTGTGATGAAGAACTAATAGCATCCGAATTTCAGTCTCTTTCAAATTCAAGACAGGACAGTCTTCTTAAATAAAAAGCTAAAAAGAATTCCTACCATCTGTGTTACTTGATACTTTAAGTTTGTCTGTTCTGACACATGAAATCAGAAGCCACCATGCATTTTTCAGCTATGCTTTAAAAGACAGGAGATATCCTAACAGTACTGGGAAAGGAGGACTGGACAGGAAGCAGAGAACCAAGTGACTATTATGGTCAATCACATCTCATTTCTACTTGGTGAATGGTGCAGTAAGATAACAAAAACTTACCTCTATCTTTTGTCTCCTGCAAATGCCAGATATTAAAGCATGAAATAGCCTCCTTCCACACACCTCCCAAACCAAGCTGGAATTAAAGAGCCTCTAATGAAGGGTCTCCATGAAAATTTTGAAAATTCAACTAGACTTAAGCAGTAAGACCAACTTACTCTGCAGGATCACTTAACACCTTCAAACCTTCAACTAATGCATGAGGTACTGCCCTCCTTATTAGCTCAGGCAGTATTTTATGCTCATGTATTTATCAATTACTCTCTGCTTTAAGTTTCCCCAGAGCAAAGGCAACTTCAAATTCTACTCTGCATCACTCTTTGCACCATAAACACTGTTTTGTCATGTTTGTCACAAGTACCATAGATTCTTATGCAACAATTTGAACAGTTAGTGTCAATCATATTCATTGTAATGCTTCCAGAGTTTAGTCTTGGCTCATGGTACATACTCCTCCATCTCGGAACAAGCAAAGTGGCTGTACACTTTTATAAGGAAGTTGTACTTGGCAAAGACAGTAATCTACTGCAAAGTCACAATTTGCAGTCAAGCATGATGTTTTCCTCAAAACCAGGATTGCTTCCAAGTGTCTCTCACGGGCCATCCTCTACAGCCCAACTTTCCCATTACTATTAGGATTCTTAAAGGAGATGCAATAAATTGCCTTTTTTACACATAAAAGACATTCTTGCAATCTCTTCAGCATAGAAAGAAGTATGGCATATATTTGCCATTATGGCATCAGAACATATTAATGATTGCATTCTTTTGATCTAGGACACTTCTAGCTCAGCATCTCACTGTTCTCCCAGACTGCTATCACACTTTAGCCCAGGAACTTCTTGTTCCTTCTAATTACTTTTTCCTAGTAATTCTCAAGAGAGCTAACTGGAGAACAACAGATAATAATGATCTATAATAAAGTATTCTGCTAATATGAGAGTTTTACAGATACTGAAATTTATGCTATTAATTGCAACTGACAATCATTTTCATGACATTAAAAATAGCCAACTGAGAATGGAGCCATGCAAAATACAGTATTACAGACCAACGTGAAGGCTCATCACACTAATTAGTCCATGCATTAATTTTCAAGCATACAGGCTGACTTGGGATTTTGATGGGCAGAAGAAAGTAGGATGTCTAACAAATATTTCAGATTTTTAAAAGAAAAAAGTATCCACAATTTCTGTGGTATGAACATGTGCCTCAAGAGGCAAATACTGCCATGCTACCTCTGTAAATTTAATGAAGGGTAAAGTATGACCCAGCAGATCCTGATACTCCAAAGTTCTGAAATTGGGAATAGGACATATCTAAAATTTAGTGCAACTACAAAACCAATTTTTGATCTAAGCTTACAACCGTATCTGCCTCACCACTGAAAATACACCACTCAGGTTTTGGATGCCTCATTACTGTCAGTAAAATGGGAAAAACACTTTAGAAAAATTTACAAATCAACTGCAAAGTTCATAAGCATGATTTGAGATTCCACCCTGCTTTAAAATGAATATTTCTCCTTAAAGTTAGCATTAAAACACAGTTTTCTTAATTCTTTGATGAACCTGGAGACAGGAACATTTTAGAAGTTAGAACCAAGTAAACAGAGTACTGTGTAAAACAAGTTCCCAAACTATTCAACTTCATAATTTCCAGGGGAATTTACTATTAGTTAGGAACATCCAGTTCTGCATATTTCAAATTTAAGCTGCTTTAAGGCATTTAGAATTGATGCTTTCGAATTTTTTTTTCTTTGAACTTCACTTGTTCGCAGATTTCACTGAAACTTGGTAAAAAAAAAAAAAGTGCTAATTTTCTAAAAAACTATACATGATCCTTAACTCAGACATATTTTAGAAGCGATTACACACAAGATTTAGCTAAACAGAAGGCAAATACTGAGAAAGTTGGACCTGATATGTGATTTCCTAGAAACCTTACAACATGTAAAATGAAACAGAACCTGTAAAATATTCTCTACTGTGAACAGGATGATTCATTACACAAATTTACAAAGTACTCAAAATACTTTAAAAAGGTCTTTAATTTATTTTTATACAGTCCAGAAATAGGATGGATAATTAATATTTTCATTTGTTATTCAGGAAATCAAACTATGCAATGTAATACTCTGAAACAATGGAGAAACCTAAATGTTAGCTCTTACTTCATTACAGCAATTAATAATCCTACCAGTTATAAATGCTGAAGGACAACTATGATCAAAAAATAGGAGTGCAGTCACACACATGTATTTTCAGACACTCTAAAAAGCTACAAACAATTTATTTCTTCACTCTGCAGATTCTCAGATGTTAATAAAATTCTTAGTAATGGTTTCCAGTATAAACACCATATATCTAACTTCGAAAGTTAGAGAAACAGAGACATACTTTACCATCCATCATTTAAGAATTACCTTCCACCCTCAACCCAAAATCAAACCAACCAACCCGAAAAAAAAATCCCAACGCAACACAACCAACAAGCCAATAGCAAAAGACACTTTAAATACAATACCACATGCAAAACTTACCTGAACACTTCCCTAACCAGCCATCCAAATTTACTAACCAATGAAAAATTCCTTTAATGTTATTAAGAAATGTTAGAACACTCTGGATAATAATAAAAATACCCCATAAAAGCTTACATCTGACATACTACATATAGTCTATGCTGTTAACACTACATAATCACAAAAGGGACAGCATAGAAATAAGTTAATATCAGTATTTGTGTTTTATGCTATGTCATCTTAATACTCCATTTCAGAGTCTAATTGCTATTTTTGTTCAAATTCATGTTAAGACATCAATACGTATTTTATGTCATAGCACATTCTCTCAGTAACAAAACTGGAATTCAATTATTTACCAAAAAGAAACATGTCATCTCACTTAATTCTGGTTACCCAAATTATTTAACTCATTCAGAAGGTGCTCTCCCCTCCTGAGTAGGAGCTTTTGGTAATGAAACCTCTGTTTTCTACATCTGCATTGAGGAAACTACATAAAGAATTTTAAAATAAAATTGCACTTACATCATAACTATAGTCTGCATCATTTGTTACTGTCAAGTCTGCAAGGTCTCCAAGGCCCAGTACACTTAACAACACATCATCAGAACCCATAATAAATGACTTGCCTCCTCCAGGTGGAAACGTTATTGGCTCAGCTACAAAGAACAAAACAGTTTCTTTAAGTCTCAATGTAATAATTCAAACTGATGAAAAGCTGCATTATTCATCACTTAACAGCAAAGCAGAGTTTAAAACTGTACTACTATGTACGGCCCCAACTCAAACAAAAGCATGAAGACACGCACACATGTGCAAACACACACACATATTGTATACACAATTCTTATATCATGCTTTGTCATTTGATTTCAACTTCCTTCGCAGAGGTGTTCAATAATACTGACAAGTGATTTGACTGACATTACTTTACATTGCAACATCAAATGTACATCCCAGGTTTCAAATTCTCAGCTAAGTATTTTATTCACCATCTTCTATCCACTTACAAATAAGTCTCTGTGCTCTATACTAGTCAAATATCTCTGCTTGCATGTTTAAGTATTTTTATCTCTAAGACAAAAGACTCCTGCAAAACATCTCTTCTACTCTGAGCTTTTTTCAGATGACTGAAAAAATAAGAACATCTATTATTCATTCATTTCATCTCTTAGAATCCAAAATCATGCACAGAAACTAATTTAAAGTACTCAACTGATACTTATCTTGGCTAGCTATGCCTTCCCCAAATTAAAATGTAATTTTTCTGTTAACTATCATTTAGAAAAAATAAGTTATAAATAGCCATTCATTATAAATTCACACCTGAATAGTAAATTTTCAAATGCTCACCCCTATTCTTTACAATCTTCAACCATTCTGTGAATCTCCATCTACTCACAAATATCAATTTAACAGTAAGGAATAGGAATGAAGGCTTAAACAATTGTAATGCTTCAGCATAATTTAGAAGCTGCTTTTACTTCTTAGTATTCCTTTCCATGCAGAAGTTAAGACACTTTTTAAATAGAATATGTAAAAATAAGCTATGTGTGAGCTAAGTACAAGCGTCTGCAAAATTTGTTAAATGATATCTGACAACTTGAAAAATTAAACATGGTTGACTTTTGAATTTTACTGATCTGGCAAAGAGTTGTGGTCTCACTTCAACACCATTCCTTGTTTCTAATCCTCTCAGAAACCCCTTGAAACTCAAGAGAAAATAAAGTTTCCAGATGTGAAAAACATCCATATCCTGTTTCTTTGTCTTATAAATGTAGTTCCAAAATACAAGACTAGCCATCAACATAGTGCTGTTTTGAACACACATCTTGGTTATTTCATATTGCTGCTATCTGAATGGTAACCTAGTTCTGTTCCACTCCACCTGAAGAAAAGGAACTAAGACCAGGTGTCAAGTTACAGATGTCTGGCATCATTGCTATAGCTATGCAAAAAGGAGCAAGCTCAACTAGATGAAAAAAAACACTTCTGAAGAATAAAACAAGTTCTAATGCTTGAGAACTACTATACTATTAAGAAGTAACCTTATTAGTACAACCAACATAACCGTATGTGAGAATCTGAGAATATAATCCACATAAGAATAATGACTGCTGCTCCTACAGTTGAATAAAAAGGGCAAATAACATTCTACCTATGCACAATCATCTCTCTCTAAAACATCCACAATCCATACAGAGGTTATGACTCAAAGAATGCTGCATTACATTAACAGCCCAGAGTGGCTTACCATGCCCTTCTATGAATAAGCTTTTAATTTCCATTAACATTTATTAAAACTCTCAATTTGACAGTCTATTACAAACGACTTATATTTCTTGAAGAGCCATATTCCTACAAAACACCTGTTTACTTTCCTGTGACTCGTATTTGATATTTAGGATAGGCCCACAATGTTTAGGTAAGCCCCATAACTTGTCATACTAATTATTTGTGAAATTTATGTTATCTAACTTTAATATCACCTTTTCTATGCTTTATACTAAAAATGAATCACTAGCACATTAAAAGCTTATATTACAAATTGATCAAGCTGTATTTGTATGATCTCTTTATTTAAATCTTCAAAATTAATGCTATCCAAAATTTGAAGAATATTTTGATACTAAAGTTGTCAATATGTACATATACTGTGTTGTATAATTTATTTGCACATTTTATTATTTTAAAATAAGACATATGAGAAGTTTAAAAAATAGTTGCAAGCTGGTTTTGTAAAAAGAAAAGGCAGAATAGTAACACAATGAAAGATGCATGTTACAGCTACTAAAAATAAAGACCCACATCTCTGCGTATCAAAAACAAAGCATCAATAGATATATGCAAATGACAGTTAAAGAAATTACTTTTTAATGCTTTTTAGCTTTTCAAAAAAAAAGAACAAGTATTTTTCTAATACACAGTACAATATTATTATCATAGCATATTTTATATAGTTAAATGAGGTTACAATCCATAAATGTAAAGTAAAAACGTAAGTGATAGTACAAATTTCTCTGTGGGTGAAACTAGGTGAAATGAATACTGAAATATTGGAATATAAAATGGTATTATTAAACATTTGCTTAGCCAGTCCTAGCCAGCCCTTCTTACTTTCAAGTTCTTGACATCATAAATAATTAAGTCAAAATCAAGCAGTAATATTTGTACAAACTGCAACTGCTTTAATCTATGATGAGATACGTATGTTCATAGAGGCTGCTGTCTACTGTATGACATGGACATCCTAATCTTGTTTACCACAAACTTGATATGTATTACACCAAACCCAGCTGTTCATACCCAAGCAATTGGCTATTGCTACTTTTTTCTGTCAATCTGTAGACTGACACCTCCACAATCTAGAGATTTTAGAAAGTAAAATCAACCAGTGTATAGAGTAATTCTCTGTACAACTCACTGGATGGAGAATCATGCTGCAGTTGATCCTGTTTCTGAGTCATGCAACATGTTGAAATGGAACCCCTACTTTCTCATGGCCAAAACTATCAAGTGCAATTACAGCATAAAATTTTTCTCATGATATTTAACCACCTGAGAGTGGGGGAAAAAAACTCAACAAAACCAACAACCCACCACCACCCCCTCTGGAGGTATAAGATGTGTTCCCAGCCAGTCAGAATCAGTTCCTCCCTGAACCCTCTTCAAGAAAAAAAGAAAAAAAGTAAGCTCAATAACACTTTCTCCTCTAGATGAAAACAAAATTACCAACCACTACCTCGGAACTGTAATATTTTAAAGTGTAGCATAAACCTTTCATACCCCCACAAGAAAATTATGGCTTGGTAATATTCATCAGTATAGGCTAGGGTGCCCCAGAAAGAAAGCCTAAAGTTATCTGCAAAAACTTAGCTTTTAGAACACAGCTGAAAAAATAACTGAGTAAAATCTGCATTTGTACCACATGGAGCGAAATCTGGATTTTATGATAATGAACTATTTGGCCTTGTGACACACCTAGAAGGAATTCAAATACAACACTTTCTTTGCAGCTTTGCACCATATGGTACAAAACCTCAAAAAGCTACATGGTATTCAGGATAGAAACAGCAAAATTTACACACTAATATTCAAGTTTAAAAGCTACGCAGAAACCACAATTACCAGATAAGACAACAGCAATATTAATATTTTTACTCTTAATAAATAAAACCCAAACTACACTGACAAGTTGAGAACATATGGACACATTAAACAGCATGAAAATATCAACCTGAAAGCACAGTTTATTTGAAAACAGTGTGAGCAATCTTTATTTGAAGGCAGCGCAGTGTTTGTGCTACAGGAACCAGGCAATCCAAGTTCCTCCCTATCAAATTCAAATTTAGCATCTATTTCTTCAGAAAGATTGTTTTGTCCAATATTATTTTAGATGTAAAGCCTCTAACAGAGTCAACAGCTCTGTATGGCCTGTCTTTAACAATGAAGGTCTGTGTTCCGTGAGTCAATTTGTATCGACAAATCAAAATAGCCCAAGATAGAAGAAACTGTACAGTGTAGGGTCACATGCCCTTCATACCTTAACAAGGCTAAAAGGCAACATGAAGCCTTTTAACACTAAACCTTAATATAACCTAAATAGACATCTACAAGTTTGAGCAAGTAGAACTTTCACCAGTAGGTTTTTTAATTGCACTCCACAGGTAAATTTGATACCAGCTCATCTTTAAGTTGTAAGTAAAAATAAAAATGAAAAGCAAGGCAGTAAAATAGGAGATGGCTTTTGTAAAAGGAGAACCAATACTATGCCAGGGCTTATAGTTCAAAGACAATCCTAAAGGAGCCAAATCTGAACACATCTGAGTATTTTGAATGAATTATGTTCTGGGTAGAGGACAGAATTTACATAACAGTATCCTAATGCCAAAGTTAATACAAGGAAATCATTCCTTTAAAACAAAAACCTTAAAAGTTGAAGTCAAGATCTCTGACTTTTTGGATAAAAGCTTGCCACTAACTTCCACTGTCTAAAAGAAACTTGAAACTGAAACAAATACTTTGTGAAGAAATAAATAGTGTCTTTACAAAGTTGTGTATGTAGACCCAAAGAATTTTTAAAAAGAGAACATTAAACTTGAGAAAAAGAGAAAAATTAGTCTTGTAATTTAAATCACCACTTTCAACTTTAAAATCCAAACTGTGTATCCAATGTTAATACTCACCTTTTTTCCCCTCAATAAGTAACAACCTATTTGTGAAAGGTTTGGCTAATGGGGAGAGGGGGGCGTGGTGTCTGCAAACAGGGATTTAATAGTGAATAGTTTCAGAACACACTGCTGTACATAGTTGTTTAAAAATACTTATGAAATAATGGTGAGTTATGATAAGCCACAGAAACTCAAGCCATATTCTCACAAAACCATTTGGGAAGAACTGCAATTCAAATAATGTGGCAATCTGCATTTTCATGAAGCTTTATAGAGGGGACAATAAATTACAGCGTGGGCTTTCTAAAAAAAAATCTCCTGAAATATAGTAAGTAGCTGAATTTTTTGTACCTTCCTCTGCTCTTGCACCTTCATGATCAGTCATTCTAGAAGAGGGTGACCTAGATTGATTAATGATTCCTGAAGGGATGTGGGATATCTCATCATCGCCCAGATCAGCTATCATGTCGTGAAGTTTTGTCTTGTTGACTCCTGTAAATTAATGTCAGCAGCAAAGATTCATTTGATTGCTACCGCTTGACTTGACTGAAGTCTAAAAATCCATTAAACAAGAACAATTACTGATGGGACTTCCTTAAAAATAAACAGTGCTGTGCTTTTGTTTATTAATATTTTGGAAATCAAAAGGAGTTCATACATCAAATCTGAAAACTATATGCAATTTTAATTCACTAAATCAAAGAATAACTCCTTTGTGTTCTGAAGATCTATTTTACAATTTCCTGTAGGAGAGAGAAAAAAAGTCATCTTACAACCCTACTGAAGTCAAGCCAAGTATTAAAAGAACATCAATTTTTAAACAAAAAACATATGAATTAAGCATTTTCTAATAATATAACACAACTATACTAAACAATTTAACACTGAAAAACAGAGTGCAAATTAAAAATAAGCTTAAAATGAGGGCAAAAGTACAGACAACTCATAATGGGGGTGCAACAAACAATTAACTTTCTTTGCTTTTGAATGGTATTTAAATTGCATTAAGTGTCTCTTAAACATGAGAGCAAGAATGCTTCCACCACCCAATGAAACTGCAGATGTATATTACCCTTATTATAAAAGCATGCCTCTAGAAATAAAGCATGCTGAATTGTATGTGCATTTCATCATGCAGACACTAGAAAACTATAATTTAAAATATTTTGAAATTACTATTCATTCCTGCTTCCACCTTTACAGCTTCCATGACAAAATCAAGCTTCAATCATAAAGTGTATCTCAGAGACAGAATCTCTTTAAAGAAAACAATTCAAGATGAAAGACATAACCAGCTGTTAACCAATAAAACAGCCCTTCCTGGGACTGCAAGCAGAGATATTCTAGACCATTTAGTAAATGAAGCATTAGGGAAAACATTCTTATACTCTGAGGTGAAATATATCGCCTTTATTAAAAAGGAAATTGAAACTAAAACAAAGCCTTTATTCTCAAAAAAATAAAAGGTAATGACTGTGATTACAGATGACTTATCAAAAGCAGAACTGTTCGTTCAAACAGTTAAACACTAAAACACACTCCTTCAAAAAGGATCTTATAATTTCAGATCTTACTGAGTAAAGTTGGTGTGTTCAAAAATAAATATCCATTAAAAATTGACTTCTCTGACAATAACTGAGAATTCCCTGCAGAGAGGGATGATAATGAAAAATATTTCTCCAAGTAGAAGCATAGCAAGTATACCACACATATACCTAGAAGGATGCTATATAACAATTCTCATTAATATTTGCAAAACATTTTCATTTTGCCTAGTAATATAGAACTTTATATATATATATAAATATATATATATATATATATATTTTGTGCTTTTGATAATTTTTCCTTCATTTACGGAACACTTAGTAGTCCAGTTAAATCTACAAAGGCTACTCAGAGGCTGTTTGAGAATAAAAATCACTTCCACAAGTTTCCCTTCTGCAACAGATCACTTGAGTGGTTAAGTTTCATTTTACTCTCATGTAGAAGGTATGTCTAGAAACTTGTGATCTCAGCTAATGAAGTGAGTGTAAAATAATAAAAATGAGGAATTTTTTTTTTAACCAACTTTTTTTCTAATAGCCACTAGACTGATAGGGTTTCATTTAAAGAGTACAATACTTAATTGCAGTCAGCAGGTAAGCTCTCATATATGAAAAGTCACTCTTAACATGGACAGGTCTCTACCATACAGACCACAAGCTTGTCTTTGTCTTTATTGCAGCTGGCCATCAGGCAGGCACCTACCATGACCAGCAGCAGGTTTATTCTTGCATAAAGCAATCAATAAATGACAAGATAAATGCCATGACGGGTACCCTAAACTGTCTGCTTTAATAAACCGTTTGCTTTTCTGAAGAAAACCCATTTGTCTTCTCCGTGTCGATACGCATGAACTGCTCGACACAGGGATGGAAAATGCCAAAAATGGCTTATAAATTTACTCATATCCAAACTGAAAGCATCTTTTGGAGGTGCTTTCACACCAAAGGTATGAGAAGTTTGTCTCAAAGCATACTCAGAAGTAACTAGAAGTAGTCCCGCTACTCTGCTACCTTTAACCAGTCATTTATTTAGTTTGTCACTGATTAGGGGATGGACAGCCTTGCCTTTTGATGTTTTACAGTATGTTTATGCCTGAAGGACAAGTGCCCAATCTCAGAACACTCCTCAATCCATCAAACAACACAGAGAAGCTTACAAAAGAGCAGATGCTGTTCTCACAATTTCTGTGTATCTCATGCCAAAAACTGTCAATACTCAAGATTGTGCCACCACTACAGAACACATTTCCGCTTTCCAATAAGTGCAAGTGTACCTCCATATAACTGTTGAACTATTTTAAGTGTTATAAAGAGATTTTCAAAGAAAAGAACATGCTGTCTCTGCATAAACAGCTAGGTTCAAGGCATAAACTGGATGACTGTGTTTTACTCTCAAAAAAAGAAAAAAAAGAACTTGGTAAACAAACCCATTAGGAATTAAGGCAAAACGCACCTACAATACCATCTCAGTGTATTCTTCTTCAGAGATCAAAAGGAAAAAAGGTAACTGAACATTCAGTGATGAAAAGCTGTAGTGTGAGATGCCACAAGCAGATTTGTATTAGCTTTGAGATGTGTTAGTCCAAGTCTTAATATAACACAGGGATCCTTAAAAGTGATGCTAATGAGATGGTAAAATTTAGATCTATTTTCATGCCTATCAACTATTACATTGTATTTCCAGAAATCAAGCCTAGCAAAGTGAATGGGATGGATACTGTTTCATAAATACACAAGACCTGTAATACAGGAAAAGAGCAGGAAAGTTAAAAAAAACTGAAAAGCTTCAAGAAAACTAAGGAAAAACAGTGAAAGTACCTTCACTTCAACAGTGATGTACACATACATTTTTAAGATGTGAAAACTATTTTTCAAATTGCTGAGAACACATTTCACTGACCTGATAGCACACAATGAGATATGTAACACTTGCACTATGATGTACTGCAAATGTGACAGGCTATATCTGAAAAACAGTCATCCCCTGATTTAGCTGCCAAAATTGATCTGATCAAACTTGGAACTCTTCAATAAACAGGTTCTGCATTATTTTACAGCTGATACTACAAATGAAATTAAAGTGTGGGGTAATGGATTTTTGTAGTAGTTTTGTTGGTTTTATAAAGATTCTTTCATAAAGAGTAGTATTTTCACCTAACATGGTGTTGTGACAGACACCCTCCTCCTCCCCAGCAAAGAGTATGACAGTATGAAAATGTACTTGCTGACAGAAGATGAACTAAATTAAGGTGTTCCACCCAAAAGAAAACATGAATACAGACTAGAAAAGTATCAAAATAGAATCAGGTCTGCTTGTGTTGGCTTATTTATGCCTACATTTGGAACAAAAGCTTCCATACCTGAGGCCAGGGCTATGATTACCCCATTATGCTACAGACTAAATGCAGATTATGGTAGTTACCAGGTGCATATCTAATGAAAGAAACCATGAGAATGCCCTATTACGGTGTCTTCGAAGTATTGCAAGAGATGACAGTTAAGGCACATTGGTTTGGCACTTATGATAATATATGTATATACTACCATACAGGTAAGTTCTGATAGTGCTCAAAATAAATTCTGATAGTATTCTGACAAAACAGTGAAGAGCAAAGTAAGAGATGAGTATTCAGAATGAAGCTTCCAAGTGATCAGACATGAGAAGTAGGAATAAAGAAGGCCTTCACTGTTATTTTAAGTCTCAGAATGTTAAAAAGCTGAGAAAAAAGTCTACGAATTGAAATAAGACTCCTCAACCTTGAATGTGTGTGGAGTTCTCTTATTTAAATAGCTCAGTGATTTAGAGGCGAATTTTTAATTAGAAATTACTATCATGAATGTGACAAGCAAAGAATCTCTCAAATCACCTTGTGAGACTACATATAAGCTCAGAGCACCCCAAAGGAGAATTTAAACTTAAAACTCAAAACAAAAAATGACTTGTGTGACCTCACAGCACTGAGACACATTCGCATCCTAAGTATTCCCTTATGTGAACACAATATCTAAAATTACTTTAGATGAAGAAAATTTTCTCTTATTTTGCAGCCACTGTGCTTCCAAAAGTCTAAAATGTGTAGCAAGAAAATTTCAAATAAAGTAAGTCCATTTGGGGATTAAAAGGAAGTTTCTAACCCTACCAAATACTTCATGTGAATCTGGTGTCAACTGTTGATTTACATGTTAAATGGTGATACTCATTAGCATGCAGATTTCTACTGTAAGCTCTAATCAAAACATACACTAGGTAAAAATCTTTGCTTCATCAAAGATTTTATGTTCATGTGTGTGTGTGTGCAAGTCATGCAAAACTGCTGAAAAAACAACCAACATGCACTAACAGAAATGTAGTTGTTAGGTGTTACAAAGTAAATTCAAATATTAATAATTACAGCATTCTTCATGAAGTGTTATATTTTAATTATCACTTAACTTAGTTAATACATATTCACACAATTTTTCAAATTGAGGAAAATAATTTTTTTACTAGATATCGCCAGACACTGTTAAAATGTACTTTCAAAACAGACACTGCAATCATGGGAGCTTCTCCAAAGAGACATGGGATGCCATCCAGAGGAACCTGGACAAGCTGGAGAAGCGGGCACGTGGGAATCTCATGAGGTTCAACAAGGCCAAGTGGCAGGTGCTGCCCAGCGGGGCGAGGGAGGGGACTGTGCCCCTCTGCTCCTCTCTGGTGAGCCCCCCCTGGGGCACTGCATCCAGCACAGGGACCTGCCGGAGCGAGTCCAGAGCAGGGCTGCCAAGATGATCAGATGGATGGAGCACCTCTCCTGTGAGGAAAGGCTGAGAGAAATGGGTTTGTTTTACCTGCAAAAGAGAAGGCTTGGGGTGACCTAATTGCATCCTCTCAATACCTGAAGGGAGCCTACAAGAAAGGCGAAGAGGGACTTTTTACAAGGGCATGTAGTGACAGGACAAGGAGGAATGGATTAAAACTGAGAGTAGGCTTAGAGTAGATATGAGGAAGAAATTCTTTACTGTGAGGGTGGTGAGACACTGGCACAGGTTCCTCAGAGCCCCATCCACCCTGGCCTTGAACACTTCAGGGATGGGGCATTCACAGCTACTCTGGGCCATCTGTGCCAGTGCCTCACCACCCTCCCAGGAAAGAATTCCTTCCTAATATCTAATCTAAACTAGATTAGGCTAGAATCAGATGATCTTTAAGGTCTCTTCCAATCCAAGCCATTCTACAATGACATAGATTTAAAATAATACTTCATCCACTAAGAACTTTGTATAGTTTGTAATTTCGAAAAGCATTTTTTCCAGGTAGTTCAACACTAAAGTTTAGTTTAACTTATGTAATTAAAATAGGTCAGCTGGTCAGAAAACTCTTGAAGAGTAGAGGTGTCAACCAAAATGTGGTAAATGCACAGAAAAGCGAAGGGCACCACAAAATAAAATTTATATCATAAACAAAGTCACCAAAAAGTTTGTATTTACATTACAGACATTTTTTTCTCAATTTTTTCACAATTACTAGGACTGTAAAAATAATTACAAGCCCATAAGTAGCAATTGGAGCTTGATTAAAGCTCATATTTAGAAAAAAAAAAATCAACAAAAAACCCCAATCCCACCACTGCCATAAGAAAACGCCAACACCCACCCTTCTCAGAACAGTATCACAGCACTACACTTTAAGAAGCAGATAAAGTTTAAACCTTTCAGAAAACTTAGAGTAGGAATATCCTCAAAATGTAAGTTGTTCATTATTTTTACACTCACATTTTAAAGCATTTAGTTCTCGAATTTTTATGTGTTTTAAACATTTCTGATTTAGGAAATGGCTGTCGTAGGTTTTAACATATTCGCATTCAGCAGGTAGAAAGTTAAAGTTGGTTGCCCCCATTACAGAAAATGATGCTTAATGAAAAAAACAAAAACAGAACTCGTGAGAAAAAATGTCTTCTATAAATATAGGCAAAAAAGTGTTGCATTACAAGATTCAGAATCTGCACTTACTCTTTACCCCTTTCTTCCCCTTTCGTTCCTTCTTGTACTGTTCCTTCAGTTTACTTATTAGTCCCTGGTCTACATCCCAAACCTCAGCAGTTGGGGACAGGTCATCTTTGTCTACATGCAGCATATTATTAAAAGAAAAAAAATCAGCAATTGGCAATGCAAGCTGTTGGTGATTTACTGTCATAGCTGTATAAGAGCATTAATAAAAGTCATTAATAAATCTTTACTTTAAAGGTGCAGTCTCAGTTTTAAGTTTATAAAAGACAAGTCTCATTTCATACAGTTTTCCAAGGCAGTGTATATTATCAGTTACATATTTGAAAATTGTATGTTAATTTGTTACTAAGGAGCAAACAAATTAAGCTTCATAAGCAACTGTTCATGTTATATACTTCAAAATACACAAAACATTGGTGTTCAGAAACAATTACTGCATCTTTAGAAAGACAGTGTTAAGAAATTTTTCAGCCAGTGTTGAATAAGCAAATAAAAGAAGTCATGCTGTATCTCTCATGAAAATGCAAGCTGAGTAAGTCAGTGCCAGTTTATTCATGAAGACCACCATGCATCCTCTCGCATTCATTCGACATGCACAAGAAAGAAACCCTGGTCCTACATATAACCAGAGAAACATGTCTAGAAATACAGGGTTTTACATAAAGATGATGAAAAGTAATCCTACTGCATTCCAGAAATTAAATCATAACTAGCAGAAATACTACATTCCACAATAGTTTCAGAAGACATATCTTTTTCTGTTAGCCAAGCACTGCAGAGTTAATTATTCTTTATGAAAAGTCAAATCTCCACTTTTCTTAACTAACCATCTCAAACATTTCTGGAAACTTAGAAAAAGATAAACCTGTTTCTAAAACAAGCCAAACACAACATTTGCAGACGCATTTTTGCTGGTAGACAACTAGGCAGCAACTGAACTTGGTTTGTGTGCCAGTTTAGGTTTATGCTCACAAATTCTTTAGGCACAAAATAATAAAACTCAGTTTCTCAGTTCCCAATTTCCAATCATACTTATGATTGTACCAATTTCTGAAGTTATAACCACCATAAACATAAAAGTGCACAAGAAGAGTCATACACAGCAGAACAAGGAAACATGCATTTAGGATGCCAAACAACAGGAGTTATTCCCAGTACATGTTTCATGACAAAACATGACAACGAAGGAGTAGACAGACACCTGAGGATGCTGCTGCATCTACCACCATTCAAATACAACAATGACAAAGACAGGTCAATCTTGATCAAGGATGTGAAATAAGAAATGGCAAGGGCAGTGAAAGCATGAAACCAGCAGCATAATGGCAAAGTCTCCTGAGCTGACCAAAAAGAATTGTGGAGAGGAAAAGGGAACAGTGACATCCTACACCAAACTGCAGCTACAACTACCAAACTCCAAACACAAAGACCTCAATCTTTATGATCACTGGGCCAAAACGCTGACAGAGACAAACAGTGATTAGTTAAGAAACACAAGAGCCACAGGAAAATAAGTCAGAGGATATGCTCAATCAAAAGAGGAAGAAAATTAGGGAAAGAACCCCAAAACACATGAAAAAACCTAAAACTTCATTAAAGGAAATTCAGTTAAAACCAAATTAAAATGAATAAAAAAAATTTCAAAGCATCATTAATAAAATGAAAATAATCAGCTAGGTTGAAGCATTGCAGAGAAGGATTATGGAATTACACTGAACCAGAAGATGACCACACACAATAGCAATGCAATGCTGTTGTAAAAAAGTCATTTTGGTATGTTTTAAAAGGTTCAGTATTAAGGCACAAGTAGTCCACATATTTCAGCACAGGTGATGGCAAAATTGAAATAATATGTTTAGTCTGTGTTCTACACTGGAAGTTTAAAAAGGGCCTGTAGAGTGCAAAACAAATAGGGCATTAAATATCAAAATAAAGAATTTGAAGGAACTGGGCTCATTCAGTCAACAGAGAAGGAACAGAGAAGGAAAAGCATAAGCCTGCAAACAAATATTCAAAACAAATTCTGTTGGCTGCTGAAATGTAGGTTGTAAACAGAAAACCAGATAGAACCCTAACTCTGACTGACTGGGGAGGTTGCGAAATGAAACCCTGCAGGGTTTGCCTCCAGTATGCCCAGATAAACTAAGCCAGTTCAGAACTGAGCCATGTAACCAGAAGACCTCTGTAATTCCCCCCTAACACTTAACTTCCCCAAACTGCCCGCAGTGTTTATAAACTGCACTAAACTGACACCAGAACAGCACAGAGAATCCAAGATGTCCACTAACCATTATAATTTACTGGAGAAAGGCTGTTTTGGGGGTGGATGGTTAACTGGGTTTTGTTTTGGTTTAACAATATTTAGATGATGACCTCAGACACTGAATTTCAGTCCCACTGCCTCCCAGAATGCTGGGCACAGTCAGTCATTCTCTGACTCATGGTCCATCTGCAAACAGAACTTTTGTGTTTCATGGAGATGAGAAATCTAGTGACAAACACATAGACTTTGAGACCATAAGCAGACTGAAAACACTACATAATATGTTAAATCTGTAATATATAGCATAATATGTATTTATTATTCTATAAATACAACTTGTATTTATTCCTGTTTGCTTAAGCAAACTGAAGTTATAAATGCATTTTTTCTTTAAAATAAATCACCAGAAGACATTTATAAATTTTTAAATCCAAAACTGTATATTCTTTTTTTAGTGTGTCACATACTTTGATTCTTCATTTAATACTGCTTGAACCTGTTCATCTTTTACCATTTTGAAGATAAGCCATTCCTAAGTAAAGCATGTTAAATGACAGGATACTTTAAACTGCAATGTTTGAAATTAATTTAATACTCAAAGTATGTTAACTGAGGCACTTACAAAAAAAGAATGTGTTCATAAAAAGCTGCACTATTGGAAGAAAAGAAAAGCAACCCGAACTTCAGAACACTCTGGCTGGTTTGCAGAAGTCTCCAATAGCAAAAATATAACTATCCAAATTGGTGATTAAATACTTTAGACCTACAGATAATATGTTGATAGGTAAGTATTAAAAGTATTAATAGAGCAAGACTAGGCAATAAATTTAGAGCCTGAACATTAGAAGTTTGGTTTCTAGATGCTAAACAAAGCATTATAAATAAGAGTTGTGAACATTTACATTCTTGTCAGAGTGCTTGAATCTTTGCAAGAGTCAGAAGTGATACAAGAACGCTAATGACAGGAAAACTAAAACAAGAAAGAAGAACTATGAAAACAGAGCAGGGCAACTATTACATTATGAAGAAAAATTTGAATTTCAACTGAAATACCGGTTGATGCAATTGTTTAGAAAGTCATGGTAAGTATTCATTTATAAATGAAGTTCCCCCTCAAAATAAATAGCTAAATGTAGAGACCTGGAGATTTCAAGTAACAACAGTTTCAGAGAGTTCAAAATAATGTGACAGGCTAAAATAAATTAGTTTAGGCAATGCATTATTTTATTTTAGAAAGCATTTAACTGGAACAATATTTAAAATGTTATTTGTGGCAGTCAATAAAGAAGCTTTGTCATATTCACACACTGATCTTTAAAAATAACACTTAACCCCAGGATCTGTTAACACTGTATCCTTAAACATCCAATTATGGAAAGAACAGCTGAACTAAAATCAGTCACATAATGTGAAAAAAACATTGCTATTACAGTTGGAGGTATGTCTTTGACTAATTGAGATGCTAAGTTAGCACAAAATATACGACAAACTTATGGATATTGTCTTCATATGGAAAAATTTAGAACACATATTTTGAAAGATGAAAAGTAGATTTCTGTTTCATTTCTTCCTTCTCACTTCTTTGCCTGACATGATTTTTTTGATAACCAAGGAATCACTCCATTTAAATTGGTTGTCACAAAAAAGCTGTCACAAGAGTATACAAACTCCTAAAATGCCTCACTTTTGCTATGGGTTCACTTAAACCATTACAAAAGACATTCAAACTGCTCTACGAAAACTGTGGTGCGTCAATTTGATTTTTAAAATAGATGTTAAAATTGGGTAACCACGTGAGAAGATGAGAGAGAGAGAACACACTGGAAAGTAATATTTGGAAACAATGACTTGATTTTCAATGGACAAGCTAGTCCAATAAAATAATTCTTAGCAGTCTGCTGTGGAAAAAATGGATACATCTTTTGACTGCATGAATTACAGTATCAAACTATCTTTTCTTTTATATACAAAAGCAGTTAAGACTGATGCTAGAACCAGAACTTTCTGTATCACTGTATATTTGAAGGCATGTTACAAAGTAAAAACTTGGCTTCAGGTTCTGTGAGACATCTTACACCAACAGATCTGCCTGTGTGCCTAAATAAAAAGATGATCAAGAAACTGATCAAATAACAGCAACTTCAAAGGAGAGTAACACCAAGCAACTAAAATTCTACTAAAAATAGACATTATTACCAAAACCAAAGCTAACCATTTGTTCAGCTTCATTTTCCAACTAGAAATATGGCTGAGTTTTAAAAATAAAGGTGACTAACCCTATGATACTAGTTTGCAGGAAGGAATGCTTTCTACTCCTTGATACCTTCAAAATCAACACTGGATTATTTTCCTGGAAGATGTGCCATTATTTTAATTTCTGTATATCTGTATATTCTCTCAGCTCACCGAGGTGTTTATTGAAGTATGACTTCATTGTCTCAATGACAAAATGGTCAAACAATGATGCAGTAGTACTTTTGGGGCTTAAAGACTTACAGTATGTAACTACAAAATTGCTTGTATCACAGTTCAAATACTAAGATAGTTGATGGCACATTTAAAGGCAAATATGAATTACCTGGGTAACTTCTTTTTCCTACACAAATTTTTTCCTTATTTCAGTTTCTTCTTTTGAAACATGTAGGTTTGCAGGAATTTCTGACATGAAATATTTTGTTTCACATCAAATTACTACTAAAAAGTTGGGTTATTGCAAAAGTATTTTTTATTTTATTTTACTAATTCAAGCCATATAAGCAACAACATCTAAGAATCTCAGCCAGAAAAACTACAAATATTAACGGTCCATTTTTAAAGTACCCCAAAGACATTCATTTAACTTAAGTACAAGAAGTTTAATAGTCCTGAGAAGAAATAAATGAGAAAAAAAAACATATTTCTGTTTGAAAACAAATTTAATACAGGTATGAAAACATTCAGAATCCTAGCCTTTCTTATCTAAGTAAGAAAATATTCTCTTCTTAGCTTTGGAATCAAAACCAAAACCTGAAACAAATATAATTGTGGAAACTACAACAGCATATATACATAAGGAAGTTTCAGCACACAATAGACCATTTTCTAAGCATCAGCATTTGAACATCACAATCATTCACACATCCACACCATTTTAGCAGGTACTGCAATGCTTATGTACTATCATGAATAAATATTCCCTCATTTCTAAATGCTTTTATTAGCTCCTTACCCCACTCTGTTCCATCTCCTGAACTTCGAGCTTCTCCAGCTCCCTCACCATCTTCAGCTGTCACTAAAAAGTCAAATTCTTTCAAAGCTTCTTCAGTATCAGGGTCATCTGTAAGGTCAGCAGCTAAACCTTCATTACCAATCTGCAAGCAGATAAACATTTTTCTCCGTTTGAACAGATTTTCTAGTGATTTTAGGTTATAAGAGATATAAATTACTCTGAGTAATGGGTTCCAGAGGAAAACATTATTCAACATGAAATGCAGAAAAAGACACTTAGATCTCAGCTGGATTATTAAAAAAAAATGGGGAGGAGAGAGAACAGCACAGCACAGTGATCATTAGGACATAAAAAGAACACTGACACTAACTTTAGCAACAAAAATAATCTCATACATCCCTGTCTTCATTTTTGTTATTTAACACCTAACAGTTAGAAAATTTTGTTGATTTTCTTGACTATCAATAGCTCTGCAGAGAAGCCTTACAAACAAACTGTGCTTTCTACTGGTTCAGAACCTTTTTTCTCTTTTTGCTTGCCAGTTCTATTTCACTGTTGAGCATAAATTTGGAAAACACAGCATTTTAAGAAAAGTGTCCTTTTACTATTTTTACTACACTTTCACCTTAAACAAAATAAATAAACCCTCTGCCAAGGCATCAGTGAAAAATTTTATTTCATTCTTCAGGTGAAGAAAATTTCCACATGGGGTTATTTTCCTATTATTTGTTCAATATTCTTACTTCTGCAGAAAGGGACAATTTTTATAAAGATAACTATGCATGACCCTTTTGCTTACTATAGAGAAACAAGCTTTGTTAAAAAATCAAAAAGTGAATGTTGTATCTTCATATGTGCTTAGAGATACACTTACTAGATTAGGCTATCTACCTCCTTAGAAAAAAAGACATTCAACTGATTGTTTGATGAATCCGGTTACCAGAAGCACAAGTTAATACCAAAGGTATGGCGGGAACTCCTTCCTGACAAGTCAAGTTGGAACAAGCAGACTTGCATCAACCCAAGCTAATACTGCCAACTGCTTGAGAAAATCTAATGCAGCCAGAGGGTCATCATGCTACAGAATACTGTTCTGAGCAAAAAGTAACAAAACTCTCAGTACAATATTCATAAATCAATGTTTTTACATAAAGAAACTCCTAAGAAAAGGAGAAATTCGGTAGAGGAGAAAGAACCAAAATGAGACACATAACATAGTCTATCCTACCTAGAAAGCTGCTCACAGAACGGAAAACTAAAGAGAAAAATACAACTGAAGAAAACTTAATTGAACCTTAAACAAAAGGTGATTTGAGACAAGTCTCTGCTAGGCTCTTAATATGTTTAGTAAAAAACTGCCTAGAAAGAAGATTTAACACATATTTGATGTGGAAGCAATTTTTTTTTCACATTCCATAACTTAATTTCCTCTAAGGAATTGTCCCTACCTTCTCCAAAATTCAAAAAGGATGCACATTGCATTGTGCTAAATTTGCCTCATAAAGGGACTCAATGTATGCACAGAAGCTAACATGGCCAATTCAGCAATTAATTCACATTCACAAACAGGTTAGTTGGTTTTTTTTATTTTTCAATGTAATATATTAACTAAAACAGCAAAAGTACTAATAACACGTGTTTACAATCCACTCAGATCACAAAGGTGCAATAAACACCTTAGCATTACACATTTGTATCATCTGGGGGAAAAAACTCCTTTTGTAAAGGGAATTTCAGACCTATGTAAAAAAACCCCAAAATAAAAGATCTTTTACTTTGTGTTTCTTATTTATCCGATGCTTTTCTTTTCCTTCTGCAATATCTTCTATCATGTCATTCTCCTCTTCTTCATCGCTATCATCTGCGTTTTCTAAGAAGTTAAATGTTTCAAGAACATCACCAGAATTCCTGCATAAGTAAAAACATTGAGAGAATCAGTTTTATTTGCTGAAGAGATTCAGAAGATTAACTAGATTAAATGAAATTGCTACCTGACAACATAAGAGCTTTAAAGCTAGCAAAACAAGAAATGGCTGTATGAAGTTTCTACAGCTGCCTAAATCCTTATTATAAAAGCACCACTCAGCAGAATCTTGCCTTAAAATAACAACTCCAAAATGTTCACATGACATAATTCAACTTTTCCTGTATATATTAGTATAATATACATATATGTATGTAATAGATGGATATGTTTCTATGTATAATCAGTTTCAGTTCAGTTCATAATCATTTGTAGTAAGCTACACTCAGAGCTGTTCAGAGATGCTCCAGCTGAAAAGTTCACTTTGCACTGACCAGTACACATCAATGACTAAGCTAAACAAATGATGTATTTGTTGTCTCTTCACTCACCTTTTGATTTCCTGTCCCTTTTGTTTTGACGAAGGAGATTCACCACCGTTCAGGATCTGTTCTAAGTTCTTTGTCTCTACTGAACCATTTGTTTCTGAATTGGAGAGCCCAAGCAAAGACCTTACCCTCTGGGAGCGTACATCCAATATTGTATCTGTATATCCTACTTCCTGAAGATACCTACATGCGTTAAGAGAAGAATCAAAGTGGAAAGCATATTTGAGGAAAAGGAAACTTAGAATTCACTGTTAAAAATGAATGCCACTGTTACATCACTTATGGAAAAATAAGCTTCATCACTATCCATCTCACATGGAAAACCTTACTCTATGCTGCTTAAAGCTCAAGACTATGAAGTCCTGAGAAATGAACCACTATTTGCCCACCTCAATTACTCTGTTTCACAGAGTAAGCATATATACCATACAGCTCTTCATACTGCAGGGAAAAGTTTGAATACACCAATATTCAACAATGTTACTTACTGTCGCAGTAACTGCCTGCCTTGCTTCCAGGTCAGTTGGCTATTTTGAGGTACTGCAGGAACCTCTGTATCTTTGGTATCTTCTGGAAGACACAGTGTCATAGTTAACCTCTAATTTATAATGCTTTTAAACACAAACAAAAATTTCCATCAAGCAAGAAATATGAATCACGATCTCTAGCTGCAACTGGGTGTAAAAATACACCAAAATGTGGCACTTATAAAAGAGAAGGAAAAAAGTGGGGGGAGGGTGGTACATAAAACTGTAGACCACAATTTCAAGGCATACTATACAAATACTGGCCAAAAGTGTGACTTCACAAAGACTGACACTGCAAAGGAAGTCAAATTAAATTCTGCTTATTAAACAACCCAGCATTGTTCTTAGAGATGCTTTCCTCTGTCTGTCATACTGCGAAGAGCCAAACTGTTCTTATCAACTTGGCATTTACAACACAAAATCAGAGGCACTCCCGAGGAGCAATAAGGATAAGCCTATTTTTCCCTCTTTGGAGTTTTTTCCTTGATTTAAGACTAAACAATATTTACCCAATGCCAAATCTTTCCTAGATATATTCCCTATAACACACCTAAATGAAGGCTTGGGGGGAAGACAGGAAGCTGCAATAAATTGAAGAGACCAAATCTATTGTAAAAAAGGTTACCTGATTCAAAAGTTGGCATTTTCAAGTCACCTTGGTTCAATTCTGTGCCATATTTTAATTTATGGTATTTTGCCCTGAAAAAGTATGCAGATGTTTAACAAATTAGCATACAAGAATTTTATCAACTCAAAACATTCTATTATTCCCAATTAAAGGAACCATACCAACACAGTATAATTAATCCAAATAAAACTCTTGTGATATTTATTCTGTCAATTATTTCTAGTCTTCCAAAAACATAGTTTCAAGATAGTATTTTTACCATTATTCACAATTACCAAGTAACTTACAGATGAGAGTTCAGTATGTTCTCTAAGAATGTGGAGCTTTCCACGTATATCAGCTAATAAGAGGACCTTTAAAAAGCCAGCAGGTTCAACTGCTTAGCAGAAATTATTTTTCCAGTGGTACCACTGTCATAGGTAGCCAAACACACTCTTATTTGGGATTCCTGCCTATCTGCCACTTTCAATTTCCACTTCCATTTCTCTCCTGCTCTGTCTTTGCCTAGGTTACATATCTTTCCCTAAGAACCATGTTAGAGTGCTAGTTTATCTCATCACATGTATTCTCTTACTGATTTTCTCCTCATTGACCAGGGGCTTGGCTTCCAATTCCTGCTTAGTCCACCTATGCAAACTTGCCTCACTTCTTCCCATCTTCTGCTCCCTGGTAACGCAGCCATAATCTCTCCTTCTCCATCCCTTTCTAAACAATTGGTCTTGGTGATACTATTTCTACAGAGGTACACGTAAGCCTTCAAAATCGTGTTCTCTTACCCAAGCTGCCTACTGAAATGTCTTCAACTCCCTTTACCTCCAAGAACATCATTTGAACTACCTAAGCCTGTATGCTGGAATTCTCAAACTTTATCAATGATCATTCACAGTTCAACTTTTGCTTCAAAAATCCTTTGCAAAAATACTCAAAATCTCAGTGTAAAGAACTTTAGATGTTCTGCAGGAGAGCCAAGGTACAAAATCTCTGTAAAAACATTAGCAGCCACATTTTAAAGAAGTTTGAAATACAGTTGTCTTTATAATTCTAAATGAAACATTTGACAAAAGTTTTAAGAACCATACGTAGCTCCCATCAAGTTTAAAGAGCACTCTTCAATATGAAAATTCTCAGGAAAAGATAGATAATGGAACACATGGTGGACAAAATTAAGGATTTAAAAAAAAATTCTCACATGGCTGAGCCACTACTGAAAGTGTTTCCAAATTGAATCTCAAATACTGCCTGATAAATTTGATGGTAGAGAAGACTTTAAGTTACACAGGTTTCTGGCAAAATTGTAATTAGGAAGTCTCATTAGCAGTGTCAGTAGATGGCACTATTGACCCTTTTTTTTTGTAAGATAAAACCCTCATTTCATGGCAATCACACTGTAACTGAAAAACTGAGACTTCTGAAGTTTTGGGTGACCTGAATCTGACTGCCAATGAAATAGAACAATATTTTTTAATTATTGATGAAGAGGTTCTTAGCTCCTCCCTGCACTAGTGAGACTGCCTGCTCCAGGTGCTCTCTTTAAACAGAGACAAAGCTTTGTGCCACATTGTAGTAGGGCAGTGTTCCACCAAGCTTTCCAGAAATGGAAAGATTATACTGTGATTTATAGGCCCTACAAAGTACTGGACATTTGGGGATAAAAAACCCCTCCAAACAACCCGAAACAACCAAAGTGAAAATAATTAAAGTTAAATAAAGCTGACAAAATATTTTTGCTCAATTCATAGGCCAAGCCAATAAGGCACTGTAATTGAAAAGCAAACCTAAACTTGTTCAAATTAGAGCTGTGGCAATACTATTCAGGAGCAGTTGTTCCATTTTTGGAGTAACAACTTCAAAGCATTAATTAAAGTTCTCTTTAATTGTTGATTAGAGCAGATAATGATGTATCTGATCTAAAATTATACCAATGACTAGCCACTACAAATAAGCCAAAATATTGCTGCAGGGAATAAGATTAGTTATCTTTCACATAGCAACTTCAATTTACAGCAAGAAATTAATCTTATTAAATTCCAATAAACTGTATCTTCACACATTTATTCCTTCCCGTATTATCATACAAACAGGGGTAATTATTATATATATCTTCAAAAACACTAACAAGCTACAGGGTTGTTGACAAATCAGTGACATTACTCTTCCACACCACACAGTAAATTAAATTTACTGTCAACAACTTTCAGGTCTGAAATTCTCAAGACTTTATTTTGTTTTGGAGATGGTATATTTTCATTCGCTCACAGGAACAGTGGTAAAAAAAATAACATGTATTACCCTGAACACTGAGTAGGACAAGCAAGAAATCAACACACTGTCATTCTCGGATCATTTACTAATGCGTCAGTACCTGCTTGCTTTCCTTACTCAATCCATCACACTTTCACAGTTAGATCCCCTCAAATTACTGGGCATTTGTAGCTTCCTCATTGCCTCCCACACATTCACCAACCAACCCAAGTTTCAGTTCCTGTTTCTAGCAATCTCCATAAGAATTCCGGCCAGAACTTAAGCAAGGATCTTCCTCTTGAAAACTATGCAGCAGTGGTTCGTACCCACTAGCCACAAGAACTAAAGCAAATGGTGTGTTTCTGTTGTTCTGCCTCTGGTGTACATGTTTACAAGCTTCTTGCCCATCACATGAATGTTGTTGGCATTTCATGAGAAGACAAACTATAAAGACAGCAACATTTCAGGAGAAAGCAGGAATGAGGTTTCACCAGTGTCATTCATCTTCAAGTTGCGCATCCCGTTATATGATGTCTTCACAGTCCAGCTGTAATTAACTGCCTCGGATTTATCTCAATAAGCAAGCAATCCTCACAGGCTTATGGTGTGCTGTGCATTTGCAGAAAGTGTCTGTGCAGCACACAGTTTAGTATTGTCAAAATAACCAAAGTATTTTCCTTCAACTTCAGGAAGTTACTTATCTCCAAGACATTTGGGTCTGCCATAAACATACTGTTTCTATGATATGCTCAGTGTTCTTTATAGGAAGAGTACACACATCCCAACACTCTGCATGCATCTCATCTGCCTTGAATCCAGAGTGACCTGCACATTACCCATACAATATAACAATGGACCCCTTGAGCTACTTTCCATTACAAGGATGGGGCCTAAACAAGTAACAGAGCCTTTCTGCCTATTACTTCACCAGAAAAGACATGATGTGCTGATGAGGCTTTCTGTGTCAATATACAGTTTTCTGAAGCACCTTTCTACTGGACACTTCACACAGAAAAATGTGGCCATCACTGCCAAAACATTTGTTCATAATATGAAAACAACTGCAAGTTTTTTCTGTACTAGTCACTTACTCATAATACTGATTCATATTGTAAAATATTTATGCTTGGATAACTAACTTAAAAATGTCCAGGTGAAGCTTAACTACACTTTGACCAAAAGTTTTAAGTTTACTCTGGCAGGAATGTTCCCCTGAAATCAAACTAATAAAACAAAGAGTACCTATTTTCTTGTCTGATCCACAAGTTGTTTCACTATTGGATTCAGCTACTTTTTAAGAACAAGACAAAATTAAATAGAAGAACTGAATCCATTTCTGAAAGTATAGGCACATGACAAGATTATTTTCCTAGTGTTTTTGCAAAGTTAGCCACCAATTTTGGTCAAATGAAATAAAACAGGCAACAAAAGAGCATGTAAGTTTGAAGGACATTAACCTATACCAACTGAATGGAATTTTAATTTTTAAAGCATTAAACTAATGCTACAGAAAACGCACCTGCTGAGCCTAAATATGCTGGTGTTTACCCCATAAAAAACCAATACTTTAAAACACAGGATCAACTTAAATCATTCAATTCTGTCACAAAAATATAGTTTTCATCATGCAACACATACAAAATATTTGAAAGGGATCAAACAAACAGTATTTTCATCCTTTCAAGTTCAATACCACTTCAGTGCAGGTAAAGGTATAGTAATAAGGTATAAACCTATGAGGTGTGTTCATTCTTACTTAGTGTACCATAATTTTAAATCAGAAAAGGGAAACTCTTCAATTTGTCTAAGACAAAAGTCCAAACATTTTGAAAATAATGCAAATTTTTATTAGAGCTAACACTAAGATTTGTCAGCAGAGACACTGTGTGGAGATGACCAACCATAAGAACAGTTTACATAAAGTAACATAGAAACATCTAATAAAGATAGTTCACTTAATGTAACTGAATTCCGTTTAGTCTGTAAAGTTTTCCAGGTCAGAAAAAAGCTGAACGATTTGTGTACCTACCTTTCTTGTTTTAATGCATATTCTAACATTTTTATTCTTCTCACTAAATCTTTCTTCAAATTTTCTTGACCCTTTCTTTCCCCTTGTAGAAACGCTATCCGAGCCTGAAAACACACACACAGAAGACAAAAAGAAAAAACAGATTTTATTCCACTCTATTCCCAAAATAAAGCAAGCAAGTCTGGCTCAGAATTAAAAAGGAAAAATTAAAAAAAAAAAAAAAAGGCAGCACTGTTTTGCATTAATTACTTCAGTGAATCAATAACAACAAAAATATTTCTAGCCTAGACACTGAGTATTATTTTCATCATTTTAAGATGACCAGATATTAGTTTGTACAGTAACTCTACAAAAAAGCACAAACAGCAATCATATTAAGCATTTTAATATAGGAACACATCTTTGTCCTTATGGCATTGCTAGCATAAATTCTATTATACATTTTTTTCCAAACCCAAAGCCATATCAAACAGGTACACAGCAATTATCAATTCGGCTTTTAATGCCAACACACTGAACAGACTAAGAAATGAGTGCATGAATTTTACATTTTACTTACTACTGAAGACAGCTGAAGGTTAGAATATTAAGGGAGAATTGGGTCTAGTGCGCTGTTCTATCTGGAGAAAAATAATGCTATGTTTTTTTAAAGCATCAATCATGCAACCCACCTAATTTAAAAAGAAGCAAGGAAGATATCTACTTGCCTGCTAATCTAGTAGATGATAATAAATTCAGCAGAACATACAAGCCATCTCACCAAACCTTAAAATACGTAAAAATAGTTGAAAAATAAAGGTAGTAAATTTGTTGAGGACAAAAGGAAACTCTTCACTACAAAGTGAAAGGACTTTTGTCTTGACTTTTGCCAGCCAAAATCCCAGGGAAGACAGGGGAAATTGCAGATGTGAATACAAAATTTAAACAGGTAATGATACTACTGGACTGGCCATCATTACACAAACTCATTTGTCCTCATTACGACTCTTGATTGACTGAAGTCATTCAGTAGTTAACTCACTACAAGACTCGACATAAAATTTCCTTGGAAGAAGGATTTAAAAAACTAAAATAAGGAAAGTAAAGTACAGATGATATTGCTCTACTGAGCTCAAAAGCAACAACACAACCTCTATTAAAGGAGGCAGGGGGAAGTGCTATAACTGGCACTTAATCTATCCTTGAAGATCTTTTTAAAGGGAGTAGTTGTACATTTTCATTACTCAATGGCTGCAGCCTGAAACAGTCTGACCAGGATGGCAGCTTTCTTGCATCGCTCCTTTCTTGAGACTAAGTGATATCATCGTACAGGACTTCACATATCAGCCCTGATTTCAGCCCATCTGGCCTTGTGCTCACTGGTGAACCAAATTAAAATATGTTCCTTTACATTGCATTAGCTAAGCAATGATTTAATCAATTAAAATTGTAGTGAGAACAAGGCAATTATGAGTATTTTAGTTAAAAGTCTGTCATGAAAGCGTTTTCAACTAACTACTGTCACTTGGTGAGAGACAGTAATGCACCAAACAGGGTATGGGAATAGAGGAGGGGTTAAGGGATGGGGGAAACCAACACAAAGCCCACACCAAAAAAGCCCCAAAAACACTGAAACAGACTTCATGCTTGCACAGATTGCACAGATATTTCAAGACAAAAGGACCAAGATCCGGAATCAGCAAACCCAACTATACTCAGCTGCAATTACATTAGATTCTAAAAAGCACTATAAAACTGTCTCTAATCAAATAGGAGGTTAACAACCTTCTGAAGAAAGCTACAATTACACATAATTTGCACTCCTCTAACACGTAAGGCAGCAAATGACCACGACAATTTCATAAGCCCAACGTGTTATCCCAGTTTTCACCAGGGAATGCAAAGTTGTTACATAAATAACACAGTACACATTAAATAGTTACAAAAGCAAGGATTTTTTGGAAGGTAACACGTTCCACTCACGTACCTACAACACCGCACTTCAAATATTTGGAAGTTACTGGCTGCCCACAAACTCTTCCTACAAAAATAAACTGGGAACTAAATACTTTGATAATTATCTAATACAGGGTATGAAAGCCTTTACGTCCTTTGACTCGAATGCAATTCTCAACTCCTTCCAAAATTCAGGTCTTCTATAAGGGATGGTCAGAATTCTTCCCTTTCATTAGTGTTTTTTCACTGGTCAACACACTCCTACAACTACATGACAAACCTGAGTTGCCAGGTGCAACTGTTGGACCTTTTTTCAGCCTCAGAGAGGAAAACAATGTAATTCTGATCACACAGGGAGGGAGGGGTCTGCTTCCTAAATGCTCAGCGCCAAACCTTTTCCTTACAGAAACACTTGTGGAGTACTTGGCCAAGCAGAATGAAGTCTCCACATTTAAAAGGTATTGCCCAGATCTCATACTTTTCAGCCAGACAGACTAATGAGTAAGTGATCTTGAGAATTAAATATACTACAGAAATAATGGTATAAAAACAAAAATAAACAAAACCTAAAATCCACCCTACAAAAAAAGCCTCAAAAAAGCTTTTATATACAATAGTATTTAGAACTATCTTTAAAGGGCCTGGTAGGTTGAACAGAAAGGTTACCACCCAACACACTTTGTAGCTGGGGTTTCAACATTTTTGTCAGTATTAGCAGCATTGCTTTCTATAATTGCTTGAATACAGATTTGACTGATTTTAGGATTTATTACTTTTTTCTCACTGTAAGCATCACATGGTTAAAAAGTAACAGAAGTTATCTATGCAGAAGTTAAGAGTTCAATCTATAGAAATACTGCAAATCAATTTAGACTTAGAATACTTAGTCATCCAGACTTTCAATACAAAACCAAGAATCAGATCACCAAAAATTTGCTGTATAAAATATTTAATCAACTTCCTTCCTTCAGTCTGAACTGAGAAATGAGGGGTGTCAAAACAATACACTTGATGTACTGCATGACCATGAGCCATACGAATTAACACACAATTTCCCAACACCTCTTTTTCTGTAATGCAGTAAATCCCAGGGTCAATAAAAACAGATGAAATAAACAGATCAGTTTCCCTCAGGGGTGCTGTACTAACTTTGGCTGCCTACACAAAGTCAAATGCTGAAGAAATTACCTCTACATAATACAATTTCCACAATCCTCAGATATTTATTTCCTTTGAAACAATTCTCGGGAGAGTTAGATTTGGTATGATTTGTAAATATACTGATGATTTAAGATTGTTTAGCATAAAAACTGGGAAAGAAAATGGCAAAGAAGCATTTTGGTCTCACCTTTCCACTCCACATCTGACCCTCCCCAGTTACAACAGAATTCTTTCCGCTATCTTACACCAATTTGTAAGTGCCCAGGCTGACACCAAGAAGAGCAATCCTCCTCCGTGTATTTCTGTTCCTTCTCTGCTGACTTAGCTGCTTGTGTAGACACACATCATCCTATTTATTTTTCACTCAGTTCTGAGTTCCATCAGTTTCCTGATCCTACTCTGCAGAGCCCTGGGAGCACCCAGGCTGGCACAAGGGATGCCAACAGGATACTGAAGTGACAGCTCCTTTCAGTGACAACACAGTCTCAGATCAGCCTAAACTGGCCATGGTACCACAACTTGCATGTGCAGGGCACGAAGAGTGGCAAAAACAAGAGCAGACACTATAAAAACCAAATACAATACAAGTCTTAACTCCTTCGAATTGAAAATTCAGTCAAAATGTATTTTTAAAAGTGTATTAGCACAAACATTTCTTATGGGAGAAAAAAGACATTCTTTTATAAAATATATAATAGTTCTGTAGAAAAAAATAAGGCCTTTCATGGCTTAAAAAAATCCAGCTTTATTTAGCTGTGTACAGATTCTGTTAAAATATTTTCCACCACAGATAAGGGCTGTACTTCTGATTCCTGAAAACCTAACCAAGCGTCTCATTTTCAGGGCAAGTTCCTTCTCTTCTACCAGACTGTAAATTTTCGTATTTACAGTGTTTTCACAGATCCCTGAGCTCCATCATGTTCCTACAAAAGTGACATTTAGTAACTCTGGGCTCCCTCTACACCTTGGCCCTCAGCTGAGAGTAGGAGAACCACCACTCCAACTTGCTCAGCTTTATTATGACAGTGAATTCAGGTTGCTTTGAGAAGTACTCTGAGTGACAGATACTTTGTATTTGTGCAAGGATGCATGAAATAATGCCTGAAACTAGGCAAGACAGAATTCAAGGATAAAAAGAATTACTGAATAGCTACTTGAACACTATAGATCCCACGAAGAAGAATTGTCTGAGGTTAAAAAACTACAGAATGCACAAACAGGAAAGAACAAGTAAAAATTCTAACATCTAATATTTTAGACTTTGAAATCATAGCATGGTTTTAATGGCATGTGGCATTTCAGACATACATGCATTTTGTAGCTGGAAGGGGTTTTATCTTTTAAATAGGAAGTCTGACCATATGCAAACCAGGCAACAGTCTTTCACCCCAACTCTTCAGATCTCAAACAAGAAACTGAAGTTTCCCTTAAGTGATAGGAATAATTAAAATCACTGATTACACTGATACTCCACATCCCTAGAATGCAGTTACACTGCTTGATCAAAGTGTAACAGAAGATTTTAAGTAGTTTCTAAATTATTTACACATAACTTTGATTTCTAATCATACTGCATTTCATATATTAGTTCATAAATCAAAATTTAAAGAAAAAAAATTGTGTCCTGGGAAGAAAACGAGGAATTTTTTCCCCCCTTTCGTTTGAAAGAAACTTAAAAGGTCTTAAAACTTCAGAGTTATTGCTTTAGATTTCATTTGTACTACCCATAGCAGCATTCAAATTAAAATTACACTTTATTAACTGCACAGAAAAGCATGACAATCTTCACACTGAAGTTATTACAGCATTTTGGGCAGGTAAAACTGCACAGGTAACCTAAAGGTCATAAAATGATTATGTTATCCATATAGGATTTCATAGTCCTATTTTATTAATAAATCCTGACATGCAGTATTTGAAACACTTGTCCAAAATCTCAAACCTTGAGAAACATATCAGAGGAAAAAAGAGACACGAAAGAAACCTGAATGGTCTGATCAAAAGCCTTATCCTATGCTGTTGAAACACCAATCCTTTCTGGCACATTGCAAACAATCATGTTCTAACAGGAACACACTCAGTAAGCGAATACACTTCCTTTCCATTTCAGTTCTAAACACTGCTAACTCTCAGTCTCTACACATAGCTGAATTTTTTCAAAATAAACTTCTAAAGTAATGCCAGCTGCAATGCAATGCTCGTGTTTTGTTTTTCTAAGCTCATTCAGACTTCTAGAACGAAGGCAGGAAAGGCCTGAAGTGCAATACTGAGCCAATTTAACTACACACACTCAGGGCACACACTAAGTGTGTGCTTATTCTACCAGGGCATGTCACAAAACTCAAAACAGAAAGATGTTTTTAACCTTTTGCTTTAATCACAAGTTTGCTATCACACAAAAATATTAATCTAATCTTAATTTTTAGATGTTTATTACATTGAAGATGAAGCAGAACTCTGATTTGAAAACTAAAAAATACTGAGGAGGTGGAAGATTTTATTCAAAAGTCATTTAAGAGTGCACAGACCTATGCAACTACTAATGTTCCAATTCCCATTCACAAAAAGGAAACTGAACATAAGAAAAGCCTTCTCCTTCAGTTTTCAATAAACAGTCTGAAACTTAGCCTCCTTCAGAACATCCAGAGAAACATTAAAGCATTAAGTATTTAAAAGAATTTTAGTGTATTCTTACAGACCTGACTATGTTATGTATTTATTGTCAATAGAATTAATCCTTAAACTGTCAACTGAAGACTGAAAAAAAACCCTTAAAAAAAACAAATATATCTGAATAAAAATCAATCTTTATTTTGCAAATTAAAGTCTCAAGATTCTCCCTCGAATAAGTTACACAGTAAGATAGGTGTCACTGGTCATATCAAGTTCATACATGTTTCAAAGATATATTACTTTTAAAGATCCTGTAGATTAGAAAGTAATGCGAAGCCAAGAAAAAAAAAAGAAACACACACCACTTCTTATACGTTAACAGAAAACCTTTACATCATAAAGTAAGCTGACCTTAAAGATGTGGGGAATAAAAGATTTCAGCAACTAGTTAATATCAGTCTACATTTGAACAACATTTGCAAATAAAGAAAATAATTTTCTGCAGAACCTTATGAAAGGTCACTTAAAAATCAGGATAATTTACTACCCCACTAAGAGTAGCAAAGGTATTAAGATGTGTTCCCTTTTTAAGAGATTTTTTCCATCTGAGCTGATGATCATATCTTACTCCCCAGCTGATACTCCCTAATTGATCACTCAAGTGATCACTTCCTGATAGCTTTCTAAAAGCAAATCCTGATCCCCAGAAAAGTGACATGCAACTCTCTAACAAGGTTGGTAGCCACAAGAAACCCAGTTAGCCCTAAGGAGATTAATGACACAACTGACAGATACAAGCGGATTTATTCATCCCTAAGTCCCCTCCAGTCCTGCAATGGGTACGGCAAAGATGGGGCTTGCAAAACTTTCTCCTTCCCTAAATCTTCTTTTCTCTTTCCCACTACCACCATATCATTCACACTCAAACAGTTGCCTCTTCACTACAGGGCACAGGACTGTCAAGTTTTATCAGCTTCTCTGAACAACTTAGAGAAGATACAGCCTTCAATTTTATCCCCTTCTATTCTAGGGTCAAACTTCTAAGTCACCACTTAAATTCAGCATAAGACTGCCTTCATTCTGCCATTCTTGCTAACAATTTTTTCATGGAATAATTTTTTTTCTAGAATTTTTATAGACACTTTCTTAACCAATATGATATTTAGCAATAGTACAGTAACAAAACTCATATAACTCATAATTGTGTTTTTAAAGACTAACACTCTCTAAACTTCATGATCTGGAAAAACAAAGTAACCCAACTGTCCTGTCCCCAGGCTTACACCCAGAACGGAGAAGGCAGTGGCAAAAAAACGCCAATTGAGACTACCTGTCCAAAAAAGGTGAAGGGACTGAAAACAGCTGATTCAGACTAAAACATACATGTTGGTACAGAACAATCAAAGGTGAGCAATTCAGATCTATTTAGACCCTGTGAGACTGAAGGCAGATATGAGCTGAGAAGCAGCAAGGCCACAGCTGCTGCTGTCCAGTAAAGGAGAAATCACTCCCCTAGGAGTTCTTAGCAACTCCCCAGAAGTTTCTCATGAGAACTCCTCAGGTTTCCACAGGACACTGGAGATACTCCTGAAAACAGTCAGGATGATTTCACCAAAACATTGGACTTGTGAGATAGGGATTATAACCAATTGGGATTTGTAGATTGATGGTGTGAGATTCAATTTAGCCTTAACCCTACATAAACTGTGTGCAGTGTGTAATAAATGGCATTTGCCTGATCACATTGCTCTGGTGTGTGGTGTCCTTAATCCTCTGCATATTTATTGTTTGCTTTACATACATATCTACAAACTGAACATTAAAATAATTTTTTGAGTAATAAATGCAGGTGCCTTAGAATTTTATTATTCACTGACCATTCTTGTACTCAATGTCCTTTATGTAAAAACAGGCTTCTAAAATTTTGTTTTGATTAAAAACTTACAAAACACTCAGCACAGTTTAATTGATAAATTAGTTTTCCTTTTCAATTTCAGTCCAAGAGACACTCCTTCAGAAAAGGAAGCTCCTGCCCAGGAATTTTTAAAAGAAATGTCATCTTCCTGAAAGAACATTCTATTTCTCTAAGACCAAATTAATACATTAACTTCACAGAAAGTAAAGTTAATCTGGTCATTATCATCAACACACTGCAATAGAACTACTAAAATGCTCCATGCCACAGTGTCAGAATGTCAGCCACTGTCCCTGTAAGCCAGCTCTCCTCCTCCCCACAATCACACACCAGACTCGGGAGCCAGCGAATTTCATCCAAAAGCTGTTAAACAGACACAGTAACCTCTCTGACTGACAGCGAACAGGAAAGCTGGGAGATACCATGTCACCTAACCAGACACAAATGCTCATTCTGACCTCAAAAAATGCTCACTCATTTTTATCTGCAAGTTATTCTTTTTCTACCAATATCAATATAATTCTACTGAGAAATTACAATCTTTCCATTCAAATATCAAACTGAGTGCCATCACTCAAGATAACGAAATACGCAATTAAAACATAAATAGCCAAAATAATTCTTACTAGTTATAAACACTTACTATTCCACGAAGAACATGGATACTGTATTTCCACTGCATTTCTTAAGCAGATTGAACAATCCATGAATGATGTTTGAAAATAAGCTCCAAAGACTTCAAGGCAGTCATGTTCCCAATAATAATTTAAGAAAGCTCTATAGACAAACGTAAATTAAACTAAGTTCTCTTTACAATTCCATTTGACAATATAAGTATCCTTCTTCAAGAGAGTATGTACTTCCTGAAGATCAAGTCACGCAAAATACAACTAAGAATCCTGCATCTATCATTTTAAATTACTTTCTATGGAACTTGAATTTGTTTTGCATTGGTTTTTCCAATAAATAAATAATATTAATAAAATTAATATTGGTGTTCATATGTCTTTTACAGAAAAAAGTAACTACAGGATGTTAGGTGCACATCACATGATGTGTTTATCCACCTGTGTGCTGGACATTTTATCCAGATGGATCCTGTGAGAGACTGGATTGAAAGCTTTACTGAAATCCAAATTATTACATCAACTGGCTTCCCTTGATCAACTAGATGGGTTGCCTTGTTATAAAAAGAAATCAGGTTTGATATGCAGGACTTTCCCTGCCATGGAAAAAACACCATCAGGTGTTTTTCAATACTTTCCAAAATAATTTTCTCCATAATTTTACCAGCCACTGAAGTGACTGACAGGTCTGCAGTGACCGGGGTCATCCCTCTTCTTGCCCTTCTTGAAAACTGGGACAGTACTAGTCAGCTTCCAGTCAACTGATACCTCTCTGGATTCCCAAGACATCAGCCAAAAATTAATATTCTTTTCACAGATGAAAGGAAGTTCTTATTAGACTACCATCCAGTAAGAAATTATTAAAGTTCTGCATTTTTAAAATCAATTAAGTAATGGTATTTTCTAAATGTCTGAGCTGGAAAAAACCCACAACACAATTGCAACACCAGTGACAAAACCTGACTTGCCAAAAATACCAGCTATCAACTGTATCTCTCCCTCAATTAACAAGAGCATGTCCTATGTAAATGTTGTATTTTGGAACATTCTGAATGTTACTCCAGTATGAACTGCTTGAGACAGGTTGTGAGCGGTACCTTTGCTGTGGGAAAACTAATGAAAACAGGGACAAACAAGTTTGTGGACAAGCCAAATCACCAGGTTTGCCAACCAACAGCAAAATACACCCTAACCACTGATTAGAGAGTGTTTAAACCACTTGGGAAATACTCTTGACCATCACAGCTATAACACTACATTGCAGTAAGTGTTTTGAAAACATTCAGCATTACCATAGATGCCAGTTTATTAATCAAATGTTCTATTTGAAGTAATTTTAAAATAATGCCTAAAGAAATTTCACTTGACTTTGAAATCTCTGAAGCAGTTTTCTGCCCAGACCCAAACTCTCATCAACATTTACCCATACCACAATAATCAGAGATTCAAAAGAAACTGTTGAATATGCCTTTATCTTCTCTCTATATTACTGAAACACAGACAATAAGGGTGCTCAAGACAGGTTTGCAATTTTCCCATAACACCATGTAGGGGTCCCAGCTTACAGCACAAACTGATCACAAAACACAGGCTCAAGTGCAGTGCAACCAGAGCAATTGTAAGAGAAATTCCTAAAGAAAGATCAGATCAGGACTATGTGGCAATTGGGAGTCTTGGAATTTATACTGCAAGGGTTCTTGCACATTTTCTTCTAACTTTCATTTTTCAAGAATAGCTTCTGGCCCTGGCCAGGCATATTCAACCACACACCAACAAACTACTGAACTACTTGTATTTTGATACCAGCTATCAGTAACCTGCTTCAGTCTCTGGTTTGATTAACAAACAAAAAGGTCATTGCCTTTTTTAGTAGACACTGGCTATGTTGAGTACATTCCACCTATTAGAGGACAGATAGCACTGACTCCCTTTTTATTTAAGACAGCCATTCTTAAAAGTCCCTTACTAAGAACTAATAAATCCCTCAGTCCCCTCAATTCCAAGGGTCCAGTGTTTCATTTAATTCTGATGCCTTAAGAAAAAGCATGGAAAGAACATATAAACTAAATAGCAGTACATTAGACTACAGAGTAAGAGATGGCTTATTGTAAATCCATTTCTATTTCCTCTGTGTCTCCATGTAGAAAGGATTCACAAGTTTTCATTGTACAAAAATTATTTCAGTATGTTTTATACTTGTGGTCTAACTATTTCCTTGGCTGCAGTATGAAAAAAAAATCAAAACAAACAAATAATCCCCCACCTCCCAAAAACCCCACGTAAAGAAAACAAAAACCAGCAAAAAGCAGTTACCCAATTTCACACATATCTGTCACACTATTTACACACCCTCATTGGGATTGAACTTTTCTAAGGTAAAGCTCCAGTGTGTTGTGTCATACCCCTTAAACTAAACAATTTTCTACTGCAAATTAAAAAGCCTCTTAGCAAGTCTAAAACCCAGTGAGGCACCTGATAAGGCCACCTCTCAGACTTTTTGATTTACCAACATGACCAAATTCTAAATGGATCACTCTTCAGAATGATCTTTCCAGATCTCAGTCTGGTTTTACATCAAATTCTCAGCCTTCTTTTCAAAACTACTACTAAAGAATGGGACATTATACTGCAATGTTGACTTTGCCAGTTCTGCACAGATCACAGGACAGAAATCACTTCCCAGTTTCGGTATATATAGCTCCAACTTATAAAGCCAGGGATCATACCGGGGGTTTTATTAATTTCTTTTAGCAGGAAAGTCACAGCAGTCCTGAAGGGAAACAGCTCAACATGATTATTTCAGCCCAAGTCCATTCTCAGCTGCAGTTGCTCACTCTGTCATAATCATCTCTATATTCTACATTTCTCCTGAATGCATGAACCTTGCAAATAACATCTTTAAACAAAACCAAAAAATAGTCACACACCTTGGACCATTTCTATCTAGAAAGATTCACATACAGTCTTTAAAATTGGTTGGCATTTTTTGGAACACATTATGCTAGCAAAAAAAAATTTCTTTTCAATAAAGTCACCACCACAACCCGTAAGACTAAAAGACAGTATTTGAATTTGATAAGATTAAAAATATCTTTACTGTGAGCACCACTATACTGGCACATTATTCCATTAACATGAAGCTACTTTGTTAAGTTACACAGCTAATGACAAAGGGTCACAGTTAGATACTTAATACTAAATAGGACTAAAAATATTAAGTTCATTCTTCTTATTATTACTGGTATGTGTAGCACAAGAACACATAAATAAGAGTGAAGTTGTGTACTTTGTAGTGTGGCAGATTCTCACAATCACTACAGAGCAGAATGGGAAGGGAGGAATTGCAGTGTGGCAAACATCCTCAAGAATGTAAATACCCTTTCCAAAACAAGGAATATTATTTATAATTCAGGAATATGGAAGAGGAAAGTATAATCCACAGCAGACTGCCAACAGAGTGATCTGAACTGACCTAGACTGCTCTAGGGATGAACATTCCTGTCCATGTTCATCAGCTGCAGGTCAGTAGTCCTAAGGAACAGACACTGAAAGCACAAACTAAGTGTTTGAATATAAGGAGTCATAGATACATATATATATGTATATACAGAGACAGATGAAAGAATACAGTATTACAGAGTGTGGAGAGCTTTGCAAGGTCAAGGCAATGGCAACACTGACATATAAACAAGTTCATGGAATTAAAACTTACAAAAGAGTAAGACAGTTAAAATAAAAATGTGTAATGTTAATTGTTTTCAGTGAGGCATCATAGAAGGTTGACAAGGGGCAGGTATTTCGCACCTCCTAAAAGTTAATCCAGCCTCCTGGCACAGAACAGCGCCAGCCTCTCTGATTTCCTCCACTTCCCCAGACAGTTAACACAGCCAGCAGTCCTGCCTTCTACCAGTACAACTGTACAAACCTTGCCAAAGCTACGAACAGAACAGGTCTTATAAAACATGTAAACACGTTCACATGTTCTCGAACTCTCTTCTGAGGATGTTTGTCAAAGCAGGATCTTTTCTCTTCCCAGGGTCTCAAGGTGTACTGCAGGATCTGTCCCTGCACTCCGGGGCCCAGGAGTTGAGCACATCATCCTCACAGGAGGCAAGCACCACAGTTTCAATTTAATACTAGAGCCCTGCTTCTTAGAGTGGTCACTGGTACAAAGCCGAGGGGCTTTCTTTGGCTTTTTTTCTTCTAGGAAGAGTATTACCGGATCGTTAACCTCCTGTGTGTTAGCACTTAAGCAGTGGCCGTATTTTGGGTGAAGAAAAAACAAGGTGAGAAAACGGAAGAAATTTTGCAGCAAACAACCTGTTAAAAAAATTATCATCAGAAAGACCTTCAGGCATCTGGACTTTCTGAAGTTCATTCTCTATTTCAGGATCATTTCAATCAGCATTCAGAGAAGTTGTTCAAAATGTTACACTCAACATATGTAGGATTTTTCAACATTAACATACACATAAATATGCACAATAGCTTCAAAAAAAAAAAAGCTAAGAATGCACTTCATCCCTCAGTAACAGTGGAATTTATTCTGAGCTCAGAAAAATGCATTTTTACCTTTAATTGCTAACAGCAGGCAACCTCTAACCAGCCATTTTTATAAGATCCTATAGTGGCAGAAAAACCTACAGACTACTTGAATTCATGCTGTAGATTCAGGACTGGTCCTGAACACTGTGGAGTTGCACTGATGAAGGCAGAAGATGTCACTAAACTCAATATCCTGCTGAGCTACTGCTTAGGATAATTCAAGAACAGTCTGAGTGGCAAGAAGTTACAATCAGACGGGCAAACAAAGCTCTTGCAAGTCCTGAAGATGTTAAATCACTGGAGGATCCAACTTCCCAAGCCACACTTTTCATTGCTTAGGAAAAACAAATCACTATCACTTTATCCCAATTTCTTAAATGACAAAAAGGATCAAGAATACCCAGCACTACATCAAAACCTACTTTTGGTACAAAATCAATTATTGTATCAACAGGTACTTCAACCCTCATAAAAGATTCCCCAAAGTGAGATTTATCACAGCCATTAAATATGCATAAGCATGGCTGCAATGAAACTAAGAAATGAAATATATGTCCAGTGTTAAAAAAAAACAGTAACTCTTCACCAAGAAGTGTTATGTAACTTACATGCCACATACCTCTACAGTGCCTAAAAGAAAACTTCACCAGAGTAGCTGTTATGAATTAACAGTTCTGTGCACTGCTTCTAAGTAAGAGAGACTTTATTAAAAAAAATTATGAAAAGGCAATTCTTGCATAGTAAAAACCCCCCACCTTTCTACCAAGTGTTGCCAGAAGGGAGTTAATTGGGAACAATATTCTAGAAAAAATTACACAACTACTACACTGACCAATATCCTCTTGTACATAAACCTCATACCTATCCAGGTATTTCCTGTCCACTTTGTGTAACTCAATGTCCTGCATTATTTTATTGTTTTGTTTCCATGAGGTGAACACTGCAAGAAAGTTTTATACAAATGTTAAACATTAAATCAACTGTTTAAAAAATAAAACTGGTAGAATGGTGCAAAAACAGAGAAGTGAAAGCACTGCATTTTTTTGTGAAGAACACTCTAATCCTTTAGTGCCAAAAACATATCAATTTTATAGTGAAATACATGAACAATATTCCTTCTGCAAGATAAAATCTCCTTATTTCTACTTATCTTGAAGTATCTCAAGGAATCTTCTTACCCCAAATTTGCACATGTATCTCTTAAGGTAAGCTCTGTTATACAGCCGTTGCCTTTTAATTTACAATCATGTCCTCTCTGCACAGGTTACCCACGCACAAAAAGGAAGCAGCTCCGCACATTTTTAATTTGGAAGTCTTGCCAGGAAGCCTATGAGGAAAGGCAAGATTTGCCCACAGACACACAGAAGAATCGACCTTCAACCTTCAGTAAACAGGCACCTGAGGTTACATCAGAGACAAATGGCCTGTGCAGTTCAGACTAAACAGCTTATGGAAAGCCACAGTAGGGAAACCCTTGATAGTGTCTAACTGCCCTCTATCCAAAATTCACAGAACTCTCAGTTCATTGCTTTAAACTGCAAAAGGGACTGAACTGTAGAAAATACGTAGCTGTTTTCACCATTACCTTAGAAAAATCATTAATGAACAGAAGTTTCTACTTTTTAACTTCTTATAAACATGTTTTATACAGAAAACAAGTTTCATTATTAAAAAAAAAGGTGTTGGATATTCAAGTATTTTATTACATGAATAAGCATTACTTATTTGTAGAAAAAAAGTACTCCTGCACCCCTGCTACAGGAAGCACCTTAAGACCTTGCACAAACAGAACTCAGCCAGTTCAGATGCCTGTATCACCCACACACCTCATGGCATTGACAAGTATCACAAATAAGAATAACAATCAACTTTTTACAACCTACTTCATTTTGTTTTCAGTCAGTGTTGATCAAGTATCCTTTGGGGGTTTTAAGGACTGCACTAATAGTTAAGTTTAATTTTATAACAAATACTGAGATTCACCTATAAGACCCAAGGAAATGGCAGCTTATCAATTAACTGTATTTCCAACTTCAGCCATCTAGAATGCAATCAATAACCAATGTACAATAAACAATGCAATCAATAACCAATGTACAATAAAAAATGCAATCAACAAACATCTGCATTTCCTGCCTTAATTTTGCATATTCTATGACAATTAATGCTGTTGATATCAATAAGGGTTGTTATTTAAGCAAGACACTATCAAACCAGCACTAAATACAATCTCAAATAATCAAAACAAAGCATTTTCCTGCCCATGGCAGGGAAGTTGGAACCAGATCATCTTTAAGGTCCCTTCAAACACAAACCATTCTATGACTCCATTTCAAAGCTCCCTCATTGGTCATGAGAATGTAAGAACAGCTTTGCCTGGTCAGACCAACAGACCCCCAACCACCTCTAACCATGGGCAGGCAGGTCCATGGGAGAAGCATAAAAACAGAAGAATAAACCTCACAAAACATTCCGAAACTCCAAAAACTTGTCAATCAAAAACACAGTACCTTTGAACTTAAGACACCCCCAACAAATTTTCTTCCAAGAACTTGTGCAAACACTTTTTGACCCTAGAACACTTTAGTATTTGCAACAGCCCTCTACATAAAATTCCATTAATTCTTGAAAAGCATGGGTTGTTTTTCTTAAATACTTGGTTTTAATTCATGTTCCTTAGCTGCTGAGACATACTGATTGTTTCCAGCAACCTAATGACCATTCTGCAACCCTCAATACCACTTCCACTTGCAATCTATCATCAGAACAAATTATTTGCTTGCCAAAAGCAAGGCAAAGTCTATGCTACGAGAAGCATTAATAGTTCCTGCAAATTTGAAACATTCCCACCATTATCTCCATCTCCCCTTCAAACCTGCAACAAAATAAAACAAGCCACATACAGCCAAATATTTCAGCAATTGATTCTTGCTACACTTTGTAAATGGCAAAGCACTGAAAAAGGCTGAAATACAGTACAACTATATGTCTCAGGTTTGGCCCACTTTAAACACTTTAAACATGGTCTCATTTAGCTCATGGTATCAACACTTCTATGTATGTTCTCTGAAGATACACTTTTTTTAAAAGAACGTCCTATATAAAATTCCATCAATAAGCCAGTTCTGCACCCCCTAGAAGAAAAGGAAAGGGGGAGACATGCAAACAAAATTTGAAATCTACGGGGCTTGGTGGTTTGGGGTTTTTTTAACACCTACAGAAAGAACACAAAATGTTAGAGAACAAAACTTTCCCATAATGCCACTGAATAGTTGGGAAAAAGAGCATTTGTAAAATCTGATAAACTAGGAACTTCAGTTGTGTGTCACCAAATATGTAATTTTACAGGACAGAAAATGTATTAACGATCATATGCACATTTAAGTTACTTAAGAGGCTGTATCATTTAAACATTATTGTTTAAACTGAAATTGCACATATTTTGTTCTGAGTGATTACATTTCTTAATTATTCTTCCTATTCATTAGAACATCTGGAAGCAGCATCTACTGATAATTCTCTCCCAGCACACTCATCTGTGATTTTGAAGTATCAGAGTACTCCATATCACTTACATTTAGTACAGAAAACCTGAAGAAACTGTACAATTTAGACCTTTGTTCCAGCCAAGCATTATCAGACTGTAAACCCATAAGAAAGTGGACCTCTCTTCATTTTCCCCACAAAGTTGCAAGCTTTCCTATGTTTTAGCAGAACTTTATCTTCCTTCTTTAAATGCTTCTCTAATGTATTTCCACCATGGTTTTGGATCCATGTTCTTTTGCTTTCAGGAGACTAAGGAGCCACTTAGCACCTCGAGCAAATAATCCCTTCTAACCAATACCTAACACTCAACAATCCGGACTTGCTCTAACTCCTCTGAAGTGCATTAATGTCTTAGAAAAGATAGACAATGTATCTCAGTGTAACAGCACCAACATGAGGTCATCAGATTGACAGATCAAAGTTACAATTACACAACATTGCTACAGTGAAAAATCTTTCTTCTAGTTCACCAGACAGGGAGCAGATCTATGCAAGGCCAGACTGCTTATTTTCAACACATTTGAGTAAATACTTAAAAAGTTCCTGCAGCAGCCAGTATTTCAACTGAAGGGAAAACAGTGTACTATGCTTCAAGTACTGCCCTCCTGATGTTTGACACTTCTATACTTGACACTGGTTTGCACACACAGGTTTGTCCCATGATTATGTTGCCTCACTGCTGCACACAGGCAAACAGCCATGCATCTGAAGAACTGGAAAGACAGTGTAAAATTATTAATATTTTAGATTCCAAGTCTGATGGAAATGCAGATTTAAGTCTGCCAGTACAGGACTTCAGATCTAAAAGGCTTGAGACACTCTACTGGTCATTACAGCTATCACATAAACCTCAACACAATGAGGTAACATGTACTTTAAATTAGTTATAAAAATGTGTCCCACAGACAGGGAGAACAAAAGAAGACAGTTCATCACAAGATCCAAGAAAGAATAAACTGTTAGTGCAGATCATCTCTCTCTGCACCATCACCCCTGTATGCAAAGAGCAGTCTTACCAAGGGTGGGCATTACTTCTGCTAACTTCAACCATGTAGGGAAAGAAAGGGGGTAAATCACACAGGAGTCCCATTAATTTTATCGCAGGTAAGAAAGTATCTTATTCTTTGGAATAAAAAAAGTCATAAATACAGAACAGAAAAATAAAATCACACATATTGTTAACTGATTTGGCTTTCCACACACTTTTTATAAAGTGTTGTTTGCGAAGTTATAAAGATTTTGTACAGAGTTTACTGTCATGTTGAAAGAATGAAGAGATAAAGACGAAATTACCTGCATTAGGAAAGTTGCAACTACATCACCCAACACTCACTTGCATATAAATTATCTACTGTCATGCGATGGAATTACTGTTTTCCTTTCAACCCAGAAAGTCTCAATCATCAAAGAACTCACACCTGTGCACAGCATCACCCGGATGAGTAACAATCTCACCAGTATCACTGGGCAAAACTGTTGTTTGGGGTCCAAACTATTAAAGCTTTATTAGCCACAAAATATACTGTGGCTTTACAACTTCAGTTGTAGAACAACAAAAAAACCCCACAGGCCTGGTAAACACCTATCATCCAAAAATATTCTCAACACATTTCTGTATCAGTCTTCACCCCTGCACAGGTTGACATTTAAAATCCAAAGGTAACGCCTTCCTCTGCTCCCCTTCTATCCTGAGCTTCGGAAGTTAAAAAAAAACCACCTTCGTGCATATTGACTGTGCAGCAACTACGCTGTCTCTATCCCATGACCTCAGCACACATGTGTGAATCAACACATGTATGACCAGGGTCAGAACTACCACCGTCCCCCCAGAAATAAGCAACTGAAGCTGTGTGGACGACAAACAGCAACCACAAACAAAAAGCAGCAAGCCTGGCAAGAGTGCACCAGGGAGTCTGGAGGCCACAGGAGTTCATAGCAGTGGTTTTTCAGTCAGACAGAACTTTCAAAGTCTCTGAACTGTATTTCACGGTAGGGTACAGAATGCACTACTTTGTTTTAAAGTAACAAGCCCATAAATAAATATTCCGAGATGGGTTTGTTTGCTAATGAATAGCATTAAGCAACTTATTTGTAAGCATTCTGCTATATTACTAAAACACTAGAGAAAACAGCAGAAATAGTCAATTGCCCTCTGCTAAAAACAGCCACCAATGTCCACCACACTGATTTTAAAACCAGCCATTCCACAAGGTTTAAAATGGTAAGACTGGCAGTAAGTGAAGGAAACAGTGAAATCTGTCCAATTGTTAGCCTTGGTGGGTTTTTAAAGTTCTTTCTTAATTATAGCCGTAACAAAAATAGCAAAAGTTACATGCTTATTACAGAGCCAAGACGTTCTGAAAGAATTTCTTAGACTCAGGTATAGCTCTTGGTTCTGAAATCTGAAAGTAGATGCCTTGCCAACTTTGGCTGCTGTTGTAGCAGGTACTAAAAACTCTCATTACAGTCTAATTTGATGGAATGTCCCTTCAAGACAGTAAACATTCACTCAGTACAAAAATCACGAAAAATTCTTCAGATGCAATAAAGTTTGTTAATGTTTTTTAACATTGCTATTGTCTACATTTCTGTCCTATAAAAGGATAATGACTCCTATATGGACACCTCACATTCAGTGGATTTTGTAATAGGTTCATAAACTTGTAATAGTCTATGCATCATTTAATTTTTACTTGCAAAAGTAGTTAGTAGAATTATCCTTTCTATTACTAAAAGCAAACATTAGTGGCAAGAGATACATACTGCAATTCCAACACTTGCTCTCTACCATGAAGAGTAACTCAATTTCTGTTCCCAAGAGAAGTTCGTATTTTTTGTATCATGAAATGACCACGCTGCAAACTTATTGACTCTCCCTCTTCAATCTCCAAAGAATCGCAAAGAATCGCAATCTCCAAAGAAACGAGTCCAAAGAAAAGGAACCTGTCCCAAATCTGAGTGCCTGGCCAAGTCCTTTACTTGAGATTTACCTAAACCTAAACCTTGAGATTTACCTAAACAGGCACTCCTGCCTCTTCCTAACTCCCTCTTTGCCCCGCAGAGTCTCGCTCGCAGAGTTCCAGGGAGGCGCCGTCCCTCCCTCCCTCCCTCCGTCCGTCCCAGCCCGACGGCTCTGTCTGTCCGCAGCCCACACGGGGCCGGCGGGCCCGCAGTCATTGTGCTGCGGAGCCCAGCGCAGCTGTCAGGGCGCAGCGCGGTCTCCCCGCCGGCGGGGAGGAGGGTGCGGAGGGCCCCAGCCCCGGGCCGGGAGAGCGCCCGCCCGGCGTGCCGGGCCCGCTGCGGCCCCGCGGGGGGTGCGGGCGAGCGGCCTGCGGGGCCGGGGCCGCTCCGGAGCCGGGCGGGCGCCATGCTACAAACCAAAATGGCTGCCCCGGGGAGGAAGCCCGGCCCGGGCCTCCGCCGGCACCGCCCGCCGGACCTCGCCCAGGTACCGGCCCCGGGCCGCGGCGGTCGGCTCGGCCCCGGGGGCGCCTCGGCCCCGGCCCGCCTGGGCAGCGCTGCCCCCGAGTGGCCCCCGGGCCGGTCCCGGCCCGCCCTCGCCCCCCGTACCTGGAGCTCGGCCCGCTCCACTTCCCAGTGCGCCCTCTCCATCTCGAAGCGAGCCCACTCGTGCTGGATGTAGTGCAGGATCCCCGGGATGGTGTAGTGCTGGGGCCGGGACAGCTCGGCGGGGCCCGCCGCCTCCTGCCCGGCCGGGGCCGCGGGGCCCTGGGGCTGCGGCTGTTGCCCTCCTCCTCCGCCGCCGCCTCCGGCCCCCACACAGCCCCCACCCGACTGCAGGTTCATGTTCCCACCCGCCTGCAGCGGCGGCTGCTGCGGTCTCGGGGCGGCCGCCATCCCACCGCCTCCTCCGGCTCCAGGGTGCTCGTCCATTGTCTGCGGGGAGCCCTCCTCCTCGTCCCGCGGCGGGGGCCGGGAGCGGGGGCCGGGGAGGGGGCGAGCGGCGCTGGCTGGGGCGGGGAGGAGGGGCCGGGCCGGGCGGGGGGGCTGCGCCGAGCGGGTCCGGGTGTCAGCGCAGCGCGGAGCCGCCGCCAGCCGCCATTACAGCCCCGCGGCCCTCCCACCTCCCCCGGCCGGGCGGGGAGCGAGCGGCGCCTGCCGGGAAACCGCGGCCTCGGCCCCGCCGCCGCCTCCGCCCGCCCCGCCGGGGCGCCTGCGCGGAGCGAGGTGAGCGCCGGGCCCGGGGGAGCGGGA
>JAWWEV010000167.1:36486204-36556137 GCA_035583235.1 Hafferia zeledoni
TCTGGTACAACTTTTTTTTTTTAACTCTATTCTGGTGAAGACGATGTGTGGATTAAAAAGAAATCTGATCCAAAGTATATTCATAGGTAAAACAATCCAGGCCATTCATAGGAATACATGCAGATACAATAGTCAGAACATCAGTAAGGGATTAACCATGTACAAAGATGAGGTTAATAAAGGAATAATTAGGATTAGGGTTCAATCCTGCAATAAAATCATATATATCAATTTGTTGTATGTTTTTTTGCTATATATTGCTTAACAGCAACTCTTAAGTACCACAGCTCTGTCAGTGCTCTGAGATAGTTTACTCTTCTGTTCTCAAGTCCTGCTTGAATACCTACATATATAAGGCATGTTAAGCCTTATGTTACTCTTCTAGGATGTATTTATGCAGCTTGCTGATTTCTGAGAACAGGACTTACGGTTCTCAGTACAATTTTGTATTGGAAACAACTTGTTCAAGGCAACTTGGTCATGCTTCAGCAGTGCCAAACACAAAGGTGAAGTGTAAAACTAAGAGGGAATAAGAACGGCTGTCTCTGTCAGAGATGTTTTGCAGTTGTAGGAACAATATGCTTTTGGTCTGCTGTGTCTGAGCTTGATTAAAACAACACGCAGCATTTCTTAATTGTTTCTCTTTTGGGCCACAGCCCTTTCTTAAGCAGCTTTAAAGCTTCAAGTTCCTTCTGTCGTGAGATTGGCCCTTGGTAGGGGGCCTCATTCAAAGCTGGAAAGAGTCATACATTCTTATCCTTAGTTCTTGGAAGGTTTGTATCAAAAAATTACGACATCAGCTCACCTTTATGCTTCAAAATACAAAGATATCTTACTGCAACTCTAACTTCAAGCAGCTATAAAACAGAATGTGGAAAAAAAAATAGCCACATATTAAACCCAGTGAAGATTGTATAGATGGTACTCTCCCATTTAGTCATAAGTGTCAGCCTATCTGCCATTCAGCAGTGAACATCCCATTATACGTTTCCACCTGGGCTCTGTTTAATCTTAATTACCTGGTTCATTCTTTCTCAGAGACCAACTTGTGCTGATTCAGAAGCCCTGAGTGCAGTGGGTGAGCTGCAGGTACCCCTGCAGCAGCACTGACCAGCATCCATGACTCTTGTGTCAGAGTGACTAAACAGAAGTGTTCCTGAAGAGACTTCACATGCCTGGTGGAGGTGAGAAAGCTGGAAGACTGTCACGATTCCGAACAGATTCTCTTGTCCTGAGGATTGATCCTGGACTAAGCATGTGTCACTTAACTAGGAAATGAATTCTCAGTATCAAGTCAAATTAGTAAATATATGGTTGAAATCACATACTGAAATCTAAAACTTCTTTGTAAATGGAATAAACCATAGTACAGTGAGGAAAATTATATCTGTAGGCTACCCTTTTTTCCATACCATTCAAACCATTAAAGATGTCAGTTGTTGAGCAAGCAGATTCTGATATGTGCTGTGCTCTTCTTAATACCCTTGTTCATTGTACGTTGCATGTGGTATATTTGTATTCTACATCTGTATTTCAGTAGCATTGGCTGGATCAATATTTATTTACACTGAGATTAAGATCTTTTGAGTAACTAACATGAACAGTTTCCTCCTTAGCTATCAAAGATCCACACTTAGCTTTCATTAACTGCAGAATTTACCTTTTGCATCAGTGTGGGAAATTAGACAAAACAGATTTCAGTGGCTCCTGGTCTGGCTTAAGATGTGTGTTGATACTGCAGATACCCCAATATTTAGGAGTTTCTCATTCTGCATTAAGGAAATGGTGATGTGTTGTGGCCCATGTGTTTCCCTTTGTTGTCTCTCCCTTCAGTATGATATGATGATCGTATGGATGTAGTTGTTAAATACAAGTCAGGGGAAAAAATGTGCTCAGAGGCCACTTTTCTTCCTAGAAGCTTTATTAACCTTCTGTTTTGGTATTGGGCAAATTTCTGATAATGTTTTTAAGCCAGTTAGCATGCAGGAGCAAAATGGTGAGTAGATTTATGGTGATGAAGAAGTAACCGTTTACTCCTCCAATTCCCCAATCCTACAAAGAAATTAATTTGTTTGAAAATGTGAAAGCTGTTCTTTATTAGATAGTTTGTGACTAGTTGTGTGGGGAAAAAATGGAGTTTTACTCATGGGATGCATGCAAAGATTAGAGATTTTTTTTTTCAATATTCTGTGTTTTGGCAAAAAAATCAATCATAAATATATGCAGTCATAAATATATAGCTTTTACAAAGTCTTTACTCCTATGTATTATTACTCTTGGGGTTTTCTTTTCCCACACAGACATACTCTTCTTGATTCCTGCATCAAATACTCAAATTTGCCACTGAGATCAACAGAAAGAAATGATAAAATTTTTTCTTATGGTTAACAAACAAGGTCAAACAAGACTATCTAGGTATTATGAGCATGTAGAAATTAACAAACGGACAATGCTGGAAGCTGAAGTAATCAAAAACTGTCTCTCCCGTTCAAAGGATCAGGTAAGTTTTGTAGTTTTTATTTTATCCACATCTCACATCTTTGATGTCAATAATTCTGAAAGCCCATCAGTTTCCATTGCAGGTCATTATTTCATTTGTACCAAGGAAGAAAAAAGATTGTGTTTCTAGATTACAGGTTCAGGCAGTTGAACTGTTATTCTGCACTGAATAAATATGTTTTTCTGAGGCTTACAGAGATTTTGGTGTTTTATATATCACTATCATGAAGATTGCTCTTGTTTGTTTGAAGAATCTCAGAAGTCCAGAAAACAAATTTTGTCCTTTAATTGCTTGTCCAGCTTGTAGATCTGGATAGAGAGTTATTACTGCTGCTTTGCCAGAAGGTAGCAGGGAGAGTACTGACAGCTCCATATTTAAACAAAAACTTAAAGGATTCCAAATGACAAAAACTATCTAAGCCACAAGGGCGTTCGGAAACACAAATTTTTAGGCCTTGGTATTAGACTTTATTATTCAAGAAAAGTGTTCACTCTGTCTGCAAGAAAGTCAGAAAACTCGGAAAATTTCTTAGATGGAATTTGAGATTTTCATGGCTCACTTAAGTGAGCTATTGGTTCTTTAAGAAAAGCACCACATTTTTGCACATTGATTTGAATTAGAGGAGGAATATGTGACTTGAACTGTGAATGAAGTTTTTTGGGTTGTGTTCCGAAGTCACTTCCTTTATTGTTCTTGCGCAGTGCCCCTCACGTATTTCATTCCAACAAACCTCAGAAAAAATAACAGTTCTTGTGAAGTACCTTAGTCCGCAGTCTGGACAGTGGCTAAGAAATGAAGCTGCTCGCACTGCGCTTGCAGGGGCATTGCCGAGCACAGGCGGGAGCTGCCGGCGTTGCCGCTGCCATTTCGGTCACCGAGCGAAAGGACACGGAAAGAAAAGGCGGCGGTGCCTCCTACAGCGGCGTGTGATGGCGCCATCTCCTGGCTCCTGTCCTAGTGGGAAAGGCACGTCAGCCCCCCCGGGGCGTCTGGAGTCTAACATTCCCAAGTTTTACCTTAAAATAATGATCATTGTTTTAATTGGAAAATTACCTTCAGGGCTCTTTTTGGAAGGGCTTGCAAATGAAAATTTAGGGGAAATACTGAGTGCCTTATAAGCCCGAACAAGTCACTTCAGTTCTGTATGTTCTATTTTTTCCTTTTAAAAAATGGTGGCAGGTTTTCTGCCAGTAGATAAAAAATGTTGAGTAATAGTTATCCTAATAAATTTCTGTCAAGTCAAAATTGTTTGGTGGATCTTGAGAAATCCGTTGTTCTTTGTGGGTCTTACAAACCTGAACGCTTAGTGTCTCTAAGCACTTTGTATGCTTAAATGACAGCTGCTATATCTGACTCGTTTTGCTTCTGCCTAGTGCTCTTTCATTGAGTATAAGGACTTTAAGCTGGTGTACCGACAGTATGCAGCCCTTTTCGTGGTTGTTGGCATCGACCAGACAGAGGTAAGAAATTACATACCCTCTTGTAATGAAAGCTCACAGGCAAGAGTTCAAGTCTTTTTCCAGTATGGAACTTTTCAATAGCAATTAGAGGATTTCAAGGAGTCATTGTGAAAAACTAAAAAACCCCAAACCAACCAAACAAAAATCCCCCCATATTTTTATTTCTTGAAATATAAATAGGTATTAAAGCACATTAAGTATGTTTGACTTCAGTCTTTAGCAGTAGACTTAACTGTTATCATGAGGTAGTCTTCCTGAGCCTTGTATTTGTTCTGTTTTCCAGCTTTATAGTTGATTAAACACAAATTTATGTGGGGTGGGGGTTTCTCAACAAATGTTAGTATTACAGCCAGGACAGCTGTCTCATCTGTGGTGACTTCCCACTGTTTTTAACCTCCTTGGCCAAAACAAAAATTCCCATACTGTCAGCTACAAAGATGCCAATTTATTTTCTTTTTTTTAAAAGGGAAAAAAAGAAAGGTATCTGAAAGTTGACAAGTACTGTTACGGCATTTGTTCAGGTTGTGCCTGTGAGGCTTTAGTGTTTACACTGATTCCCAGTTCTCAGGAATTTATTCAAAGCCTATTGTTGAAGACCTTAACAGGGTGATATGGAAGGGTAGCTATTGACTACCCCAGTGTTTTCAAGTCAGGGTTATAGTGGCATGCAATGTGGGGCAAATTATTTTGGCTTTACTCCAGAAGCCACACCCATAGCCTGGCTCTCTGCTACAGCTGGCCAGTGTGACTTCAGCACGGGTAAGCGTGACCTGCTTGGTTGTACCTGCCCATGTGCCTGACCTGGGTGATGGTGGAAGAGAGGATGCAGTGGGGTGGCAGCATCCCGGGTGAGACAAACCCACTGGGTACTGCAGGGCTTCTTTGTGTGGTCAGCCTGAAGCCTCTGCCCTGAGCACTGCCCAGCCCTTGGCACCTCTGCAGGGTAACCACATGGCCTCTGGCTGTGGTGGCCTGAGCTTCTGCACTGTAGTGTAGATCTTATTTTATTATTGAGTTGCTTTTCATTCACCACAAAATGAATTAACACAAACAGTACTATTACATTTTCTAGATATTAATTTAATATTCAGTTGTTTTTCATTTTCAGAATGAGATGGCAGTATATGAATTAATTCATAATTTTGTGGAAGTTTTGGACAAATACTTCAGCAGAGTGGTGAGTGAGACACTGAATCTATTGTTAAACATTTTATCTCTTTTAAAGCTTTAGTGAATATTTCAGGGAATAAATCAAAGGAGAAAATATTTATTTAATTTAGAATTTTGAATAGCATAAAATATTATGGCAGGGGAAGGAAAGCAGGATAAACTGATTTTTCAGAAAAATAAAAGTATATGTGGACTATAAATCATCAGACAAGGAATACCAGAAATATTTCTGTTAGAACAGCATGTTTTTATGTGCTATGGAGTTTCTTTGGGTCATGTACTCTTAAATTAGCCATGGTCATTTTTTTAAGAAATAAAGAGTTTTTTCTTTGCAGTTCTTGTATGCAGTTTTTAGTCTTACATTCCCCAAATGAACTTCATTAAGATGGTGTAAGTATTAAACAGGGATCTGACATCACTCTTACTGCACAAGATCAGAGGGATGGAGCAAAAGAAACCTCAAAAACCAGTCTGTACTTGTACTTCCCACAGCGGTGGATATCTGATAAAACAGCTATTACAGAGATAGTAATTTTGTTAAAGATTCAACATCAGACATGGCTCCATTTAAAATGACACTGTTCCTTTGGGTGGGAGATTTTTTTGCTTGCTGGTTTTTACAATGTTTGAAAATGCAGCATTATAATCCTGGTTAGAACATGTGCTATTTGATACAGGGTTTATAATAACCTTGTTATTAAAAAGTTTGACTGAAACCATACTTGGGCACAATTTCAGTTAACCTATGCTGAACTGTCTTGGATATCCCTCTCAGAAAAGAGGACTGCATAGTCCATGTACTTTGAGGTATTACACTGGTAGTTGTATATACAAGGAATCAGTACTCGGGGTCTGTAACTGGTTTCCCAGTCCTAGTACCACAGCAGGCATGGCAGAGCTCCCTCTGTGAATCCAAGGACATGCTTGAAAAAGTCATCTGCACCCTTCACTGTTCAGATGCCTGGGAAATGTTTGAGGCTGTTATCTCAACTGACGCCGCACCAGCCCGTTGAAACTGCTAGCACTAAGTGTATCACTTTGTGACTGCAGAATTTCTCTCTTAAAATTGCTGATTGCACTCCCAACCTAAGCAGTGAAAACCAGGAATGAAATTTGATCCTGGCAGCACAGGAATGCACAAAAAATTTAGTCACATCTTATTTATCTAATTGAGCTAATAGTTGCCAACCACTTCTCAAGTTTTATTTTCTTCAGTTAAAGCAGAGCAAAAATAGATGTAGTTCTTATATTGTTGTCTCTTTAATTCCTTAACCATACATGTAACCCAACCACTGATAGTAGTTAGAAATTTGCTGAGTTCATTGTACCACAGGGGGTTTTTGTGTTTTCCATAGCATTTCACGTTTGAGACTAGAGGAACCTAAAAGGGGAGTGGTTAAAGAAATCTCATGGCATTCGGTGGTTCTATTTTTAGAAGCATACAACACGATAAATGGCAGAGCGCTGAAGATGAGGGCTACAATTCGAGCTGGGGTTTCTGGCAGTAACCACAGAGCAAGAAAGTATAAATCTGTGCTGTTATGGATTCATGTTTAGGATTTGCAGAATTCTAGCAGAATCCCAAATTGTGATGATGACAACTGGGAAAGGAGAGAACATCTGTCCTGCTCTAGAAGGACATTTTGTCATCTATTATTTTTAGGCTTGTGAGCTTTAAACATTCTCACATACTCTATTTTTATCTAATGGAGTTTACAGAGCTTGAATTCAGATATGAGAGCAAACATTGATGGAATTAGGGGGAAAGCTTTCAAATTTGCTTCTGAAATGTAATTCTGACTCCCCTTCAGTTCTATATGGCTACCCAGGGAGAGCTCTGTGTACGGTTCAGAATTCCAATGTCTTCATCTGCTTTCTAATATTGAGGAAACAAGCTGATCAGGCTCTTAAACTGCAATTTTTGTGATGCATTACAAACTTCTAATTGAAGAATGGCAGAGTCACTTAGCAGAGGCCAGTAGACTAGAACTAGTCCAGTTTAGAGCATCTTTAGACCACAAAAGTAGTAACAATTTTACCAATAAAAATTTACCAGTTTTACTCTGCTTTAAAACCAGGGTTAGACCACGAATGAAAACCAGGTTAGCAAACTAAATTCCCATGGTAGCAGATAAAGATTCCCTCATTTAGTAGAGGCTGGGAAACCTCCACCCAACTGTGCAAGATCTTAACTGCTAAGGCTGTGATTAATTGTTTCTAAATTTAGACATTTAACTGAGGCACCTAAGTTAGAAGTTTGGTCATCCTAAGCTCCCATTACTGGCAGTGGAGGCCGATGAGTATCTCGAGAAAGTGAGTCATGCCTCAAGTGTGCCGAGTCAACTGCTGAAGATCCCCATCTCTTCTGCTGACTGCAGATAGACCACAAGGATTTCTAACTCAGACATTTTGGTTAAATGAATAATACTACTTGGGGTAAATCCAGGGCAAAAATAGAAGGAAAATGATGACTGTTGAAGAATTGTGTTGCTGGGGCTGGACAATACTTAGCGCTAAGGGTCCAAAGTTTGGAGTTGCCTTCCCTTTCCTAGTATATGCAGCCACTACTGCCACAGTTATGGATGCATACAATGTCTAGATTTTGCTGTTGAAATGATCTGCAGCAGCATTTTTAACTGTGTAAACTTGGCATTAACATCCTGTTTTTGCAGAAGGAGGAAGGGAGAATATAGGCTGGAATTGCCATGATTAGAGCTGCTGGCTTTCCACCCACTCACTCAGATGGCACTGTATATATTCAGATTGTTACTTGTGGGTGACCTCAGTGGTTTTTTCTAAGTAAAACATTAGCTCTGATTACACAGGCAGGTAACACATGTAAGGCAAAGCAGTGTTGCAGGAAAGAGCATGTACTTGTCCAGTCTAGAACAGAAATCTGAATTGCCCTAAAATTTTCTATAGTTATTTTGAAGACTTTATTTATCTTTTAAAGGGATGTGCAATGTTTAATGATTATGAGATGAGAGATCACATCTAAGATCAGAGATCAAACTGTAACTAATGACTGTCTCTTTCCCTTGCAGAGTGAATTAGATGTATCCTTTCAGTATCAGAAATCCATTTGTCTGTCTTTTTTTGTTGTATGATCCAGTTCATACTGTCTTCTTAGCACTGACTGTCAGTCAAGACAATTTTGCACTTACAGTAAGTAGCACCATTTTGGCACTTTTCTGAAAGCATAACTGATGTTCACAAGGGTCACCTGTTTAAATCCTCTATCATTAAGATAAGCCTAATTACATTTAAAGTAAGACAGGGAGAGCTTGCTTTGAGAGAACTAAGTACATGAAAAATTCCATTCATAGGGGACCTTTCGGGCTTAACTAATTATTACTTCAGGCATTCACGTTTTTTCTTTACGTTTACAATAAAGTAGATATTGAAATGCCTGCAGTAATAACTGAATGTTACAGCTGTGTCTTGAGTCAAATAGCAGTAGCACCATTGTAAGATTATGTTTGCACTTTGGTATTGCTTCATGAAAGCAAAAGTTGAGTTTTGCTTTCTGTATCTTTGAAAAGAGAAAGATCTGGGAGGAGGAAATTGAGGAAACTAGGCATTACCACAGTAACTGTTTTCTTTTTCTATCCCTCCCCTTACACAGCTGTATTTTCATGTGTATGATTAACTAAAATATTATTTAAAACTAAACACAAATACAAACAAATACTAAAATGCAGTCCTGAACAATTAAACACAAATAGAAAGTAAATAAAACACAATACTGGATTAAAAGAAAATTAAACCAGGAGAATGTAGCATAAGCAGTCTTTAATCTCAGTTCCTGCAATCCCACTGCTTACTCAGTCTACTCCAGCAATTCTTATGTTTGTTGTTGGTTAAATTCAGATCTGCTGGTACAAAGAGTTTCAGTTATACACCTGAAATACAATTGTCATCTTAGAATCAACTACTGTCATGTAACTTAGTTTATTTAAAAATTGCCACTTATGAGGAACATAGAAAAATTCTGTAATTTTTCTTGTAATTATTCTTCCTACTTTACTGAAAAGGGAAAATCAAAGCAACAGGAAATAATTAATTTCACTCTTGTAAATATTTTGATGCTTCCTACATGCTGGAACTCTGTCTCATTTTTTGTTCTTATATATGTACTGTGTGTGTTTCCTTCATGAAATTGACAAAATGTTGTGGTATTAGTATAAAACTCTTAAATTCACTGATACAATAAAAGAGCAATAATGACATTTCAGCATGAAGGGACTCTTAAGGTCCCTGAGCAATTGTAGAACTGTACATTTTGTATTCAGACACTATAGTTTAGGATTAGAACTATGTGTCTTTGTATATGAGCTTAGCTAAATTAGAGACGAACCTGACCGATTCAGTAATTACACATAAGAAGAACCCCCTGTGTTTCCATAAGGTGCACTTTGAGTCTGCAAGTGTCTGATAATCTTAGATTGTCTGGTGTACTGATGATTCTAAATTCTGTCTCCCTCTGGTTATCAGTTTCTTACCAAGCAAAATTTCCTGTAGTTCTATGCTTAGCGCTACCACCAGTAGCCCATTTAATAGCTGAGAAAGGCTGCTGCATATCATGGAATCAGAGAATGGTTTGGGTTGGAAGGGGCCTTTGAGATCATCTAGTTCCAACCCTCGTGTCATGGGAAGGGACACCTTTCACTAGACCAGGTTGCTCAGACCCTCATCCAACCTTGGAACAGTCAGTCACAGGGGTGGGGCATTCTCAGCTTTCTGGACAACCTGTGCCAGTGCCTCACCACCCTCACAGTAAAGAATTTCTTATCTAGTCTAAACCTACTCTATTTCGGTTTGAATCCATTCCCCCTTGACCTGTCACTACATGCCTTTGTAAAAAGTCCCTCTCCATCTTTCTTGTAGGCGCCCTTCAGGTACTGGAAGGTCACAATTAGGTCACGCCTAAACCATGTCTCTTCCAGGCTGAGCAAACGCATTTCTCTCAGCCTTTCCTCACAGGAGAGGTGCTCCATCCCTCTGATCAGCTTGGCAGCCCTGCTCTGGACTCGCTCCAACAGGTCCATTTGCTGGGGGCCCCAAAGCTGGATGCAGCACTCCAGGTGGGCTCTCACCAGAGCAGAGTAGAGGGGCAGAATTCCCTCCCTATCCTGCTGGCCACGCTGCTTTGGTGCAGCCCAGAACACAATTGTCTTTCTGGGCTCCAAGTGCACATTGCCAGGTCATATCCAGCTTCTCATCCACCAGCACCCCCAAGTCCTTCTTGGCAGGGCTGGTTCACCCTCCCAGCCTGTGTTCATACTGGGGGTTGCCCCAACCCAGGGGCAGCACCTGCCACTTGGCCTTATTAAATCTCATGAGATTCCCATGGGCCCACTTCTCAAGCTTGTCCAGGTCCCTCTGGATGGCATCCTGTCCTTAGTCTGCACTTTTTTGAGAAGTTGTTGCATTCTATGCCAAACTAATGTTTGCAATGGGTGCAATACAGGGTCTGAATGACTCTTGTAGAAATTCATCTAAATGTCTCATCTGCGTGACGGTGTGAATATAAATATTTGGAAAATAAGAGCGTGTATTACTAACTTACTTGATCATAGTGGAAAAAATACTGGAAATCTCATATCCAATATTTCTTTCTTTAATTTGGATGACAAATGAATGATGTATGTAATTTTACTATTCAGAAATGCACTTTCCTGAGATATACATTTCAGGAACAATTTTAAAATGAAACATTTTTCTTCTATATGTGTACAAAGTAATTCTCCCATTTAGGAAGAAGAGCTTTTCATGAGTTGAATGGATACCTAAAGTAGTTGAAATGCAGTGAAATGCCCTCAGTATTAAATACAAGCAGAGGTGTAACAATGAGGAAGAAGGTTGTTCAGGACTGTATTTCTTTTTGACAACAGCTTGAATAGCTGACCCAGAAGAACAATACAAAGTCTGGACAAGTGCCTTAGCTGTTACTGCAGTGCAAGCAATAATTCATCCATCTGCCTTTCATAATGTGTAAGATAATATCTCCACCTGGGATTAAACCATTTCCTTGGCCAGTGGTCTCACACTCACTCATATTCAGTACAGTTAGCTTGGATGCAAAGTATCTGATGAAGAAAGTCCTGTCTGAACAGTGAACACCAAGTAGTATTTACAGAATCTTTGTTTACAGAGTATCTGGCAGGAGACTGTAACAATTTCCTGACTCTGCTATTATTTTTGTGTACAGATGCATAGGAAGTTTATGTTAAAAGCGATAGTGGCTATTCTATATATCCAGTAGTGTTTACTAACATGAAAAAAATAGTGGGAAATTACATTAAATCAAACCCCATGTAAAACAGACCATAATTACTCCATGCCCAGTTACATCTAAAAGCTGAGACCGTCACACAATTGAGATGTCCCTGCAGCCCATGCCACATCTGCAGCACATCCTGCACTGCTTCTTTCAGCTTCCCAGACATAGTTCATTCCCCCACTGTTCTGGCAATGCAGCTCCAGCTGGGGCAGGACTCCAGCTTTCATTTAGGTCCACACACGTGAATTCACCCAGGGCACCCACATTGTAGCTGTATCATGGCCTCAGCCTGGAGTCAGCTGTCAGGAAGGGCACCTTGGGCACAGGGCAGGGACTTGGGTCCAGTCTGAATCCTGCCCAACTTCATATTGATATGTATAACAGCCATGTGTGATGCTAAACAGTGCATGAACAATTGTGAAGTTACTGCAAAAATGAACACTGATTAGCTACTGACCAGCTACACACTTTAGAATAGCCAGTTTGTTACAGAAGCTTTCATGTGTGAACTGTAAACCATTTAGCCATCATATGATGTCAGTTTTCATTTTGAGAGTCAGTTGCACCCTTAGGAGTACCTATGCTGGAATGGTATAACATCTCTAAAGTTGTTTGAATTGTTTTCAATATATGGGTAGTAAGTAGTGCTGTTGGGCCAGTTGAACGAACAAGTACTGAAATTGTCCCAGGGGTGTTGTGTCCTAATGTGTTAACAGCACTGGACAAGCTTCACTTTGTGTATAAAGCAAGTAGGTGGGGTTTTCTGTAGCTCTAATACTCCAGCTTGCATGGTGTAGGAACTACTTTCTTGCTATGATGACAAGAGACTATAAAAACACAAGTGTTAGCACAGCAGCTTTATAGGGAACAAAATGCTGTAAGTATGACAATTTCTAATATTACAAAAGGTGACTTTTCTATGGCTTGAACTGGTGAAGCAAAGCTTACTTGGGGTCACATTATCAACTTCCAGAAGAAACAGATACTTTATGTTCCCCTTGTGGGGAAGGGAATGGGGAAGGGGGTACTCTAGGACGAAGCATTTCAAGAATGTTGTCTTAATCCAAAAAAGCCCTTACATTCCACTGCAACTGGCTGCTGGTGTTCCTCCTTAGACAGATAAGAAACTTTGATACAGGAAATGCCTTCATGTGAATCAATTTTATTCTTCAGTCCCCTGTGGAATTACACTGATAATACAGTGCTTTTAAGGAGTGAGAAAATTGAATGATTACTTTATTCTGAGAATTTATAAGGATATAGTTTGCACAGATCCATAGGAAGTTTATTTTAAAAGATAGAGTGGCTATTCTATGTAACATAAGAGGATGAAATGGAAACATGTAAGGATTATCTTAAAATTAGCTTAGTTGTTCTAGAATTTAACAGAACTTGAAGGCATCCTTGTCTCCTATCTAATATCAGCTTAGTTATTTGAGGAAAAAACTGTTAGAAAGCATTTCTTGGGTTTCAGTGCCTTAAATGTGCCTGTCATTAGATAGGCTAAAAGTTACTGAAAGTGAATGTTAGCAAAGTTAAGACAGAATGTGTGACTCTAGATTAAATAAATAAGCAATTCCAACAAATCTCTAGTTGAAGATGAGTGTCCAGGATGGAAATCAAGGTTTTGTAGTGCTGTATATTCAGTAGCAATCCATCTGCCTCATACATACCTGTGCTGTAATCTACAAAGCCTCTGTTTGTGCTCCTGGGTGTGTTCCACGATCACAAGGTGTTGGCTGCATTTCATCATCTGTTCAGCCTGGACACACCCTTAATTGCGTGCCTGGAAAACCTGAAATCTCTTAAGATGTCTCTATATGAAGAAGTTATTATCACATGCAAGTCCTAAATGTGCTTTTTCCTTTCTTCCTTTCCTTCCTCTACCCTGCTCAACTGTCTATATATAATAATGTTTTGGGGAAGGAGACAAAATGCTTGTGTTACATTTACTTCCTCTTTGTATGTGTCATAAAAACTCTTTGTGATAGTAGAAAGTACTATTCATGTCTTTAGGAAGGGCAGCTCTTAAAGTTACCAAAAGCCAGCATAACATTTAAAATGCCAGTGGTGTAGGTATGATTTACTCCTGCTGCTTGGTACTCTGCCATGGCAGCACTGCCAGAAATCTGTAAGACAGAGGCAGGGAGAGCTCACCTTTCCCCAGGCTGACATGGAGAGATCAACACGTGTTTTCTTCTGCATACTTGTTTAAAAAGTCCTGTTAGCCCCTGCATGGATCTAGTGAAAGTCCCTTTATCCTGTTTTGTGGGCAGCCAGGATGCTTACTGGAAGCAGCACCTCAAATGACAGCTCTGGGTGGAGCACACAGCAGTGCACACACAGAATGCAGCTCTTTCCTGTTGTCAGCTGCTCAGACTGGTTTGCTTTGGTGCTCTTCAGCTGGGTGTGGATCTATGACTTCAGGGCTTTAAACCCTGAAATTTGGGGTCACTTGCCAAACAAGTGACAGGTGGGGAGGATGAGCCTTGCTGAGGATCAGAGATACATCTCTCCCTGGGCACAGCATTCAGATGTAAATGGCTGAGCTGCGTGTGTATGGAGAGATGTAACCACAGAGCACAGGTGAAACTTTCAGGAAGGGGAAAAGAGCCAAGATTGCTCCTTGTACAATCCAGCTGTTTGCCAAGAACAGCGTGGTGAAGGGAGGTGGGAAGAGAAGGGAGAAAGGAAGCTGTGATGTTAGCTTGAGGATAGAGGGTGAAGAACACTTTGGGACCTTCCAAAGTCAAGTTGATAGATCTTTCCAGAATGGTATTAGGATCCCTATTCAAACTGCAGATGAAATTACTGGTTCTGGAATGATGAGTGTGAGCTTACCAGATGACAGAGGGGCAGACATCATACCACCTTTCTGCAATGAAATAAGCCCTTTTGGAAATAACCTGGAACGGCCCTGCAGAGAAATTGACATCTCATTGAACTGCTCCGGGTTTGAGTGGAACAGCTGCAAGATTGTTTTTGGTGTGGGGGCAGTTTTCCTTTGACATAGTATCGGCTCTTCCAGAAATACAGCAGGGGAAAAAAGCAGTGCTAAGTGTATTTAAATGTTTTCTTAAACAAGATGATACAGGAAAGTAACATTGGAGTGGCAGGTTGCTGCATCATCCCTGATCCTTGTTGATCCAGTCGTCTGGTTTTTAGATCCGTGGAACTGTCAAAGGAAGGTCTGGCCTCTACCATGGGAACTGGGGCACTGTGAATCAGTGGTAGAGTGTAAAAATTAAAAGCCAGGAGGAGTTGGCTTTATCACTTGTTGAAACATGAATGGAATGTTGTCTAACTTCCTTAACAGATCCTCTAGCCCAGTGCAGAGCAGTGCCAGACGTGAACACTAAGCAGCAAAACAGCTGTCTTCCTAAAAATTCTCACATTACTGGAATAGAGAAATCCTAACTTCTCAGATTAAAATATTTCTGTAAAGGCTCACTTAACTGAAAAGTGTATCATAGCAAGAAGTTTGTCTTCAATCTTTAATCTGCCAAGAAAAGTAAAGCTACCACCGTTGTCGCTGGCACCATAGAAACAAGGACTGTTGAAGCTGTAAGGAAAGCACTGCTCCACAGCGTGGAAATGCATGAGTGTGATTTTTAGAAGGAATTTAGGCCTGCAGTCAAGCTCAGGAGGAAGTGTGGTATTTGAAATACAACTTCAAATTAAATTAGGTCGTTAAGGTTAGGTCAGCAAACTATAAGCTATCTAATGCATCATGGGCATACCCAGATCCTGCTGACAGCTATAGTTTCTCACATAACAATAACCAGTAAAAAAGCTTTTTGAGGGCCTGAATTCTGCTCTTATGTGTACCTAAACATGCTGTGCTCTTGGTCAAGCAGAATACAGCTGCTGGAGCAGCAATACAATTGCCTCCCTTTCTGCACAAACACACAGTAGCACCGAACTCAGAGTATTCATGGCAATTCAAAATGGCAGAAGAAGGTGACAGCCTGCAAGCTGGAATATCTATTTGCCCATCACCCTGAACAGGTTCAAGCTTCTGCTTTTCAGCTCCAAGAAGGGTGGTCACACACAGGGCTGACATGAGATACTCTGTGCCCCTCTTCTTGCTTTAGTGTATGCAGCAGAAACAATCACCAAGGCAGAGAAAAGCTTAAGCTTCTGTCATTGCCAGGTCAGACAGTCATACGTAAGAACTTTCAGAGACAGCAGGAGAACCTTAAGTACAGCGCAGCTGGTGCAGGTGCTACCAACTCAGCTATGCTTGCACACAGAGAAAGGTGTGTTTTGAATTCCCCAGGCTGGGGACAGACTCAGTGTCTGTTCTCGATAGGTTTGAAGGAGGCAGCATCTCTACTGCTGTGACATTTAAAAGAGATCAAGCCAGTCATCAGTACCTGAAGTAATGAGTTGTGTTTCTGAATCCAAGAGAAAGGATCACAGCAAACCCCACTGCATCCCCAAGTCCTGGCTTCAGCCCTGGTTCTCTAGAACCTGGAAGTTGTTTGATGGGTCTGGCTTTCACTACTCATTGTGAGGTAATAAGGCACCTAGCTTAGATTAAGGAATTCCCTTCTCAAAGCCAGGTGGTAAAAGAAGTAGGCATGGAGATTGTTCATTGTTACTTAACATAAATCCATTTCTTGACTTCAGCCTGAGATTGTTCCCTTTCATGAGCTTGTGCCATTGCAGCTCCAGTGGTTTAAGATGTTGTCTCCCCCACCACTTGCACTTACCAACCAGGAGGAACAAATATATCCAAGTATGTGGCTCCTCAGCTGTTGTCATGCACAGTTCAACAGAGCAGAGCAGTATAGCTGACTGCTGAAGTCAGATCCAGAACGCATGAGACAGAGCAGTCCTCTTCAGTGCCTGAGTCATGTTCAAAAAATGAGACTTAGGTTTATCACACAGAGGAGAGGAAAATGCCTTCCAAAGCCTGGTTGGTGCAGCTCCACTGATTAGCAGGGAAGTCCACAAACATAAATACAAGGACTAGAGCAAAACCAGGATCAATCCATAGTGTCGAAAATAGCATGATGGGCAGAGAAGGCACTCGAGACTCATACCCATAAGTTGGGAAGAAGTGTTGAGAGGTCTGTTTAGAAGTTACTGACAGTATCTTGCTAGGTCCACTGCAGTAGTCCTCCAGACACAGGCAGGAATTAAAAGGCACAAAATGAAGGCAAAGCGAATCTGTTGAGCACAGTGAAGGCCACATTTAAAAAGCAGCAACAGGTGGAGAGTAAGGCAGACGAAGGGTTATTCACGCCTGTCTATGTATGTGCATGTCAGTGAGGCACAACAGATGCACCCAGCAGGCTGTTTTGCTGTGTCCGTTTCCATTTCAGGTTCTGGTGATAAATGGCAACATACGAGTCTTTTTTCACTGCATAACCCTTTGCAGTTGTTCAGTGGATGCACCCAACACCCGTGTCTGCATGAGTGCACTCATGTCATGAATGCCCACCACTTCATGTCTGAGGAGGGCCTGTCATCAGGGGGTTTGAAACAGATGCTGTTAGATAATGTTAAGGAAAGACAGACATGGTTATGGACAAATTTCATCTCACAACTGTGATACACCAAAGCAAACTGAGCAGAAACATACTGCTTCAGATTATTGTCCTATAGGTGAATATTAGAGATTATAAATAGATTTTATAAAGTATTTAAAACATGAACCATTTCTTTACTTTTGCTCTTCTTTATGAGATCTATTGCTAGTTAAATGACCCAACTTTATGTATCAGCATATTTCTCTTAAGTTATTTCTAAGCAGATCTAATAGTGTTAAGTAACTTAGGGTAAGAAAAATTTTAGGATCCAATTTTTAAGAATTTGGCAACTACTTTTCTGGGAAGAATGCAGAATATTTACATCTTCACATTCAAGGTTGCTATCCCTTAGTAACTTTTTATATCCACACAATATGTGGTACTCAGGCAGACATTAATATTAACCACCTATACTTAGGTTTAGCTTGCTTTTACCACTTTGTACTAGTACTACTACTATCTTCCAGAATGGGATACTGCTGGGGCTTCAGCTTCTCTACTACAAACTTCTGATGGCTCTGTGATCAGAAAAATATCAGTTAAACTGGTTCCCTAGCTCTAGTAAAATAAGCAGCCAAATAAGCCAGAATAAATTAAGAAATACATTTTTTTGTAATTTTGCTTGAAGACTTAGGTGCCTAAGATTTTTTCTGAATTATCTTCATGTTGTTCAAAATATACTTAACTTGAAATGCTTCCAGATCATGTTCAATTTGGACAGAGTGCATATCATTTTGGATGAAATGGTGCTAAATGGTTGCATCGTGGAAACAAACCGGAACAGAATTCTAGCCCCTCTGTTTGTGCTTGACAAAGTGGCAGAAAGCTAGGAAGGTGCAAGACTGACTAAAGCAGTTTACAAAAGATGGAGAAAATATCAAAAGTGTACTGACAGCCATTTTCTGATGTCACAAGACCAACTCATGCAATATTCAAATTAGCTGGAAAGTATTTTCCATTTCTCCTATACTCTATGTACGTAATGGGAAAGATACAGCTAAACATGTAGATGCATTCAGATGCAGCTTTACTGACCCAGGAGAAATCTTTCTAGAATGGTCAACAATTTTAAAGCAGACCAAGGATCAAGAAAGGGAAACTTAACTGAATAGGTATCACTTTGAATTACTTAGCATCATGCCAGACCTCAAAGACAGAAAATATAGAAATAAAGATTCAAACTGGGTTTCAGCCGTTCCCTTAAGCATCAGCTTATTTTCAATTCTGTAACTTTGATGACCACTTTTATACTAGACTCATCCTTCATCAAAAAGCTGTTTTCCCTCCCTTTGCCATGCAAGATATGGATGCAGAAGTACAGCTGTGTTTAGTATTTCTGCATACTGTGTAAGTTGTAACTAGAAGTACCTAGCAGTTAAATATTGTAACATTAATAAAAGATAAAAATCACAAGATTAATGATTTTTTAATCATGTTGGCTTAATAAATTACACCAAGTCTTTTTCATTTTGGCATACCAGTGTATTTTTTTTCCTTTTGTATATGCTATCCAGGCATCAAGACTAAAACCTTTACAAAAAGTGAGTAATAAGAGATATGCAAGTTTCTCAGTACCAGGTGGGTACCAAATCAAAACTCCCTTCTCAAGCAGGAGGCCACAGCTACACTCACTTGCATTCACAGGCATACATTGCACTGATTCACACCTGTGTACTACACTGTAAGTCATGGAAGACGAGCAATCCGAGCTTACTTCCACCTACCTTTCTAGAATTAAGGTTTCTGGCTGCTTCATAACTTTCACCCCAACCCTCAGCGTAACTTGATACTGAACGAGCACATTCTATGTGAGCTGTATGTGTGAAAACACATACTGGTCACATAAAAACTGCACCCAGAAACCAGGGGCTAAGGAGCAAAGAGAGCTGTGAGAATAGTCCACATGACTTTAACACAGTAACACAAGATGACATTGGGTCTGGGGCAGATCGTTCCATAAACTGTGTACGAGTGTTTTACTGAAGGATGATGGGCACAAGAGTGGGTGGGATGGTGGAGATTCCCCTCCAATTCTCCACTGGGGAAAATCTAAAAAACAAGGCTGTAAAGTCCTATGAGTAAAGCTGTGAAAAGAAATCTGGCATCAACCTGATCTATATGTGCAAGGCAGAATCTTCTGGCAAGCCCTCCCTCCCAAGAAGAGATTGTTACCCAAGAGCCCTGGTACAGAGCAAAACTTGCCACACAGATTGAACTAAAATAGTCTCTTTTTTCTGGTATCAAGTACTAAAGTATCTTTAAAGACATATTTGTCATCTCATTTTACCTTACTATAAAAACCACTTTTTGCCCAAAATACCACATGCTGAAACCAAGACAGCCACTCCACCTCAAGTAAAGCTGAATCAGTTGTATCATCTGATCCAGATTTTATCCCAATGTAATGAAGAACTTCAACCTCAAGTCACATGGGCTCACTGAAGAGCACCAAAACCTGCCACATACAGGGTTATCACTGCCAGACTAGTTCTTAGAAAGTTGCATTGTTTTATTATGAAAAGATTTGAACAAAGATGAATTTGGGAGAGCAGTAGTTCTTTTAAGTAATTCTTTTAAACCTTTAAAAAATTATGGCACATTGTTCAGAACATGTACAAAGATTTAGTAAGTACTAATGAAGTATTCAGAGGAGACAGTTTTATATGTTGCAAACATTTTAATGATTGATTATTTTTGAGCTTACACATTTGGGTGTTTTTTTTAAACTTCAAACTGCAACAAGTTAAATAAATGTTTATAATATACAAAGAAAATACAACCAAAAGTAAAACTTGCTTTAAGTGTGCCTTGCACTAGGAACCAGTGTTTTTTAATAGCTTTATTGTTGAGCTGCACAAACACACTTAAGGATTTGATCTTTATAGGAGGGCATTTGAGAAATCAAAATATATTCCCACTTGAAAGAAAAAGAAGAAAAAAAATGGTTGTGCATGATTATATGCAAAAACCCACTAAAATACTCCAATAGTGCAGGCACCATTAAAAAAGAAAAGGCTGGAGGTGCCTGTTAACTCTAAGTTTTAAAGGAAGCAAGTTTCGGACCAGTTATAGCTTAAAGCCAGCAAAACAGGGATCAGTGATGGCAACTGTAGTGTACAAGGTATTAAATGATAAACTTTACACAATACACTGTTAGAAATTTTTATCAGTGAACACTGAAAATCTGATGATCTGTTCTTTGGAACAGTCAAACAGAAACACCCTAATTTCCAGTTGTGCAAGCCCTTGAAGCATCACACAGTGTTCTGTGCCAATTTCTTGCTGGCTGTGAAGTTACAAGGATTTTTTTTGTCATTAGCAGCTAACAAACATTCCACATGTTCCTAAAGCCTCACAGGTGAAAAAAGGCAAGTCTCGTCAGAGCACAGCGTGGAGATCATATTTTTTGCACACAAACACAAGAGGCTTCGCTAGTATCAAAAACACTTTCATGTTCCATATTGCGGCCACCAGGTCAGTTGAGGTGGAAGCCTTTCTCCATGGTAGCAGCCAGCAGACGCTCCCTCATAATCTCCTCGGAGGAATACTCGGGCAACTTTAGGTAATGCACACATGTATTCACAGATGGGTAACTTGCATCTGTAGCATCAACCTGAGGAAAAAAAGTAATGTTTACTTCAGTTGTTCACAGCACTCGATATGGAAGTTAAAAGTTGTCAAGTCCTCTAATTTATGGCACTTACTGCATACATAACACCAGCTGTCAAGAAACAGCTTCAGTAAAGCTACTTATATTTGCTTTATCTGTATATTAATACTTGTATATTTAAATATAAAGATAGGAACTATTTTTACATACGAAATAGATATATGAAGTCAGAGAACAGACCTGAAACAGAAGTTAGTACTGAAAGCTTAGCATAGTGCCATAAACTAAAACCCGAAAATAAAATAAAAGTCATCACAGTTAACACAGAAACAATTCAATTCAAAAGCCAAAGCAGCTGGTTTAAAGGGCAACCTGCATAAGCCATACCTTGCGCACAACAGTGAGCCGGGGATGCAGGTTGGCCAGTCCTCCTGGCGGGAGCGTTGAACAACCAGTGGTGAACTGGAGAAAAGCCTTCCTCTCATCCGAAGACATACCACACAAGACTCTCACAAATCGAAGGAATCCAGGGCTTAAAATAAATTAAAATAATTAGTTCTAGTAACACTACAATAGAGTGTGGGGGGCGTTTTCATTTCTCTTAAGACATTACAATTATGATCTTTAGTCGTGTTAAAGCATTCTGGACATTTTGTCACTTAAAGTTATCTTTTAGCTAATATTTTAAAATCACTCAGAAAGTAACTACCTATCTCTTGTATATCCCAGTTTGGGTTCAGTATAATTGATGATGTCCTCAGCTGCCCAAGAAGGCGATTGATTTCCACAGAGAATCATCTGAACCTCTTCATGGCTGAAGGAACTCAGCTTCTCCATTGGAAAGACTCTATTGAAGCCATCTTGAATTTGCACAAGACACAGTTATAAACATGAGTCCAAACAATGTGTATAAAGTAATAACAGCATTTCAATTGTATTTCGGTCAAACCAGAATCAACAGTTTCTTAATTAAGGTAAATGGAATCTCTTCAAGATGAAAAATGGCATAACTAATGCAAAGGTATTCTGAAAGTAGTATCTTATCTGTTGCATTATTAATTTAAAAGATTATTATTTAAAGCCATTCTATTCTATTACTTTAAACCAGCACACCCCAAACACCAATTACTCCACGTAACTGCATATATGTTCTATTTAAAATTACCTCTGAATGCCTCCATTTGTTTCTGTATACCAGTATGCATGCAGAAGTCAAACATGAGATCCACATACTCCTCTGCATTATCCATTGTCACAGTCTGGAAAGAAAATAGAGAAATACTGTTAAGAATTCACTGTGCATTGGAGTTACTGCTGAGACTATAAAAAAAATTAACTGCTGGTTAAATTGTAGAAGTAGGTTGTTTCCTTACCTCATCTTCACCACCTGGTTTGAGATCCACAGCGGTAAACCCATATACTTTGGACGAAGGGCAAAACTGAAAATTTAGACTTCAAAATACAAAGATAATTAATAATTGCAAACAGGTCGCCTACTACTTTTATAAATACACCAGATTTACAACCTGTACCCCACACATCCAGAAGTATCTCACTAGAATTCAAACCGTTGTTGGTGGAACATTTTGTACCAGTGTTCATATATATTATATATATACAACAGTAGAGAACTACAAGTAGTAATGGACTACACAGATAATAGTGGTTTCAAATGCATGGTATGCACATGCATATAGTCATCCACTACTTATTTAGATTTGATAACTGAAAATTTCATAGTTTGGTATCTTTCAGCTATCAGGTTCAAAACTACTCAAACCACTTAATTCAGTTCACAAGGTCAATGAAACATTAATGAAAAATTGTTTTCATTAATTTCCAGCACTAACAGTTACAGAGCCACTTAACATATTAGGTATTTAGGGCCTTCAATGGTGCTACTTTCTTTCTCTCCATAACAAGCCCAGCTAAAGCTCACAAGACCTAAGGATATAAAGCTATTAGAGATTATTGAAAGGAGGCTACGAAGATGGTGAAGGGCATAGAGGGGAAGCCATACAAGGAGCAACTGAGGGCACTTGATCTGTTCAGCCTGAAGAAGAGGAGACTGAGGGGAGACCCCATCACAGGCTACAACTTCCTTGTGAGCGGAAGAGGAGGGGCAGACACTGATCTCTTCTCTGTGGTGACCAGTGACAGGACCAGAGGGAATGGCCTGAAGTTTCAGGAGAAGTTTAGGGTGGATATAGGAAAAAGTTCTTGACCCAGAGGGTGGTTGGGCACTGGAACAGGATCCCCAGGGAAGAGGTCACAGCACCAAGCCTGACAGAGTGCAAATGTTTGGACAACCTTCTGAGGCACGTGGTGGGACTCTTGGTGCTGTCCTGTGCAGGATGATCCTTGTGGGTTCCTTCTAGCTCAGGACAGGCCATGATTTCAAAGCTATAATCAATTACTGAATTCTGTCAACTACACAATCCTTGTGGCCCAGTATGATTTTAACAAATAACCCGTAACATTAATGGTAGAAAAACTACTGTTGTGTCAAAGTATTTAAAACTACAGAGGATGACATCCTGACACAGGTTTACACAGGTATGAGCACTTTTTCTTTAACATTTGCTACAAGTTAACACATGCTCTGTTTCACATAGATTCAAATACTGCACTATGAACACAATCTGAAATGTCAGTCTGTCCTCTTTAAAAGCTGTCCAAAAAACTTGATAGATTTCAACAGTTATAGCAAAGAGACTACTGAATCACACTTTTTTAAAGGTCTTTACAAGTATCTGTGTTTCCAGAGTCATACAACACTGTCATGTAGCCACATTTTGGTTTAAAGATTAGGAAACTGAGAAAGAGAGAAGAAAATCTTCAAATCAAGGAAGAAGAATATGGCTGCATCTCTAATGATTTCCCCCCGGCAATGATACTATTTAAAATGAAGAAATCTTCAGTTTTCATTATATGTGTTTACTTCTGTCTCTAACACAACGTTGTTTGCCTATCTATAAACAAATAAGAAAACTCTTACCCCAAATCTTCTATGCTAAGAGGAGGCCCCGAACCTGATGGATTCTTCAGCATTAATTCCTGTAATTTTGTGTTCTTTTCATCTTCTGATAGATTTTTGTTGCTTAAAATTTGACGCCTTTTAATTGCAAGGTCCTTAATTTCTTTTAGAAACCTAGCTCTATGTGGATTTACTAATTCAAAGTCTTCCCATGTTAAAATTCCGTTAAACCAGGCCGGAGGTTTAGGTTTTGGTGGATCAAGAATAAATTCTGATTTGGAGTCTTCTTCCAAACTTCCTACTGACAAGGAATCATGCCCTTCTTCTGTAGAAGCCTCCGACTGACTTTCAGTACAGTGCAAGTCTCTGTCACCTCGTGATTCGTAGATCAACTTACTCATGTTACTTTTAATGTCCCCCATACACATGAGTTTAAAAAAAGGCTTAGAAATGGGTAAATCTACAAGTCTATTGTCCTGAATGCATTTAGCCAAGAAAATTCCAAGGAAATGAAAGAGTTTGGTTATTCTTTCAAGTTCGTCACTGTCTTGCGGGAATGGTGCTGTGAACAGTCCACACGATCTCTGTACGTAGTAGCCAGGGGGTTTCAATCCACCACCAATATCAACCTGATTTAAAGACACACAAAGAAAAGGTAACATTATTAGTGGTGAATTTAAGAACATACCAGCACAGTCTAACTTCTTATACTCTACTTCTCTGTTAAAAAGAGAACAGGCAAAAAAACCAAGCTGTGGAGCAGAATGGTCATTCTTGACCATGATGACTAGCTTCTCTATGCTCATGTGTTCTTTCTTCCTGAATATCTAGCTTTCTTTTTTGCGTTTTTTTGTTTGTTTGTTTGTTTGTCTTGTTTTTTTTACACAAGTGCCCAGTTTAAAGTTCAAGTTAAAACATACCTGACGAGACTCATCATCTGGAAAATCATCATCACAGAGCCAAGCTCCCAAGTCTGTCCTCTGAAATTCAGCTGCAACCAATGCATAAAATTCCAAGGTAGGACCCAGGCCTGTTCCTTCCTCCCCTAAAAACTCAACCTAGAAGAACATAAGGAAAATTAATAATAGATGAAATCACAGTGAAATGTTCTGTGTTGGTTATGGAACAGGATATTGAAATCCTGTCCGGTACATTAGAAATAGCTATCTAACCTTGCTCTGCTAGGCAGATATGCTTTACCTCTAGAACAGATTTTCTGTCTGCATGAATCTGCATGACATTTTCTGCCCATTCCATCAAGGATTCACCTCGCGGAACTTTCACTCTTTCATGTTTGAGGCGTCCGACCCTGAATTCCCCCGGATCGTCACGGCGCACTGTGCTTGTGGTCCTTGTCCGTTCCACGGTGGCCTCACGTCTGTTCTGCAGCCACACAATTGCTCTGGGAAAAAAAACACAACCAAGTTGTTTAAAACTGATGTCTACCAGCATGAAAACTGGAAAGTAGCCACTAATAAAATGTTACTTGTTAAATACTAATTACCTCCTAATTTTTTTGGAGTATAAACCGAAGTATTTGTCTGAAATACCTGAAATGCCCCAATATGGGCTGCTTCATATTTTATTAAGTCAGAAAAGCAAATAATTTTTAATATAAGCATCAGCTCCTAGTACCAATAGTACTAATGAAAACAATGTAATTCTTGATCTTGAACTTTTAATCACAGATGCTCAAACAGCTGCCTCTAACAGCAGTACTTATACAGAGCCAAATTTTCAAATTCTTGAATATATTGTCACCTATGCAGAAACAAACTATCTACAAAGCTACCGTCTGTTGGTTGTTTTGCAAGTATGGTCAAGTGTCATGGCAGACACAGACACACCCACAGTTCACATATAATGAGTTTTAAGAACTATTTCCAGTATTTTAAGAGCTTGAGAAAGCTCTTTACTTACAAAGTAACTAACATGCAATGTTTACTGAGGGAATCTGTTTAAAAACACAATTTTTCTAAAATAGTACCTTTTTTAAAAACTAAACAAGAAATACCCCCAACACATGTGGTTATTTTTTCTGGACCATTTTTCTGTCAAAGTTAAATTTTTACACAATAAAAAGATTTAAACTGATGCCTTGCAAGATAATGACTTTTCTTCTCCTCCTTTTCCTATCTTTTTAAATGCCTCATTTTATACTCCTCATGAGGATTTCTCCTGTGAATTAGACAGAACAGTGATTTCTGCAACTCTCTCTCTCTCCACTTGGTTTGGAAAACAAACAAGCAAAACCAGCCAAGAAAACCCTAAAAAATGAATTCCTTTTTCTCATTAGATAAAAGCATACCAGTAAAAAGGTTTACACTTCCTCTATACTCTCCAAGGTAATCACTACTGTAATTAAAATATTAAGGATTTCTAGACAGTGAACTCTACAGAGTATCCTTGAATGTTCTGAAGTTTGGTTTTGTTACAGTTTCATTGTGCAGGTAATAGTAACTTTCAAAATAGCATCTCTTTGTTGTATTTTTTTCTGTTTTTTCAAGACTTTCGTGAATTAAAAATAAATTAACCAAAACAATCACAAAACAATTGCATGAACTATAAAAACATATGTGATTTGCTGTATGTTTTCAAAAAACATTTAATTCACATGATTTTCAGAATGTTTTCTATTTTGTTTTGCAATGCTTTATGCAATGATCTGCAGCCCAGTCAAATTACTGCCTGATAGGACAACCCAGCTAGTAGTACACATGCAACTCTTCAGCTAAAGTAAAAAAATGAAATTTCTTGTCTTTCTAAACTCTTCCATCTTCCTTCTACTATGCAAAATACTTCACCATTTGGCAAGCAAAATCTGTCTCATTAGGATAAGGTCCTTCTGTAAATCAGCAATTCAGAAACTCTCATATGTAAAAAATAAAAAGGAAGCAATCCTTTTTTTTTTTTTTTACCTCGATGCTCCAAATGCTGTGCATGTGAAGTACAACTGTCTTGTTTCAAATGGAATTAAGAAAGGACACTTGCTTGTTAGTTGCTCACACCAGTCTGGCAAAGCTCCACTTGCGAGTGCCAAGGGTTCCTGTAGTTTAATGCAAGGAGGGGAAAAAAAGCACTCTTAATACTAGACTCAGGTGGTCCCAAAAAGTTTGTAACTAAGTACACAGACACCCAATACACCCAATTACAGAGTTTTTATCTGTGCTTGAGTAAGTTCTTTCCTTCTTAACAACTGACATGTCTTTTTCCCCTTTTAAATGCTATCAGTGTGGAAGCTGTATGAGGAATGGCTGAGGTCACTTGGTTTGTTCAGCCGGGAGAAGCAGAGACTGAGGGGAGACTCATTGCAGTCTACAACATCCCCACAAGGGGAAACAGAGGCAGGTACTGGTCAGTGACAGGACTCAACAGGAAATGACATGAGGATGAGTCGGGGGAGGTTTAGGTTGGATATCAGAAAATGCATCACCCAGAGCGTGGCTGGGCGCTGGAACGGGCTCCCCAGGGAAGTGGTCAGAACACTGAGCCTGACAGAGTTCAAGAAGAGCTTGGACAACTCCCAAGTACATGACAGGCATCTAGGAGTGTCCTGCACAGGGCCAGGAGCTGGACTCGATGATCCTGATGGGTCCCTTCCAACTCAGCATATTGAGTTTTCTGTGATTCTAAGTTCATTAAGTTTCTACAACGCAAGAGTGGACACAGGGTACTTTGACATAAACACTAAAAGCTGTAGAAAATCTCTGGGACATGTATTACTCAAAACACTGAGGAGATCTAAGGATCCAATTACCTGGACAGAACTACTCCAAAGTTTTGCCCAAAAGTGATTAGATACTACCTCCTCAATAGCAGAAGACACAAAAGAAACTTGGTGGTAGCAAAGATGATCCCCACTGAAATATTACTATAGTTCCTTCTAAAATACAGGAAACTACAGAAATTATTACTACAAGGCCATATAGGGTGCCTGACCAGTCTTTAAAAGAACATGAAAAACTGAACTTTTTTTTTTGAACAAAAAACTAGGGCAACTTAGCTGTAATAAAAACCCCTCAGACCTCAAAAAGCACACAGCGGTTAAGTAAGCCAAGAATCTTCTTTAAATCTTTATTAAAGAAAACACAGTTCCACTGAAGAACTACACCTTACAATTTTCCTTTTAATGCATCTAACTGACCTAGTACCAATAAGATGTTTTCTGAGTGCTATTTTTGAAAGCTTTATGTAGAATGTATAAGCAATAAAATGTCTGTGAACCCTAACATAATCAATTGACTTTTTTACATTATCATCAGGCAGACATACACCCACTGTGTTGTAACATCAGTGATTGGTGCAGAAAAAAAATTATTCATAAGCAAAATATATGAAGGAGAAAAGTTTTGCATGAAAAAGAACTGTATGTTTTAATTCAGACTATTCTTACAGAATTTACTTGTCCAACATATAAAGAAGAAAATAAGTATGGAACAATTAAAAAATCAAAATGGCAAAACCCTAATAATTGTAAACAGTTTAAGTAAGGAAAAAATAATAGAGTCTTAAAAACAATATTCCATTAATATAATACCTCAATCTGTTGCAGAATCTTTGTAGTAATTTTTTTGCTTGTGAATTCATCTGGTGGAAAGTTAAACTGAGGATGCTCATCTCCTTCTAAAAATAATCAAGAGAAGATTTTTCCTTTACTTTGTTTTCATTAAAATATTTCAGAAGCTCTGCAAAATAACTAACTTACCTTCCTGAGATGTTCGTGCTGTGTAAGGGTCACTGGCAACTATATACAAAATTCTAAGTAACTGCAGAACATCTTCTACTCCACATGAGTTCTGTCCGCTGCCAGCTTTGGCCTGAGGTTGTTCTTTTGCCAAACTAAGGATATCAGAATTTTGAAGAGTAGAAATGGCTCCTTGACTTAATCCAGATTTCGACCCGTGTTCACAAAAGTCCTGAGACAAAAAGAGTTGTCAAGAATTAAAATTGCTTATATTGCTGTCTTCAGGACTGTGCACTCCACATTGAGGATTTGAAAAAAATCAAAATCGTTACTGTGTTCAGACTTAACACCCAGCCAGACTGTGCATGGTGCAAATCATGATTCAAATGCATTTCAACACAACTACGTTAAACAGAAGACATTAAAATAAAAAGGCCAAGAGCAGCAAAACCTAAACTTGATATTGGCTTTTGAACATTCAACTTCTCTATCTATGTCATAGCTCTCCCTCCACAAGAATCTTTGAAGCTGCAAAACAAAGCACACAGCCATTCATAATAAAAAAAAAAAGGTTGGATGCAGACATATACCTTGTATGCAGCTATGAGCTGGGAACAATTTCTGTTTTTCCTAATACTTTTATTAGTGCCGGTTAATTTCCAGTGGCGCAGGAAAGCTGAGTCTGCATTCTTCTGCAGGTAGGTTATCAAGTCATTCTTTGGTAATTCATCAGTGCCAAGGTACTGCTCCACATGCTCTACTGACCAGCAACCCTACAACAGGAACCACCAAATGTTGGTTCTTCCTGATTGTAAAGTCTTGAAGATTTCACATGCATTACATAATGTCTTTTTAAAGGAGCATGCATTTACAAATATACTCACTTATATCCCTTAAGTAATTGAAAACAGTTAGTTTTTTTAATGTAGCATTTCAAAAACTGCAATGAGATTTCTTTTGCTTTTGTTAAAACAGCCGTAAAACATAAACAAAGGCACAGAAGGTCTTACCATTTTCCCACTTTCTTTTTCTTTGTCAGAATCCTTCATTTCTCTGTACATGATTCTAGATATCAAAACAATGAGTTAGTATTTCATACTCACAGCACATCTTAATTCTGAAGTTATACATTGACTTGTTAGACACCAGTGACATTCAGATACAAGACGTAAAACAGCAACAGTAGCATCTGGGATACCATGATGCAGCAAAGTTCTTAAGCTCTATTTTAATGATGTTGATATTTATCTGGCAAAGTATTTATGTTTCCTTAAGTGAGTTTTGAGTAATCAAACAACCTTCATTGTGCATATTTCCCAAACCAACTTTAGATTTTTCACTACACATGCACCACCTCTTTGAAATTTTTAAGTCCTAGGGTAGCTTACTGTGCATTACCTTAGGAGATAAGCATATTTACAACTATTTCTCATGCTTTCTAAATAAAAAACAGTCTGTTACAACACACATTTTTGACAGAAGGCAATGCAGAAAATAGGTGCCATACACAAGCACTTATGAAATCTGAAACATGAAGTTAAAAATACTGCAACCTCCTTATTGCAGTTCTGGCTTTCATAAAGGTTAGTCTCCTAGTATGACAAGTTACATTGTGTAGTGAATGGAAAAAACACACAATCATATAGTCCTACAATGTCTGTCTATTACTATAGAGCTAAAAAGGTCAAATTACAATAGAGAGAAAAGCTGAGGTTGGAAGGGACCTCTGGAGACATGGTCAAATACTCCTGTTCAAATACCACATTTAAATGGAATTTCTCATTCCAGTTTGAGCCATTTTCTTCTTGTCCTTTCACTTGTCACAACAAAGAAGAGTCCACACTCTGGCTTCCCTACTTCCTTCCAACAAGTATTCATACGCATGGGTGAGATCCCACAAGCCTTTTTTCCTTCAGGCTAGACAGTCCCGATCTCGGACTCTCTTTGTATGACAGGAGGTCTAAGCTTTTTAACCATCCTAGCATTCCTTTGCTAAACTCACTCCAGTGTCCATGTTTCTCTAGGACTGAGGAGCCCTGAACTAGATATAGCAGTCCAGGTGTCTCACCAGTGCTGAGCAGAGGGGGAAGATCACCTCCCTCAGCCTTTCTAATGCAGCCCCAGGATGCTGCTGACCCTTCTCTGCTACCAGGGTCCGTAACTGGCTCATGTTCGACTTTATGTCCACCTGGAATCTCAGGGCCTTTTTCGCCCACTGGAACCCAACAGAACCAGCACATGCAGAGTTATTTTTCCCCAGCTGAAAGATTTCACATTTTCCTTTGTGAAACCACCGAGCTCCTGTCTTCCTATTTCTCCAGCCTGATGAGGTCTCAGAACGGCAGCACAAGCATCTGGTGCAACAATGACTCTTACTCAGTTTTGTCTGCAAGGCTGCAGAGATCTACTCTGTCCCATCACACAGTTCACTAATGTAGATGGCTGGACAGCACTGGACCCAGTATCAATCCTTGAGGTACACCAGTTGGCCTTCACACCAAGGACCACAACTATCTGAGCCTGGCACTTCAGGCATTCTTCAGACACGATCTAGTCTCTGCTTTATTAGTTTGTCCACGAAACACTGAAAGCCTTCCTAAAGTCAAGGAAAAGAACATCTGGTACTTTGTTCTCATCCACTGAACTAGTCATCTATAAGGCTGGTTAAGCATGATTTCTTCTTCATAAATCCATGCCGCCTACTTTAAATCACCTTTTTTGTCCTTCCCTGTTTGAAAATGGTTTCCAGAACTATTTTCATCACCTTTCCAGGAATGAAGGAGTGACCTGTCTGTTCCTTAGATCTTTCTTGTCCTTCCGTGAGGCAGGAATGACACTTGCTTTTCTTCAGTCCTCAGAAATATCTCCCAAACTTTATTACCTTTCAAAGATAATAAAGAGTGGCCAGCTCCTGTGAGTGCATTCCCTTGGGTCCCATGGAACGTCCTGCTCCTTTAAGTGTTCCCTAAACTTGAGCCATTCACATCCCTCACTACATTCAACTCCAGCTTTGGCTTTCCTAATGCCAGGATAAAGCCTCTGTATTCCTCCTAGGTCACCTGATCCTTCTTTCACTTCTTGCATGCTTCCTTTTCATGCTTTCTTGTTCATCCATGCAGGTCTCCTACTCATTCTGCCTGACTTCCTACACATACTGGGATGGATCTTCTGAAGAAAGTGATCTTTGAAAAAAAAAAATCAATCAACCCTCTTGGACCATTCTTTTTTCTAGGACTAAAATCCCATGGGATTTTTCCAAGCAGATCCCTGACCAGACAAAATTCTTTTTTTCCCCTCAGTCAACTGCTTGAGTTGTGAAATATTATTAACAAATGGCAGTTGAGCATTAGAGTTATGGGTTCTTTTTGTTTTGCAGGCACAGCAGTAGTTTTGAAACCAGTAGGAACATCCTGACAAATATATAAAAAAAAAATCCAATTCTAGCATTGCTTCTTACAGAGGAGGAAGAAAAAAATAACAGTATTTTACATCCGTTTCCTAATCAGTCACAGTGTTCTCTACACAGAAAAATAAATCAGTGAGCTTACGTGTATGTTGGCTCCCAAATACGTCTAAGTTTGTCAGATTTCACATTGCCATTACAGGAAAGCTGTAACAGTTTCTGTACATAGTAAAAGATGGTAGATCGGAAGTTTGTTAGAGGCAGTTCTACTTCTCGAGTTGTTCCAAGACCTGAAACCTTCAAGGTAAGTGCTAAACGTGGTGAAGGCATGCACTCAACCTCTTCCAAGAGTTCTGAATGAGGTGTACCTGCATGTGAAAAATCATTTGAGAAGCCATTAATACAAGATATATAATACATGACAAGTTGGCTGAAACATCAATAAAGTGGCTCAATAAGGAAGTATAAAGAGTTCCTGCACACATGCCAAAGAAATGATACTGGGTTTTAACTATGAACTATACCTAAGGGCTATAACCAGAGCATTTCTTCACATGAGTAAAGCTAATGGGAATTTTTGAAATCCCATTGATCCTTACCTCATTAACATCCTCATGTTATCACAGCACATTATTCTTTTCATATGCAGTGTCTTCCTACCAGTTCTTCCAAGTCAACAGTGGTTCATTTCCACATGCACTAAAGCCTATTTATTCCTTTCTGTTCTGAATGCTGAGTGGCTCCACACCGCAGAACAGGAATGAACTAAGGAGCAAGACCAGGTGCTACGCTGCTGATCGCACACACCGCTCCATTACTGTATTTCCTTCCCCCTTCCCCCTGCTTTGGACTGTTTCAGCAAGCTCTCTCCAATTAAAGCTATTCTGGGTAGCTCTAAGACAGTTTAATCTCTGCAGGTGGAACCAGACATAGAAAGAGATTTATCACATCTTTATCCTATCAAGAAATTTTATTATTTATCATTTTAAGAGACTAGCTAAGCTAAACTCAAGAGTTTGCTTATTTTACACAGCACTTAATTTACTTTTCCGTCACGAATGCTCGGACCTGCAGAGGTAGATGAAACTCTCCTTCAAACAGTGAACCACACAGCCACAAAAGCACGTTGTACTGGTTAACAGTGACAGGATCCCCAGAACCAGTGGGCCCTTTAACAGTGAGTGAGTCCCCTTTCTAAAGCCTGATTAAGCATCCTAAATATCTTGTCAGCATACCTGGTGGAGGGATTTCCAGGTCAGTTGTCTGCTGAACATTAGTACGACCAGGTCTTGGGTCAAAAGCAGGAACCAGAGCAGAAAACTGCCGTTTCAATACATAATCATCATCCCATGTTCTTCTACGGCCTCCTTTGGTTTCATACTCCTCTTCTTCCTATAAAAAAATGTAGTTCCTTTTTAGATTCTGCTACAAAGAATCATTTTATCAAAAGACTGAAACTTCAGGAATACAGCAGTCACATAAATTGAACTGCAACTCAGCCCCAGTGATGCCACATCTGGAATACTGTGTCCAGGTCTGGGCCCCGTACAAGAGCGATACGGAGCTCCTCAAGTGGGTCCAGCTGAGGGCTACAAAGATGATTAAGGGACTGCAGCCTCTCTCTTATGAGAACAGGCTGAGATATCTGGGCCTGTACTGCCTTCAGAGAGGCAACAGAGGGCACTTCAGTAATGCCTATGATCTGAAGGGAAGGTGCCAAGAGGACGGACCCAGGCTCTTCTCAGTGGTGCTGAGAAAAAGGACAAGAGAACAGGCAGAAACTGATACACAGAAAGTTCCACCTGAACATGAGGAAGAACTTCTTTGCTATGTTTGTGACTGAGCACTGGAACAGGTTGCCCAGAGAGGTTGTGGGGACTCGCTCACTAGAGATATCCAAGAACTGTATGGATGCAATCCTGTGCCATGTGCTCTGGGATGACCCTGCTTGAGCAGCGAGGCTGGAGCAGATGACCCAGTGTGAGTCTCGTCAACATTATGTCAATTCATTATGTCTTCATTATGTCAATTTTCTCTGAAAACTGACATAAAAGAAATCACAGCTGGCACATAACAGTTTTAGTTCCACTTAACTAGTCAAGCAGGAGTTAATAAAGTTATCAAACCCACAGACACAGAGAAACCAACAGGGCTAATCGCTCAACAGGTATATTTACAGTTTATGGAAAGAAAAACTTTCCATGAAGCACCTGAGCATACAGACTATTGTAGATAAACTTATGTAGATATTTTCTCTATTCCACACTGTAACATCTGAAGTTCAAATAAAACAATGTCATCAAAATTAACATATTAATTGTTCTGAAAACGAGTAGCTCTTTTTTTCAAGGTGTATACATATATTGATACATACATACACATAACATAACATACACACCTTTTATCCAGAGATTAAATCAAATATGGAAATATTAGAACTACCGGGGGGGGGAGAAGAGATCTAACTTTCAATAAACTTTAACAAGTATAAATTGCTTATGAATTTTCTACAACAACCTTTTAATCTGTTGTACTTCTCATTGAGAAGTATGTAGTATATCAAAAGGACTAAGTCTGGAACCCAAAAAGGGAAAATTTTGTTTTCCAGACCTGCTTCTTGCTGTGTAATCTTAACAACAGTTTATTTTAGCTATTTCTGCTGCTTCCCATGAACAACAGTAACTCCCATTTTTTCTGAAAAGTGCTCAACCATCCACAAACTAATGTCACTGCAGATCCATTCACGTAGCACTAGCTTTTTATTTCCTAACTTTGTATATTTGTGCAGAAAGTGAAATAACAAAATATTCAGTAATGTACTTGAGTTTCCATTAAAAGCATAACTGCTAATTTAAAATGCTAAATATTTTGGTTCAAAGTTTGCATATTAATTGCAACAGGAAGCTTCTGTAATTCCATAAAATAGTATTTATTTTGATTACATATAACATTAAATTATTATTAGTGAAATCTTCTATTTTTCCTCTTAGATCTTGCACTATCCGTTCTGATCGCTTCAAAGATCACTTGGTAGGAGACCAAGCACTATTCCCTCCCCTGAAGAACAACCAGATGAAAGGCCAGAACTCCTGACACTGTAGACAAGACCCACTGCCCCTACCCTGTTGTTTTGGGGATTTTTTTTAGAAGAGGTATTTCCTCTAACAAACGTTTGTTTCAGGCAGGCCTACAGTTAAACACATCCCAGAACTGCAGCATTACAAAAGGCAGCAGCCTACCCACGAAGTTACACTGTTTCATCAACCAGTGAACTAGTGATTCATCACTTCTACTGTCTGTCAACTTGTTCCCAGGTTGGTAGTAAGATGTTAATTCTGACCTACAAGGTCTCAGGTGGTGTTCAAAACCACCTTTCTTGTGTTTTTGAATATATGCTGGAAACTAAATAAATCTAAATAAAATTGTTTTAATTAATGGAAATATTATAGCTAGGATTTCCTATGGCCCAAAAACACCTGTGGGTTTTTACTGCATCTGTTGGGCAATATATCATCTATGCTGACTGTACCATACCATAACTTCTTCATATTCTTGATCTTCTTGGTTATCATCTTCATTTTCATCATCTTCTTCATCTGGTTCAGGTAGATCCTCATCATCATCTAATTCTGCCAACAGAGTGCTAGCTCGGCAGCTATCCAGAAAATCTAGAATACATATATATATTTACATACAAAACAAAAGCCAAGAAAAACTTTTAAAGTAAAAGTTTTTAAAATTAAGAACTGAAGCACAGGGAAGAGTGAAAAAACACATCTCACTTAAATAAGAAAGATAAAACCAAAACATTGTTTATTACATAAGAAGATTAAAGGACGTGTTAAAAGCATACACCTGCTTTTTAAAAAGTCTATGGGTCTAATCAATAGCATAACTAACAAAAGCAGCACTTAATATTGCTATAACTAATAGTGATCAGCAAGAGTGATGAGTTGGTTTACACAAATGCATACTGTTTTTATAACTAATTAATTTTAAAAACAGTTCAGTGATCTATTTCCACTAAAAATGTGTGGCTTTGACCTCAAATTACAATGTAAAAGACACTTATGATAAACATTTAACAGGGGAATTTTTTAAGATTCAATTGTTAATTCATTACTGTAACCAGAATTTGAAGGCAGAGACAAAAGTTCAATTTCATCCACTTAGTACTAAGACTCAAAAAAACAAGGCCCCAAAACTAAAAACAGAAGTTCACATCAATACAAGTGGACTGGGGTGAAGCTTTCAAGGTTTACATTTTTCTGTATGCATAGAAACTACCTATGCCACCCAAACACCCTCTGAATTGTTGCCCCCATCCACATGGAAACTTTAACATACTCTATTTGCTCAGTTGTTTGTCATATATTTTAAGACTTGTCACCCAATGAAAATGGCAAATTAGACTTAATTAAAAGAATAAAGGCAGATGGTATATGCAGACACATTAACTACCTCCAAGCAGCTCAATTTCAATATGCATTGAAATTACCAGATACTTTTCAAGCAATTTCAACAGGCCAACAAAACAGAACACAATCTTAACACAATAAAATTTTAAACAAATCATGTATCTTTTCTTTCAAAAACATCTCAAAATCCAATCAACTTAATATTAGGAAGTATTTTCCCATATCCAATCCAGGTTTTTCTTGACTTCATTTTACCAGCTGGATTCCTAGGTATTACTGACCTAATTACCTAAACCTTCTTTCCCAATATTCATATCCTGCAAGTGACTACTGCCCTAAAGTTTGTTTCTAGTGTACGCTGCTCACACAACTCTGGATGTAGTTCCTCAAATCATCTAATTCTATTCTCCACATCACTTTAATTTTTGAGTTCTTTCCAAATTTTGCAATTACTATTACGGTATGAGATACCTGGAACCTATTTTAAGTGCCTAATGGTAGATGCTTTTCAACCAGAGCAATGCAGGGTACATCACAACTGTGCATGTAGCATGTCTATCCAACACAACAAGAAATAACATTTTAATTTTAATTAGAAGTACATATGCAAACTACACTAGATACTAAATTTGATGAGGGAGAATATTTAAGTGCCCAAATAAAGTATATCATAAATAGCAATAATGTGGGATAGAAACTGCTGACAATAAAGACTTGAAAACATAAGGAAATACTACAACATTAACATTATTTTACTTACTGCCTTACAGAACTAGTAACATATGAACAGCTCAGCTTTCAAATATTTTTCAGTACATAAACTATTACACAAGAAAATCATAACAGTGGGAGAAAAGGAAAAATCATTAATGGGAAGTCTAATGCTTATGTTCATTTAAAAATGAAACTTACCATATAAAGAATATTCTGCCTCCTGCCCTGTATCGCTCTCACTAGATGTTGATGTTAGGCTAGTAGTTAGAGTATTACTAAGCGACTGACCAACAGATAAAACTGTAGTTGCTGTAGCTACATTGCTGCTGCTAGTAACACTGGATGTAGACATGGTCACTGTTGATGTGGTACCAGTTGTAGTCAGATTAGGAAAACTTTGGGCACCCATAAGAGGAGAAGCTATAAAGATATGGTAAGATAAAATAAATGATTTGATGACTTGAAGAGTACAACTTACATGCATGACTCCTGCGTTGAAAAATATATTTGGGATTCAAAAATTATCAGTGTGTTATTTTACAATAAAGAACAACAGACTACAAAAGGGAAGAGTTTCCCAATGCAAAAGTGCACCTTATAATGCAGATGCCCAATTCTGAGCTTATTGCCTTGCGTACATTTAAAATAACTAATCTTATCAAATAAATCCCCAGATCCCACTGTGAATCTGAAATTACTTCATTTCATTTCCAATACATGAAAATAATTTTTGAAACCTGTTACTCCAATGTTGTGGTCTGTCTTTAAACCTAAAATGAAATTTAACCTCTAAATAACAATACAGATAAAATATTATAAAGTTAAAACAATTTAACTAAATATAAGTGAATTGAGAACAGAATAAGCATGAAACCTCTGATTACTGTGCATTTTTCTAAAGTTCTTAAAGCAGTTCTCACTTGTTGCTTTCTACACAACTATCAGAATATATGTTCCCCAGGGTCAACAAACCTGAATTGACAGTACTGTGAAACATGGGACTTACTTAGGTTGGATGATTTATACAAATAATTTTCAGAATAAGCAAGCAACAACTAAGAAGTTACCTTATTGCACATTCAAATAAAACATAGCAAATGCATTTCTTAAGAACTGAAAAAAGACTGAATTCACTCGAGACTCAACAGAAAGAATTTCAGGTAGTGTACCTAACTAAGTTATACCTATGTGCAACTACACATTTAGACCCCAGTCCTGAAAACATTTTTCTCACATGCTTATCTTCAAACAACGAGATTAATCACACATTTGCACATGCAAATTTGAGGGGTCACCTAAACTTAGAATTTAAGCCTTATGTTTTCCAATCTATTTCTTCTAAACTCTATCAAACGCAAGATTTACAGCTTTAAAGTACACATTTTCATTATTGCTCTTTATATAAACTGAAACCCTGTTTTCTAAAAAAACTCCAACACATTCCTTTGAATTTCAGACTATTATCAAAGTTTGCACTACCCCCGAAAAAGTGGACAACAAAGATTCTTCTTCTAAGTGCATTTGGTAGTTTTTTGTGAAAAACAAATACTAGGTTTCTGCTTTTCTTGTCACATACTGCCCCTTCCCTCCCCCCCATCCCCACCCCTAAGAAGGTGGTAAGGGATATTTGCAAATAAAAACATAATGCAGGAAGAGTGTGAAATAAAAATATAATAATGAGGGAGAGCATGACATTTAAATCTAGGCTTGTTAGTAAGTTTATGTCCACCTTCATGAAAGCATGGAAACAAAAAACCAAAGGTTTTTTTTTGTTGTTCAAGAACTTGAAAGTAAGTTATTCAGTACTCATGTCTTCCACCCACTGCTAATTAATAACAGCCAACTCTTTGCTGTTACAGTAAACAGAAAAAGCCATTAAACATCAGCATTTTGTTTGCTCTGAATTCAAGTGCAAATTGAAACTGGCTACCCTCGACATCACTTCTGGCAAATACTGATGTTTTTCAATACAACCAGTACAGCAAGTACAAAAACACTCGCATCACTAACCATGATTTCAGGCTTGACTTTTGGGGTGTGGGCAGTTTATTTGAGGAGTGGGATGTTGTGGGTGGTCTGCTTGGGGTTTGGGATTTTGGGGGGATTTTGAGAGAGTTTTTTTTAACCTGAACAGGCCAAAACCAAAAAAAATCTTTTAAAATCCGAGCTTTTCTCAATGCTTTAAGCGATCTCTGGTGAGATTGTTCCAAGTTAGTATTTGATGTCTTTCTGGGGCCTGAGTTACCATTCACAGTTTCTATTTGAAGAAAAGGCATAAAACAAACTAATTCCTATATGAGGGATCATGTAAAGTATGAATATTTTAATCCTATAATTACATTTTTAATTTGCCTCATTCTTATTTCTAACCTTTACAGTGTATGGTATTAAACATTCATGAAATCTGTTAAACACGCTGTTGAAGTATTTTACCACGTTTTTCAAGTGTGCTCTCCTCTTTTCCCCAACACAAAACTACTTCAGAACCAGAAGCACTATCTGCCTAAAAAGAGACCAATTACTGGAAAGCTTTCCTTGAGTATCTTATTTACATTTTTATTGTGGGTTGCAAACAATTCCCCACAATCCCTGGTATCACAATATGAATGTAAGAATATATTAAAAAAAAACTCCCCAACAAAAAGATAAAACATCCAGTATTTAAAAAGAAATTTAAAATGCTAAAAGCAAACACTATTGTTAAGGTTGGAAAAAACCTCTAAAATCGAGTGCAACTGTTAACCCAGCACTGCCACGTTCACTGCTAAACCATGTCCCCAGGTGCTACATCTACACAGCTTTTGAACACTTTTAGGGATGCTGATTCCACCGCTTCCCTGGATAGCCTGTTCCACTGCCTGATCACCCTTTCAATGGAGACATTTTTCCTAATATCTGATCTAAATCTCTCCTGTCGCTTCTTACCTGGGAAGAGACTGTCCTCCACCTCACTGAACAACCTCCTTTCAGTGAACTGTAGAGAGCAATAAGGTCTATCCTGAGCCTCGGTTTCTCCAGGATAGACAACCCTCAGCTGCTCCTCCTAAGACTTGTGCTCCAGACCCTTCAGCAGCCTCACTGACATTCTTTGCACACTCCTTGAAAACCTGTTTTCTAGCTTGGGTAATTTTACCTTTTCTGACTTGCCGAGCTCATGAAATGCAGCTCTCCAGTTAATATATTATCACCATGAGAGAAGAAAATATCTAAAGAGTAATAACTTTGTGGGAGCATGCTCAAAAAAAGGAGTGAACTTGGAACAAGGTGGTTTACAGCCTTCCCTTGCTAGTGCCTTGGTCCTACATCTCAGAACACGTAAGTGTTAAATTCATCTACATAGTCATTTAAAACATTGTTAGCTACAAACTTCCTTACATTTAATGTGCCTGAACAGTTCACCAAATGTAAGCTTTAATGACCATACCACCTTTAGAAAACATACACGGTTATCAGAGCACATTATGCTATACAGCCCAACAGAATGAGGGAATCTACTGGCATTTCATTATACTGCAGTTCACTTTTGTCCTTCTGCTCTGTTCTTAGTTCCTATGTTCAGAGACTTCACAATATGCACAATCTGTCTCCTGAGGAAAACTGAAAGATAACAGAAATAGGCAGGTACAAGCTGAATATGCAAAATTTACACAGATCAAATTAAGTACCAGACATCAGCTACTGTTGCTGGATTTCCAACTCCTGGTCTAAACCATACTCTCTTCCTTCCTAAATAGGTAACAGATATCAATTTCAAATTATCTTCTATTGGATGGGTACCACAGTGTAACCTGACATCCCAGGGCAATGTAACACTTCAGCTGACATGAACTCTGTAACCTCTTCATGAATTCTACAGGTTCGCACAAGGTCAAGGCTGCTCTAAGCTCCTTTCTCTATCAGGCCAACAGAATCCAAACTTGTTTAAGTGTAATGAAAACCAAACAATGAAATCTGCAACTAAAAACAAAAATAGCTTACTTACTTGCAGTACTCACAACATTTCTTCCCAAAGTATTAGTATTGTTATCACTGCTACTCCGGCTTAAATTCATGTTGTTTGTTGCATTGGTGCGTGCTATGTTTGCCACTCTTCGTACAAAGGACTCCAGGCTAGAAGTTTCTCGAGATGATAAGTTTGGAACACTTGCACTGGAGCTCATGGGTGCCCCAGCAGCCAACAAAGAACTGACTGAGAGTCTGTTACTTGCTGAAGAGCTTAGAGGTCGTTGGGAAGCTGCTTCTTTATTAGTCAGTTCAGAGACTGAACTCACATCAGGAGAGCTTACGCTAACAATTCCCATGGATATAGCACTGGATTCCCCAGGAGTACGTATTGAGTTATCTGGACCTAATTTCCTCTCTGCATTTTCGTTTCCCATGTCCGCTGTTAAGGTGCTGGTGCTCGCACTGGAAGAGGACCCTATGTCAGCCTGAGGCACGCTATCAGCGGAAGACAGAACAACAATTGGTTCATGGATGTCAGTGCCTGAAACTATATTTTGCTCCAATACACTTTCTGATCTCCGCTCCATTTTGGTCGAGCCCAAGCTGATGTCGCTGCTACTTGCCACGCTACACACAGAACTGCTGCTTCCTTTTCTACTTGAGGAGCCTGCAGCAGCAGCCGTCTTGTCTGGACAGTTGTTTTTCACCAAGCTGCTCCATGACTGCGTTGTGCCTGAAACAGTGGATGAAACAGGTTTGGGTGATGCCGTTGAATCAGGGTCGTACCCTGGCGCAAGCTTGAGGTCAAACTTTCCTTCTGCGCCCATACGGTAAGAGTTAGAGCCACCAGCATCCCAGGTGACATCAATCCAGCCTGGAAAGGGACAGGAGTTTGTGAGATCCAGCAGAAAGCAGACAGGAGCGTGTCAGACAGTAGCTCCACAATGTGGGATCAGCTTCTCATAAGGGCTTCAATGTCTGAATTAATGAAGTCTCTACATGACCTCTGACGTCAATTAAGAAGGAAGTGTTTAAATCCAAACAATTTAGTATTTTGTAATGTTGTCAAAAATGAGGCAGCAAGAATGATTGGCCTCTATTTTCAGGGTCCCAGAAGCCAGCCAAAAATAAAGTTTCCTTCAGGAATGAACCTAATCTACCAGCATCTCTAATAACAGAAATGTATATAGAAATGTATCCTAACAATTAATTAATATCTGTCAAGAAGTTGCAATTATTGCAAGGACATTCTATAATTTCTCTTAGTTGGACGTTTGTGGATAAGCATATATACCCGACAGAAGGCATTTTATGAAACTTATTAGTCTGGGATTTCTTACTCTTGCCCTATTAAAGGGAGATAAAAAATTTACTGATACACAGCTTTTTAATTCGGTAAGTAACACGGACTTAAATATTTCTGCTTCACAGGAAAAGTCATACAGCAGTCAGGTAAGGAACTGCCTCAAGCAAAATTTCAGGGTTGCAAAGAGACTACGTTTCATAGAAAGAAAGTTCATCCTGGGACCAAAACAACACTCAAAAAAAGATGCTACTCTTCAATTCTTTTATTAAATGATTATGTAGAGTAGCAAAATTTTTTAACAGTTAAATATAATAAATCTGCAATAATAAGGGTAACATGCAAAATTTAGCAAACCAGGACAGAAACAGGGGCAAAATGATTTATTTTTACTTGTCTAAATATGCACCACAGTATGAGTCACCCTAAATTCCTCATTGTATCTTAACCGCAACTAATCTTGGTGTAACTATTTTAATTGATACACATTTTCTGTCAAAATAAAATCTCTAAATCTTAGTCATCTTCTGTAATCTGACAGAAACTCAAAACAAGTGTCAGGTCCAGATGTACAGACATTTTTCTTTATTAAAATAGAAGAGAGCTAATTTCAAGTAAAATACTCTCTTTAGTATTGCTGGGTGCACTTTCAGCTTTAACTATCCAAAAGTCACCAGTCCTAGACCAAAACAAAACATCACAGGCAATTTTCTATTTAGAAATATCACTTTGGAGGAAAAGTACTTAAGATGGATAAAGTTTTCATGTATATGTAGACATCTCATCCCAAAATGAGCAGGCTTAGATCATGTTATTCTCATATGACTTTAACCCTTCTTCATGAGCTATAGCTCAGTAGCTTCATGTCACTAAACCTTTGAAGGGTAAACTTGTGAAGCAAGTCTGAATTCTTTTATTTCTACAATTTATTTTCCTTTCTCATCAAATACAAAGTTCCATACGGTAGTTCAACAGTATCATTCTTCCCCTTTAGGAATAGCTCAACAGGGTATTTTGCAAAAGCATAACTAAACTGTTCTTGTTTTGAATGCTTCCTTTCCCTGAACAAACAGTTTTAAATCTGAACAAGTTTTAAGTATGTATTATGCACTTGAACCTGTACTGCTCCATCACTGCAGCCTTAAAACAACTCGAAGTTTGTCTAAACATGTGAATAATGACCAGATAAGTAAATGAGATACTATTTTCAAAATTCTATTTGAAAGAAAGCTGTGACAGGAATAAGATGGTTTGGCACCACCATCTCATAAATGAAACTCAATTTTACCTATGCTTAAATGGGAAAGGTTTACTGGAACACAGGAACAAAAACACTGATTTGGTAGAATACTACTCACCAATATAACCTAACATACTCGTAGTGAGAATGTAGCTACAGATACTGCTGTGTCTGATAAGAACAATATACAGATGATGGAAGAATTCCCTACAAGCTATACTGAACAGCTTAAATAACATTCAAAGTTTCAAAACATTTTAAGATATTGTACTTTGGACATTTCTCCATGTTTGAGAGCTGACAACTCAACAAACTATAAAACATTTTCAAGCCTGGCTAAGAATGAACCTAAGAGTGGCTGAAGACGCTTAAAAAAACAAAAAAAGCAAGTCTTACATAACTCAAAGTAGGGGAATGAGAAGGGAAAAAGTGGAAATCATGTTCAGCTGACAAGATCATAACCTTTCCTGGAGCTTCTTCAGTATCTTAGCTTCCTGAGTACTGCCTTGCCTGGCTGTTGGAGGTTTTTATTCGCTCCATAAGTTAAATACTTTTCACGCTTTAACTAAAAAAAATAACAACTTGATCCCAATGAAGCTTGCAAGATAGGAAAAGCATAGGATACAACAAAAGTCAAGAAAAATATTGCAAATGCTAAGCTAGAAGAAATGAAGAAGGTAATTACAGATTTTGCAGACCCAAAGCTTAATTAATCAGTTTGCATCAATCATCTTTGTATACTTTGCAACAGATGTCTAAATAAAAATTTTGTATTTTAATTAAGCAAAACTACAAAAGTTCCATTTACAACAAGAATTTTTTTCACACATTAAAATGGAACTCACAAATGGACTGCAACAGCTGTAGTATTTGAGTTTCTTCTCCCCAAAATATTCAAATTTGATCCATTTCAAGACAGTACAAAGGAAATACTTTAATGATACCCACTCCACATGACCTAATCATGCTACAGACAGTTACAAATTTGGGCAATTTATGCTCACCATTATGCAATTCTCCTGTAACAGTGCCTTCGCCCTGTGGGCTTCCATCCTGATCTCTCCATTTCCAATCAATCCCTCTGATAACACGAGCTCCTGGAACCATGTATTTTAACACCTGAGAACGGACCAGACGTCGCTGTCTTCGCAGATTTGCTTCAGCTTCCTTAGCAGCTTTTCCTACAAGAAACGTAAATTGAAATGAAAAGACTTAAAAGTATTGAATGGGGAATAATTTTGAGCTGATTTCTAAGCAAGTTCCACTGCAAAAATTCACCTGTTTTTCCACACTGATTTTTTTATTGTATGCTCACTAGCATTTTGAAAGAACAAATAGGATATACACATATACACATTATTTTTCTTACCCAGCTGATCTTCACATACTCCGTTCACAGTCCCATAAAGTTCAAATCCAGACAGGGAGAGGTAGTGTGTTTGCCCACTGGCATTCTTTCCCATTTGTTTTATTCTAACATGTCTCCAACCTTGTTTCTCATCTTTTGGAGGATCTAAAGGCCATGTTGCTGTAGACCTTCAAATTTTTTAGAAAGGAGGTATTGGTGGGTGACCAAAAAAAACCCCCAAAACTACAAAGCATAACAAAAAACCTTAATACCAAAGCAAGCAGTAACATTTTGCAGATCATGTATGGATATTACAAGATACATAAAACCTATTAACACTAGGAATAAACTCTGGATAAGTGTTGGTGTTACTATTTTGTCAAAAAATCAGATTCAAAATTTAGAATGATGGAAAAGCACAAATGCAAATGCCAGTAAGTGAACCATACAGAGAACTTATTAATCACTTATTCTCCAGCTCATCTTGACAATTTACACCACCTACCACTTCTTTATACAGATATATTATTACAACTATAGTATGCCTTAACTTAGTCTACAGCCAAGTACATTTTCAACTGAGCTCAGTTTTATGGAAAGTGATAAAATACACTGACATACCCTGGTTCGTTGAGACTACAGTCATCAACATGAGTATACAAAGTAGTCCAGTTCTGGCCATCCTTAGATACCTGGAAAACCCAATTTCTGAGAGCAGATCGTCCATAACCTCGAGCATGGCGTAATGTGTAAGCTGATGGTATAACCCAAAGGCCAAGATCAATGGCAAACCAAGCATTCTTATCATCATTAGTATGACAATTGAGAGCTGAACTGTCACGGCTCAGGATGTCTTCTAAACGACCATAAGGCAGATTTCTTCCTTCTGAGGATGTAACCACTACTAACCCATAGGCTGCTGGATTTACCCACTCATATGCAGTTCTATATTGAAAAAGAGAAACATACTGTTCAATTATCACTTAAACAAAAGGTATCAGCAACATTTGCCATTTATTTTAAATTGTTTATTACAGCTGAGTTTATCACAAATTAAAATGATTAATATACTTACCACTCCTAAAAAAATAACATATTTCATTATGAATTCTCTCTCTCCCCATCCTGCCCCAGGGACCATAGTTTATTGTGACTGACACAGTATTTAGCTTTCAAGAAACTCACTTTGCATTTGTCCCAATCCAGTAAATAATTCCATTTTCATCAAAATCATGTTGATGCCTGAACACAAATGTTTGGCCTTCACGCAGTTTCCGTACAAAAACAAATGAAGCCCTATCAAAGTCGTACCATTGCTTTGCTACCTACATATGAATGAAAAGAAATCAAATATTAAAAGAGACAAAATACAACCATTCCCCTGTGAGCTCTTTGTGTAGTATGTAGCTCACCATTTTCAGGAGATACTGTTCTAGAGATTCAACAGTTGCCAATGGCTCCATCTTCAGCATCCTCCCAGTCCGATCTATCAACGATGTCTCCCCTGAGGCACGTTCCAAACGAAACCTCAGGCGCCTTGTCAGTATCTGAAAGAGGGGCTAAACATTAATATGGGCTTTCCTGTTTAGGCTTTGGATTTTTAAGAAAAACAACAGTTTCAGTGGCATATCAAGAATCTTTGTAGCATAACTTAAACCATATTCTACTGAAACCATAATTCCTAGTGTGTAATTTAATATATGACAGTCAATGTGTAGGTCAGTTACACACTCAGCTAACATTTTCTCACTTTTTCTGTGTTTTCATAGCTTTTATTTGTTAACTAGCAACTATAATAATAGAGAAACTGGAGATTACTTTAAAAAATATTCAATAGCAACTTTGGTTTTGTAACTTTCTGAAACTATTTTATAATAATTTCAGATGAAAACATAAATATTTACACTTCCCTATAATGTTGCGGAATCCTGAAGTGTGCTTTCAAATAGAAAAAATTAAGACTGCACACAAACTGGAAAAAAACAAGCAATATTTTTAGCCTAACTGCCAAGTTTCTTGTGTAAGAAGCTGATGATCCTGCAGGCATCTTGTATTATCAAATGAATATACACAGCCTTAGATGGGACCCTTTAAATGGTTAAAGCTCATCCCATGTCATTACAAATAATTGTCTTCAACTAAATTCTTGATGACATAGTAAGGATACTTATAAGGATAAGTAGTTATACATTCCTATATGAAGACAACAATACTTGAAGACAAACGAAGAACAAACACATTATCTCTTCAGTGAAAATTTACTTTTGCTTCACAGTGTTAAAGTGACATTTAGGTTAAGTGTTAGACAAAATACATGCCAAAAAATTTGTTGCTCTTGACTTAATTCTATCAACTTATACAAGAATACAATTCGCCCAGACTTAATGAGTGCAACATGTAACATTCAGTTGTCTATCACTGCATATGATATGCTGTTATCACTGTATATTTACCTGAAGATTATACGTAGATCCCGGTGTATCATACAAGTGGAGAGGTAGGCGTTCAATGGATTCTAACACTGCTATCAATTTCCGGATTAATGCAACTGCTGGACGACTGTGAAAGTGAACATTTACTATGTTACCACAAAAAAAGGGCAAAAATTTTAGTGTCTCAGAAAACAGTGACCAGCTGAGGCAAGTATCTCAGAGTGTTATTTCTACTGATACCATCTGTACTAGTCACATGATTACAGCACAGTCAAATAGATAATAATCTGCACAGTGATGAGCACATCACCTTTATATTTGTCAACAGATGTTCATTCAGTATAGTTGACTCTTACATATAAAAATTTTCAATTTCTACTTCAATGCCTGATGCTGTCTCTTAAGGTCAATTTTCTATTCCAATGCAATGGAAAGAACAGATGTTCAGTCTTTAAATTATTTTTAAAACACTGTACTGCTTCATAGATGCAAAGGGATTTTGGTTTTTTGCTTGGCTTTATTTTTACCTTTCATCATCTTCATTTTCACTGAATGCTGTTTTGAAAACGTTGATCCTCTCTACCAGTTGACTACAGTCTTGTTTCATATCTAAATCGACATTCTAATAGGAAAAAAATACATCACATTTAATACAAAGAAATATATGTATTTTTTACACAAGCAAAAATACCTACTCAGTCTCACTGAATTCCCTGTTTCAAGTCTGTATGTGAAAGGCTAAACATCAGCAAACAGTGTTGATTTAAAGATTTTGAATGGCTCATTTAAACTAAACATCTATTGTGATAGCTTATCTTCACTGGGTAGACCATTAAGTGGAGCAATTTATAACAGATCTTTTAAATTATAGCACACGCCTTCACATTTCTTTTTTTAACAAGATTTTCTTCAGATAATTATGTTCTATAAACTCACATTATTTAAAACTGTCAGCAATGATTGAACTAAGCCACTACTGCACATTTCATATGGAGAAATAGTATTCTCATCCTTCAACAGTACAATTAAGTTTTCCAGAGCAGTCTTCATTAAGTCTCTCCAAGTATTTTCTCCCTCAATACACTGAAAGACAAAAAGACAATTACAGTGAAACAGGGTAAGAGTTCACTTGCTTCAACTGAAAAATAACATCCTAGGAATATACCTAACTAGGCAATACATGCAGTAAAACTCTCCACATTTCAGACAGACATACTATGACTCTCCCTTACATCATGATAGACTAACCTGAACATAATGTGATTTCCACCGACATCACACATCCGAAATGAAGAAGATACACTTACTTGTCTGTTTGCATGAAGTTCCCAGGCAGACTCTAACTGTGTTGCTATGTTCCTCAGTGTTACAACTACTCCTCGAGGCATACTTTCGACTGCTTTAAAATGATCATCATATAAATCTCTTGCCATAGTGCGCACCTACAAATGGATTTTGATAGTCCAAAGTTATACCTTACTGTAATGACACTATTATTATTCTCCCAAATACTCAAAATTTGGTCCTCATTTTTTAAGTAAGTCCATGAAGGACAAACAAACAGGAAAGAATCAAAACCTATCACACATCATGAAATAGCAAAGATTGTGAAAGGATAAAGGTACTGGATAAATAAATAGAAATACACAGGATCTTACTGAATCTCACAGAAACTGAGCTTACCACCATGTATTAAATTACAGTACAAAAGGTAAAGGTAGGACTATCAATCTGTAAATTTTTCTTTTAAAACCATACCATGGATCAAACCTTTTTAAAGGTAAAATTAAGGACGTTTAATATGGTTTCTCAATGGTCTGTTAACATTCATTAAACCAATTCACACCAAAAGTCCCTATATGAACTCTCATTATAATAAGAATTACTTTTTCTACAAAGTACGGCTCACACAAGATACAAATTTGATAATATAAGTTCTTATAAAACAACATTTTGCTTCAAATAAATATCGCCCAAAATCTTTCCATTTCATTATCATTACATGTTCTACAATAACACATTACACAAGCTTCAGAGTTACACAGCGCACCACCAGGTATGAGAGAGCACTGCCTTTCTTTTATCATTCCACCTACTCTCATTCACATAGTATTTCAGTTTTCAACTTTGTGTCACACTTCCGAAGAGGTATGTTCTAACATGCTGCAGATATATGGTACAGAATGTATCAGCTGCCCTTTACAAACTGCAAGACAGTTGATTGAAGATTAGTTTGAGCCCTTGGCATAAGCTGGTCACAGAATTGTGTGGGGTGCTCATGAACAACTCAATACTTGATTTCTTAGTTCCTCTGTTTTTCCTCTCAGTTTGAGGAGAAAAAAAGAATTTTAAAGAGGTCTAAAATGAGGGTGTTTACTCATTTTGCTTCACAACCACAACTGTTACAATGCAGACTGTTCACTTCCAGCACCCTGGCTGTCACAATATCCGGTCTCAAATTAGTTTCTAAACGAAATGAACAGAGGCATTGTAAGTCTTTGACACAACTGTAGTATCTACCATAACATCCTTTCCTTTTGCATAAAACATAATAAAGAAAAAAAAAGAAAGAAAACCTTGCAGAATTATGCAAATTCAAGTCAGGAATATTTGATTTTCCTACATTTTTAAAAGAAAAATCCCTCTTCCTCTAGAGGAACACAGAGTTTACTAATACTGTTGGATACAAACACCTGAAGAAATGCTTTGTTCTGAGTGACATTTTCCCCTTCAAGCTTAACATAAAAAAGTGTCTAATAGAAATCAGAGATTTTAATCCTCTGAGAAAAAACTACAACTCTATAAGCATGTTATAAATAAAACAATTAAGTTCTAAGTATAAAATTGACAGATGCTCACCAACCTTTTGTTTTGTCTTCTCCAGTTTAGATTTCAGTTTTCTTCCTCTTTTGCCTGTCCAGCCAGTCACAAATTCTGACCCTGCAACATATTTTTTAGAAAAGTCACAATTTCCCATACGTATGAAAAGCAACAAGTAAAACAACTACCTCATATACACTTGCTCCTACCTGCACATAACACATACCTACATACTTACCCAGAGAGGTTTCAGCTGTGAACGAATGCTTTGTTCCTCTGTTGGATTCAAACACAAAGCCTGGCAGATCTTCCTTCAGTATTGTAGCTTGCTGGCCATCAGAATTGTGAATAGCAATTTCTCCTTCTTTCAAACAGGTGAGTGACCAGTTTCCTACAGTCAGTTTAGTTGGCCCTGGTGTTGATAAAATTGGTTGGCTTGTGGTAGATGGTTTCACTTGGCTTCGAGCTCTCTGCAACTTTTCAAGGAACTCACTCCTACTTTCTATTTAAAAAGAAACAGATTTTTTTTTTCTTCTAACAACTGATTCCACCATTATGCAATCTTTAATTTTTTTTTTTTGCAAGAGCAAAACAACTGAGTACATTCAATGCAAAATAAAGTTTGAAATTAAGGGTCTTAAAGTGTTCTAATATTATTCAGTGTACTTCTGTATTTCAACAGTGATTTATTCCACAATCACATCAAAGCTGTGATGTAACAATGCAACTCTTTCTGAAAGATGCTACTCACAGACATATTTATTCATCATTACAATTTTAATAGGAAGAACAAAGAAATCCATGATAAACTTCTAGTCTAGGAAAAATTATTTATCTCATTATGGCCAGCATGAAGTACTCTCAAAAATGAGTTTTCAGAAGTAAGAAATTAAATTTATCTTCCAACAGGAAAACAGCAATCAGCTTCATGGCGTAAAGTAAGTGGAAAAAAAGTGTTGAAGCCATAACAAAAAAGAAACAACAACAAAAAAAAAAATCACAAAACTCTACCAAGTCTGACACTCAATATTTATTAAAAGCAAATTAGAGCTGTTTGCTCAGTGTCACAAAGGCACCTAAAAATATTTTTATCAACTCTACTAAAACTTTTCTTTAATCACTTTTTAAGAACCTCAGAAATACTAAGAATGCCACCATCATGCCACTTAATACAGTGACATTACATTAATTCAACTTCTAATGCAGATTCTTTTTTTTTAAGAATCTTAATTCTCTGACAAAAACATGGAATAAGAAAATACACCTCATGGCACCACATGATACTTAATTCAAAGCTAAAATTTTTATAAATATATTTAATAGATGACAAACAGGATCACATTCTACTTTTAAGGTAGGCAGGCAATCTAGCCTAAAATTATTCCAAACACTATCTCAGGTCTACTTAAATTATATTTTGGTATTTTAGTAATTACACGGCTGAGTTCATAATTTAAAAGATAAAAATGACATTTAAAATAAGGAAGTAAGCACCTCATTAATGTAAAAATTTTATCTCCACTTCAAAGTTAAGAAGCATTTCTCATCTTTCAGCATACTCATTTGATAAACACAACCTTTGTAGTTCACACACTTGTAAAATTGCTGTTTTCCTTTTGCTGCAGTAACAAGCTCTAGTTTTTCACATCTGCTGGTTTTTTATAACATGAAAGTAAATAATCTCTCTGCAAAAATAAATATGCACTCAAGGCATAACATTCTTTACTGTTTAAATTTCGTAACAGAGAAGGCCTATAAAAATAATTTTGAGATTTGATAAGCAAAATGAAAACTCCATTAATTAAATGCTTTCAAATTTCCATAATAACACTTCCAAAAATGTATTATACAGCTTGCTGCACTGAAGGTACTATGTTTATATATGGTTGGGAATAATTTCGGGTTCCCTTGGACACAATTTTGAGATTTACTTAAAGCTTCAAAATTACCATTAAATTTCAATTTTTGCATTGAACTTTTATTCTTTCTAAAACTTCAAACAAAACAAGTATAGAGTTAATGTGGAGAGGGGTGAGTACAGACCTTCCAAAAATGTTCACAGTATATATAAACTTTCCCGCCTGCCCCACTTTCATCATGCAATACACACTAACAGATTTCACTGCTCAACCCTTGATATTCTTGCCAGTTGTGAAGCTACTATACCATGAGATTAACCAGTCATGATTTAGGACAGCAGAACATACAATACAGTTCAGGACTTGAAGATACTATCTGAGCCCATATGGTACTGTAGTCATTTTAGTTAACAAATATTAATTCTTAAGTTAAAAAGGCTGCTGCACATGCTTTAGAGCTCGCGGTTAAAGTTCAGGCAAATGACACGGCAACATCAGCACTCTTAGTACATGTCTGTTTGACAACATACTGCAAGAAGCCTCCTTTAATCCTAATTTAAGCCCTTTCCTCCATAAAATCCATGCTAGGTATCTTGTTAAAAAAATTAGGATTTATTCAGTCTTTTTTACAAGACTGATTTAAAGAAATATCTTAAACTCTCAATCTGACTTTCTTTTAAGCTCTCTCCACTCCAAATTCATCTCAGGTGTCCCCATTCCACTCATCTTGTACAGAAATGGTAAAATCTCATCCCCTTGCCCACATCATTTGGAAGGGATAAAAACCAGTTGGTATCCAGGGGCTATGGGAATCTAAAAAATTATCCTCATAAATCTTCTTAAAATTGTATTGTATGACAAACAAGTATCTCAACACAGGAATTGTTTAGCTTGTAAGGTATTGCCCTCATTTAAAAGAATACAAAGATCAATTTTCTGAACAAAAAAACCCAAACAAACAAAAACGAAGTGGTTTCCAGTTACATTATAATCAGAAACACACTGCATCACATTTTGTCTTCTTGCCCTAAAATTAATGCGTAAAGTCATTAAGACTTTATTTTCATCCTGAATCATATTATGTTCTGTTATTTCACTCCATGGCTTGTTCGAGACATAGTAATATTGAAAAGCATTTTTTCTACAGGTTCATAAACGCATGAACTGCTGCCAAAAACATGAAACAACAAAAAGAGGGTTGTTCCAGCATCCAGAACAAGTTGTGTGTTCTGTACAGAAAATTAGAACCAGCTGTGCATTGCCAGTGCATAAGGTCTGTTCACTTATCCTCTCTCCAACAAACAATTAAGACACTGTAATTTGTTTCCCAATCTCAATGAGAAACGTTCCATTACTTTGTCTTCAAACACATGCAATTTCATTCTGCTAGAAGCAAACAACAAATCACCATTTCAACCTGCTTTTCCCGGGATGGCCACTACAAAGTGCTTTTAATGACTGGGGTGACAAAAATTAAGTACGCATGGAGAATCACGAATCAAAACAAAAAGTTAATACACTTTTACTGGCAAGATGTTTACTTAACACAATTCACCAAGGAAGTCAAGTTATGGTCACATGCTATCTCATAAAAAGCATCACAATTAACTGACCACCTTCCACCTGTTTACATCCTTTACTATTTAGTAAGCCAATTCCTGCAAAACAAAATAGCTCAAATCAAATTATATAAACAAATATAACAGTCTCAAAACTTAACCTGGACTTGAATTGTAAAAAAACTACCTGAGCTATCGGATCCTCCTTCAGGGCTCCCACTGGAATACATTGTGGCCAGCTTTCCATCCAAGATAAATCTGAACCATCCATTACTACCATTAGACAGCTCCAGGGCTGCAGCATCACTCCAAATGTACAGGCAATCCCTTCCCCTAATGATTGACCAGTCTCTCCAGTGGTATGGTTTACCCTGCTGCAGTTCTTTAGCATCCTCCTGGGGTTCATCCTCCTGTAATAAAATTGTATTAAGCAACAATAACAAACAAAAACCCTCAATCCATTAAAATAAAAAAGAAAAATGAAAAAAACACAACCCAAACCAATGAAAAAATAACACAAAAATCACAGGCGTTTGTAAAAGGCTTTAAGAGAAGAATTACTCAAACCAAAAGTACAAGAACTGTATCTGTCTACAAAATATATCCTTAAAAGTATTCTTTAGTAGAATAAGATACTTAAGTTTCCTTTCACATACAGCTTTATCTACTCAATAATAACAACAGCCTACTGACTGACTGTGACATCCACTTCTTTTCAAAACATGAATTGTGAGGAAAATCACAAAATGACTGAGGTGGGAAGGGACCTCTGGAGCCTATCTAATCCAAACCCCTGCTCAGGCAGGGCCACAAAGAACCAGCTGCTCAAGGCAACATCAAGATAATTTAAATATCTAAACACTAAAAAAACACCAAGAAAGAAAAGCAGCAACCCCAAACCAACCCAAACAATCCCAAATTCCCTGTAAAATAACTTAGCTATCCAATTAAGGTTTCACTACAAATTTAATTGAATGAATAACAGAAGAGGTCTGTTATACATTGAGTTCATTTAAGTGGCAATAAGACTGTTGGAAATTGATAAATAACTTCAATATACACTTATGGTTGCCTTTAAGCAAACAATTATTTTCTTTTTTATATATTTAATATATCCCATAACAACATTTAAAATAACTGCAACTATTTGACAAGTGAACTTTTGACACGAATACACCTGAGGAAGGATTAATTTCATTCAGCAGTCACTTTTAAACACTAGACAAAATCAAGTGTCAATAAACTTGACCACAAATAAATATGGATAGGAAAACTCAGCAGATAATAATATGCTAACAGAAAATGAAGAAAGAGAAGAAAACAACAAAAGAAATTAGAACAACTGTCATACAGTGAGCATGAATTTAACATCCTAACTACCTTGCCCTGGACATTTTCATAATAGTGAAAATTCTATTAAAGTGTTGACTTGACAGTAACAAATTAAGCTATCAATTCCATACACTTACCTTCTCAGGTTTAGACTCCTCTTCGTTTTCATCATCAGATGATGGCCCCGCCAAAGTTGACACTTTACTAATTACACCAAGTCTAGCCAGTTGGTCTAGAAAAAGATCACCACCTTTATCCACTAAGTCCCTTATGATCTGCAAGGCTAACAAATGACCATCGTCATCATCCTGTAATACATTGAGAAGAAAAGAAAACAACAAAGAAGATCTCATTACTTAAAGGTATCTTTACAAGCCAAACTTCATGTGGTCACAGACAGACAGCATAAAAGTTTAGCGTTAGTTATGAACAAGTACACGGAATCAATAAGTATAACCCCCTTTTTTTGCACTGGTTTTATTAAAGGGTAACATTTTCTTTCCTCCTACCTCTTGATCAAGCACTGTAGCTGTTATCTCAACCAGTATTGTGGGCAGATTGTGGCCAGCATCAGAGTCACAAACCTCCTTCAGCAGCGCCTCAGAACAAAAATGTATCATTTTTCTAATGAGGGCAAGACTTGCTTTCCTTTAAGAGATTATAGAAAAAAACAGTTCTAATAATGATAAAACAAGCAGCAATCAAAGCAACAAAGATTCAAGATAAAACTACTTTTGCACTACATTTATACATGCTTTAGAAACCAAAAAAAAAAAGAAGTGAACCTGTCTCAGTTCTTGCTACTGGAACCAAAATTAGTTATTGTTAATAAGCCCTAGATTACCTCTACAGAATAATGCACCCTCTGGTCTTTTTTGAATCTACAGTGCTATCAGTCTAACATATTTTAATATCCTCAGCCCTTTCTCATGTAAACGTATTCTACATTTTGTCTTTACCCACTCTTAGTGCTGGTAATTCACTTCCACACTCTGTCCCCCTCACATGTATCCAGCCTTTGGTTTTAATCATATATTTCCCATGTTTTGAGATCCCTATAGTTTTACAGTCTAAAATTACTATTAGAACATTCAGCTCTCCATACTAAGAACCATATATAACATGAAAGCAAATCACTACTGTAGGGTTGAAGATGAATTCTTTATTTTACTGACTTCTAAAAACATCATTTATCTGATTCATAAACTAAACGTTTAAAATAGAGAGCCAACTACTTCTTTCCACAATCTGCCACAACAGTTAATAATACATAGTTTGTTAACACAGTTCCTTATTTCATTCATTTAAAACAACCTAGTTTAAGCTTTCTATCATCAGCTCATGTTGAGTCTCACTCCACTAGACGCCCCTTTATCTTGCATTTTCACCCACCAAAATACCTATAAACACCAGCAACACAACTAAGAGAGTGGAATAAATGTCATATTTGCAGTATAAAAGGCTGAGAAGTTATGGCCAGATGCAATTTATCACAACCAGTATGCCACCCACAGTATTCCTTTTTAAGCAGTAAATTAGATTACACTCTTGTAATTCTCTCAGTAAGAAGCATCTTCACCAGTTTGATAAGCTGTTACTAAGTCTTTTAAAACCTTGTAAAATAGCTTTTCTCAGTATTGCTGATTTTCCAGTGAATGTGTCTTGGTATCACTTCACTAGTTTTCCTCTACTAAATTACTACTTTCATTACAGTGGCTACAAACAGCTGTAACCAAATCCTGTATGCAGTGTATACCATGTACTACACAAACATAGTATTCTTTCATCATGCTACTGTAGCCAAGAGCATGCTTCGCTCTCCTACTTCCAATAGACTAAGCACATTTTTTCCAAGACATCACTTTCCCAGAAAGGAAAAAGTGATACATAAAATGCTAAGTAAAAGTCAGTCTATCAATACTTTTCAAACAACCACTTTACTCAAACAGAAATACAATTGTCACTTGCAATACTTAAACTTTTAGATCCACCATGGCTTTTACAGGAGTGTATGAAGAAATTGTCCATTGTGACAGTATTACCTTATTGAAGGCAACATAGTTTGTTGAAATGTTTGTGCAAACACAGGCAATAATCTTTTCAAGTATATGGGTGCCATTTCTGGATCTCCTTTGGGTTCATTACATTCTTCCTCATCTTTGTTTGCATCTTTCTTTTTCTTCTCATCCCCTTTGTTAACAGGACACATCCAATCCCCTGGAAAATATTTTTTCCTCAAAACATTCAATGCCAAAAATGAACAAACTAAACAAAAAAAACTCTATATAAACATACGAGTTTTCTTTACAAACACCCAAGTACCCGAACAGGAATATACATTCCTAAAAAAAAAATTCACATATGCATGACATCTGGAATAAAACTATTTGACAGCACGTATCACCTGTGGCACCCAGGTCTAACGAACAGGTAAAGTGCAGTTCCCATGTACAAAGAAATGACGTTAGAGAAGCTACCAAGGCTGACATCCTCTGAATCCACAGCAAAATCCCAGTCTAGTCCCATTCCACAGCTGAAGAGCAGGACCACTGGCACTGCTCATGGCCAGTCAGCCATTTCTTCAGGTAATGCCCCTTCCTTAACATCCAAAATCCTAAAGCTTTTATACTTAGTTTACAGGCTCAGGAAGGTTGGTCCCAAAATATATTTTTTTTAAATCACCTTACAGAGTAAAATTCTAATGACTGCATTACTTAACATATACCAGCATTTCTACTACAGCAAAGGTATGGAATTAAAAATTGCACTCACCTGGAGACTGAAGAATAGCTACTACTTCACTGTGACCCCTTTCACGAGCTTTGTCCAAAGGAGTTTTCCCATCTTCATCTCTCAAATCAGGGTTTGCACCATGTCGTAAGAGAGTCTGAGGACAAATATTTTTATGTATGAAAAACCATTGACTTCTTCCAAAGCAGCAAATGTGATTTTCATACATCTTTCCTACACTCTTCTCATGCTTGTAAGCAAAGTTGGAGTATTTTGTGCTTTTTATATTTGTAGAGCTAACAAAAAACTACATTTATTCATTACCCTACCATGATGAAAAATCTGTGTTTCAATAAACACTGTAAAGAACACAGAAATATTTGACAGTGCATTTGTCCAATATATTGAAGACATGTTGCACAGAACAAGATGAAAAGTCAGATACGCAAGGCTTTCTAAGTGTCAATTGAAATCATACCTTTGCTACCTGAGGTCTTCCAAAACATGCTGCATAATGTAACGAGGATGACCTCTGACCTCTGTTAACATCAGCACCCCTTTCACAGAGAAATTCTACCTGTTAAACAAGAAGAAAGTAAGTTTTTTTCCTTTCTTTTACATAAATAAAGTAGCTTAAGGGTCTATAGATCCAAATTACCATTTCCTGAGTTCCAAAAGCTGAGGCCCAGTTTAGAAGAGTTTGTCCAACATCATCCATAAAATTTACTTCAAAAGCTGAAAGATACAATTAAATAAAATAGTTAAACTTCACAAAATTATAAACTAGACTTCAACAATGTTCTTTAAATAAAAAGCAGATCTTAAAAAAATTAAGCATCCTCAATAATTCTAGAAAGGCATTTATGCCCTTAATTTCAATTTAAAAAAAAAAAGCAGCATAGGTATTATACTAACTGGACCTGGAAAGCATTTAAAAAAATAATTGACCTTGTATATGAAGATTTTCAGTGTAGTAACTAAGCATTTGTTATTACACCATAGACTATAAAAATCAAAAGATTAAGCAAGCCTCTCTTTCTTTTCCCGAGTATTTTTGCTCACCTCCTGTGTCAATGGCATCTATTAGTGCATCAGTATCCTTACTGCGGATGCAATCTATCAGCTGCCGGTGAGAACGTTCCCCAGAACTATCCAGCCTTCGCAGTCCTGGGATTCTGCCTGTAGATCCAGCACTGGACTTTGGCAGGGCTTTTCTCCCTTCGAACAGTAGCACCAAAAGAAGATCTACTAACCGCATGGTATCCAGTACACATCTCTCATCACCCTGCAACGCACTTTCTATAGAATCTGGAAGTTCAGATCTTAGAAGATCCTGGAAATAATTAAAAGTCTGAACAATAAAAAATATACAGGGCTTTAGAAAATACTATCAGAATTGGGTTTCATTTCCATATGAAATGTTTCTTTTTTCCCCCTCTTTATAAATAAATAAATGTAAATGTGTGTGTGCATGTATATCTGTAAAAATAAAATCTATATATTTGCATATTTATATATAAAATAGCAACATAAATCTTGGACATATTAAAGTACACAAAGGGAAAAGCCCTATGAGAACAAAAAGGTGTAGCATAAAAGGATTTCTTACATGTGTTACTACTGGAGAGCCTCTACACAGTGTTGACAACAGGCTTACAATAGTTGACACCTGATTACTTAATTTAGAGTCTGCAGCTGTAGGTGGTGCTCCAGCACTGCTGCGCCCAGGTTTGCAAGCTGAAGATGGTCCTGATGCTGTCCCTCCAGCAGCTGCCATGCGAGATAACAACTCCTCAGTTAATCCATGCTTAGCTAATGGGGCTGGGTCAACTCCACGTCGTGTGAATCTATCGGCTAATGAAGCAAAGCATCTCAGAGCTCCATCTGAAACCTAAGAAAGATGTGCAAGAGAGATGATGAAATATCTGTTACTTAAGATGAGAAGATGCGAAGGGAATATCCTCAAGAATAGAGGACACAGAAACACTTGATTTCCGCAGGTTCCCTTCAAAGTCAACAAAAGGAGGAAACAGGCTTTTCAAGCCAGAAACTCAGAGTTGGAACCCAACAGTTCTCTGAACTGCTCACTGAAGGACTATTGTTGCCACATTTTTCCCCTCCTTCTCTCTGTCAATGATATACAGAAGTCAAGGAAACTATTTCTGAAGTTCAGCATTGTGAGTATTTCCCTAACTGTATGAGCAAAATCCGAAATCGATCGAGAAAAACACACTTACTAATGAAATTGTCAAATTAATACATATTGGAAGTACTTTTAAAAAAGTGTTTAGTTATAGATCTTGTTGTTACAGCTATTTATAAGCCCCACTAGCAATTGTACATTCTGACCACAGAGAAAAAGAACCAAAACCAGGCCACAGCTTGGTACTGAAATAGAGTACTTAACCTTCTAGTTGTTCTGAGACTGTTAAAGTAGCCTTCTAATAATAAGACCTAAATACACACCAAAAACCCCCAAAACACCAAGAAATTGCACTATAAGAATTTACTTCCTAGCTTTCATACATTTACTGAATTTCAAATTTCTTCTTTAAGGAATAATGAAGACAAAATTTTATTTGCAGTTTTATCTTCTATATTTACAGAATACCAAATATCCCAATATATTTTCACATTTATAATTAACATTCTGCTAATATTACAATGTTATATTAATTTGGTTCTTTCTATTAAAAGAAATGCTATCAAATAAGCCATTAAATGATGAACCAACTAAGATCTCACAACGTATTAAATTACAGTGAAGCTTGATAGTTAAAGTTGTATTTAATGGTCTACATACTTCTCTTAAGCACAAAAAAATTTTCCATTGGATCAACCCTAAAAGTAGGACAAACTGGGAAAAGCAAATTTTAGATAACTCAAAATAGTTCATCTGACTCAAAGACGCACATTTTTGTGACAATAAGAGGTAAAGTCCCAAATTTAGGTTTGTCACTAAAGGGAAAAAAAACCCCAAACAGTGACACTGTGGAAACAAGGTTTACTGACAACTCTCTTTACAATTCAACAAAAAAATACTGGTGGCCAACTGCCCAAGAAAGGAACCACAGTGATGAAAAGAAAGGAAGGCTATGCCTTTAACATCTCTAACTGATACACTAAAAGGGGCTTCATTTTTCAGATCAGAAGGTTTGCACAGGCTTATCAAGATAAGCTGCTTCAGGCACATTTGCAAAAACCTGCAGTAGCAAACCACATGCCAAGAAATACTAAAAAAAACTAACCCACAATATCTATTATGTACTAAACTCTAAACTACTACAGGTTTTACTCCCTAAATGTCAACTCATAGCACAGTCCATTTTCAAAATGATTGTCAGCTATCATATACCAAGAGTTTAAAGACAGTTCCTCATCAATACACAGAACAAGAATTAGAGTAATTAGCCAGACTTCATGAAGACAAAATTTTAAATGTCCATTAAGTACACAAGCTTCTGGCATGGCCTGTGCATGCCAAGCATTCTGATTTATCACTACTCTTTTGCAAGGGACTTTTTTTCTTTAACTTGTGATGATCACTGCTCATGTCCTCTGGCATTTTGCTCCAGTCCTTTTGATAGTACAGATAAACAATTCTGCCAACGTTTAAGTAATTTGTATATACTATATGGATCTTTACCATAACAGCTGTCAGAAATACACAAGAAAGGTTCACCTATTTAACACAGAGCATTAGTGGCATCACTTTACAAAGCAAAAGAGTACTGTGGAAAGTATTTACATTTCTTCTCCCAAATTGCAAGTTTAGCAGAAAGGTAAAAAAAAAAAAGTCACAGACAAGGTGTTCTCAGGACAACATTCATCTGGTCTGAACCCCTCTCTCAAGTAGTGTTACTAACTGGTAGCCCACACAAAAAGCAACCAAACCAAAGAGTGCAAAAGGATGAGGTGGGGAGCATTAAAACTTTATAACAGACATTAGTGGACAAATCCATAATACACATCAACATCCACTGTAATCCTGAGGCTTGTTTCATGCATAAGACATCTCTCAAGGATATCAGCACATATTATCATCTGGGTTACTCCAATCTTAAGCTCACTCCCCTTTAAGCTTAACTGCTAAACAACTAAGCTAATTTGAACTCTCATTCACATCAACAGCCCCAGCAACTGCTTTTTTCAAACACCTTATAAATTGGGAAACAGTTAAATACTACAGCTATAATGGTCTGAATTTCAAGATGAGTTTGCCTCAGATAATCAGTGCACTAATGGAATTAAATAATGGCTAAAAAACATGGTAGTTACTGTGACAGCCCCCTGCCAACTGGGTCTTTCAGATCTAAAAACATACTTTAAAAACATTATCTCAGAGGCAAAAAAGATTTAGTCTCCCAAATATGATATGCTTAATAAACCAAACTGAGGGCTGGATGAGTGTGTAGAGAAAGCAATGAGGACAGAGATGGGGGGGAAATGGGAAAACTCAGAACAGTACGGGGCAGGAAGCCTGGACAGGGTACAGGAACTTGGCCAAATGGCTATTCCAAAGCATTAGTATGGCATACACAAAAGAATTCTACCAGCAGAAGATAATTCCTCTGAGATTTATCTTCTAGATTTTATAAGAACTACTTTATCTCAAGTTAGTAAAATTGCAATAAACAAGTGGCACAACACATCTACACCAGCATCATTTAAACTGGCTTCCAATGTAATATTTTAGCATTGACTATGGATGTTTTTATTGCTTCTTTTAGTTTGGCAAAAGATAACAAACCAAACTGATTTTTGTCATATAACAATAACTACTTTAGAAAGTATCTCAAAATGCACTGAAAAAAGTTACAGGATATTTTTCAATAAAGTTGAACTAAGATTATGTTCAAACAACAGTGATTACAGTCAAACAAGAAGCAGTAGTTTTATCCTCTTATCATTACAACTATACAGGAAACTATCATAACATCCAAATATAACTTTCATGTAGACATACAGCTGAGGTTATAAAAAGTTACCTACTCATTCATTTATTAAACATGATGAAGGTTAAATTCACAGCACATGGAGACAACATTACCTGATGGTCTTCATGTTTTAATAAACTAGACAGTGATTCCACACAGATCTCTAATGAAGAATCCTGAGGCTCCATTTTGCCACAGAGTCTGGATACCACAGCCATAGCTGAATGCAAAGTATCTTTATGAACAAGGTGTCCACTGTCACGAATGAAGGTCAGAACACAATTTAACCCTCCAGCTTCAAACACAGCTCCTGACTCACGCGTACAGATTAATTCTAACACCTGCAACAAAATAAAATTTCATTTGAATGAAGTACACATAAAAAAAATCAGTGTTTATATCCATAGTCAGATGTTTATACCCATCTACAGAACTGGTTAAGAAAATTCAGCAGGATAAACCAAAAACTCCTTTCTTCCTCAACACCAAAATGGGGCAAAGCCTCCAGTACTCAGGTAGTTAGTAGTTACACCTTTCTTCAAAAAGACAGGAGTGAATACAAGAATATCTCCCAATTGCATGGTCATAACTGGTGTTCATGAAGATAGTCAGATAACAGTATCTTATCCTGGGAGAATTAAGTCTTTGGATAGCACACAACTGAGAAGCCTGGAACTTCAAAGAGCATCATTACTCCAGTGATGCATTTCCAAGTAAACCAGAACTAGTAAATAGGAGATACATGCATAAATTCTGATGCCATGGTAATCAAGGACTCCAACTATATGCTACCACATGGCCATGAATTATGTTTTAAGTGAGACATTTTAAGGGTCTTGTAAATTTTTCTGAAAACTTCACAAGGGTGCAGGGATGCTGTGTCTAGTGCTCCTGAAGAGAAAGCAGACAATTTTTTACAACAGGTAATTTATCTGTATCTGGAGCCATTCTTCATTCCCTTTTCAGCACAGACGTAGCCCTTAACATTCTATTAACATTCTAGTCATATAAGATAAACAGGAAAACTTTCTTCTAGTATTTTTTGTTTCTTTTTTGAGAAAATTCAGCAGCTGTGAAGTGCACCAGACTAACAGTAAGGATAAGCAGCATCATTGGCATATACACTTTTAAACGTTTTTGCATCACGTTTTAATAAAATAAGCAGAATTAGAATATGAGGAAGCTCTTTCAAAATAGCAAATTATGCAGTTCCTTCTTAAAAATAAAAGGTTCTTGAGTATACTTACCTTCACACACTGCTCAGCCAAATCTCTGCTCGTTCTGTTGTTAAGTTCAACAACTACCAAACGATTACAAAGTGCTTTGATAGCTCCATCCACTCCCACAATCCTACGGGTGCATTCAGCCGATACATCCAGGTAATATGTTATGGCACGAGCTGTTACTTCCAATACATTGTCTGGAGCACTTTCATCAAGAAAAATTTTGCACAGTGCTGGCAGAAAAGTTCGAGGAGGGCAGCTGCAGGGAAAAGAAAACCCACAGCACATTATTATGTTGTGCAAGTTTGTCTATATTAAGTAATTTCATACATTTTCACATGAGCACATGGGTGCTCTCCATCACACATGACTTGCTCAGCTAGCACTGACGTGGTTCAGAGCATTCATTTAGAACGCTAGATCTCACACACACATGAAAATTCAAATCAGTACTCTGAAAAGATGCTGTATTAGGGGAAGAAGTCAGCAGAAAAAAAACATTACTGAAATTTTACAATCATACCAGAAAAAAATTTATAGCTACTTGAAATTTTATGTTTATACAAAGACTAAAGATTTTGGGTTTGCTAAACAATTGAATTCTGAGTGGTCCTTCTTCCTGATGTTATTTCCCTTGTCTCCTTCCCCATGCCTGCCTCATTTTTTTCCCCTTAATATGTACTGAGAACATATTTCATTAATTAGTTTAGCTTGTTTCTATTGCATTTTCTCTCCATACCCATTGTCTCAGTAGCCTCTGGCTGTTTTTTATTGTTAGCCTCATTTCCATATATCAGAATGATGACGAACATCTTGACAGCTTCAAAACAAAACAAGCAATCTGCAACAGTCCTTCTTCTACCCCTCTGACATAACAGAATATAAACTGAAATAATACTGCTCATAGATGTGGTTAAGACTGACTTGGATCAAAAGTTCTAAGACATGGACCTATACTTTGAGGCAATTTATTTCCAATACCATATTAACTTAGCTATAAATAACAACATAATGATGTCTCACTGCAGTGACAAAAGACTTCCAAGGTGATGGTGGGGGATTAAATGAAGGGGATATATGCTGTGACAGTAGTCAAAATAACTGGATACCTCAACTCTACTTGCAGAAGACCAGAATAAATCTACAGGAAGCAAATATTCCAATTTTTCCTTCAGGTAGGGTTTTGGTTTTCAAAAGATGGCCTAAAACTTCTCTAAATTGAAAAAGAATAACAACATGGGGTTTAGTCTGGAAGACAGGTGAAGTACTTGTTGATGAATAATTCTGAAGGCTCAGAGGTCATTCAATATCCTGTCTGGTGTGCAATGACTCAAAGGCACCAAATCCTGAAACAGCAAAATGCTGATAGTTTCCTTGAAAATCTGACCATGCTTTATGAAGTCATTAATAATACTGCCTGACAAATAAGTACATTACCCAAAGATCCTTAATGAGAAATTAATAAGCAAAGCTTCAATAAAGCCAAATCATATACTTAAAAAACTTTTATTAGCCTATCCAGCCTATACTGTCTGTTGTTCTTAGGAAATCTGCTACTTTACATCTTTAAGAAGAGTTTATGTAGTAAATTTGCATTTTAAAGACATTATCCACTGGGAAGAAAGAGTCCAAAATTTATACTCATTATTAGATGACTACCATACAATGAAATAAGAAGCATTTCAGTACATTAAACCCAATGCTACCAGTTCAAGTGTTTAGATGTTGGATCTGTTATATTGAATTTATGCAACACCAGACAGAACACTAAAACATTGCTATGAACAGTGTTCTTCAAACACTATACTGCAAAAAAAAAAAAAAAAATCCAATAAGCACAAATGTTAAAAAGCCCTAAAGAAACCAAATCCACGCATATCACTTGGATAACCAAGCGAAAAGTAGGGAGCTCCACTGTCTCCATTTTAATACTAGCAAGAGTAGTAAACCATTTCTCTTAGATGGCCAAAGACAGCAGCAGAGTTCAAAGCCATACTTAGCAAATCTAAAATTTATATTATATTCTATGATTTAACAGTTTATAAGGAGACAGCACAAATGGAATCTGGCTGTATTTTTTGAAAATGGAAATTTAAAAATCTGGAAGAAATCTGTTCCTGTCCCTAAAATACCTATCCACCAGAGTCAATTACCCAGCAGACAGCAAAACCACAAAACTACAAAGAGCATATAATTTAAATTAATTCTTTGTCAGCAAACAAATGCCAGCGCACTGTATCAGCAACGCTCCTCTTGTAAGAGCACAGCTCTCTGGCAAGAGCTTAGAGAGAAGGACGTTGCAGGGACCCTGTCAGGGGCTTTACAGAAGTTCAGATAATGACATCTGTAGCCCTTCCCTTGCCCACTGATGCAGCCACTCCATCACACAAGGCCACTACGCTGGTCAGGCAGGGCTTGCCCTTGGTGAAGCTGTAATGGCTTTCTCAAATCACCCCCACGTGTCTTAGCAGAGCTTCTTGGAGGATCTGTTCCATGGTCTTCCCATGGACAGATGTGAGGCTGAAAGGTCAGTAGTTCCCAGGGTTTTTCATTCTATCCTTTCTTAAGATGGGTAAGTCTCCCTTTTTCCAAGAACTTGCGACTTCACCTGACTGCCATGACTTGTCAGATATCGCTGAGACTGGCCCAGCAACTACCAACAGAGAGGTTATGGAGTCTCATTCTCTGCAGATATAAAAATTGCACACACTATACAGATATATTCAGATTCCTTTTGCCTGCTGAAGTCCACTCAGGAAGCTCCTGTCAACAAGAGACCAGAAAGTAGCAGTTCCATCATTCTCACACAGTCTGGATCAGCAGTTCAGCCTGGAACAGCAGAGAAGCAGCGTGTACAAACACACCCCCAGTGTGCAGCCGTGCCCTTCTCAAACAAGGGGCTATTTTATTACGTCAAAATTGCCCAACTGCCATTTTGAAGGACTTCAGTCATTACACTGTGGGTAACTTTTCTATTAAAAACTGTATACAAACAGAAGTACACAGGTCAGCTTTACAGAGATCCCCCTTTAATCCCCAAATCCACACTAAGCTGTGTGCCATGGGTGTCTCATGGCTGAAACTATAAGCACCTGCTATACATTGTCTCGGGGACAAGAATACGAATCTCGGAGTAGTGCCAGAGAAAGGACTAGAAGGGGTAGGTAGGAATACCAGGCCACAGTGAGAGATGGGAAACAACACCAACACAGCCATCTAGCAATGCCCACAGTAAACCTCTCCCTTCTGTTCACACCACTCCACTGGAGGTTTCTGTGTGCTGGCACTCAACACCCCAAAAAATTAAACGAAAGTGTTGCCCTTACTCAGTCGATGATCTTTATGTCTCAAAATTGTGCAAATGGGCTTTCAGAGTAGTCCTTGAGTTTTCACTCGATCCAATCTCAAGTAAATGCACTATAGCATTAAGCCAAGGCAGCACAGGGAAGAGAAATCCATTGCTCACCTGGAAGCAATTCTAGCAAACAGGTCTCAAGCAGAGTATTTTCTGAGGACCAGCCTCTCTTTCTAATGGATTACCAAGCAAACAAACACAGTCAGTTCCAGCAGGAACCCAAGAGTGATTCAGACAAGTCACGTTACATATACATTACTATTACACCATAATTCCAAGGTAAATCCTTACTGGCTTCCTTAGGCAGGCCAAAATAGATCAAAGGGACCTAAAACTTTCTCAAATATTTGCTGTGGAAGATTAGACCCCATTACTAATATAGATCTTAGTGCTGTTCCAACTAAGACTATGCTCAGAACTAAAATACACTTTGATAAGAAGTACAGCAAAGCATTCCAGGAGTGTCTGTACCACAGACAGGTGCTGCACATTGGACTCCTTTTTAGAAACAGTTTATATGGGAAAAACAAGTCTGCCAAAACTTCCTGAGACAGCAGGGAAGCTGAGGGCAGAACGACAGCACTGAATGAACTGATGTGACATGACAGCAACTGATGTTCAGCTTTTAGTAGACTTCCATCTACCGACAGATGATGCTTTTCATTTCCCAGAGAAAAGCACACAAACAGACCTCTCATTACTGCGGGCATCAACACCCACCGGGGCACAAATGCTAAGTGCAGAATTTCTGAACTTCAATCATCCCAATATCAAAACCAGTTTCACGTGTTGCTTTTATCTACACCATACAGTAACTGAAAGTAACATATCTGAGAAAAAAAAATATGACCAAAAAATTGGTTTTATCCTTAAAGGTGTGGGAGAAGAATCACTGTTCACAATAACTCTTTTGCAGTGAACAAGCAAGAAGATAGTAGTGAGTTCTCTTTCATACAGGGAAAAAAACCCTCCCTCTATTTTAATAGGTTTTATTCTTTCATATCAGAAAATAATGGCAAATAGGTAGCTCCAAAGTTCAGATTTCTATTTAGGCCCTTCTAATGAATACAAAGATGAAAGTAGTATTTTTAGATTTCTAGAGAGCTGTACTAACATCACATCAGGCACTTCCTAAAGTACTTTAAATGTGTGCTTCAGAGGAGTGATTAGGGACTACTTAGTGAATTAATGAGGTTACTCTGTGTTACTCCTTAGTGAAAGAAGGACTTCAAGTTAATGAGGTTACTCTACAACACACACTACATCTCTTGCTAATTAGTTTAAGTCTCCATGTCCACCCAACTTCATTCCTGTACTCTCAGGATAAGAGTTTCTGCTTCTTACTGTCTTGCAAGTCTTCCACCCACCACATTTCAAGATCTTGCTGGAAGACAGGTTTGTCCAAAACAACTGCTATTCCATATCAATAATTACCATCTATATTCTAACCTATTAAGGCAGTAGAGCATTCTCTGTTCCCAGTGCTGACATCAAGAACTAAACCATATTTAAAAAGTGCTGATTCTGTATAATCTATATTTCAACATATTCATACTTTGAGTGTCAAAATGAGTTATTAGATTGTAGAGTATGATACACAAATTCTTTAATATACATTCTTCCTCTGCAAAAATTTACTTGGTCGAGAACATTTTCTAAATGGCACCATCATCTTGATGTCAAGAAAGGCTAGGGAAATTTGTCAATATAATTATATTACTACAGAATTTAGAGCACTGTAATCAGCATAACTCCATATGCTGACACACTTCTGAACCTTTACACACACCTCTTTAGGACCAGGAATATCCACAGCAATACAAAGTTCTTAAATAGCTACAGCAGTAAGCTCCTGCCAATGCTAATCCCTTAAACTCTAATGAAGTGACTCAGCTGATTTTACAGCTTGCCAGTATAAAGATACCAAGGAAGTAAAAATAGGCACTGTAAACTCATTTCTGTAATTACACTTCATATTTCAATGCAGTTAAAACTTTTAGCTATAACAGATAATGGTGAAGGCTACTGCTGTTGTTAAACAAGACCCAAGAGAAGGAAAAAAGACAACTCCAGTTCATCCCCAGAACAGTTAACACAACTCCTGCTGGCATAAGGGCGTGTTACTCAGTCCCAGAGTAACCGCTGGATTCAGCTGATGTGGAGCCCCTGGCATGTGACAAAGCCTTCGGCTTCAGGTGCCTGGTCCAAGACATGTGACTGGCGGCAGAAACCCAAGCTCAGCTCTCTGCCAGCACTGGTGCTGCATCTTTAATGGGAACCATATGCTGAGGCCATTTAAAGTGGGAAAATACGGAATTACACATGTCTACACTACTTAATATGCAGTAATTTTAAATGAAAACTAAAATACTGAAGTTAAACCTCATTAGTAACTGTTTTTAAGGAAAAATATATCAGTTAAACATTTACTACAATGTATCAACTTTGAAACTTTAAAGAACATCTGGTACAACTGATTAGTTTTTAATGCAATAGTAATTTCAATCCATTTTTTATTAATGATTGTTTTTCCTTTCTGTAGTTCTTTCAATGGGAGGACACCTCAGACTTGCCCTGTTTCTTTTGCTGAAAGATCATTTTGTTTCTCTATATGAACTAAAGCAAACACCAGAGTAACCAAGACCATCCACAAGAGAACTGCCCACACACCTGCACTGCCTCTTTCTACTCTTCACGATCCAAAACAAATTGCACACTGTTTTTGTGTAGTACTGTTACAGAACAAATAAAATCCAGAAAACATCTACTTTTATATAATGCTTTAGACACACCGTACTATATTTTAAAGGTACAAGAAAGAAACAACTAAAAATTAACTGCTAATTTAGGGACTTTTACCAGAATTACAAAGTATCAAATCTTTCACAACTCTGAATCACTATCCTCAACTGCAATTACAGCTCAGGCCAATAAAATTAAGCTGAAGAATTAATAATTCCATCCTGTACCTATTCTAGCAGAAACTCCACATTATTAGAAATCAGAAGAAATTAAATTACAATTCAAATTTGACATTTAAAAACACTTTTAAACTTCCTTTTAGCTAAATAAATGACAGAGCTGAACCCTCTTC
>JAWWEV010000167.1:36556237-36572756 GCA_035583235.1 Hafferia zeledoni
TACAATTCAAATTTGACATTTAAAAACACTTTTAAACTTCCTTTTAGCTAAATAAATGACAGAGCTGAACCCTCTTCACTATTAGGAGGGAATATGTATAAGTACATATTCAATAAATATCCATTGTGTAAAATAAGAAAAAACACACAGAAAGAAAAAGCTTCTAGATCACAGGTGATTTCTATATTTCTAAATAAATTACCATTAGCTTTGCTCTTGAATTTACAAAGGATGTGTTGGGATGCCTTTTGCATTTTGCAGCATCTTATAAAAGCTATGCCATACTTCAGGGTAGTAACCCCATGTATGTTTTTCTCCCATCTCCAGCATTTTGTAAATATTTTTCAGAAAGTATGTCCAGAATACCTGAATAAATTAAAGAACTTGAAACTACAGGTCTTTCTGCCTATGATTTCCACTAGTAGACACCTCAACTGTGCAAACAGATAATTCTTCAAATACACATTTCCTAACGATTCAAAAGGAAGTAAGCAAATAAAACAAAAAGTATGACTTTGCATATGTGCCTAAATATGCACATCTGCCCCCGGATTCTGCTCAAAAAGAGAACTGACTTAGACAAAAACCTTCCACTTCCCCATTAGCCATTTACTGAGCATCTGTGCTATATATACCTCTTTGTAAGAGGTGGATACTAAAAATCACTTGACTGGTACAGTCATCTCAGAAAGGAAGCCCACTATTTGAAATTCCTGTAACACCCCTTTTATTGGTCTCATCCAATCTATTTGGACCTGGACTATTTCAAAATTTTAACTTTATGCCTTGAAATTCTGCACCCATGTTTTGCACAGTACTTGCAAGAATCACTTCAGTTTCACCTCACACACAAAACCCTTAACAAAACAAAGGCTACTGGATGACATTATTAGAAAAAAAGAATTTTAAATGGCAGACTAGTAAACCATGACAATGTGATGAGTTAAACAGCTGTCTGGACTACCCACAAGCATGGACTCATTTGGACAAAATGTGTTCTAACACACACAAATGTCAAATTACAGATCTCCGTCTGGGTAATACATCAGTCAAGCCATACCTAAAGCAAGCAATCATACCCTTGAAAGCAACACTGAGAACAGATAACTAAAAACACACCTACTGTGCAATGTTTTGGAAACCTGCTACTAAAGTTGGCATGTTTAACTGTTAACAGTAAGTCAAATGTACTACTAAAACCAGCATGGATGAAGGCAACACTGGAAAATGTTTCTGAAAAACTTATGAATTGAAAAACTGGAAATGGGGAGAAAGATGAAGAGCCAATGAGATCCCTGTGTGTAAGTCCATTCACACTAAGAGCACAACTGGCTTTTAATCTAATAGCAAAAGGTGAACCAACTGCCCCCCACAGAATGCAGTAGCCTGGCCAATTCATACGGAAAAGAACCAGCAAACTTCAACAAAGACAACTTGGACAGCAGATTAAATAGCAAAACAGGATAAAATTAGGTAGCCTGCCCTCTCAGAAGCATTAGCCACGCATTATGGTTGTATCAAGCAAAATGCACAGTCCAGTAACAACCAGGTAAGATAAAAGGGTCTATGAGAGAAGAGAGGATGTCAATTTAGATGACCTAATCTTCCCTTCCAGCCTTTGCAACCATGAAGATTGTCCAAATAACTAGACAAGGTTAATAAATCTCCATAATACCAGCGACAATGAGGCAATAATTCCCATTTTACAAAGAGCAACCAGAAAGACATGAGTCTCTTAAAACTCTTACAATTTGAAAAAAAATCCCAACAACAAAACAGCCTTAAAAATCAGGAATAATTCAAAACATTATACTGTAACAAAACAGCTCCTTCAAAACACAGTACACACCCCTTTTTCCATCTCAGTAAACCACTCTATAGGATGCTGAAGATCCCACTACACTGGAATCAACACAGTAAATGACTCTAGTGCTGGCATTTCACTGCTGCGTACCCTCTGCCTTCATTAAAAGGCAAAAAAAAGGTAAAAATCACATGAAATTCACCACTGTAAAGCTGACTACATTTCATTTGAGATGTCTGCATCAGTCCAATAATTCACTAGGAACATATGCTTTGCATGGTTTAAAATAATGAAAATTAACCTACTGTTGACAGCCATGCTTAGCTAATTTACTTACAGCTGCACTCCAGCACAAAACTGTAACAAAGGTCTGACTTGGTTTTTTTCTTAAAATAACAAAATGAGCAAATCTATAGGACACACAATGTGAAATCACCCTGATCAGAACAGAGCTGTCCCCTCAGCCTGTTAGTTCTCCTATGATTGTCAGACCTATTAAAGAACACTTTACCACGGTCTGAATTACAAAAATGCTTTTAAGCCAGCCCAGATTGTAAATATATGCCTGAAAATCAGCACTTTGGATTCCTATGCCCATCTCTACAAGAAAAACTGTTTTTATATATATATATATCTAATTTTGATTTATTGGAGTTATACAATCCTGATAAAGACAGGAGATTGTACTTTCAAGCAATCAGGAGGAGATAAAGCTAAACTGTCCCACTAACAGTCTCACTAGCTCATACCAACAGTCTTCAGTTCACCAGAATTTCTTCACACTTGTCATTACACACCAGCAAATACAAAACAAAGATATGTACCTTTTCCTCAGTGAATAAATACTTGGAAAGAACAAGATTTAGTGTAAATTAAACATATTTTACCTCAAGAATAAACTAAAAGGATTTCTATTTCACACACTAGAAGCCTAAACTATGATCCTCTGTATAATTTGGTTTATTTGCCAAATGAACTGATAATCTTGATTAAGAACCAAATCTGCTAATGCTAAATATGCAGAGGTGACTTAGGGAACAGCCAAAAGGAAAGATATGCTTTCTCTTCCTTGAGTATTAATAAGGCCTATGTTTCATCTCTTGTATAAAAAAGGTTTTACTCAGGTTTGACTTCACATGTTATACTAGTGCCTTGTTCCACAAATTTTCTTTGTAATTAAGGAAAACATATAAATAACATCTTGTTTGCTAAGTACTTTTCCTGTGGCAGACAGAAGAAGAAGTTAGCAACAGAAATCCCAGACCAGAGGACTCTAATCCTAGTTCATAAAAAAGTGAAACAATGAAACAGGGTGAAAAAAGATAAATTGAAACACCTGGGCAGAAAAGGATTATTAATGATCTATGATTGTAACTAACAGCCTCCAGCCATTACATTGTTAAAGGTAATTTCAAAGACTAAAAAAACCCTACGATTTCAATTGTGTTTATGTAAAATGCATACCTTAAACTCCTGTTAAAGTGGATTAACAGCATGTAGTTTAACTACAATTTGGGACTAACACACACAATCAGCATGGTTTAGCTATTTTACTCCAAATCAACTACTTAACAGAACCATTTCTCTTCCATCACTAAGTTTCTGCAGTCCAAGCTCCTGGCTTTTGGTGCTGGTAAAACGTTAGCCATTCTTCATGCTAAGTGACTAGCACTGCCTGTGACTCATTATCACCAGAAGATGAATATGCTGCTAATGTTTGTAATGTAAACGTATGAGTAACTTTCAAAACAATTTAACTGGATGTAATATGTAAATCTGGGAAGAAGTAAAGACACATCAATTATTTGGCAGCACTGCCTGTTAATGGGCTGCACACCCCCCAGTCTGCTGGGATGCTGGTAGACCTCTACAAGAACATTACAAAATACACCACCACACACTTGTGCCTGCTTCCCTTTTTGAGCCGACCTGGAGCACTAGTTTCAATATCCATTACTCCTGTACAGAAGCAAATTATTAGCTTTAAATGTTACTTTACTGCAATAATGAAGTGTAAGACTTTTGAATCCAGTATTTCAATACTTTCCCCCCTCCAACTTTGTGCTTTCTTTGCTAAGTGAGATTGCATATTGCCCTTAACTCAATAAATCAGCCTGGGTTGTGTTGTGCTTTAAAAGAAAGTGCATAGCATACATGTCAATATTTACATGTTTTTGTTTCACAGCTTTGCCAGTTCTCACAATATGCACCTTTTAATCACCAGATGTACTTCACTAGAATGATGAGATACTTTCTTAGCTTTATGTCACAAAAGCAAATAACTTCTTTCTTAAAAGTGGGCTAATACTCAGTATTTAGTCACTCTGATCCCTCAAAAACATCTCATTTTGTTCTCCAAGAAACTGTTTTAAAAGCCCAACTTCTGTCTTTCAGTTGTTGAACTCCACAGATGAACAATTTTATTAAGGTTTTGTAAATATACAATTAATAGCAATAAACAATTCCAAGATCTTGAAATAACATCTGTAAAGCATCCAAGAACTTTGGAATGCTGTTCTTGCTTAGCAAAAGGAAAAAAACATTGTAAAGTCCAGAGCTCTATTTAGGCAAACAACTATTCCTTTAAAAACACAGCTAAAAAGCAATTATAAAATATTATCCATGATTATTTTAGTTACACTCTCAGCACATGACAATTTTGGCTGTTTGAACTGTCATTTGGACAGATTTTAAAAATGCTTTTAAGACACCATTTATTTCTAACAGACTTTCAAAATAAAAAAAGGCACCCTGAAAGGCAGACTGGGATACCACAAGCACCCAAGACAATCCACTGAGAAGTTCTCCACTGAAAACTGTAAACCTTTCTCTGCCTCTCCCATATTTCCAGTTATGCAGTTCCACCTTCAGTGCTCATCAGACACCTCTCTATCTGCTGTAGGTCACTGTACCAACAGAAAACGAACCATCTTCTTCAGCTGGTTTAAAGAGCCACTTGGTCTTTCAGTGAATTAGAGGGGCCCAGTGAGCCCTGACAACAGCATGAAGCAAGAACACGGTTGTGAGGGGAAAAAACGGCAGGTGATAAATGGGAAGCAGCAGCTGCCCCTTTGGGAGGCCATGAGGTACCACGTCAGGTCAGCAAACGCCGACAGACCAGATCTCATACTGCAGCATATTCACTGAGCCCATCAAAAGTACTACTTTTAACTTTATTGAAAAAAATCACTTCAACTTTGGTAATTTTTCCCCAATTTAAACTTTACTGTCTTCTTTTTGAGGAAAACTTACTACAGCAAAAGAAACAGACAACTCAAAAGACCAGTATAATTAAATTTTACTGAGGTTCAAAACAAAAATTAAAATGCCAAATGGCATTTTAAATGTTCTTTCTTTCAGACAAAAAATAATCTTAGAATCACAACAGTGCAGTAATAGAGCATTCATTATCTACATTTTAAGAAAAGAAAGTGTTTAGACTATTTAATTCATTTATATGGAAATCATAATTCTGTTCTAAATAAGATTCATAAATCCCACAACTGTAGGTCTCTTCCAAGTTAAAACTTTACCTGAAAGCTCACCAAGGCCAAGAACAGGCAATTTCAAATTCTAAAGTACTGTACAAAATTGTGCTCACTGTTACATAACTACTACAAATCCAAATTTTATAGATGGAGGCATTTTACATGTCCTGTAAAAACTCAATCACAGAAGAGAACAGTTTTTAAGAGATAAGCCTGAAAACTGTTTACTTCAGAGTTACAAAACTAAGCAGTGTAACAAATAGCTACATTCTTAAATGTTTCTAAACAAAAGCAGGATGTATCAGAAATACACTAGCCATACTCTAACTATGCAAAAGATGAGAGCAATGAAAACAACATGAAAGAGAGGCAAGAGAATCAAAATTAGAACTGAAGAAACAAAGAAAGTAAAATATGTGAGATTTAAAGTTGTGATTGTTTACACATCACTACCTCTTTCCAAACTAGTCTGGGCCCTCAAAAAAAGTAGTGTAACACATGCACAGCAACACTATTAAGTAAGAGGAGTGATTACATCAGCATTCTGTGCTGTGAGAAATATAAAAAGGAGTGAGCACAGGGTTTGAGCTACATGAAGTGCACAAATACAGCTGAGAAGGAGCGTGGCATGAACAGCAACATCCCTCAAAGTAGGGGCAAAATATTTGTGTGAGCAGTGGTTATTATTCGTGATTTTTGCTTGGATTTATAGAGCTCAAAAAACCTGCTCTACCTCTTGATAAAAGTGTTGTGAGAGTATGGATGCTTAAATGTACCCATGTGATCATTATAGCCCTAATGCCAAAAAAAGTTTCTCTCCACCAAAAAAACCCACCCCACACTGTTTAATTTCAAGAAACGTACTAAGAACATGTCAGAACAGGCACTGGTATCACCCAAACAACACTGTTTCTAAGCAGACAGTGCTACTTCACACGACATTAACAGAAACTCATTTCAGTGATCTAAACAAGTTCAGTCTGTAAAAATATTTTCGAGGCTGAAAGGTGTTACAAATGTTAAATACTATATTCAGCCTCTAAAAGAGGAAAATAATATCCCCTAAACCAGAGTCAAGATGACTTACGTTTCAAAGCAGCGATCCACGTTGTCTGACATCAGAAGCAGCATGCACAGCTGCTCCAGGGCTATCAGCTGCATATCCCTCTCATCTCCCTGCCCCATCTGCAGCCATTCCAGCAACGTGTCTGGGTCCACATCTGCCATGTTGGGGGCTTTTAATTAAAAAAAAAAAAGAAGCCGCTTCCACTTAAATTAGAAAGTAGCAAAATATCCTTTAATTGTTCAAGCCAGACTAACGTCAGCACAATGACTTTCTATCTTCAGTCAGCCTCACACTTTTGCAGTTTTCACCTAGAAAGAAAAAGCAAAAAAGTAATCATCAAATCATCATCAAAATTTTATTGTTGAACTTTCTGGATTTGCTTCTTTCTAAAACATATAGCATATTTTTGGGCAGACATCAAGAAAACTTCCACATATTTTATCAATAAAGTTTACTTTTTTCAAGCTTTATAATCAAGTAAACAGATGAGTTTGTTCTGTTTTGAGGATAACTCAAAATTAAAACTAGAAAAAATTGTGCTTAACCTTTTTGTGTATTCTCAAAGCTATGAGAGTGGTCTTGCCTGTCCCCTTCCTTTTAATACCACTTTATTTATTATAAAGTACTCAACTTTTTGAGAGATGTATTGCCTCCTCACTTAAGTATTCAAATATAGAAAGACAACAAATTTCACATTTTAAACAGAAATCCACAAAAGAAAAAACTGAGGTGTGTAACTACAGACTTGCAGAATCTTTGAAAATGTTTTATGAATTCTTCGTATTTTAAAATAGCACTCAAACATAAGGAAAACAGGCTTTTTATGTCAAAGGACAAAAAAGGGCAAGTTAAGAATCACTTCCATTTTCAAGAGTTAGGGGTTTATCAGGTTGTTTGGACCTTCTTAAAAAAAATCACATTCATAGTTTTTTAAAATGCAGTGAATAATTCACATAAGTCACATACATATAAGGAAACCAAAATTATTCGCTGGCCCAATGCCATAATTGTACATGCAAGCTGAAGATCAAAAAAAGTCCCTTTAAAATGTTAAGAGATATTTTTGACCTAGGTGCTTGTTTTTTAGTGTTTTCATAAATAGCCAAATTCACTTCCCATGCCTAATAACACAGCAAACATGACTATTCTCATATAAAAACTAAAAGGTTACAAACCAATCTCTCCAAATTGAACATACAGGAAAAAATCTTTCAAAAATACAACTTACAGAAAAAGAGTCAGTTTATCAAACTCATAGGTAAATATGAACTGTTGACAGTGTCTCTCCAAACTAGGGGGAGGTGGTGTAGGAGGAGAAGCCTGATCTGGACAAAGTCTGCCTACTTGTTTACTTGCTGCTAATGAGTTAATAGTTAATAACTCTATCAAGGGCACATCCACGAAAGGGAATCAGAAATTAGTACTCTATGGAGAAACACACACTGGATCAGCAGTGCTCTTTCACAACAGCTTTGAACTCAAAGATGTGACAAAAGTATGATAGATAGGATTTTTACGTAATTTAGGACCACAATGGTACAGATCACTTAAGTACTCCCTTCCAGTTTATATATTTGATATTGTCTTACTCTAAAACGTAATTTAACGTAAGTAAATTATTTTTTATGTTTTAAATAACGCCTACGATCCTCCGAGCTGTTTACAGGCTGTATTTCCTGCACCAACACTAAACAAAACTACTTTCAGCCAGTAAAAGTGGTATCGTATTGTAAGGATAGTGCCTCTCCCTAACGCGACTAAATCGTTAATTCCGGGGGGGGGAGGGGGGGAAATGGGTGACGGCGAGAGAAAGAACATTAAAACAGACAGCGAAAGCGGGGTAAGTTCGACACAAGCACCTGCTGTTCCTACATCCCGGACGGGCTCCAGCCGGACGGAAACGCCTCCGGAGCTCGGAGCTCTCGAAGAGCCGCCCCAGCCGGGCCAGGCCGCACCGCGCTCAGCCCGCGCCGCCCAGGCCTGCTCGCACTCCCCCGCCGGGCCGCGGGCCCCGTCCCCACACGGCGCCGCCCGGGGCAGGGCAGGGCAGGGACCGCCTCCCCCTCCCCGCCGCCCCCGCACGGGGCACCCGGCAGCGTGAGGGGCTGCCCGGCAGCGCTGCCCGCTGCGCCCCCGGCCCCACGCACAGCCCTCCCGGCACCCGCCGCCTCCCCGCGCCGGCCGCGTCCCGGCCGCTTCCCCCGGGCCCGCCGGCTCCGGCCCGCCAGGCCCGGGCAGCGCCGCTCGAGTTCCCGGCGAGCCGCAGGCCGCGCAGGGTGACCCGGCCTGGCGGCTCGGGAGCGGCGCCGCCTCGCCAGCCCCGGCAACAGACCCCGCCCGTCCCCGCCGCTCACCTCACCTCCCGGAGCCTCCTCGCCGGAGCCGACCCTGCTCAACGCCGCGCCGAGAGCGGGGCAGCGGCGCGGCGGCGGCCCGAGCCCCGCGGCAGGCGGTGACCAGCGGCATCCATGACGCTCCGCCCGGCGCGAGAAGGGCGGGCCGGGACGGGCAGCACCGCCTCAGGGGGCGGAGCCGCGGGGCGGCCGCTGGGGGCGCTGCGGGAGCGGCGCCTCATGGAGGGGCCGGCGGGGCCGCTCCCACCGGCGGGGAGGGCCTTCAGCCCCGGCACCGGCACCGGGAGCAGCCTGCCCAGCGGAGCCCCCCGCGCCTTCAGTGGCCTTTCCCTGGCTGAGCGGGGTTTATTTTTTATGGTGTGCAGGTCATTTTATTTCTTGCCATATTCTGGTTATTTACTTCAATTACTGTTGTCTGCGTGTACTGAGGCGATTTATACTTTGCAGGGGCCGCTCTTGAAAACACCGAGTTCCCCCTGCAGTCTCGGCCCAAGGGGCCCGGTGAGCAGGGTCAGGCGCCGCAGTGCGAGGCCCCGGAGCCCAAGGGTTACGGTGCCCTTACCCAGGCACCGTGAGCTTGAAGTGCTCAGTGGTGTAGCCTGAGACACCTCTTGCGAGAGAGCAGTCCCCTGCCATGCATGGTGTGAAAGGCTGTGCAGTTACCTTGTATATGATCAAAACGCGAAGGAAGCAAGCTGCTATAACTTTAAAATTAAGGACTAAAAGTGAAGGATCTTCAAACTAATTTCCTTCTCTGTAAGATGGCATGTTTTTAAAAGGAGTTTAAGCCTATTAATATAAGTACAGTAAATAAGATTATTGTACATTTGAATGTCACTCTTACCTACCTCATAGACATTTCTTGTAATTAGGAGACTAAAACTACACACAGAACAAAAAGGCAATAGCAGTCATGCTTGGTTAGAACTTGCCAAATGCCCAAATTTTTATTGTTTGATGTTGTAATAACACCTCTAGATAGTGTTATCTTTATTGGTGCAGGTTGTTTTCAGAACACAAGAACAGTAGTTCTTTTGTCTCTGTTTCTGATTTCTAAGGCAGCTTAGCCCTTCTGTCTTACCATATTATGTCTCTCTTAAAGGCCACTTGTTCCAGCCCTGACGAGATTTACGTGTGTATCCTTTGCTTATGTTTGTGCTTCAGAGGTCAGGAAGATTTCTTACATGCTAAAGTTAAGGATACACCAGGCAGCAGGAAGACTGAGTCAGCAGTCTTTAAATCTAGAAGCTTGGTCTTCTTTCACTTTCACCGGTGCAGAAGCAGCAGAATTAGGTGAAACTTATGAGAACTGCACCTGCCAAGTCGCCTTGCTCCTGTTGCAGGATGCTAGAACAGTTTCCTTTGCTTTTTATCATGAAGGAAAGTCTCAGTTAAAGAAAAATGACGAATTTCTTCTGAAGACCAAAAATAAATCCCAATTTTCAATTGTAAAGACCAAAAACTTTGCAATCAAACAAGTGTTTCACTCTTTTCACCTAGGGTACAGTTTCTGGCTCAGGTGCCTGGACAGATACATGATTAACCATGGAGAAGATGAGGGTATAAAAATACAGATCAATTTAGGAACAAAATGAAAATTTTAAATAGTGTACATGCAAAGAATACAAATCATAGATTTAAAGCACTATTAAGTAGGAGTGCAACACTGGAAATACTGGAAATAGCTTTCAGTGCTATGCATGTTTTTCTAAATGGATAAATATAAATACTTCCATACTTCCTGCTGCATTAATTGCCCAGTTTCATGTGTCCAATATTTTATATTAAAGGAAATATATCAAGTAATGTGATACAGCTTCAGTCATAAATCAGGATCATTTTTCATTCTGATATATTTGCAATATTTAAGAGTTTGCTAGTGATTTTTGTTCCTTGTGATGAAATTTCGTAAACAAATCTGAAAAAGAATGTTGACTAGATAATCTCTGCTTTATTGATTGTATATGTCTTACAAAATATGTTCATTGACTGATTAATACTTTTTTCCCCTTCACATGCTGATGAGCATTCAAATTATTTTTGGCAGTGGTCAGAGAGTACTCCATTGAAAAACATCGCAGCAAGTGATACCCCTGAAGTTACTGCCTCAGGCTCCCTCTGCATACAGCACTGATACAGACTAGGATTGCCTCTCTCAACATGACTGCTCTCTAACAAGAGGGAAATCACTGGCAAGTACAGTTGGTGGGTAAGAAACACATAGGAATTGCATCAGTCATTTTTACGGAATTACTCACTTTCATAGGAATTTTCACATGGATGAAGTTTCGTTCAGACCCCCCGATTTCCAGCCTGCGTCTGTGGTTTTGCTGGAGCTGGGCCTAAGCCTAGGGAGGAAGAAGGACTTTACATGGACTAGTACAGCCAGATGGGGAAGGTGAGTGGTGGCACACACTGAAGTGACAAGTAATAGGACTTGACTGTCACAGTTGCTTTGAAGAAAACCACACTGAGCATTGTTTGAAACTGGCAAAAACAACTCCAGTTCCCTGTTCTTGTGCAATAGACATATTTGTCAGTTAGAATATGACCTAAGTGCTAACACCAGCTGACACACACTTTGTGTGTGACCTTGCCCTAATCCCTTAATCACTGCACGTCTGTTTCCTCCTTTACAAAATAATGAGATAGTAATGCTGGAGTCAGAAATGTCTTAGCATTTATGGAACTGTGAATTGCTGAGTCATGTTACTACATTAAGTCTTAAACAATGCTATAAAACAGAATTCCTCTTTATGACTCCACTTGAGCAGACTACATGTGTGACTGACAATGCCTTTGGAAATTAGGCCACGTGGGGTCAACATAGATTGACCTTTGTAGACCATGATACTGAGCAATAACCAGCATTTTTGCTGTGTATTTACCTGAAAATTGAAACTTGGCTTTAAAAGAGATAACTTCAGCAGATTTACTAGAATAGTGTCAGGGACACATGAATAACGGTGAAATATGCCATAGAGGGTAGCAATGGTCAGGGGTTGGAGGATTGTGGATGTAGAGAACTTCTGAGACATGCTATAAAGGACACCCCACTTGAGAGGGGTACTCAATAAGAAAATAATGTGGGTGTTCTCTGAAGGATTTAATTCTATTTCAAAAGAAGTCATTTTTGGCTAGAATTCTGCAAAATATTCTCAGGATGGAAAAACAAACCCAGATGATTTTTCACTTATATCTCAAAAAGATAGCATTTATTACTGCTTTTATATTATATTTAGGCTGATGTTTCTGATATGGTTTTAGCTGGTAGCAGAAGGAGACTGTCATGGGCACTGTTGATGTCACAGTGTGATAGTGAGGACTGAAAGCTTCAGATTGGCATGATTGGACTTTTGTTACACAAAATGCAAAACTGGCCAATAATCAAACTGAAATACATCTACAATTCAAACAAAACAAGAAAAATCAAATTTCTCCATATATTTTTAATTGAAGCAGCAACTAGAACCTAGGAGAACTGATGTTTTTGTTAGCTGTCTGCCTGCTTCTGTACACATGCCAGGTTGATGTTTCCAAAACTATCACCCTTCTATAGTAAATGGTTCAGAGGGTGATATAAACAGACTCTGAACACCTCCATAAATTTAATTGAGTAGTTTATGCTGAAGACCAGGGTCTACCCAGACAAATGAAACATTTGTATGTTTGGATTATTTGTTCTTTTGCTTTAACACTTTTTTCTCTGCCACGCAATAATGTAGTAAAAAACACTGAAAGTTCCTACACCTGAAAATCCAAAAGATGAATAATTTTGTACTTGTTTCATTTTTTTGGTTGAGTATTGTACTTCTAAAGAGAAAGTTAATAAATGTTGACCATGCATTTCAAAGCAAGGAGGTCAGACATTACAGAAGCTTTCTTGCTGTATCAGGTAAGATTTAGTTTTATAGAATTTGGCTATTTAAGCTTCTTTGCTTCTTAAGTATATTGTTTAAAAGATTTTCTTATGGAAAACATTTTTTTTTTCCTGAATAAAAAGCAGTTGGTAAAAGCTTTTTTTTTATTTCAGTTCTCCTATATTATCACAGCCTCTTCTTAGCACTTCGCTGTTTCACAAGCCTGGGTAGCACAAACACAGTGTCAGCATCTCGACTTTCCAGCAGTACGTGCCCTGGCAGCCGCCGCACAGCGCGGTGCCTGCAGCGCCCGGGGCGTGTGTGCGATGAGCTCTTACGCAACCCGCGGCAGCAGCAGCAGCAGCAGCAGCAGGCGCTGTGTGTGTGAGGGGTGGCCGCTCCGGGAGCCCGAGCGTTGCAGCCACTCGTCAGTGCGGTGAGGGCTGACGCTGACGCGATAAATATGCGAATGACATGCTGGTGGCTGGTGTTTACTGAGGTACGGAGCTGAGTCATTGCTCATCTGGTTGGACTCCTCTTCAGAGCAGGGTCAGCTTCCTGGAAGGGTCTTACCACAGAGCTGAGGGAATTAACATGAAAATTTACAGAAGAGCATGTTTTCCAGAAAACTTCAAATACTCCAAAATTATCCTTTCTTCTTTCTGAAACTTTGCTCACAATAATATATGTTACAATTCTTTTTCCTGAGTAAACTCACCTGTGTGCAGGTTTTGTTAGTGGAATGCTCTTTTTCAAGTCTTAATATTTGGTTTTTTCCAGGCTAAAGAGTGAGAAGTGAGTAAACTTTATATCAGTTAACTACTTTTAACCTTTGTTTACCTGTAACTGTATCACTTGTTTGGACATAAAATAGAAATTAACCTGCCCTCATTAATGTCCCTTCCACATCTAACTGCCAAGGGGAAAGTGACACAGAACTCAGGCAATGGCGCTCTGTTTCAGGCTGTTAGCTCTACCCTGTCCAGTGGGACAGAGGCAACAGCAATAAATCTCAACCCAAGACAAGTGTAAAGCAAGATCAGTGACTCAGATCACAGGACTTCTTACAGTTTTAATGGCACTACGTTGTAATTTTCTGAATCAGAAGGTTAATTAAGATTTGGTATTTGTTCCTCCTAGTTTTTCTCTATTGTTACGGCAGTAAAACACATGTAATTGTACCAAGTATCTGATGTGGTTCCCAAAATTTCAATGAAGTATTATAAAGTAATTTTAATGATCTTCACTGATGAGAAGACTTACCATAAGAAGAAAATGTCTAATCAGAAAATTATTCTTCTATATTCTGGGATTAAAAAATTCCAGCTACTTACAGTTTTATTGAAAATACTGTAATTTTTACATACTTAAAAGCTTATTAATGCCTTTTACTACTCTTGTCATGAAATTATGCCCTATTCACCACTCTTGAATGCCTTAACATGCAAAAATAAGAAACAGTCTCAAGCTCCTACAACCTGAATTTCTGGATTAGTTGCTAACTGAAAAGACCTATATCCTTCATTCAAACCAGGAAAAAGAATTAGAATATTACGGAGCATCATGGCAAATTTCAGTGCTAGCACTGTCCTAGGGCACATGAGACAGATAAGAAAAAAAATTGTATCATTTACTACTGAAACAGGAAAACTTTCTTGCCCCGCTGATGGCTCTTAGGGAAAATGGGAAAGTAATATACTTCACTGATGGTTTGTTTGATCAGAAAGAGAACACTCCCAAACTCAATTAATCTTGGATTGTTGGGTTTGTAAGAAAGGTGCCATTCAAACAACTTAAATTATTGTCAGAATCATGGAATTACTTCATTTACAATTATACTAGTGATATGAAACCAGGTTTCTGCAGATCCTCAAGTCTATATTCCTGCAAGGAAAGAATGCGCATTCCTTAAGGAATATATTACAGGCAGCAAGCTGTGTATCCGATTTTCTCTTAATTAGTTTTTATTAATAAATTAAGATCACATTGTGTATGTATTGGGATTTGTCCTCTACTGTAACCTTTGGACTTATTCCCAGGCTACAAACTGTATTAAATAGAACTGGCTGAAAATAGGAAAATGATTTTGCAAAGACAGACAAAGGACTTTTAATATCAACAGGGTTGGTTTTCATTCTTTGCCCATGGCTAGTGAATGTAGTAAATGATGCTGGGGCAACTCCTCCTATTTTCTTAACTTTAGTTTTCCTTTTGTTACTGTATTTTCCTTTTATTTATTTTCGGGTTTTTTAACTTCCTTAACAGAAGTATTTTTTAGAAGAGCAGAAAGAACCCCCAAAGCTCAAAGCCCCGAAATTCATCCTCTTTTGTTGAATATGAGAAAATGGATGAGAAATGCAACCCTTCCAAGGACATTAAAAATAAATTGATACACCCCTGTTTAGAAAACATCTTTGAAGAAGCAGGCTGTGATTGAGAAAGTCCTGTGTCTCAAGTGTGTTTATACTAGCCTGTAAGGGATTAAACAGCACTTCTGGCAGGAGACAAAATATGGATATGCAGTGATGAAGGTTCAAAACACTACCCTTGCTTATTACATTTCAAATTGTGACCCAGGCCACTTAAGAAGAGCTTTTTGGTCTGATAGTAGATAGTTTTGTGTCAGAGCTACATGTTTGTAGGGGAACATGTGGCCATGGGAGAAAACTGGTATAGTTATCAAATATTTGCCTCAGAGTTTTAAGTTAACTGTCTAACACAAAATAAAAAAACCTGTAAGTATGCTTACTTTTTAAGGCATGGTTATTACCTATTTTTGAAAAGTTTCATCACCTTTGTTTTAACTCCTTAGGAGTTCAGAGATCCACATGACAAAGCACAAGATAAATGATTCATACCCATTTTCATTTTTGCAGCCTACATTTTAGCTTTTGGACATCCATTGACTTACGCTGGTAAGACTGAATATCCATGAGCAGGCCACACATTACTGCCACTATTGCACTGGATTTTGTATTTCAGTTCTTGTGTGCTTGGTATCAATACCTTAAAAAATGAAGTCACCTGTAAAGTAGTTCCAGTCTAATTCCAGCCCAAGTTGCTGCAGCTAAGCTTTTAATATTTGTGTTCTGTTTGCATTGACTTAGTTATATATGGGAAGACTCAAGCATTATTTTGTTATGCAAGCATATTGTATGTGATTTTCCTATCAGTTATGTATAATAAGGTTATATTTTCATACTGTAAAATATTAGCTCTTTGAAGCTTTGCTGTCTATAAAATTTCTGTGTAAACACTGATCTCAGTGGACATAGGAAACTTTTTGAAATTATTAAGAATTGTGTGTCTGAGCCTGCATCAAAGCAAGAATGAATTTTACTCACTTTTTTAATATAGTGCCAGCCTTAAAAACAGCAGGCCAAATTATTTTTGTAAAGAAATGCCATTCTACTGATGTATATAAGGCCTCACCAGTCTGGGCCAGCATGCAATTTGGCTCAAATACTAGCAGTGATTGCAGGAGTTTAGCTAAACTGAGTCTATGGAAATTTAAAGTTTTGTACAAGATTCTTAGCTACCTTGACATTTTAAGGTGAGATCCAGACTCAGATCCAGGGGTAGATCTCATCTGTTCATTTAAGGAGCAGCAAGTTTCAGATTAACTGAGATTGCCTCTTGAAGGTAATTTACAGGGAACATCGGGTAGTTACTTTGATAGAGAAATGTTGTCTACTTACAATGTGTTCTCATAGTAAGTGGTGTGCTGCACTGACAATGTCAGCAGTTATTGTTGGTAGAAATATTTGCCTGTGTCAGTTTTGCAGTCATATTTCATGTACAATTATGTTTGTATGTAATTACAGCTCCTTGACTACAATAATTAGTCTGTCTTGCAGTCCCTGGTCTCACCCTTGTGAGAAATAATGAGGGAGGGTTCGTTGTGGGAGGAAGGGAAAGAAGGGTTTTTGGTTGATGGAACAGTTGAA
>JAWWEV010000167.1:36572856-36614386 GCA_035583235.1 Hafferia zeledoni
TAAACCTCATTTTTGCTTTGCTCTTTTAACTCGTCTCTTTCTAAAATTTTCTGAGCCGAGACTTTTTCTCACAACCCTGATGAGAGAAGGAGTAGCTTGGAGCAGCTGAATCTTATGCTAGTGATTCCCAAGTATTTCACAGTGGAGGATCAGTGTCACTGGTAGGCACTTTTTAATATTGAAAGGCAGCAACGAAGATTCAGGTCTCACTGTACACATGTGATAAAAGACACCTCTACCTCAGAGTTTACAGTAAAAAGAAAATTCAGACAAAAGCTACAAAGCAGTTTGGAGAGTAATCTAGTCCATACTGATAAGCTGCTTAGTAGTTTGGCTCCAAAGTCTTATACCCCACTTCTACATGGTAGGAGTCTCCCAACTATATTGAACTAACTCTTTTCCTTGTGCAAAGAAAGCCAAGAGGAAACCAGAAGCTGTTCTAATCCACTCTATGTGGATCATGGCTACAAGCTGGCCTGCACCTCCTGGCACGAGGGTGACCCACAGACAAGGAAGATGCAGCTAGAGGAAGGGATGCTGTGTCAGCACAGGAAAGAAAAAGAGCACGGGGGAAAGGGAAGTGGCCTTCCCTATATCACACCAGCTCAGAACTTCTTTCCCTATTGGGAAACTTAGATAACAAATCAAAGCCAGAATCCAGTCCCATCTCACAGGCAGGGCTGGTACTCTGCCTGGTGAGACTGCCCAACATTTAGCATTACTGGTAATTCGGTAGGAAAGGAGTAAGCAATGTTTTGAGAAAAACAACTCGTTCCTGGCCACAGAAGTAATATATAAATACACTTGCAAGTTATCTCAAGCAGGCAACCTTAAGAAGGAGGCTTAAGAGAGACATTTGGAGGTTAATTGTGCCCTCCATCACAATATGGTACTCCACCAATGTAAGAAATTCAGGATGAAATCAGTAGGTGTTTGTGTATGTAAATGTGGGCAGAAATTAACCCAAAAGCACATTTGAAAGTCAGAGACTTCCTCCCATGGTGTTAGGCAAGAGAGATGAGACCTCTGTGTTCAGGGTCTGGCACTTCATGTATACTTTAGCAGAACTAAGTTGTAGCAACAGAATATCTTGTTTTAAATATTAAAGATAAGTAAAGACTTCAAGATTGTAGCCCATCTGCTTTTCTTCTATAACGTGATTAACAATTGTGGTAGGAAACATATCTTGGGATTGACACACTGACTTCTCCTAAATTGTTTAGAAGATTCAGTCAGCAAACCATCTCAGCTGTAAAGTGATGCACAAATTTGTCTATCCTATAAGCTAAACATCTAACTTGTTACTGTCTTCCAATATTACCCTGTGCCGATTGTAGGATGTTTTGCACTGACACAGCAATTTTAGACACCCCACATGGCTGCTTTAGTTGTGCAACAGAATCTGAAATATAAAGAGAGTTTGTGTCATTATCAACTGTAGTTGATTATGTGTAGGGCTATTCCAAAACAAGAGGATTTGAAAACAATGCCACGATTACCAGACACCTGCATTCATCACTTTTAATGGAAAGGTAGCTCATGTGAATTGTACCATGAGAAACATTACGCATTTATCTTAAAAAGAAAAGACATTGGCACCCTTGGTTAGTATGGCATTAATATGGCTGAATTCTCTATAAGGTGGTGCTGACTGTGTGTTAACTCCACGGTTTTTTCCCTCCCCACCCTGCTTCTGTAGCTAATTTAATCAGCTTTCTGCAACTGGCAGAAGCCAGCACAGCACTGGTGCTTGCTGACACTTCCTGGTTTAGCTCAGTGATCCTTTGTGCTGTTAGAGTAAGCACAAATCACAAATGAGGACTATAAGCAAGCCTAATAATTAGTATTAAAAGCAGTCCTGCTGGTACATTGTGATTTATAAAAACACAGTGGAGCAGAATATAAAATCATGCAAAACAAATCCATCTTGTACTACTGATCTGGAAACTGCAGTTGCATTAGAAAAGGAATCTCTTGTCTGATGAAATTAGACAGTTATAAGTAAGAAAGACAACTGAATTTAAAATTTGAATTAGTGTTATTAGTATAAATTATGTACAATGTTATGTGCAGTATCACTTCACACTGATGCTGCTGGATTTCCTTGCAGGCAACATCTACTGGTAAAGCTATTCGACACAGTCACTCATAAGACCAATCCTGACCGATAAAATGTTTTCTTTTTTCCCTCAGGGCCTTTCAGTTCAGATGTGGAGCATTTCTGGGACTGTAGCAACACCTACCCCAGCATTCCCTTGAAAGAACTTCCCATTCTCTTTGCACATACCTGAGACCACTAACACCAACTCTCTCTTTGGTGTGGCGTTTTCACAGGAGTTTAAAAGATTTTTAAAGAAACACATTTTGGTGTCTAGAGTGCTTTAAATAGTTCTCAAAAATTATAACTTGCAATGAGAAAATGGTTCACTGAGTTTTCCATCCTTCAAGCAGTCCTCTCCCACATCATCCTTCAGATGACAGACACATCCTACATGTAAACTTGTTTTATTAAGATCAAGCAGAACTGATAGGAGGGAGCTAGGTGTACTACAGTACTCCCTTCATCTGGCAGGCACTCCTAAGTACGAGTTGTCTGCCACCAAACCCACAAGCTTCTGTTTTCCCTCCTCTTGCAGCAGGAACACCACTTGGTGGGTCCCCACAGTGCCTTCACTCAGGCCTGGTGATGGGGGAAGCAAGGCTGTGTCTACCTGACAGACCAGTGCAAACACTTCTCAAGAAAACCCCTAAACCACTTCAATATTAATGGTGTAATATTTCTGAAAATTAGCCCTACTACATTTTTTTCTCTCCAGAAAGGATGCCATGTCTATGTCCAATTTGCAGTAAGTTCAGATTTTTCCTTTGCAGTTCATGCAATCTTTTTTTCCTCCCTTTCTCCCATTTTCACTCCACACTAAGCTTTACATGCAAAGTAACTTGAAATTCTAGGAAATTCCAGTATTTAAAATCAAGGTTAGGCTACCTATATGTTTGGATTTTATTTAAATTTTGCTTAAGTGTTGCTTTCACTTTTCAGAGCCATGAAATCAGATTGCTCTTTGTAGGATAACCTTAAGTTCAGCCTTATGTCGAAGTTCAGATCACACCAGAAAATGTCTGAAGAAAGCAGAGAATGGTGACCCTACATGAAAAAATTAAAATGGCTAACACACTTCTGTGTGTTTCAGTAAATTAAGTCAGTTCCACAAATTTCAGCTTGAAAACCGAAGAATATCAGTGACTGATCAAATATGAAAATGTACAAGGATGAAGTTAACCTCATTACCACTGTTTTATGAAAGTATCCCATCTGGGGTTTTTTTGAGTCTAACCTACTTTGAAGAAGGAGTAGTGTGATTTTAGACCAGAAACAATTCAAGGGAAAAAGCTTCCTTATATAAACCCTTCCCCATGTAGTGATAAATAATTGACTTTCTCAAGTTTACAAATGGTATCAAATTATTATTACATTTGTTGAGGTTTCCAGTGATTATTTTGTTTTCAGAATACTGTCTTCCTGAGTACAATGTTAATTACTGAGAATTTATTCACCAGTTCTAGTGATCTAGTTAGCAGAATAGGAGTCAACACTGACAGCTCAGCTAAGATATGGGATAGTCTTGGATTTAGAAATGAGAAAAGTTTAAAGCCTTGACCACTTCATAAACATTATTCTGCAGTGGAACAACTCATTAATGTCAATTCATTGGCATCGGTGTAGCTGTGAAGGAATTCGAGGCTTTGATTTCTAGAAAGCATTTGCTTTGAGCAACTGTTTGGACTTCTTAACCAGCTAACCTGCACAGCATGTATTTATTTGCTTGGCAGTAGTCCATGTGGCCTCAGTGAATGTCTACCAAGGTCGATAAAGCTGGCACTTTGCATATCATTAGACCCTCTCTTGTGAGGCTGGGATGGGAAGGCACAAACAAGGGCACAGCAATTTTCAGCCTTCACAGATCATTTTCTCCATGATTTGTTTCCAGTTCCCCTCTCTCCCCAAAGGGCAATTGGCACATTTATTTGTGCTTTTAAAAATCAGTTCCCATCTTTGGCCCTACATTGTGCAGATTGTGTTATCAGCAACTTCCTTTTCTTCAGAACTGGGGAGCAAGAACAAGTCATAATTAAAGGCTGAAGGTATTTACCCTCTCTTCCCTGCCCTAAAGGGACTGAGCTATTGCCAGCAATTACAGGCAGTTGGCAGTTCCCTGAGATCACAGTAACCAGGAACCAGTAAGCCCACTCTGATCCCATCTACCTGCCCTGGAAAAACTCACCTGCCACTGAACACTGACAAACACTTCCCAACTCTCTGCGTTCTCTCTGGCCTCTGAACACACTCCTAGTTCATTTCCAAAGACTACCCACCCATTTAGGTCAAAATCCCAACCTAAGAACCATGGTGAAAATTTTGCCATTCAGTTCACTCTTTATAAGTAATTTCAAAATCTGTTGATGAAAACATACTAAGTGTGTATGCACAGGTATTGTAACCAGTACTGAAAAGGCAGTGGAAACAAGGACATGAGGCTGCTCTTGCAGCTTATGAGTTACATCATTGCAAACTTGTCTTCCTACTTTGCATACTACTTAATAATTTTCCTCTGTGTGTGTGTGTTTCACAAACAGTGCTTTCTGATGAAGTTTCTGTCCTTGTGGTGACTGTTTTCATGATTTACTTAGAGACTGTGTAGAATGTCATTCTGTTGGGGCTGCTTTGAATATTTTATTAACAGATAGATATTCACAGGATTTTATGCAAGTAACTTTGTGTTACTTTTTATAGTGATGTTGTTAGTTTGCCTCATCCTGTGCTGCTAGTACAAAGTGTCATGCTTTGATTTATGTGGATGGTTGGCAGTCTCTTTTCCTAAATATTAGGCAGTACAAAACAGAACAAGCAAAGCTCATGTAAACAGAAAATGGTATGAACTTTACAAATTGGAGCAGCTTGATTTGTAAATATTTTATAATATTACAGTCAACTATTAAGCTATGATATTTCACACAGGCTGTTTTGAAACAATGAAACAACTAGGTGACTTATTTAATTATTATTTTCTCTTCCTTCTTTTACTACGCAGGTGCATGCCTCTTGTTCTGCTTTCCCATTCTTCCTCTTTATCCTGTCCTAATCCTTCAGCATTTATTTGATATAAAAAAACCTCTCAAGAATGGTGTTGCTTCCTCAGCAGCTCCTTTCCTGCCACTTTTCCTCTGACTTGCCCCATCTTCACAGCCATCTCTCTTGGTTCACTGTCTGGAGCATATTGCCCTCTAGCACCTGTACCCAGCAGAAGTCGCTCAGCAAGTCACGTGTGGGTGTTGGCTGCCCGAACATAAGGAAGACAACCAGAAAAGATCCCTACCACCAGGGTGCACATAGTTCTGAGACATTAGCATGAAAAGATACTGGCTTTTAAATATTTGTATGTCTGTCTCAGTTCTTGCACTCACTAGAAATACACAGATACAAAAAAAGTAAAAAAGATTCAGTTGGTTTTGGGGCATTCTGTGTAGTTTAGGTACAGTTTCACAAACCTAGAGGGTCGGGAGAGAATCTCTGACAGTTAATATATTCATTACCTCCTGAAGGAGAATATTATGGCACTGAAAGCCATTCCTTTGGTTAAAGTCTCAAACAAGTCAGTGAAGTATATAGTTTCAAATCCCAACCACAAGGTATAAAGTTGATCCAGCCAAGATGTACTGCAGCCTGGAACAGCCAGTTTCCACAGGCAGTAGCAGACATTTCATGAGCTGCTGTGGCTCCCCTGATTAATGTGCCAAACCCACTGGAAGTTTTTGGCAAATTTCATATAATGAAAAATTCTCTCATAGGTACACAAAGGTTGTCTGTCACGTGCAAGCGTGTTGCAGCCATGGTGGGCACTTTGAGCCTGACAGACCAGGTAAGTGCCTGTGCCCTCTTCCCTCCTCCTGCTTATGGAAGCTTTGCAGTAGATGTCTCATCTTCCAAATCTGCTTCTGCAGTCTCTGCATCCAAAACTCTTCTGTCTTGATTGGGAAAATCTCCAGAAGTCTTTAGGAATGACTGCAGCTTATCCTAAGTCATTGCAGTTCATGGTTCTGAATGTCCTTGCAGGTGCAGAGCTGAGCAGGACATTGAGTGGATAAATACACGTGTTGAGAGCCTTCAGTACCTGCTGCTCTGAAGGATCTCAGGGAGAGTCACGCTTGCATTATGGCACAGACCAGTTCTATGTATCCTTTGAATTTATCCACAAAGTCTAGTTGCATTTGACTACCAGCAGCCTCAGCACAGATACAGTTACTGAGCAACACACATAGATACAACTTGGTGTTCTTGAGCAGTGGTAGCTGGATGGAACAGTGGGATCCCAGAAGAGGTGCCTGTGTGAGCAGGTGCCTAGGGAAACCTCCTGGAAAGGTAGGAAATTACCTACTTGGAAAAGAAGGTATTTACTCATAGCTTCCCTGGGTGCAGCTGCCCTCAGACAGAAAAAACTGCTTTGGTGGATCATACCATGCCCACTGCCTGTCTTTCCTCTCTGTGCATACAGGGGACAGGTATGACCTTTTTGGTTATGTGGGAAAATCAGGATAGAAGACTGCAAGCCATTAAGCCCCAAAAGTCTGCATGTGTCTATATTTACTGTATGGTTTAGAGCTAGTGCCTAGAACTAGGGATGGGTTGTGGCTCCAACTCAAGAACACTAATTCTTGAGAACCACTTTCCAACAAGCTTCAGAATTCTCATTTTACAAAGGTAAATTATAGCCAGATTTGTTTGCTTCAAAAGGGAACTAGGAGGAATGAACTACAAAAAGCCCATTTACCCTCCCACCCTATCCCTTACCATGTTATATGTGGCTTGAGTCCCTGACAGCTAAACACAAGACTGCTTTGTGCCTCAGATTAGAGGTGAAAACCATTCACTTGCAATGTCTGTTCTATTTCCCTTTTTCATCCCATCCTTGCTTATTTAATAAATACAGATGAAGAAGTATCATAAGAGAAAACCTGATCTTTTCCTTTAGGCAAATTCTTTCATTCCTGCAACTGAATTTCAGGTAAATTTGGTGGCAGCAGCTTGAACCAGTTATCCTTGTATCTGTGATTCCCATAAAACATACATACATCTGTGACATTTATTTCTTGGTGTTTGCCATGAATTTTACATGAGGGAAGAAGATGAGGTTTAGAGCATTTGCTTTCATAATAATAGGTTGTATTTTCAAATTGCATAATATTTCTATTTTTATATATAAATCAAAATTGTTTCCAGAATCCCTGCGGCCTGCACTTCATACTTCCACTGAAAATGAGTCTCATACAAACCCTTCTTTTCTTGCAGAAAAGGCTTACAAAAATACCATTAAAAAATCACCCACAGAGAAGGTTACAATAAGAAAAAAATTCCCACTAGTAGCAACAGGGACTCTCAGTAATTCCATATTGCATTTCATTGTCAGTGACATAATTCACATCCATTTTGATACATGAATATTAACATTGCTTAAAAAATTCCTTTTTTAGGCTACACAATTACAATTTGTAAGACTGTAGCTTAGAATGGGACTTTATGAATCTGTGCCATTACTAAATTTAGCTTCTTACCTGCAACTTCTAGAAACAGACTTTCCTCATCTGCAAACTTATTTACATACATAAACAATATGTTTTTCTGTGCTATAACCAGGCAAACTGGCGCATGCAGTACTATGCACAGAGACAGCAGGTTCTGCTGTGGCTGCTGCTCATCCTCCCAGCTTGTTTTCTTCTCCATGTGCTGCCATTAAGCAGCTGAAATCAAAGAATAGAGGAGAGGGATTCAATGCCACATTCCTTATACTAGAATTAGATTTTGCACTTCAGATAAGTGGATCTACGGGAGTGGAGATACAACCATAGAGCAAAACCAGTATTTGGCTGCAGAGTGAGTGAATTTGGGTTACTGTACCACAGATGACTGCAGGAGGTTTTGAAAGCCTACTTTTGCACTGACCTGTTTCTCAGACAAGATCTTCAGCCCTACTTTTGCTATAGTTAGATGTTACTTCCCCTTTCGTTGCTATATGTAATAAACTATTTATTCTCCAGAGAATCCAGAGAACATTTTAGGAAAAAAAGTTTCAAAAATCTACAGCTCTACATCAAAACCAAAGTAAGAACCACACAACATTTTGGAGAGGTTGGTAGCATAGCACTGACATCTTTGGGGTTTCCTTGTGCAGACAGCTTAATGTACCAAATGCAGCTGGTTTACTCCAGTTTGCATAATCAACTTTCGGTATTCATGACTTTAAATATGTTAGAGGCTGGTAAAGCATGTCATGTCTGTCCAAATGTGCTTTTTAATTTTTATGTCTTTGAAGCTATAGCCCACTGTCATTCAGTAGCTGGAGCAGTATATGTAAAACTGAACTGCTTGTTACTGCAGCTAATTGAATGAGAGTCCTCTGTGAAATGTCATCTACAGCAACAGCTCCAGTGTTGCTCAGATTAGAGTGCCATGGACAAATCTGAGCACTCCTCTTAACACTTGCCCACACAAAAGTACAGTTTATTAGCTATTTTTAAGGATCAGACATTCTCATGTGCAAAAAGAAGTATCTAGGAACACCCACAGGATCAGGGGTGGCCATGGAATGCTACTTCCAAGAAAATGGAGTGACTCTTCCTGTGGGTTTTGACACCACAGTGAACAGAAGTAGACAAATAATCTACCTCACTGTATGTTCTTTTATTTGACTACTGAACAAAGAGTGTTAATTGTCTAAGGATTCCCCCCTTGCTTTCTTGCCTTGTTTGAAGTACCACTGGCTAAGTTTTTCACTGGCAGAAAATATGAGCAGTTTATTAGTAGATCAGTATTTGTTAACAAACAACATGCTCTTCTTGGAAACAGCTTCTGACTTACTGTCTACTGATAAAAGTTACATTTCAGGATGCTGAACTTAAAACAGTATACCTAGCACTGAGATTAGGGATGAAGCTTTAGATGGCACTGTCACAGTGACGCCTCATATGTTGTTATTGTCACAAATAAATTCAACAGGATTTCAATACAGTTTTAATTTGAATGAAGTAGGATGTTCCATCTGATCCCTACTAAGCATTATTATTGCTACCTCTGATAAACCAGCAAACTATCCTAGATCACTCCACCCCTCCTGCAATTGCAACAACCCACTTTGGCATTACTGTGGCAGTCTTGGGGGGAAAATTCCAATTAGTGATTGACATTTATTAATAGAAAAATCTGCTATGCTTCCTATGCATTTTCTAGTCCTATATTATGGTGATATGTGCATCACCTGGCTGATACATCTCTCAGCCTGAAGGTAACTCCAGCACCTTGGAATATACCAGGTCGGTCTGACTTATTCTAGCTTAAGCAACACTATCAGAAATGCTGATTTTTCAGCTGCAGTGCTACAGATTTTTATCCAATTAAAACCCACCATGTCCCATCTGTGTGACGCTTTTGCCGAGTTTTTACTTACTCTGGTTTGTTGCAGTTAACAGAAAGCTATCTGCAAATAATTTTTGCATAGCACTTAAATACTACATTCCATGATGTACTGAGATGTGCATATTTACACTTGAGGTTAGGCACAGACAGGACCTTTTGTCACACAAACCCATTAAACTTTTTATATAAACAGTGGGACATCCAAAGTAAACATGCATGCAGGCCACATGCTTCATCACAATTTACTGGAAGAAAATTTCCTGGTGCTTGTAGGGAAGTGGCACGAAAAGCAATCAGCAAGGAGGCACGAGAGACAGGAGACAGGAGGGGCAAAAGGAAGGCTTTGGTTTATGGCTAAGTATGGGTTTGGCTCTTTTTGCTTGGCTGCACGTAAGAGCTTGCACACCAAGCAATGCCCAAAAAAGAAGAGTGGGATTAAAACCAAAAGCGCTCTGTGATCTTAATTATTTTTTCAGGAAAAAAGAGGTTTATGCAAGTGCCTTGTAAGACTGCATCAAAGATATCTGATACCTAAACGCCAAAATCTCTTTATAAGTGAAACAAGATTATATCTGTAAGATTCATTTTAAAAAAATCTTAAATGAGTAAATTTGTCCATGTGATCCAACTTGTTCTTTTAAGTGTACTTAATAAAACACAACTCAGGGCACAGGTGTTTTTACTATGTGGATAAATTAATTACCTGGATAAATAAAGTTCACACATGTCCTAATTTACAGTAAACATTAAGAATTAGCAGCAGTTCTCCTTATTGAAATAATTTTTGCTTCTGCAATATACACATGTTGAAAATGTGTTTTTCCACATGTGGTTACAAGACTTGATCAAGAAATGTCAAGTCACACAATTATGGCACTTCTCAGTGACTCAGCTGTGAGCTACTGAAATGAAGACCTGAGAAGTTTAGGACTAAGCTGTTCTAAACTTTAACTTTTGGCTTTTTGTAAGGTTTGCTTAGTACTCTTGCAACTTGAATACGCTCCTTCAAAAACATTTGAGCGAAGTAGGGTTTCAATAGACTGTCTTATCAACATTAGAAACTGTTGATACATTGCTACGCCTCACAGAAAATGAAAAAAGTAGCCATATATACTTAGTGTAGTAACTGACCTCCTAAGCAATGTATTTGGCCACTTTGATAGTAAACATGACATAAGTTTTGTTTAAAATTTCAAGTTTCATAGGAATCTATGATTTTCCAGAAGCAGTCTTGGGAAACAAAACAAAAAACACTCACCAGTAAACTTTGTAGGGAAAAATAACAAGATAAAAAATTACTAAGAAGATAGAGATGAGCAACTGCCAAATCTAATGTAACTCCTTTTCAACACAGCCAACAACTCCAGATTTGACTACAATGAAGAGGTGGAACAAAGGACTTGTGGTTCTCCAGGGAAAGATGGAAGGCATCTCAACAATCTTCCCAGAGCTCATGCACTTCAGCATTTGGTGCAGAATGGGTATTTACATGTAGAAAGTCTCCCTGGTGCTACTTATTTACTCAATGTTCTCCACAAAACAGAGGAAAACCTGCAATATCAAGTCACAGACTTTGAGGCATCCATCCCAAACTTTTATTATTAGCTTCCTTGAGGCAGCATACAGTAATTTTCTTTCTGATACACAAGTCCTTAGAGTTCCTCTGCTGCTGGATAAAATGACTAAGACAAATATTAAGTGAAGAAAATTAGCTTTATTTATGTAAATTAGAAAAATGAAATGTTAGAACTTTGGTCAAATGGTTAATTCTGTACAATTTACAATTATAATTATATACAAAACTTCTAATAAAATACAGTACATCACACTCTTCCTGAGTCACAGTGTGTTTCTCAGTTCTGTAAATAATTTTTTTCTTCTTTTTTTTAAAGCAAATAGATTCAAGAAGGAAATAGTATCCTCAGTTTGATAGTATTTGGTTTAGATAATACTGGTATTAAGAAGGAATTCAATATACTGCAAGTAGAAAATACTCTATTAGCCATTGCAGTTTTGATAGTTATTCTTCTATATTAAAATATGTTCCTTGATAAAAATGTTAATTATATACTCCCTATTATCAGTTTGTTGCACTTTATTTATTGACACAAGACAAGGTGACTTCAAATATGTCCATCTCTCAATGCAGAGACACAAATTTATCTAAGTTCCATGCATACATAACCGACCATTCAAAGATCAGGAAAGATACATCCAGATAGAGCAGAGGTCTGAATTGAGGCACAGTATGTTAAAATTGCTGTCCTACCCTGGACAGTATATGTAAGATCCAATTGCCTGGCTCACCTAATACCAACTTACACATCTTGACACGTGAGACTGTGTGGAGCAGTAGGGCCCCAAGCCTGCCAATCCTTCCAGCCTCATGCCAGTCCCACCTTGGGAAGCACTACAGAGTCCTCAGTGAAGATGCATCACAGCACTGTATTTCACACCACTTGTTACATCTTGTCCAGCTCAAGACATTAGAATTAAATCTATCCATATTACCTTTATTGAGTTGAATTTTCTGAGATCGACAATAAACTATTGTAAGGCTTGAAAGGATGCTTCATCTGTTCAATTAGTGATGCAATGTCTTAAATTAGCAAGTAGCATAGATTACAACCTGCAAATAAATTTATGTCCCAGTTAAATCCAAAAACCAATTAGGGCAACTTATTTTTGACAAATATTGACTTGAAACAAAACTAATTTTACTTAGTGGCTAAGTGTGGGCTTCTCCTAAATATACCTATGGTAAAGTTCACTATACTTTTTCAATGTAGACATGTGCATTTCTGATATTTTAGTCCAAAATAATAAAAAAAATACAGATTTGATAACCTCTGATTTATTTATAGTGTTTAAAGAAGTCTTACACTAACAGAAAATTTTCTAGAGATTTGCTTTCTCTTAAAAACTTTCTGAAATACTTCAGCACAAACTCAAATACTTGAGATCAAATCATAGCAATCCTACTCTGATTAGAAATTAAAAGGTGGGGTTTCGCTGTAGATATTAAAGTGCATAAAAAGACAACATGAAGCTTTAAAGGAAGTTGGTCTTTAGCTGAATGCTTGAACTCTTCCCAGTATTCTTTGCATGTTTAGTAGTCTTCACTTTGATGCTTTCTTGATTGCCTTTTACAGCTGACTCAAGCCTGGCTTTCATGGTTGGAGAGGAGGCCATTAGCTTTTTAAAAACTGATGAGTACTGAGGACCAATCTGCATCAGATTTTGCAAAGCAAACTCGTGCAGACTTTTTGCTGAGTTTGTAGCAGAAACCAGGGCATTTTCATCCAAAAGAAAGGAAATAAGCATGGGAAGGAAGCAGGCCACCAAATGGGCACCTGTAACATTGAAAACACAACTTGAGCATACGCTTTTTAAAAGCAGCTTCAAATTCAAACTAGAAGTATCTCTCTAGGTTAGCATTTAACTCAAACTATAAAGCTGCAAATGTTAGCTGCACTGTACGGTAAAAAGAACCAATACTTCCTGTGATGAATTTTGTTGGCAACTAATATTCAGGATTGGATTCCTAGGGGCTGCTTTGGTTTAGTTTGTTACTTATGGCAATGTTGAGCATATTGAATGCTTTGGGTACTAGAAATGAAGTAACTTACGGTGCTCTTCCTCAGCAGTGGCTGTCAGAGCTGTAACCACCTTTATTCCCTCTTGAATGACTTGAAGTTCAGCAGCATTTTCAGGTTTTGCTTTTTCTGTTTCCTGCAGTTTTCCCACAATAGATGGTGCTAAAGAATGAATATAAGGATATGACACAGTTTTGTTTGGATGCTGGAAGATGGAGTGCAGCAGCTGGTAGCACTTATACTGTACCTAAAGGGAAAACGAAATTTGCGGTTACAAAGTATTATACTTAAAAATATACCTCTGAGTGTTTTAAATCTAACAGCTTGTCAGATAAATTTTAGGAAGGGGGGAAAATGCACCTCACAGCTTAGAAATTCATCAGGTTGCAGGCTGCTAATGTATCATACTTTATGGGAGCGTTATAACTCATAATCAAAATAGTAATAGAAAATAGATTATGCTTCTTTTTTCTTTCCATCAGGTCCTACATCTTTCAATATTTTTGAGTTAAGGAAAAAATACTATTTGTGTATGAAGATTAGTACTGTTTTGAAAATACTCTCTTTTTTGCAAAAATGCAGCTGACTGAAAAGAGGTGCTTAAAATGTAAGCAATATCCCTATCAAACTGCAGGCACAATTTTAAAATGCCTCAGACTGTGCAGTAGCTTCCTGAACTTTTAGAGTGAGGAAGTCCCAACACCTAAAAAAGCTATTTATATAAATATTTTTTTTCCCTGATACATTGGTTTCTTTAGGTGAAGAATAGTGATATATGAACTGTGGCACTACAGTCTAAAGCCACTATATGAAAATATTCAGACTAGGTTGGAACAAAGCATTTATCTAGCTCAGCATGCTGCATCCAGCAGCGGCCAAGAGCTGATGTTTATGGGACAGTAACAGTTATGTAGTGGTTCTTGAGGTAGCTCCCAAAGACTCACAGCTGAGTGATTTCCTGTCCACAAGATAGTATCTGTGTGTTGAAAATAAAATGAACAAATAAAACTAAGGTGTCTGAAACACTACACAACTGTGTTTTGTACTTATCAACGTATAAAGCACTGCATCTGATGCAATAAAAAAAACCCCAAATCACAGGACTACAGAATTGCATACAGAGTAACAAATTATTAAATGCATGACTCGTCATGTTTTTGGTCACTCGTTCAAACTGTGTCTTAAAACAGAACAGATGCAGTCAGGAGAGAATTAACTTCAATCACTACCCAGGACTAGTGACACAACTAAAATAAGCTAATATTCATTTAATACAATACTGGTACTCTTAAAACTTTGCCAGGACTTACAACAGGATCTTTTGAGTCAAGTGTTACTTTAAACTTCTCAATACAACGCTCCTGAAGGCACTCCACAGTGGTAACTTCTGGGGTAGTAGACATAACAAATACTGTAATAGCAGTAAGCAGGCTAACTTCATCAAGCTCTTGGAGTTCTTTATCTATCAATAAAGGAAGAAGATGGTTAGATTTACATTAAAAAGTAATCTCATGAGTTTAAGTGTTACAAAGACGTGGAATAGAAGTACCAATATCTACATTTCTTTAAGAACCTATTTTTTTCAAATACACAACATTCTCTCATGCAGTGATATGGACTTTTACTGTAATAAAAGTCAAGGCCAAAATGGAAATTCAGAGATGATTATATGCATATTTAAAAAACCCAGCATATTCCTATTCCATCGTTTCTTTGTATAAAGTACAATAAATATCTTTGAAGAGCTGGTATGACATGTTAGAGTATAACCTACTGTCCTAGTTACAGTGGCCAAGACCAGTTTATCACCATGTGGGTGTAACCAAAACTGTGCAGTCTACACCCTCTGAGTCATTGCTGATGTGTTAATAATGGACCGTTTGCAGCAGCTGCCCAAGGCACACCTGACACAGGCTACAAACCGAGTGTGAAAGAACCCTGTGAGGCACGGGAATGTTTCTGTGTTCACACCAGTGACTCAGCTGTGATAACTCACCCCTGGGTGGAGGCATCAGCACCTTCACACCCAGCCTGAGGGGCCATGTCTGCTAGTGGGCCATTAGGGACTGGCACAATAGGGAACTGCAAGGACCTAGACCTCAAAGATTCCAAAAATATTCCATGACTCACAGAGTAAAATCACTCACTGTCAAACTCCCCATCCTGGGGGAAGTACTGGACATTTCCATCTGAACCTGAGGGCATATAATCTTGGGGTTTTGGAACTTCAGGTACCACTTGTCAGATCCAGAGGAGGACCAGAACATCAACAGGACTGACACTTGACAAGACTGCGACCATCATCCTCACCAACAGGTTTTCCTTTCCTTTTACTTCACACTCAGGGGGACCATGTGGGGCTCAGCACAGGGGCTGGTGAACACCATTTTGTTCGTGTCCCAGGATGCGGGGTTGTACTTCTGGGATTTTTGGGTTAAAACCACCTTTTTCTCTGTATCATTGTATTTATTGTAATCTTTTTGGTAAATTGTAACTCTGACTTGTAATCTCTTTTGAGTTGGGTTCACTTCTCCTGCCAGGTTACCTTTAAACCAGCACACCTATTTTGAAAATACTATAAAATTTACATTAATATTCTTTTGCTATAACTTAAAAACCAGCTCTATAAAGAAAAGCTCCAACAACAACTAACACCTTAGAGATTAAGCATAAGGAATGATAAAAATACCACAGAACAGGAAGCTGAAGCAGCATGACACAGTAAACTAACCTTAAGACAAAAGAAACTTTTCTTGCACTGTTTTAATACACTTTGTTTCACTACAGGCACTAACTCTTTGTTGAGAACCTGCACACAGTACAGTTGTCTTTTATGCTCAACTGTGCACTGAAGCCGCAACTCGTACCATGTAACTACTTTGTGGCACTACATAACACAGGAGTAATCTTGCCAAGCCCGTGTCCGGGTTTCAGTGAGGAGAGAGTTAATTTCTTCTCAGTAGCTGTTACAGTGCTGTGTTTTGGATTAGGAATGAGCGTCGTGTGGATAATAACGGATGTTTTGGGTTTTTTCCTAAGTCCTGTTTATCCTAAGTCAAGGACTTTTTTTGTTGTCTCATGATCTGCCAGTGAGGAGGTAGCAAAAGAAGCTGGGAGGGAGCATAGCCAGGACAGGTGACCCAAACTGACCAAAGGGATATTCCACACATCATGGCCAGTGTATAAACTGGGGGGAGTTACCTGGAAGAGGTGCCAACCTGGGTTCAAGAAGGGGAGTCTGGCATCAATCAGCGGCTGGTGAGAACTGCATTGTGCATCACTTTTTATTATAGATTTTATTCAGTTTATATCAGTTTTTATCATCATCATTATTATTATTATTTACTATTATTACTGTATTTTACTTTATTTTCAACTATTAAACTGTTCTTAGCTCAACATACAAGTTTTACTTTTATTCCCCTCCCCATTCCATTGGGGTGAGGGTGGGGCAAGGAGAGGGTGGGTTGAGTGAGCAGCTGCGTGGTGCTTAAACCACGACACCCACATCTGTACTTTTATAGATGATGACTTCATATGAACTGTAGGGACAAGACTGCACTACAGTTTCAACAGTACCTGGTAGCCAGCTAATTCTCCTGTGACAAAGATACTGATTCTTTTTAAACATGTGCATGAATTTAATTTAAATAAACCAAACGACCTTTCACACAGATTTTTTTTTGTTTTAAACACACAAACACAATATTTGGGCTTACCTTGATCCCAACAGTCAAGTACAGTGACCAAAGCTCTACGTAAAAGATCAGTCCAAGCAGTCCTACTCTTTTCTGCTCGAGCCATTGGAGAAGACAAGAGTCCTTTAAGAGCTTGTAGAGATGCAGCAACCACCAGAGGTAACTGGCCATCTTGCAATTTCACAGCAGTTTCTTTAAGTACTCCAGTAATGAGGTACAAAATAGTAGGAAGAACTGAAACACTTCCTGTAAAACAATACAAATTAATTTCACAGGAGTTTAAAAAATGCAGGTACTTTTTATATTAAAAAAATGAGGCAGTTTTCTTGGATTCTCTTTTTTATTTATAATATATAATTTTTCAACACCTATACGAGCGAAGGCACTGGTAATTTAAAGAAAAGATTTGAAATAATATGTGACCTGCTACAGTGAACACAGAGTCAGACTTAAGTGAAGTTAAACCTTTCCCCCTTTTAAATTAGTATTGTGTATCTTTCTTGATGATTTTATTATGTGAAGTGTGGCATTATGTCATGTTCAGAGAAAAGCAAGAACAGAAGGATCAGAACCTCTGAGGAGGTGGTTCTCATAGAAGATAAGTTATGGAAGTATACAAAGTATAGTAGTACATACAGTATCTATATATAGTCCATATAACAGTATATCCTTTGTATAGAATAGCATATACAAAGAATAGCAGAAAACAAAATATAAGCATCCAAATATATTTTGCAGTAAAGACAATACAGTGAAGGAAATTAAGAGGGTAATTTCCAAACTGGGAAGAGGAGCTACTTCTCCCACATGATACGGGGTTAGTTAAAGATGTAATTGCTCCAGAAAATCACTGAAGTCAAGAATTTAGTAAGAGTAATAAGAAGAGGATCTCAGAATAAATATGTGTAAAACAATTCCTAGAGAATTACAATAAAAATCTCTAACAAATATTTTGGAAGAGGAAACTTAGGGAGAGAAACAGATTGTCCCACAGGCTACTGAAGAGATCTTCATCTCTGACAATCTGAGAGTTGACCTGTCAGAATGAGACACCATTAAAAAAATATTTTAAAATAATCCCAGAAAAAAAAATGGCATAGCAGTTTAACTTATTTTTACATCTTGGAACTTAATAGAAATACAGAATTCTTCACATATTGGAGACAAGCTAGAAACCTGCATACTTACATGTTGCTAATGTCTCGAATCCTGACTCAGCAAAGCACAGAGTTAAGCATATGGCTTAATACACTTATCTCTTCCCTAACCATCAAAATGCTTTTAAGATTTCAATATATTGATGTTCATGAGAGACCTGTTGAATAACAAGGGTCTCTGACAGATGCGTAAGTATTTTCTGAAGCTGAGGACATCTACCTTCTATTTTTAAACAATATTTTGAAAATTGACTGTTGGAATTCAGTAGGAAATGTAGTTCATAAGCGTCATTTACTTGCAAATTTTATTATGCATACATATCATGGCAGGTGCCTGAAGTAAGGGACATGGTAGTCATAGGACTGTAACTTCAGTTACCTATTAAAGAGGGAAAAAATGATGCAATTCCACATAGGAATTCTCTTGTCTTTGATTATATGATCTGACCTTTGGAGATGATTCCTTATTCAAGTGACTGAATAACAGAGCTTAAGCTCTTCTCTTTAGTCACCTGAACTAAATGCTTAAGCCCTCTAGTGTAAATATCACATATGGTCTGATCCTTCAAGCTGTTAGTTTGTGGAATAACATGAAGAGCTAAAACCAAAAAACAACTACAGCAAGAAAAGAAAAATCACAGATTATTTTTCATACAAGACAGTTGTCCTCAGATTTAAGTGATGCTATGTTTATTTCCCTTTACTTTGAACCGATAAATAATGGGCTGCAGATGGAAAAGAGCAAGCATATCATCACCTTACAGGGATAGCAAGAACTGCCATTTGGAGTACCATATTCCCCAAAGAAGACTCTTTTAACAGAGACCAAATTTAAGAAAAAAGAAGACATTTTCAGGGCTGGTAAACACCAAAACTTTGCATAAGGTGTGACACAGATACCTAAGGTGGGAACAGAGGAGTAGGGCATAAAAGGTTTATATGTGTGGCAGTAACAGTACTGAAAGATCATATGTATGAATATGATATTGGGGGCTGGTGGTGACGAACCATCTTAAAGGTTGGAGTGAATCCAAAATGAATCATGGGGAAAAAATCAACTAATCTGAGAAGTCACTCCTTAGAGTGGTTTCTTAGTGTTCAAGTGATGCCTTTTAGTGAAAGGTAACATCACATTTCCCTTTCAAATTTAATTTATGTCTGTGTTATAAATTCCAAAATAGACAATTCAAGTAGAATATAATCATGTAGCTGTCGCACACTTCCCTGTACAACACAAATCTGTTAATTGTACTGATACATGTGGGAGGAAAAGAAAAAACTACTCATTTAATTGCTTCAGTTTTGTAATCTGACAGTCAAAAAAAATAATTAGAAAAGGAAATTGTCACACGCAAATCAACAGAGCTTGCTGCCAGATTTATCCAGCTAAGAAAATTAGGTAATAACAAAGGGAGAGAAAGGCCCAATATTCTTTTATTAATCTTTCCTTGTGATGAAACAGCATACCTTCAGGAGAGCAGATTGCAGGAACATCAGAGAGAATAACTAATGCTGCTGCTACCAGTCTGCTTCCATCTTCTGAGAGTAACAGATGTTTTCCAGGTTGAACTGCAGGGCTACAAGTTAATTTAGGGTTGAGCTGGGGAAGCTGTCTGACAAGAATACAAACACACAACTCCAGTGTTGCGAAAACTAATGATTTCCCAGGCACCAGTCCTCCTGTGTCTTTGCCTTCTCCAAATTCTGGTAACGTTTCCTTTTCTGCAGCACCATCATCAACTAAGACAAGAAGAAGAAACATAGCAGAAGTCTGCAGGCTGTGCCTTGTTTGCAAAATGTTTACTTCTTAAAACTGTTTCATCACCAAATTATAATCTTGATACATATTTATGTACATGAGTATGTATTTAAAGTTCTACTGGCAAACATACATCCTTCTGAATAAGCAAACTATGCAGTGATTGTCAAAAGGCAAAAGGGTGTGCAATAGACTTCGAAATACAACATCCTAAGGCACCAAGCCAATATAATGTCACATAATACAAGTGTTCTGATTCTTCTCCCAGTTTTTTCCTTTTAGAAAGGAAGTTACAATCAGAGTAACTACTGGAATCTGGCTTGTAATAGCTGTGTGCAGCTCTGTTGCACCTGATCCCAGCTTTTCACTAAAACTCCTCCCTCCCTGACACCACGCAAGACTATCCTAACTGCAGTTTCTCCAGTTTTCTACCTCACTTTCTCTGCTCAATACCTAAACCACCTGCTCTCTATCCTACCACCCCAATGTCAGGCACCTGGACTTACTTAAACCAGAACTAGTAACCAGCTGTGAGATATTTCAATTAAGATGCATCTTGGAATCCTATTTTCCAAGAAAGAATTGCTTTAACCCTGATAACAGGTATTCAAACATCTCCTGCATTACTGTACCTTCTGCACTTCTCCGCTTTTCCTTCACATGCTCCTGAGCTGCAAAAAGAATCAAGCGAACCACTTCAAGGGCAGCAAGCTGAATATCAGGGGATTCTCTGGTCAGTATCAGTCGATGCAGGACATTCAGCAGCTCTACACCCAATTCCTACAGTAAGAAAAACATTTAATATATCTTAATGCAGGAGTTTTAGGAACTCATTAGTACTTGTTAAAGCCAACGGTATTACTCTGATTAATCTCACTAAGGAACAGTATAATTGATACAATCATAGGAGTTGTCATTTTCTTCAACATCCAGCTCCTAGCTCCCAGTAGCAGCAGGCCTGATTAGTTCTCCCAACAAAATAGTAATCATAGCAATTTAAGAGATAGGGCACTAAAAAACAACCCAAACATAATCTATCTTATGGCTTCTTAACTCTTGAAGGTGGGGATACTGCTTTGTATCCTTTCTCCAGTGTATGCATTTCCTTGGTAAGACCATCAACAATCAGCAGACCATGGGCATGTCTTTGATTTTAACAACAAAGTTAATTCAACTATGCCTTGACAGAGAGAGTAAGAGAACTCTCTTTCCCAGAGTTCTGTCTTCACCTGGCTCTCCTCCTACGCATCTCATTACTCCTTCCCAACAAAATGTCAAGTTCTCTGCCCTCATCTGTCTTCTTGAAGGTTCCACGTTGTGCTCTTTTTCTCTTCTCTCTCTACAGCTTTGGATTTTGATAAAGCATATAATTTACCTACTACTTATATGTTCAAGATTCCTGGCAATACAATAGGGTGTAGAGATATTGTTAAAATTATACCTTAATTCTGAGGGGCATTTGATAATTAATACATTACCTGATCACCACCTATTTTAGACCTTGGCCACGGAACATCAAAGAGTGCCTGCAGGGCATGCAAGCAGGCAATAATGTCCTCCATTGCTGCATCTGATCGAGGAGAGCAGAGGAATTCCACACTAATTCCTGTAAGCAACAGAAGAAAAAAAACCCATATGTGCTTGAAATTTTAAGGACTAATTTTGTCCGTAACTAAGTAACCTCACAGTAGGTTGAGCAGCCATAGAAATAGCATTTTATATTAAGTAAATTCATCTTCTATTGCTAATATCTTGGAGCAAGAATTCTATTTCCATCAAAACAAAGAATTTCAGCTTCCAAACAGTGTGAGACACAATTATAACTGGCTACTAACATAAAGCAATAAAATCCCAGCAATTTCAGAGTAAAGCACCAAATTCTAGGTCTAATGAACAGACAAAACAATTCACAATGAGAATATAGCAGAATATTTGCCTCATCACTCTGATTCATATAATAGAGAGAAATAATGGCAAAAGTAATAGTAGTTCATAAACTCAAAGGCTGAGGCTTTATCTTCCCATTTTACAAAAATGCTAAAGATCTCAACTACAACTAGATCACTAGCAGTAAGTAAATTATGTGAAGCCTAAGCTTGCAAATCCTAGAGCAGACGAAAACTATTTTGTTTCCTCAGCTTTCAGGACTCCTCAAGACATTAGAGACAAGCTTCAAATAAATTGCAATCCATAATCTCATCCCAGTTGTACAACTGTAATTCCAAAACGTGTGGTGACTTTGGAAATGGATCGATGTACACTGAAGAACAGCTGTACAAAGTTCTTTCAGCTTCTCTATAGGAAGTGAAAACGGACAAGTGGAATACATTCAAAACCAGAATAAACAAGCCAGATGTCCAAGGTAAATTATGTGAAATTTGAAGCACCAAGAAGTAGAGGAAGCAGGGGCAATGAGCAGCTTTTGTATCAGAGGTCCCACTTTTAACTGAGGGAGCAATGGAATGGAAAAGGAAGCTGGCTCTCTGCAGAAAGACTGGGATTCAAAAGAAGACATGTGCAACTGGGTCATACAAACCCATTACAAAAAAGGATTAGTAAAGGAGGACACAAAAAAGAAAGACCAAAGGAAAAAAATACAATCACAAATGCCTAATTGTGTAAATTAGAGAACTGGGACTGAATTCAACTACTTGATCAGCTTTTGCGGGAGCAGAGGCTTAAGGGAGCTTTATGTGAATGTAAGGAAGCAACTCTTTACTGTGGAGGTGACTGAGCACTGGCACTGAGGTTGCCCAGAGAGGCTGAGTGTCTATCCACAGAGATACTCAAAAGCTGTCTGGACATGGTCCTGGGTAACTGACTTCAGGTGACTGTGCTTGAGGAGGTAGGTGGACAAGATGATCTCCACAAGTCCCTTCCACCCTACACACTATTCTGTGATGCAAAACTGTATTTCAGTGATGCTAATCCATACACTCTGTAATTGCAGTGGTACAATCACAGTAAAATTCACCCTTGAACTTGCATGTTTATGGGCAGACCAATAACCACTTCTTTAGGGCTTGTTTAGCTCACACTCAGTGTTTTTTGTACCACATTTGGGAAAACACCCTACAGTTTTCTTACTAGGCCTTAAAATTCTTCTGACTGTATATTTTTCTGAGAGATGCAATATTCAATGATGCAATTAGATGTGAATAATTAAATATTTGCTAACAGTTTTAACTAGTAAGAATTACATTTTCAGTTACAGCATATAGACAGATTATGCACTCACTAACCCAAGATAAGATGAAATCTGTCAGTGTTCACATCCTCAGGAGATTTCACCAAGGGCCTGGTAGAAGAATCTTGACACATGGTAGTTGGGGTAACAGGTCTAGAGAGATTTGTAACTCCTTCATCTGGATCAACAACGATGAAACCTGTGCTAGTAAGCCATAATGCTGTAGCATAAAGTATCAGTGCCCAGGAGTTGCAGTAATGAGGTCTGGCATTTTCAATCGTCTCTGCTGTATAAAAAGTACCACCTATAAGAAAAGAAGTTATTTTTAAGGATGTAATTTATTTTCAACTACCACATTTTCTCATTCTTAAAAGGGGATTCTTTTTTTAATTGAAATTATGTTTGTAATGTATTGTGAAATTATAAAAAAAAATTGAAATTATGTTTATTGTGTATTTTATGTATAACTTTTATTTAATGTTCAGTTTTAAAACTCAGGCTAATGAGGGCACTTAATTTAGATTTATTTAGACAAAATCCAATTACCTACTTCTTCTTTCAACCACAAAATTAGGCAACAAACAAGAACACCAAAAACTACTTTGCACATCAGTGAAACCTCTGTTCTCAACAGCAGTCCTGACCTTCAGATAGTACATAGGCATGCTTATTCTTCATACAATTTAGTCTTACTTACAAGTCAGTATGCTGACAAGTGACTTAGAAAAATACAACTGATTTACCTTCTTACCTTCAGCGGGTAGTTGCGATGCATACTCTGAAGGCAAAGTTAAGAGGGCAAAATCCTGAAGTGCAGCAAGCCAGAGCTTGCTTAGCGTTCCAAGATCTGCCTGTACCAAGTCCAGAAGTCCGCTGGCTGAAAATGTTACATCTCTGTAGTTCTCTTCTGCGGGGTTTGTGATTTTTAAACAGTGATTGTGTGCATCACTTTGATTTTTCTGCTTTTCAACTGCAACGATGTAAACCTGTTGATACATTTGGACAGAGTTACAAATATTAACTCTTACAAAACTACTGTTAGCACTCACATGGCTGCCTGTGAGTGGGCATGAGCTTTCCTAGAATCTATTCCTGATTCAAGTCCAGTCGGTGTGGGTGAACAAGCACTTATTTTCTTCATCTTCTGAATACATTCCCTATCTAATCATGATGCAAGAGTCCCCAAAAAGGGAACACCACTAAAATTCCTAAACATACCTGGTAGGTTTTTCTACAAATGTTCACATAAAAGCTCTCTATTGCCAACTCGCTCCTCCAAAATAGCTCCCTGATTGTACAATGAAATATCTTATACCTACATAACGTGTTCCTATGTAGCTGGTTATCAACCATCAGAATCCAAGGCCATTATCCCTACTTTCTAACACATATCTTTTGGAGATTATGTACATTTTTCACATTTTGATTTTTAAATATTTAACCTTCCATTGACGTATTAAAACAGGCATTTGTGTGAGCTGACCTTTAAGTTAACCAATGAAGTACTGAACTGACAATATTAACTTCCCAGAACTATTTCTAAGAAATGAAAAGCCAATAGGCAACGAGAAAAATGACACCTGTTTAAAATGGTACATTCAGTGAACCATAGCCACTTAATAACATGCATTTTCAAGTGAATGTTGAACTATTAGAATATCTTAAGAAATTCATATTTTTAAGTATGATACATTATTCTTAATCTATAGTATAATACCAATGGTTTAATTAGCAGTGCTTTTGTCAAGTTTACAAAGTTCATGTACCGTTTACAGGTAGCAAAGCAAAGCACAAGGCCCACACCTTCTATTTAACAAAGCATGTAAGAAAATTCTGTCTGAAAGGTTCTAATTCATCTACCAGATATCAAGACTAACATTACAGAGCTGTTATACTCACCTCTGCCCAAGCCTTAAGCACAGCCAGTATCTCCATAGTTGAGGTGCTTTCATTATATTGTTGATTTTGTGCTTCTTTTCCAGCCTGTACTTTGACCAAAGAGGACACGAGCAGCTGGTGAACCCTTCGAAGGTCATTAAGATCACTCACTACCCCACTTGCTATCCAGGCGCTGCATACCTGGTGTTGTGAAACAGAAACAATGAGGAACAAGAAACAAACACCATTGGATACTGGTTTTCTCATCTTTAAAATTATGAAAACCATATTTCATTTCTACTGAGATACATTTATTCTCAGATACTAATAAATGTTAAATGACACTACAGCTTAGCGTACTTGAGTAATGAAAGCCAAAAACATTAGTGGGGTGTCACAAATAATGATTAAAAGACTTCAAAGTGCAAAAAATCTTTGAGTTGTCACAATGTAGAGGTAACATAGGCAAGATTCTTTAGTGTGCATTGAGGATTTGAGGCTAGATGATTTATTTTCTTTTTCTTGTGTTGCATATGAAGAAAAAGATATTTCAGAGGATCTATTACCTAAGACTTCTGACTTTCAACACTTGCCTGGCATGCTTTTGCTGTGACATCAGGAGGAGTTTCAGAAGCAAAGGCAGGCCTAAGTGCTGCTCCAACCTAAAGAGAAGTTATAGAACATTCAATACATAGTGAACAATTTTACTTTTCATAATTAGACTTTGTTACAATTTTACTTTATAAAGCACAGTTCCTTTTTTTACAGACTGTTTCAGTGAGGTTAAAGAGCAGAGAAACAGTTGCAGTCATACTTTTATTGTTTTGCTTACACTGAAGACATGGCTCTGTTTGAGAGGGGTCTTCCAAACTGATTCTAGTTTTTGCACAGTCTAAAACTGAAACACACTTCTTCCTTCCTGAATTACTGGCTTGATGAGTAGCTCCCAAAAGGAAAAAACAACCTTCCAAACCATGACAGACTTGCAAGACACCTAATGACTGACATTTCCTTACTTAGAAAGAATACAGACTTAAGGAAATAAACAGCTGAAGTGGGTCAACTGTGGAAAGGCTGCCTAGTTAAGAACACACCAACCTATAGTCACCAGGTTGTAAAGGTTTTACCTACTGTCACTGCTGAAAGCTATTTCACTAATGGTCAAAAAAATTTCCCTTGCTGCTTCAGCATGTATCTGAAAACTCAGACTTAAAGTCTCATGTTCTTTGGAATGAAACTGTAGTACAAATTCAAGTTTGTGAAAATAAGTGAAAAACATTTGGTTTTAATGGCAATTAATGACAGTTTCTTAAGACCCCCTAAAGTTCAGACTTCATTTAAGGAACTTCTGAACAAGATTTCAGGAAGTCATTATTCAAATACAGAAAATCTGTATTGATCTTTTTCTGGATTATTATGATATTTGTATGGGAAAAAAATTAGAAGATAAAGGCTTGATATTTAACTGTTTCACATCTCTTAAAACTTCCATGAAACAGCTGATGACATCAGCTATTATCTAGACATTATTTATACATAATATTAGCAGAAACACTTTGAGGGTACTGAAGGTTAAAGAGAAACTTATGCAAAGGCTATTTACTTCTAAGCAGGATTTAAAATTATAGTTGTTCCCAATAGTTTTTGCAATACTTCCACACTTTGAAACCAACACTTTAAAAAAAAAATCTACCAGTGATCTGTTTTGGTTTTGCTGTACTGAAGAGGGGAAAATGCCAAAACTTGAAAAACTTTGGAGCCAGAACATTATATGCCAACTGAAAAGATGATTTCTAAGGAAGTTAAGTCCAAAATTAAAAATACTTTCAGTAACAAACTAATTGATAACTAACTCTGGCACTATGCACTGCAAAAGCAAATTTCTTTTAGCGATTGACTGTAACTCCAAACTTTTCTACAATGCTTACATTGGCTTGATATTGCTCCAGAATTACATGACCTGGAAACTCTGGTTCTGGAACAGCTGCAAACTTCCGAACAACAATTTGCAATGTTTGCAGCCCAGAAAGACGAAGCTGATCACTGTGATCTGTGGCAGCCATAAAAGCCATACGAACCAAGTCACCTAAATGCAACACCAAGAAGTCATCTGAAAACAGAAATTAAAAAAGAAAATACTTTTATTAAATTGAGATTTAGACATAATGAGTTTTATAAGACTGCTCCAAACATTTCCAAAACGTGTATTTTACATTTTACCTTAACACATATCACTTTAGGCAGCTTACACATCCAACAATCTTACTTTGATATCTTATGTTAGCTGATCTAGGTTGCTCTCCATTTGAATGTACAAAAAAGTACCCAGAATAAAGCACAGACATCTTTATATATGAGGCAGATTTTCTAAAAAAGAGTGTTGAGGAAAACACCTCCAGACAAACACAGGGGGGTGCTGAAAAATGGCAGTGTTTCTACTGGTAATTATGCAAATTACGGGAAGAAAGAGAAGTGGTGGGTTTTTTAGTCATACTCCCAACCTGTGGTGCTGTAGGCTGCTGCCAGCTATCACTCCTGACTGCCAATGCTTATGCAGAAACAATGGCTTCCTACGCATATGCCATGGTACTATAACCAGGAAAGTGAGCATAAGTGCTGCAGTAAGATGCCAGTATTTTAGCAAATAAAAATTGCTCTACACCTCAATAAATATAGGTTTCCAACCTGAATAATTCAAGGCTTCACTTATTACAAACTACAAATTTATGATGAACTTCATTAAGATGCAAAGAGGTAATATTTACTTTAAGCATACTTTGCATTCTATGGAACTCAGTGCATACATACCTCTTGAATCACGTTGTTTTCTTTCCTGAGCCAAAGTTATGTCAAAATGTGCACTGCCTGCATTTTCACACTGGCTTATAATTTTACAAACACACTCTGCAGCAAAAACTCTGGTAGACCATCGTGGATTTCGGAAAGGGTGGAACCTCTCATCGCTGTCAGGTGTCAAAACAGATGCATCATCCACTTTGGCAGTTTCCTCTTCTTGAGTGGTATCTACTGAAGCTACTGTATTGAAATCTGTATTTAGGACACAGGGGAGAAAACCCAAAATGGAATAGTCTTTCTTACTGTAACTGAAAGTTACATAAGGACTCAAAAGGAAACCTCTTCAAAGTTTATCTCTAGCCTCCAACTCACTGTGACTCCCCTCAACCTTGCTGACTTAAAGCAAATGCTAAAATTAAAACACAACAAAACTGTCTATATTTGGGTGATATTACTTGCTGGAAGACAAGTTCAATGCCACAAAAGTAAATTAAGAACTGCAGTGAAAGAGGCAAAAGAAAAAACACTCTTAAAAATAATTGTGACACATTAGACGCTAATGCCATTCCAAATAAAAAAATCTAAATCCAAGACATTTTCCTCCTGTACTTCAGGTAAAAGAATTTCCTTTCCCCCCATCAATATTCAGCACAGTAATTAATTTTGCCTGCTCAAGAGTTTCATTTTGATATAGTAGGTCTGCATCATTCCTATTAATAATAGAAGCGGCAGTCTGAATATTTTTCTTGTAGGTAATAGCACAGGACTCACAAGCTCAGATTTACTCTGCATTTCCATTTCTGATATGGAAATAAGTTAACATTAGAACTATAAATCAACAAGAATATGAACAGGCAACACATGCTAAGATGTTTACAAAAACTTATTCAAAAGGAAAAGGCAATCAAAAGGGAGAAAGGCATATTCCTCTGAAGGAACTAAGTTAAAGGGTCCGATCTTTCAATATGAAGGATGATGATACACTTCATAAATGCCAAACATCCACGAACCATGAATACTTTCCCTCAGTGACACAGTGTACTGCTGCAGGCCTTATTTTGATTGTGTTCTCAACTACAGTGTATTAGGACTTACCAGCAGAGGCAGCAAGAACATCTTTACAAAGCTTCAGCCAAAAAGAGAGCTTTTCAACTGCCATTGAAGTAAGCATATGAGTCAGAGTCTCTTTGATATCTTGGCACAATCTTTGATCCAATTCTTTGTCCAGCAAGCCCAGCAATGCCCCCTCCAGGCCTATTTCTCTGATGTTCACATCTGCTAAGAACAAAGTGTGAACTGAGTGCTGTACATCACAAAACTGCAGTAATGACGACAGAAACCCCACTGAAGGTTGCACACAGGGTATCTTTAGAACAAATACCTGCTAGCCCTGAAATATTTTTGAAACAATTGCATTAATTGCTTTAATACTGTATCAAAATCATGAATACAAAACAATCTTTGAGCTTTTACAGCAACATAGTATTAACAGAAAGAAAGCTACCCTAGAAAAAAAAAGAATCCTACTCTGAATTTCACAGCATTACCATCATCTGATTTCCTCAAAAAAATTACCTTTGGCCATCTCATATTTCACATTGACTTCATTTTCATTTTGACTGATATTTCACTGACCTTATTTCATAAGGCAATTCTAAAACAATGCTTTAACTTGAAAGGGAAGTTAAAACTATTCTCTAATAAAATGCAAAACCAGACACAGAAATAATTTGTTAAATTACTATGCCCTGCCCAATATTACAAATTTTAAATATCAGCAGTTTTAAAAAATGGCCTATCTTTCCTGACAATTTTCAAATGGCCTTAAATTGAAATCTGAAGTGAAATCATTTATAACCACCACAGAAAGGCATATGAGGAGGACTAGTGGTAAGTCCCAGGCCTTTTCGCTAGAAGTTATTACAACAGCCACTGGCCAGATAGGCTTAGTGGATCTCCACTTTTATGTTCTCATTTCCTTCTTTTTATCATAATTTGGTACAATGAAGAGAACTGAGGTAGAAAACCTTTTTGAGTTCAAGATTTCAAGAGTGTAGCAAAGTTTCCACACCAATGGCAGAGCACATTTAAAATTCACTGTCAGTGTGTCAAACTCCCTAATCGCAAAACTTCAATACATTACCTGGAGTAAAATCTTCTCTGCTCTCTTTCACTAATGCAACAGCATATTCTGATACTTCCGCAGCTTCTCTTTGGACAAGCTGACGTAAGCAAGATACCACTGCGCGTCTCAGTAATAAGTATGAGCTGCAGAGATTCATCTGAAACATGCAAGAAGGTACAGTAAGGTGGCTAACAAGCCTCTAAGCAATACCTCAGGAAAGCAGGTATTTTCTGAACAGTTGCAGTTATGGCAAATCTGTTAAGTCAGTAAACATCTAATTGATGCTCTTTTGGGTCAGCTTTTTTTTCTTCTCCCAAATGAAAGATTTTGCAACACTTGTAATCAATTTTAAGATATCAGTGCTTTCAGCATTTTTTCTTCAAAGAAACTTACAATACTGCTTTGGGGCTGAATCCAACTCCCAACCAATATTGGTAGAAAGATCTCCATTAACTTCAATGACAGGTGAATCGTGGTCTCAATGAACAATTAACTCTATTCTTTGACTACAGGGTGTACATATATATACATGTATATGTACGTGTATGTGTGTGTATATGTATATATATAAAATGGGCTTGACAACTCAGTACAAGAGAAAATGACTCAAAACCATCCTCAGATGTAACTAGAGAAATGCCAGTGTAACCAAGGGTGAGATAGTCAATCAGGATTTTAGTAAATCTGAATTCCATGCATGAAAGGAAGTTTCTAAGAAAGGGTAAAGAGAACACTTTCACAGTTTCATTGCAAAAAAATATTATATACTCAATTTACATTAAATTATGTTTTAGAGAAGATGACAAAAAGGGTGAGATTTACTGATGAATGTATCACACTGAGACAGGTCAGCTCTCCTGAGCAGTTTTTAGCTACAAAATTCACAGCACCACCAGGCCAATGTGTGCTTTTAATACCAGAAAATACATGATCATAGATTCATTATAACCAGAAGAAGGAAAAACACTTAAAAACCCTGAGACACTGCTGCAAGGGTTTGTTGTTAGAGTGGAGCTTTCTGATTTTTATTTGCTTGCTTTCAACCTTAAGACATTCTGAAGGGAATCCCAAAGATACAATAAACTAGTTGTGTGGTCAGGCAAGAAGGCTACATCAATATTTATGCAGCTTCTTTTACATTAAGTGTAGGTTATCACAAAAAAAATATTTTCTACAACTAAGCAATCATGAACCCTTAGCTATCACTATCCTTAAAACAGATAGAGCTGAGTGTCTGCTGCAGGAAAACCTTGATGCAAGGCTATGCTCCTCCTTTGTCAGCAACAAGCCAATATATGTTAGTCAAAATGACTAATATATATTAGTTAACACATACTTTCAAAAAGCAACTTAAGGGCAATAAGAGTAAGCAATGCAGAATTTCAGCTTTGTTAGATTAATGAAACTAAGCTTTGTTGGAATTTCTATGCATGCATGTGAATCTGCAATACTCAGAATTACATATTTAATTCACAAAAAGATACACACTCTGTATAATTCTTTCACAAGAAAAGAAACCTGACTCAATGAATATGTCTGCAAGATACTTTAATTGAAACTTTAAAAACAAGTGAGGCTTTTAATGTAACACTTATGCAAGCAGGCTACACATTCTACTTCAGGTTGGACATGCATAAATTCCGTGCTCTTTTTTAACAGGGAAAAAGGAGGACCCAATTCAGGCTACCAAATTAACACAAGATGCACATTCTTCATCTCTCTCATTTTTCCACATTCTAAGCAGGGGACAGGACTAAATGACAGAGATAAAATGCAAGCATCACATTAAAACTTAAATGAACAAACAGTTCCCTTTCTCTGCTTAACACATTAAAACCAAAATTATACCTCACTAAGCGCATAAATGAAATGTATGCCTGCCATCTGCAGAAAGTTAGGAAGGATCTGGTTAGGATGATAATACAACATCACTCGACATGCCAAAAGAAATTACATTAAAATGGTTAAAAGGAAAGATAAAAGATGAAATAAAAACACCACTGCAAACTGCAAAAGTTTAGGATTAACAAGGCACAGGGACCTACCAAAACAGAATTATCCAACAAGATTTCCTGCACAAAAACAAACGACAAACCAGTCATGACAAAAACAAAATATAGATATCACAGTGATATCAACCACACATGGAGACTGTTACATGTAAATTCAGCATATACTAAAATTCAGAATCTTACATCAAAACCTAATTTGTTTAGCTAATTTATCTTATAGTTAATGTTGAACACAAATTGCAATCCAGCTGTCTCTAAAATTAGTACTTACACAGTACAAAATTGACAGTAGAGCATAGTTATTGACATTGTATACTTATCGTGTTTCAAAATATCTGAAACTATGCTGAAAATTGGCATTCACTGTGTTGAGGAATACTACATCATAAGCTTACATGGGTAAGCTCTTTAGAAGTCTGTGCTCAACTAAGTTAGTTGCAGAGCTAATTTTAGACACGATTAAACAGCACACAATTTCTATTCTGCTGGAGCCAAGAATTCAAACAGCAGAATAAGCATTGTTCTTAGATGCCCCATGAAAGATCCAACTGACAAACAGGGAACACTTTCAGAAGCTGAAGAAGCAAACTGAGATAAAGACAGGCACATGTGCACAATATAAAAAGGAAAACATAACACAAAAACTCGAGCCAGTGAAGCAGTGTATCCACTGCCTAAGTCATGCTTTACCAGTGCTAGCAAAGTCATAACCTGAACTGTCTAAATACTTTGGAGACCTGAACCATCTCATGCACTAAGGGCTGGAAAAACAGGTGGAGGAGGCAGCTTGCAGCTGCTCGAAGAAATTGTTAGCATGTCTAATTAGAGGCAGAGAGTGAGGGGAGGAGAACGGGGAAGAAAGGGAGTGGGGAGAAAGGGGGATAGAAGAGGGGGAATATGAGAGAGGAGAGGGAGATAAAAGAGGGTGAGAAAAAGGGGAAGCAGGGGGGGATGAGGGCGGTAAGAATGAGAATTTCAAAAAAGCAAGTTTGGTGGCACAGCCATTTTCCAGAATCCATGGGGAAATAGAGTGGAGAGGGAAGTTGGTTCAAATGCTACTAAAAAAAAAGGAAAAAAATTCTTTGCACATTTGTTTTCATGATTTTATGAGTGAGAATTCATGTTTCCATGAACAGAGGGGTAAAAGATCATTCATCTGACCACAGATTCTTTGCCTCTTCTGTTTTTCTGCTTTAAATAAAGAATGCAGTAGTGAATACCCACACCATCTAGTGCCTGGGTTTTATATGCTACTTCAAAATGCATTGCAAAGGAAGACAGTTGCACCGTGTTTCTCCAACTTGTAGACATTTAAACTCATGAAGAATGACTGGCTGAGGGTCACCTTGTGAGCAAACAGCTGAGTCAAGGGCAGATTTCAGGTCCACTAACTTATGCTGTGTCCCTAGTGAGATGGTGATTTAGTGGATGAAAACTACATGGATGGAAGGTAAGTTTTACAAATGCAGAATTCTGCTTGTGCAATTATCTTCTCACAGACCTGCAAAGCACATACTTGTTTATGATACTCTTCAGAGAGGTACTGACATTTACTGAATTGTTAGTGTCAGCAAAATTAACCCTAGTTGTATAATGAGAATGAGAAAAGTTCATCCATGTAAGGCCACTGACTTCAGTGAAGCTCAGAATGGTTTGTGGGTTAGAGGGGAGCCCACACGTGTGTACAGATGAATGCACACACACACCTGAGCCATGAACCGTGCTTCTTCTTAATTAATTAATTTAATATTACGAAGTTCATAAAGTAATGCATGAAGTACTTCTAAAACAATTTGTAAAAACAATAAAAATCAGTAATATTGTATAGACAACTTTGTCATGACCTTCTCTTTATTAGTGGATACTTAATATTAGAGAAAGAAGCAGACTGCACAGAGACTTACAAATGATCCCAAATGGTAACACATCCTCTGAGCAAGGGAGTGACTTACACGGTTTGTTGTGATTTTATCAATGTAAGAAAAACTGGGTTTTATTCAGAGAAGAGAAAAAAACAATCTTAGTGTATGTTAAAACAAAGAACATTTCAGATTAGTTCCAGTTCTTCTGCAATTAGCATATCCATGTCTATCACAGTGTGAGGCTGAAAGACCTTCAATTTTTCGTACCTCCCACAACCATGTTGCTAGTCCAGTTGAATAAAGAAAACGAGAGGAATCCAAACTTCATACAAAATTAATATATGGCCAGTATTGATACACATGTGCTACCCAGTGAAAGATGTGTCAGAACTGTGTTAAAATAGACAAGATTAAAACAAAACCCCACTGTACATTACTGTCTGTGAGGTTTTGTTGCTCTCTCATTTACAAGGAAACTAGATAGTTTAATAAGAAAAAAAACACAAAAAACAAACAAACAAGACACAAACAAAAAATTAACCAAATGAAAAAAAAGACCACAAAAAACCCCAACCAAACCCCTCCTTGCTAGCCCCAAAAATCCACCAGGGCTAATAACTTCCAGAAAATTGTTTTTGCTTTTCTTTTTTCTGGAGTGCTTCAGAATAAGAGCTATTCAAAGACAGAGAGATATTGGGTGAAAACAAAAAGAAAGAAACAAACAAACCCCCCACAGCAAATAAACTCCCCCACCTCTTGGTGAAATGGGGCTGAAAAAGACTTATTTTTCCCTAAGACCTGGTTGGACTATTACTTATGTAACTGTCAGAAATTTTTATACTGACTGCCAAGACAACAGTACACTGAAGCATTAGTGGTACAGGAATTACAAAACAGAAATCTGTAATTTTTCAGCATCACGAAAGAATAAAATGAAACAAAACAATTCTCAGTAATCGGTACACACAAATCTCTTTCAATCAATTCTTTACCCAAGGCATAAAAAGCAGCAGGGGGGAAAAAACTGGCCAACATAAAATAGCTGGTAAAAATCCAGCAAAAGGTTGTAATAAATGGTATATCCTCCAGACAACTGGCCTTAAGAGCAGCAGAATGCACTTGTAAGCAGTTCAGAAAGCCAAGATTTCTACAGAATGTGCTTGCCTTGTAAAGGGGAAGCAGAAAGTGAGGGAAAAAATTAAAAAAATATAGAATACTTGCCTGTCAGAGGACATAAAACATCTCACCCCCACACAATGATCACTTTCTCTGGTTAAAGAAACATCTCCATTTCTTAAGTATTTCTGGACAAAATGTTTTAAAATGTAACGAAATATATTAGTAAATATATACTCACACATAGGCAGCTTACAAGATTAGACAAGTTGACATGTCGAGGAGCAAACATGTGAAGCTGCTGAAGGCAAGAGATGGCTTGAGCCTGAACAAGGCAGTCAGGATTATCCTGCATCACTGCACAGCCCAAGAGGCAGGACGTTCTTAAGGCTGAAACTGTTGTACTGCTGCCTATATTTGGAATAGAAAAGGCAGGATTTTTTGTTTGTTTAAAACATCTCTGTTTTCTTTTTTTTTTTTTTTTAATAAATATGATAACCTATTTTTTCCCAAGACAGCCATAATGTTCATCCTCTTGAAGGATGATTTTTGTATCTGTGCTATACTATGATATCAATGAGTAATGATCACATTGCTCTCCGGAAATTTCAGTATCCAGCTACCTAAAAGGTGATTTAGATGCAAATTTTTAATGTATGCATCACAACTAAGACATAGAATGGTTCCTAATTCTTGAAATACAAATATCTTTTGTTCTCATGCTAGAATTAGAAGATGTAAGAATATAAGAAATTTCAGCCCAAGGCAAGGCTTGGAGAACCAGTTCAAACAAACGAAATTATGTCAAGAAGAGAAACTATTTTTAGAAAACTAGCAGTCATGTCATCTTGACTGCATAAAGTGATCACCTGTGAAATACTGTCTCATAATGAGGAAAAAGTCTTAGCACCTGTTTACTTGTTACAATTTCAATCCCACATTCGAATGATGCTTAGCAAATCTGTTGCTAATCCAAACCAAGCTGATGCTGTTGGATGTTACATACCTTGCAACTCAGGACCCAAGGTGGTAATAAGTGTATTTAAACAGCGACCAAGGCTCTGGTGAACTTCAGCATAAGCAGGAGGCACAGTCAACAACAACATCAGAACAAGAGATAAGGTGGGTTCCACATGCACATGATACAAGGGCCCAGCCAAATCTACTATGAGGGACAGAGAGTGTAGTGCCCATGCCTGGAATACAAGAGAAGCAGTCATGTAAAATGTATACATGATAGAATAAACATAAAATCTTTTAAAAAATTGATAGTTCAAGTGAAATTCAATAATCAAGTGTAATAAAGTTGCACTTTAAGGCTCTAAACGAACAAATGAAGAGGTTATAGAAAGAAATCTGATGCTGAATAAGCCATTTTTGAATATTTAACAAGGAACTGTATATTCCACAATGCAACAACCATTTTAAATTTGTCATTGTTAATCAACAAAAATTTGAATCTAATAATAAATGAACAGTGATTATTTTTCCTTAAATACATTCTACTAATTTCAAAGTTTCTTACAGTTCCATGTGCAAGAGCAAGAGGATTGTGAAAAAATACTGAGTTGGTGAAACAATCTATTGTTTTAGTTGCAGTTACTTTGCACCAATAGCCACGTGTCAAGATACAGTTCTTCTCTGTGTGAAAATACTGTGAAAAAAGCTTAGAAAATTCTTTAACTGAGATTTAGAAAAACACATTTAATACACTCAGTATGCCTTAAAGCTATTCTGATAGAAAACAGTTTTAGCCACAGAGAAATAATGTGAATTAGTCTTCAGAATTTCTTGCCTTATTCAAGAATACATATTTACCACATTCTACAGCATTTAGGCTACAAATCCCTGTTATTTACTAAATGACCCTTCAACAAAAAATACTGTGATGTAAACATTGTAGAAGAGACAAAAACTGACACAAACAAACAAACTTAGGTACTATCTAGTCACTGTCAAGATAGAGGTGAATGTGAAATGAATCAATTCCTAAAATATCAGATACTAGTTTTGAAGCCAGTATATCTGAGCCTTATCAGCCTCAACGATCATTAAATGAGAACCTCCCCCATGTCATCACAGCTATTCTAGAGAAGTCAGTGAAGGTGGATTTCGAGCAGGGGTTATTCTTCTACATTGCCCTTGCTGCTCCAACCATTACCCGTGAGCTATACTGAAGAGGTTGTGAAGTGTTATTCTTACAAGAAAAGAAAGCTTATACCACAGAATATTATTCAATTAATTTGTAACATAACATTTTTATTAAAGTGACAAGTACCTGTACATCAGGAGAAGTACTGTCCTGAGATAAAGTATAAAGGATTCCAACACACGCATTCAGGTGCTGAGTAGAACCTATTCCTCCTAGGTACCTATACAGACATCCCAGAGCCAAAGAATGACCTGTCCTTGATACCACATCCCTGGCAGATTTTAGCCTATTAATTGAAAGAAAGCTGTTAGTTTAATCATCAAGACTTTTACTATGCAAGAAGCACATCTACAAATGAAATTTCTGGTATATATTCAGAAAAGCATTTTATTAGACACTGTTAAATTGCCAAAATTCTAAGTTCATATATCATTTATCTGAAGAGAGTACCAAAATTATTTTAGATACACTTAAATGATGTTACTAGGACAGCAGCCAATTTCATTTATTTGGAAGTCTACATGGTTACTTAGACAATTTTCTTCAAGACTACCAAAACTAAGAAATACATGGGAAACTCAGGCAGTGCTTTTTCCTGCTAATTTCTAAGTGACATCAAACTCACGAAGAAAACCAGGTTTTAAAAATTATTGTAATAGGTGCCAGGTAGATTTCTCAAACATTTTTGTAAACTCAACCAGTAACTTCCCATGCTTTTTTTGAACTTACTTGTCAAAACTGACTTGCGCTAATCCAGCAGTGAAGGCACTGTCAGAAACCACCTGTGCCAGCCTGGCCAAACACTCTGCAGCAGCACATCTGAGGAGTGCACTATTGCTTTCCAAGGCACCCATTACCAACGCCAAGGCAGACCTCCTAACTTCTTCTGAACCTAAACTTCCCTTGCAGTGAGCCAAGTGCTAAAAATAGATATTAAATACATTAAACAGTTAGAGAGTATACTAATCAAAATGTGCTATTCTGTCATGCAAAAAACACAAGTTCTGCAGAAGGAATTTGAGTTTTTCCCCTTTATCTGAGGAATTCTTCTCTTTTTATTTGTTGTTTTGAGAGTTAGGCATCTAACCCCACATAAGTGTACAGCACAGCATTATAGTATCAACATTATGATTTTAAGAAACACTGGATAGACTGCAGTAGAACACAAAAAACCAATAAAAGCATAAAATTCAGGAAATAATATCAAGAAGAAAACCAGTGAGAACAGAAAGGCACAAAGAAAAATCTTAGTCCAAAATAAGAGCATGAGCAAAAGATACAGCAGTTATCTGGATTGCATATTAAATATGCTCAAAATACAAATATTATCTTGGCTATTCTGAAAACATTTTGCCTTAAGAAAGCCTAAGAAAGGAAGAATGAAAACTGCCCATGAACAGAGGAAAATATAAATAAAGCGTTAGAGAAAAGCAACAAATGGCAGATACTTCTGAGATCACTTTTTTTACCAATTGTTACTTTTTTATTTATACAATAAGAAAGATGAAAGGGGCAGTGATAAAGACAGACAGGAAACAAATGATTTTTTCATCTCTCTCTTATTTGAATGACACTAGTATAGATGCTAGCATACTACAGTGCACTAGAACAGGGTTCCCTGAAAATAAGGGTTCCCATTAAAATAAGGGAAAACTGAACAGTGACTCCTTAGCACTTGAGAAAGTTATGACACCATAAACCAATATATTATCATAGAAAACAGGACTGATCTTCACCTTGACTTGTAATCAAAACAAGAACTGTGTAGTGTGTTAGTCTGGGCTGGGGTAGTGGCAATTTTCTTCACAGTAACAGGTGTGGGGCCACATTTGGATTGTGCTGAAACATGGTTGGTAATACTGAGATGTTTTTGTTACTGCTGAGCAGGGCTAACATGGAGCTTCTGGTACCACCCCACCAATGAGCAGGGTGGGAGCACACAAGGAGTTGGGAGGGGATGCAGCTGGGACAGCCGACCCCAACTAACCAAAGGGATATTCCATACCATATAGCTGTTGAGCTATAAGTAAGTTTTAAACAAAATGAGTTAGATAGAGTTGTATGTGATTTAGTGTGCAGTTTGCCTAGCTTTACTGGCTCAGCATGAGTAGCTGGATTGGCTGAAGCTTTAGGCCGATAGCTCTGAACTTACGTCTACAAGTTTTCGGATGGAATATAGTTAATTTTCTTAGTAATTTTCCTGGTAGCTGTCACAGTGCTTTTTGTCTTTAGTACAAGAAGAATATTGATAACATACTGATGTTTTCAGTGTTGCCAGGTAATGTTTATCCTAAGTTTAAGGCTATTTTAGTTTCATGTGCTCTGCCAGAGAGCAGATGCACCGAAAGTGCGAACCAGAATATCAGAAGACTACAGCCAGGAGCAAAAGCTGCAACTTCTCAAGATAAGAATGATGAACAGCCTACCTGCACAGACACAGGGAAAGAACTCAATAACATATTTGAAGACCCTGGATCAAAAATCACCATTGGACTAAGGGGTGCAAGGCACATGGAGAGCACGTGAAGGGTGGGTGCATACATCATTAAGGGTGTAATTGCCCAGGGATTTTTGTTCTGGGTCCTTCTCCACAGGCATCCATCTTGAGCTGACCTGCTGCTGTACCACTCTATCAAATAATTTGGTTTCATAAATCTGATGCCTGACACTCTGTTACAGGAAACCCAGAGTGAAGCCAGAAGGAGAAAGCAAGCCTGGGAGTGAATGTGTGTGAACGAGGAGACCAAAGGCAGCTGCCCGCTGTGAAGGGGCTCCAGTCCCAGCAGTTAAAGTCTCAGGTGGGCTGTGTGTGACTCCTTGAACACAGTGTGAGAATGCTCAGGCAGCAGCTTCTCCTTTAACATGGCATCACGCTCAGCATATAAAGCTGGAAGAAGGAGGCAAGGGAATGTTTGCCTTCCCAAGTAACTGTTAGGCACAATGGAGCCCTGCTTTCCTGGAAACAGCTGAAAACCCACCTGCTGATGGGAAGTGGTGAATTAATTAGTTATTTTGCTTTGCTTGTGTGCATAGCTGTTGCTTTCCCTATTAAACTGTCTTCATATCAACCCATGGGTTTTCTCACTTTTACAAGTCTTTACCCCATCCCACTGTGGGGGGAGTCAATGAGTGGCTGCATGTCTGGGTTTAAACCACAGCAGCTGACACATTTGAACCAAGAAGTGCTGTATTTTACTAACAGAGAGAGAGTGAGAAACAAAGGAGAGGAAACAAAGCAGAGGAAATAAAGGAGGGAGAGGAGATTTACCTTTAAGGAAGTAGATAAGGCTGACACAACATGTAGTTGTACTATTTGTTGTCGTGATCCTTTTGTTTGCTTTATGGCATTCAACAACTGTTCTAACACCTGGAGTCTTAAACAAAAACAGAAAAGAAACCACCGAATTGAAAATTAAGGAAATATATCATATGGCAATTTTATTGGCATGTATTCTTATATTCAAACAGCTGCCTCAAACTTACACTAAATCCTGAACATTCTAAGTATTGAAGGCATCAAGATTAAGCACTCATCCCACACAGGATTACTACCTATAATGATCACGGATCTGCAGTCTAACTACAGTTGGCTTTGAAAAGCTGTTTAACTGAAAAATAAATGCTGCTCTAAAGCTGCATTCAAAAGTACTACCAGCAGCACACAGAAAAAGCAACAGCATGCAAAAACCTTATGAAATTTTATGCTTTAGCAATCAGTGTGCTTATAAATGTGAAACAAACCAAAATGCCAAGTGTGCAGTAGAAAGATACACACAAACCCAACAGAAGTTTGTGATCCCTTTCAAGCATTCTTGTAACTTGATGAAACTGTGTTAAGACATACTTGTTTCCTCCCATCCCCTTAATATGAGGAAGGATGAGGGTTCCTTATCCTTTAGCTTCCTACCCCTTATGTCACTCTCGGTTTCTAAGATATTTAGTAATGATGTATTAAGTACCACAAAAATAGGGCAATATCTCTTAAAATAACTTCCATTTGCATCTGGCTATCAAAACAAAACATTTCCTTGGTAAACAGAATTTGACAGTAACCTCTTGCTGGATGTGCCTTTTCATTGTCAGTAACACTAAAGAGAAAGGTGAATAATTTGGTGGTCTGGATTATATTATTCAAATGGTTTACATAATCCACTTACACAATTCATTATTTTTTCAGAACTGTGTTCTGTGTTCACTGTCAAACACTGTGACCATCTTACAACATCTCCCAAATTCCCCAGCAGTTACAGTTGCTACTTTACCTGTGAGACTCTGCTATGTGGGAAAACATAACTCCAAAAAGTCGAGCAGCTGCACTGATAACAGACAGTGCAGGAAGTAGTGGTTTAGGTACTGAATCCCCTTTTCCAACTTTCTCATAAATTGAGTAAGGATCATACTCCAGGCTGCCACCAGCTATGTTGCTACCTAAAAGGAGCTGTAAGGAGGGAAAAAGGGATAGCCATATTTTTGACCAAGTCTAAATGAGTACTTGTCATAGTGGTTTGTTGTGGCGGACAAAGGGACACAGGCCGCAGGTGTCACACATGAGGCTAATTCATTAAACTACATAGAACACACTCAAAACAAGAAAAAGAAAGAACAAAAGAAAAAGATCCTTCAAACTACAAGTTACACTATGTATATTCTTGTTGTGGTTTGGAATTATTATGTAAATTCTCTGCCCTGCCACTAACAGCCCAGGCCCAGCAGTTAACAAAGGGGG
>JAWWEV010000167.1:36623754-36690662 GCA_035583235.1 Hafferia zeledoni
CGTGATTATTCGAGGAGGAGGTCCCCTCCCCCTCTTGTGAGTAAACATCTTGGTTCTTTCCCCTCAAACCAAGACACTCTGCTGCTTCGTACCCTTTCTTTTAACAGCAGTAAAATGACAATTGATAATTCCCACAGGAATATACATGGAAGGACAGAAGTGTTCTGATATTCTGCTTATGTCAATATGTAGAAAAAGAATAGCATGACACCTACAAATTACAGCTCAGAAGTGGAGAGAGCAGAAATGATCTTTTTATCCTCTGACCATTTTTCAAATCAACAAATGGTATGACTAAACAAACAAGTTAGAACAGTATAGTTAGAATTAATCCCATCTTAGCTGCTCAACAATAATTGCATGTGCCACCTATGTGCTAAATGCAAGGTGATTGTGCTTGTTACCAATGCACAAGCTACCTGGAACTCACATAGAGGAACACACCTTGTGCCCATGGACTACTACCATTATGTCTGGTCTCCAAAACAAACTGCTCATAAATCAGTGTTACACAAGTAAGAAGTGTCATTATCAAGAGTATCATTAAAAGCCTCAGTAGAGAAAACATCCTTCTATAATTCTTGGCACACTTAGAAAATGTCATGAATGTTTGCACATGAAAGTTTGTTTCACAAAGGTTTGAAATTTTTACACTTTCTAAACTTCATCTGAAGTCTTTTCTCCTGTCTGAAAATGTTAGGTTCCCCAATTCCATAATGCTACCAGGTGCTTGCAAATGAAGAAATTTATTTGTATATACTCCTGATAGATTTAATATATTTGATTCTAAAATAAATCAGTACCCTTGTTAAATTATACTACTAAAAAATCACAAAAAACTTCATATACTTAAATTACCTGTAAAACAAACATCCTAGAAAGGATGTCATTCAATGATTTCTTACACTTTTTCTCCCTTTGTACTTGGAGGAATGTCTTGCTTTTGAGGAATATTTTTTTAACGGAAGTATAAACACTAGTACCGAATGTTAAATATATACAAAACCACTAATTAATTTATTTTCTTTAGGTTCCACCTGCAACTCTAACTGCTCTCTCAAAGGAAATGAATATAAAACAGCTTCTGTCCAGATCACTGTTGTCTGTGTTTGATACTTCCTTTTCAAAACTGCTCTATTTAACACTGGTCTCTTTCAGCTCCTCAGAAGAGGAGCTAGTCTGGAATCTGGCAGAGTTCCTAAGAGAGAATGGAAAAGGGCTTTTTTCAACTGCTCTGTTCTCCCCCCTGCCAGCTTAGTACAGAATACAGTATTTCTCCCACACATTTTTTTGTGCCCTTCCATACCTCCTCCCAGCCTTATTTCATTCTATTATACTTCTCTAAAAGAAATCTTTGTTAAGAATTACATTCCTCTGTTAAATACAAACTTTAGCTCTGCTTAAGTATATAGTATTTGAATGGCACTTCTTATATAGGTGAGTGGGCAAACTATATTCATTTTGTTTGCTCTGCATGATCTTTTAGTAATCACCAGGAAAAGTTCTTAAAAGCTAAGAAACACATGTGCACTTTTTTTTTTAATTTATAAATTCATTCAATTTGCAGCTGAGACTCAGAATGCTGAGAGTATTTTTCTTAATACCCACTGAATCCAAAAGAGGTATTTTCAGAGGAAAGAATGCAAGTTTTGACAGTATGCAAAGAATAAGCATGTACTGCTGACATTTATGACACACCATAGTTTTCAAATATGAGTAAATCCATGGATAAAGTTCCCACTAAGATAGAAACAACTTCTTCTCCTGGTCTGTATTTCTTCCTTAAAACTCCAGAGCACTGTATATCCTGTCTGCACTAGTGAGGAGATTGGTATGAGCATCTTAGACTATGAGAATGCAATAAATTGGTTTCTACTAAATTCTGTGAAACAAAATAAAAGTGTGTATCTGTTATACTTGACTAAACATTTTGTTGGACTTGACCAAAGATTTTCAAAATAATACAATAATGGCTGTTACTGCTGTAAGCACTGACTGAAGTGTACACTTGGAGAGTCATTGACAGGCCTGGGAAATATTAATTCAGCCTAATCTGTGGTTGAACAAGTTTCATTCCAGGAAGCTTATTTCTAACATCACACCATGCAGCAGATCTCTATGTGTATTTCTAATTATATTTTTAATACAAGGAAGATCTTTTCCTTTGGCAAAGTCTGATATATTTCAGCTGTATTTATGCCAAAATTGCCTTTTCTCACCATGAACACTGCTGAAATGTCAGCTTTCTAATTTAGGCCAGTGTCAAACTGAGACAGAATTGCAGAAGGTTTAATTTTGCTGTAGAGACCTCAGTTTGAAAATCCAAAAAACATAACTACTCAAGAAATACTTTCTTCAGGTAAACCTTTTCTTAGACTGTTCAGTTTAAGTCCTTACAGCTTTACAGAACAGCTCTGTCCCAAAATAACACATTTCTCCTCTAACAAACTTTTCCATTAGCAATATGAGTAGTTAATAAAATAATTAGCAACATTTCCCAAGAAGTTCACAATCCTGACACATTAGAAAAGCACGTACTTATTTAAGTTATGGTATGCTTCAAAGTCCCCCTTCTTGAGGAACCAAAGTATCTCACCAGTATACTGGGTTATGTGATCATATCATAAAGAAAACATGCAAATACTACTGCAAAAACTTCTAATAACTGCCTATATGTAAAGTATTCAGACCATACCTTCCCTTTTCCATGTGGAATTCCTAAAGGACAGTGTTTTACTGCACCCAGCAAAGCAGCAACAGCAAAACTATAGCCAGTTACTGCTTCTGGGGAGGATTTGAATGTGCTAAGACGTTCAGTGCAACGATCCAATAGCAGGGATACATAGGAGGGCAATGCTACTGCAATGCAGCGTAAGCACCAAGCTGCTGTCAGTCTGACTGAAATGCTGGGATGAAGAATGATAGAAATTACTGCTTCCAGAACTCCTGAAAAATAAAATGCATAGACACATTTGAGAAACAGGCAAGCAGATTGCCAAGTAGGCAAAAATCTATACAGAAGTCTGGTGAACATAACAGTATCTGGTTTCTATACTTCTCTTGAAAAAGTACTATTGTTTTTATTGTGAAGTACTTCTTAACAAATTTAAATATTTCAGTACTTTTCAAAAAAACCCCAACCTTGAATTAAATGTAACATTATGGAGAAAACATAACATATTACACAATTATCCACCAACATGCATATAAAGTATCTGTAAACATGCTCAAGGAAGCAGAAATCCATGCAGTGGAAACAGATGTCCACTTGAACTGATCCAGAAAAAATTGCAGCTAAATGAAAACAGTCAAGGTTGATGAAGATACCCAGCTCAAACAAACTGATTTATCATAAACATTATGAAGTGTTGGATCCTAAGTGCAACCCTTAATGGAATTAAATTTGATACAGACTAATTGCTTTTTTCTTAATAAATATACTTGTACAGGTTGGAGAAGAGTACTGTTTGGGCAATGTCTGAAGTTTTCCTACAGCATATAAGGTAGCCAATTTTCCCTCCTCCCTTTTTTTTTTTTTTTGTGAGGGTTTGGGGGGTTTTGTGGGTTTGTGGTTTGGTTTGGTTTTGGTTGGGTTTTTTGGTGGGTTTGGGTGGGGTTTTTTGTAGTTTATTGGAAGAATACAGAAAAGAATAGGAAAACTATGGAGATCCTGGTAAGGAGACTGAGCACCAGAATAGTCGTAAGAAATCACAGTGAATAAAGGAATATAAATATATTTTGTACTCTAGTTTAAAAAATAATTCAGGGCTTGTACCTGTACTAGAGTCTTGCAGTAATGGTGCTGCTGTAGTTCCTAAGCCTTGGATGAGACTTCCAAGTTCCTGAAGTGCACACACAAGCACATGCTGACTTGCTGTTACATCTGTTGTATTAAGTCTTGTTTCCAAATTACTGTCACTCATTGCAGCATCTGATAACACAAGAAAATCACCATGAAATCATTACCAAAATCAAACAGATAGGAAAAAGGCTTTTGCTAAGAGAAGTTGTTTCTATTACTGAAAGAGCTTTTATCATTACCACTTTTATTATTGAACAAACTGTTTTCATAAAGGGTTACCTTCATTGACACAAGCACATTTCTATTACTGAACTGGATAGTGTAGTGACATCTGTGATGGAAGGAGGGTGGACAAAGTGGAAACTACCGAATTGCTTATCTTGATGTGATGGGGAACAGTGGCTAGGAAGAAGAATGCTATTCTCTGTCCCACCAAAAGTGACTTGAAGAGGACATGCTCTGATATAACCTGCCAGATTTTACTACACAGTAGGTAGAAAGAAAGGGAAGGAAAGAATTAAATCTTGTGAGAGCAAGCAAGCAAGAAAGTGGAGACACGGACTAAAGAAGGGGGGAAAAATATAATGGTTTTTTGAAAGTTCATCTTTTGAGACACAAATGATTATGTCAGCTTAGACATACAACATTTAGATATTTAACTCAGACATAATATGCAGCTGTACAGCAAGGGACAACTGCTTATGCTCAGCATTCTTTTCCCCTACAAGGACAATGGTGGGAGATCAGAGGCTTTTTCTGGAAGCTGTGTGCAAGAGTTTATCATACAAGAGATCTGTTTTCTCCAGGAGAAATGCCCATTTTTCAACTGAGAACAAATGCTTCTTTTTTGAACCTTCAGTAATGTCAACAGCTATGAACAGGAAGGCAGGATCTCGCTAGACTTATGTTAATTGCCAATTTAACTTACTTTACAATACCATTTGCATTTTATTACTGCATATATTTATTATTTTATTTGTAACTGATTAAAATTGTACTTTCCAGGGAGAGAGTGTTAAAAAATAGGTTTATACTTATGTGGGCACACAGATACAGAAATACAGACACACATAAACAACTAACCAGCCCAAGATAAAAACAAAGAAGTCCATCAAAAGCCCTCAACATTATCATGGCAATAAATCAGCCCTATATATTCTATTTCTGCAGATTTTGGATTAGGTAGTTGGGCAATCACTTAAAAAAGGAAAAGCAGAGGCCCAAATGGATAATCTTGTTAGACCCATACCCACAACTTTCTTCAGTTTCCAGATGGCCTGACAAATCTCCTTGGCAGCTGCAATTTGAGCCTTTTCCCCGAGCAGGCCTCCTACTGTAGCTCGAAGGATGAATGAGACACAGCGGCGACAGCCGAGAGCATCAACCGGGCTCTGAACAGCCTTAGGGTGAGACTGAGACACAAGCTCTAGAATATGGGAAAGGAAGGCAGAGAAGTTCCTTTCAAGCCACTGTGCTCCCAATGTAGAGACAAAAACCACATATGCCTGAAAGAGATTTGAAAAGAAACATACTTTAGAGCAAAGTATCTGGGAAGTCACTGCTAACTATCCCATATACATTTCTTTTTAACTCTGTACATTGCCACAATTAGAACACTAAACTGAGATTACTTATAAATTTATGAATCCATAAATCACACATGTTCTCACTTTAACATATCTGCAATTTTTTACAAATATATTTAAGTAACTCAAATTAGTATCAAAACTGTACTAGTAATATTTCAGCCTGCTTTGTCTATAAATTAATTCAAGATGCTTGCCTATGTCATTTCATTCCAGAGTGTGAGAAATGGCAGTTTACTCTGCAAAGGCACTTGTTATGTAAAACATCATGTTTGGTCTCACTTAACAACAGCTTCCAGCTATTTAACATTCTGCACATGGAACACAAATTTAATGTATGAATGCTTTTTAAGAACTAATATGTTACAAAATTATAACTCATAACCCAGAGAGAATTTTATTATTAAAGGGTTTGACTCAGGGAATATTTGCAGCCCTCAAGCACTGTTCCTCAACTCAATGAATTTTAATTGTTTGCCTTGCAAAGGAGGTACCATAAAAAGACTATGTTTGTCACAACAAAGAGAAAGAATGCAGAATCACTTCACAAATCTAATCACCACAAGACCATTTATTTTGCCACATAATAAGCTCCACTACAATGCCTTGCATGTGCATGTGTTGGGTTTTTTAATGAATAGATCAAGGAAAGGGAATACAAAAAATGAGAATATGCAAATGAACACACAAAATGCCTCATAAGAAAGTTCACAACTACAACTCATATCAACCTATTTCTGTATTTGCCTCACACATACTTTGTCTTGTGCCTAATATTAACAACAAAATTATTCATGTAAAAGAAAGTGAACTACTGTGGGGAGAGAAATTATACTATTAGTTTCAGTTAGCAGATAATTGCTCTTGACAAATACAATTTATGTTTCATAATGCGCCTGTACATTACCCTGGTTTTACAGATTTGAAAACTGAGGAATTTAACAGGATAAAGAGTGTGCCTTGAACAAATATAAAATCTTCTACATGTAAGTAGTGATCTTTAGTGACTTTCTTATTTTTAAATTCATAATAAGCTGAAACTCACTAATTAATACATTTAATTACTGCAAATGTTTTCTACTCACAAGCACTGATAAACACACAATTTCTCAAGTTTTTTTATAGAAATATTGAACTATTTAAACTGTTCTGGTAGTTAGGGTATACCATCTAGCACAGGCACTATTATGCTAGCATGGAAAAGGGGACAACTTCTAAAAACCAGTACAAATAGTCAAAACATTAGCTGAAATATCCATTCCTGGAAAACTAATAAAACCACCAAGTATATAGAACACTCTAGGAGTCAGGCATGCATTTCCTGGGCAAATAGCTGTCAAGGTGTTATTGTTTCCCAGCTTTTCTGTCTCGCCTAGAAGTTAATGCTTCCACTCCGCATGACCTGAGTCAGAAGACAATTTGTGAACACCTTCCACCTCTTTCAGTGCAAAGTGTGGTAGTCTGTATCAGTCATCGAAGATAATTTGAAGATTTTTTTGCACTGCAGAAGTTGAAATCTACTAAAAAACTGCATTACTGGCAAAGTGGATTATCATATAGCTCTGGGACTGAAATACTGAAATAATCAGAGCTGGTTGATACGCAGATGTTCATCATGACCTATAGTCTTGATTCACAATTTTCACATTTTAATATCTATGTCTTAGCATGTTTACTTCTAAGATAATATTTACAGGATGAAGCCAACCTGATATTGTCTGAAAAACTTATACTGTTTTTACCAGCATGCACTATATGGTTTGACTTCATTCCTGTTCAGCTAACAAGATTCTATCCTTTGAGCATCCTGGAACACAGCAAAACAGATGTTGGATTTTTCCCACCAAATTCTCATTTCCTTATTTTTCATGCACTTACTCAAAACAGAACCACTCTTTCAGAACTGAACTTGGAATCTCCCTATAAAGAAGGAAGCTATTCCAAATTAAAAGACTTCTTGCAACTTCTCCCTTTAATTTTTAGACATAAGGTATGAAATTTTAAATTAAAAATTCAAGGAATTTATTTATATCACTCCTTTGAAATTCCTATCACACGAAGCTTTCACAAGTAATACACATCTAATTTTTTTAATTTCAAGTGATCAGGTTAACACAAAGCAGCATCAGAAATCTTTTGGGTTTTTTCCTTCTAACATAAGTCAAGATGTAAATCCTTATTTTAAACTACATACATTTTATCAGAGCTACAAAAAAAGATGAAAGGAAGACATACGCAGAGCAAAACAATTACACAAATGTTTAGCAATCTCAGAAAATCATAACTAATGTAATCCAAACCTGGGTGATTCCAACTCTAACATCTCTGCTGACTGAACTTGTCCCTTTCAACATATCACCACTGGCTCGTAGAAATCCACAACTTCCACGCAGAAACCCAGTTCCCAATAGCTCCATCACTTCTTCCAAAGAGATTCTGCGCAAGTTATGCTTGGTGGACGCTAAGAAAAGATGTAAATTTTTAGAGGAATAGCTCAAAAATCTTGCTACATTTTAGAAGCAGACAGTTTAAACTCTCATCATTTTACAAAAAATAATTTGTGCAAATTCAGTACTGCAATCAAATCCAAATACTGCTTCAGCATAACCTCACAACAGAAACTAAGATATTGTAGGACTCTGATCCAGAAAACAGCAATATTTATCAAGATTTTCTGCTTTAGCTACCTTTAAATATTTTAAGCCATTACTTAGTATGCATACTTACATGTGTCCACCCTCAGTACTTACTATCTATGCTCCCTCTGCAAAAAGGTCTGTATGGTCTACTCCTACCATCTGAAGTTTCGTGAAAGCCCTGACTCTAACAAATTGCAGCTTACCACCAAAGACAGCCTCTATTCCAAAATTCAGACCAGGCAGATTACCTTTCTGCTATGCTTAGCCAGGTAAGGACGCAACTACAGGTTCTCTTAAGAAACAAAAGCAACTCACCTTAGCATGAAGCTAGCTCTTTGAAAGAATGAGAATGAAGGAATATGGTTATGCTGTTTCAGGAAAATTATTTATCTATTCCATTGCTTTATGTCTTGGCAGAAGGTTCATTTAAAATACATGCTGGGACACGTGTGCAAACAGCATGGTGACAGCACACTATGCAAACCAAGTCACCTAAAATTTTCACTGCCTTTTTCATTCTCTTTCAAGGAATGAAAATGGAAAAGGAATGAGAGGATTCGAGATAATCATGTCCCGGAGAAAACAAAACAAAACAAAACAAAACCAAACCAACTTAATGTCAGCAGGTTATCAGATATAATGCACAAACTTTAGGACTATGAACTTCTTCCTGTACTGCTCCATGTCTCCCCAGCCCCTTCGAGTCCTGACCTAGCTTCTGTCTCACTTAGCTGTAACTTCTTTTAACTAAAAATAACTAAAGAAAAAGCCTTTGAAACAGCCAATGAAATAATTTATAAGATTCTTACATAACCTTATCTTAATGCTTTAGAAAAAACAACTAGATTGCTTACAAAGATAAAAGAAAATCACTGAGACTATAAAGAGGTCAGAATATTTTGTTTTTTACTTTACTGGGAAAGGATAAATGCTGGCTGCTCTCTGCAACACAAGAATTCTCTCAAAAGATTCTTAGGAAAACACTTTATGAATTCAGAGTCTACAATGCAAATACATGGCATCAAGTATTTTGAAAAACACTAAGTTGGGCTTAAAGGCATGTGATTTTGTAATTTGCTGCTTATTGTACTGAAGGTCTTCTCTGATGCCATTCAAAGCAGAACAGTCTGAATCACACTTATCCTGCATCCTGTTATACTTTGCTGAGATTGCAGTTAGATATTTAGCTTTGGGCTTCCAAGATAGGACTAAAACCACTCAATCTGAATGACACCAAATATTAGAGCAGATAACTCTGTGCTGGGATTCTTCAGTTAGCTCAGGTACTGTCTTGTCAGCAAAAACTGTTACATGGCCCTTGTGTGAAAAAAACTGCATCCTAACTTCTGTTTCTGATCACATTTCTACTGCTAGACAATCTCAACTTGGTATCGATTACTGCAGAAAAACAGCTTGAAGGTAGCCTCAAATTTTAGTTTGACACAGAGACACTGCCTCAAATCTTGGTTCTTTCTACATTGCTTAGATTAATCTTGCCTTTAAATTCCTGGGGTTACTAATTTCTCTCCATACAACAACAACCCATAGAGAAAAATAGTTTACCAAACACTTGTCCTTGTTTATTATTTTATAAATAATTATATAGAGATAGATTAACACAACCAAAAGCACAGCACTTCACAAGAAAAAAAAATTACAAAAAAGACCAAGCCAAAGATATGAACAGAAAGATGAAGCTTACATTGTGATTTTACTTCAGACTTCAGCGGAACTTGCGAGTTTCTTATTATCTGACAGATTTTTTTACAGATGAGAAACCAGCAAATGCAGTACATACTTTACCTGTTGTCTGCTTAGATGTCAGAGCTCTGGCCAATACTGTGCCTAAAAGTTTTGCAACAGCTAATCGTACATCATAATTGGAACCTTCAAAGGATTTAAAACACAAGGTCACAACACTATCCAGATCTGTAGTCCACATAAATACTGCTTCATCCTGAAGTTCAAGAAGACACTAGACAAAAAAAGGGAAATAAAAGTGTTTTGACATAGGAAAGCAGCCAGTAACAATTTTAGTTTGCTACATAATACATAGAGTTCTCCCTAACAAATAAGCATGTGGCCTCATACCAAAATTACTTGATTTTTTGCTGCCAAGGTAATATCAAAGAAATAAAGATAAGCAAACAATGTATTTATGATATGTTCATCAACTATTGGAACAGAATTTTATTTAGGGAGCTACCTACTAAAACGAGTCGTTAATTAGAGAGGTTTACCTTTGCAGCAGCACAGCGGACTGCCATGGATCGATCTGTCAAACATGATCGGGCAGCTTTGTAAATATCTCTGTGACAGGGGATAGCAGCAGCTCCTAAACCATTTAATATATTCTGTAAACTAAGCATGATTTCATAACGACCTTGAGACTGAAAAATGAAAAAGAGAAATGTTAACATTTTGTAAGCCTAAGGTCCTTGGAAATACAAAATGCCAGTTAGTGAAATAGGCAAGCAGTGGTTGGATCGTTTAGACTTTTGGAGATCTATTTAGGCTGAAGGAAGTTAAAGCAGATAATTTGCCCTAAAACTGGATAAGCAAATGAAAGTAGTAGCTCTACATTCCATTGAAAGGTACTAATCACAAATATAAAACTCAAAACAATGTACAAGCTACAGCACAACTGTTCTCATTAATAATGCAATCAATTTTTTAATTATCAAGTTCTTTCATGAAATCAGATTGAGAAAAGGTATGATCCATCCTTTTATAGGTATAATCCATTAACTCTCTAGTATTTCTTTGGAATTTAGACACTGATTTGTACCTGAATTTCCATTTTTTTTCCCACATATTGACATCATGCATTTTCTCTTATTCATTGGTCCAGCTACCAACAGTAAACATCCTGTTATTTTCCCAATCATTTTTTAAACATGCTGTTCCAATACCTCTGCATTCTTCATTGCTTTAAGCACATTCCCAACGGTGTCAGTAAAACTGTTTCCCAAAATTCTTCCCAATTTTTTGTATAAATAGCCCAAGCATACCACCGCAGCACTAAAACAAAAGCAAATCCAAAGACGCGTGAAAATGGATGCAGTAAGAGATGAAAGGGATTAAGACGACTAATGTAATCAATGGGCAAACAGCAAAATAACTAAATAGCATGTCCCAAAAATGTAAGGGGATTACCAAAAGGAAAAAAAAAATAGACTGTGGTGGCACATACCCTCTAGGAGAAACACAGATACAAGAGGTGGGAAAATAATTTGGATAATATAAGAATACAATCTTCCAATAAATTTTATGATAGGAATACAGTTTCCATATCTGCCTTTAAAAGTTAACTTTAATTTCTTACTAAGCATGCTCTGCATCATGCAGTCTATGGCACTGTGCTACAGCAGATGCTGCCAGAAGCACTCAGGGACAGGTTTACTTACAGCTTGATGGTCAATAGCAGACTGCAAATGGTCTAGAAATTGCAATTCTGTCATTTATGTATAACAATACATAAGAAGGAATTAAACTATAAACCCCCTTTCCTTTTCATTATAAGCAGGTTCTGAACTTAGTATCTTGGTGAAATACCTGACAACTCATTTCTGTGTGCTCATTGGTCTCTCCTTTAGCAAAAGAAAAAAAACCTAAAGAAATAAAGGAAAAGTTGTCTAATGAAAGAGTGTTTCCCTTTGAATAATTAGTTAAGGAAAACACTTCGCATTTGTATTGACAGATCTATAAACTAAACCAAATAATTTTATGAATATGAGGAAAAAAATTGTATCTTCATTCAGCTTTCAGTTCTTTGGCTAGACTTACTTATATATGCAGACATTGGTCAGCATCCCCTTCAATAAAACAACAATTTTCTTATTTCCCAACTGAATTCAAGTTTTAATAAAATCTCATGCTGAATATATTCTTAATTAGAAAAAATACATTTAATATCTACAGTAATTCCCTACATGACACATCACAATGAGAAAAACAAAACCTTCTTTATCTGTCATACCAAAATACTATTTTCATTTAAAAAAACATTTTTCATTATTGTTTCTATCCAACTGAGTACACACCAACAGTTTGGATATTAATTTTGTTCATGGTATACCTGGGCATAAAATTACAACAATCTCATTTTACTACTAAATTGAACATCTCATGGTCACAGATATTTTCTTTAATTAGCTTCAAGACTAAATATCTATTTTGCATCATAATCTGAAGAAGGAATATTTAACAGACATATAAAAAACCCCAACTAAATAAACTACTTTATTATATCATGGTATAACCTGCAAACACTTCTAGAAGTACTGTCATGTGCTTAAGTGTGGTATGAAAGGGTCCATCATTATTGAACAGAGGGTTTCTAGCAACAAAGTGGCCATATTTGTTGAGAAGTAACATCTCGCCAACTAAAGATGGGGATCCAATTACTTTTGCACATCAACATTTCAAGGGTTTTTGAAAGTTCAAAGCACAGGACTACGGAAGCTCTTGTTCCTGTGTTCTAGGATTGTATCATGGCTCTAGTTGTCTATTTTTTTTTCCACAAATGTTTCTTCACTAAGTCCAAACTGTACTAACTATGGAGTCACTTTAACTGTCACATTGTAAGCAACAGCCAGAAGCTTCCCAAGAACCCTGTAAAAGTATAAAGTTTTGCAGTGGAATGCCTCTCTGCCCCTGTTTCTGCCTCGCTAGCAAACCACCTCCATCTTGATACACAACTCTGTATAAAAGACACGTCTAAATTGCTTTCTCTTAAATTTTGCCTTAATAATTGTACTTGGAGAGGTATCAACAAAAATCCAGAGCTAATATATTTAAATGTGGTAGAACAGCACTGAGATAAGCTATGAAAGTTTGCAGATCAGGCAAATGCCATAGTTTAAAAGCAGCCCTTGTGAATATTTTAAAAACATTGTCATTTGAAGTTAGGTAATAAGCTGCATTCACACTGCATGACCTGATTTGGTACAGCATTCACATCACACTGAATTTTAGTAGCAGATAAGTACCTAGCCAGGGTAGTGTCTAAAATGCTTGCCTAAAACATTTCCATCAAAGAAAGACGAAAAATAATAATTTATGAGATAAGACAATGATTCACTGGAAACTGTATTTAAAGGATTTCCCAGGTGTATCAACATATTGTGAACACTGATGGTTAAGTGTTGCTACGAGACAACATGGGCATGGATGCTAAACATGGACAGATGGCAAAGACAACACTTTAATCAAGATCAGAAAAGGAAAAAAAAGCAGCAGTTTTTCTACACTGAACACCAAGTATTTCATATATATGCAACCCAAGATGAAAGGTTTAACTCAGTCAAGAGCTCTGTTGTTCCAATGATTTTTCTGTAGCCTCAGCCTGTGTCAGCTGTATCAAAAATACCTTCTCCAAAACTTTTTTGAAGTAAATGATATTTTACTGTTACTTTTTTCTCCATCTCTTATTTCCTCTCCTCACTATTGCTTACATATCCAGGAGCACTCTGAACAATACCTCCTCTCTCTTTCTCTCCCAGCTACTTCTCTGCATTCTGACTCTGGATATCTGCCATTACTGCTTTACTGCCAATGGACTCCATCATTCCTCCTTGCTACGCTGACATCATCCCACCTCCTGCAGTGTGGCATATTGCAGCTGAAGCAAGGGAGACCTGCAGAGCTCTGTCCCACACTACAACTCAACTGTAATGTTAATGCATACCACTGTTGAGGATGTAGTGTAACAGTAATTTACTTTGCAGGTCTAAGACCCTGTAAAGCGAACTTATTTTTAACCCAAAAGATTGCACAAGAGGTCAACTGGAACAAGAGGGAAACAAAAAAAATTATGGTATTGAAAAACATGACCGACTCCTTGCTAAATCTATTTTCAGGAATCTTTGCTTGAGTTGCCAGAAAGAGGTTTAGCAGGCAGAGTAAAGGAGGAAGACATATTCTGCTCTGCTTTCAATACCATATCATTAACACACAATGATGTTTCACCATCTAATGTACAATGATATTATTCTGTCGCTACCTTTAATTTTCTTCACTGTAGTCAAAGATGTGCATTGTTTCAGGAATGAAGGTTATTCACCGCATTCTGCACATAAAGATTTGGTTTCACATTCTGAAGTAACAGTTCATGTTTCTCTGTTCTGTCAGGCTTCAAGTATTTAGTTACAAACATTTTTAACTGTATCCAGTTTCCCAGTTGGGTTAAGAAATGCACTCAGTAACTGCATTTTGTACACTGAGTTGTACTTGTCTATTTTGCTGATCTTCTCAGCACTATTACTACCTTCTCTTTGTTCTGCAAACAGCTGCCTCCCCCCCAACTCTGTTATCCATTGCTGGTATCTCCCTGGCCTGATTTGCAGTTGTCTGGCTGGAGACCACCAATTGTCTTCTACTCTTTTGGTTCCTGATGCACACATACAACACCTCATACTAGCACAATCTTTATTTTAGTATGTATCTTGTGGCAGTGAATTCAGATGCAGCTCACCACGTAAATGTTTCTCTTGTTATTACTGAATTTGAAGTCTGGGGTTAAAAAAGTACTTACAGTTTTGTAGGCAGATAACTTGGTGAGTCATCTTTACTCCGAATGAGTTCATTGCATTTGTCAATTGTTTGGTAAACAGAAAAAGTATCTCCAGTGCTATAAATTACAGCTAAATTCTTGGCAAGAAGCCGTCTAGTAGGAGGTCCTGGTGAATTGTTTAATAAAGAAGTCAATTGTTCAACCAGTTTCTTTTGGTTTTCCCTTATATCAGCCTGGAAATAAAATCAGTAACCAGGTAAAATTCAGTTAAATTTTAAAGTTAGCTAAAGATAAAAGTAAAGATAACTTACATTAATTCATTATTACCATTCCAGTAATGACATTCTTAATTACAAATGAACATTTATTGCACTTTTGTACTTAAAGACATTTCAAGTATGTGATTATTTTATTCTTGTTCTTAAAAAAACCCCAACATTTTTTCAGAGCTACCATTTCTAATAGCATTGCAAATGTGTTTTCCCTATGGCATTGATATACTTATATCTTTCTAAAACAAAGTTGCTTTTTCTTGCTTTGCCTGCATTAAAATAAAACAATTAATAGATATACAGTAATTTTAGTAGAAAAGAACAACTGTAGCCAAGTTTCAAGAACCTGAGCATTAGAAAGAACTTCCCTTAAAGCAATCACCTAGTCTTACATATTTTTTTAATACTCAAAAAAAATAAAGAGCCTGGCACTGTGGGAGAAGACCCAGGTTTTGTGCAATGGCAGGAATACTACAAATGCTGGGTCGACAAGGATGTGGACTTTACAAACCCTAATGCTCCTAATACTGATATTTTACACAGGGTATGCAAAGACATGGACTCCAATGCCCCTTATATTGATACCTCAATGGTGTAATAAAAAGTGTGTCACAAACCTGTCATCCCTATTGTAGTTTCCCTTAGTCATTTCTTATTCAAGTTTCTTCTCCCCATAATCCCCTAGGGATCCTTTCCTGCCATTCCTCCCCATTGGTTAAAGTTCTTATCCCCATTCTCTGATTGGCTGCTATCCTTGTTCCACCATTGGTTGTTGTAATGTTCTACCCCTTTGCTCTATTGGTCCATTTTTGATCCTTCATTTGCATGTCCCTTGACCAATAGGAAGCTTTGCACTGCCCACCCTTCCAGAACATTCCCTGCCTGAGGTTATATAAACGAGGCATCCAAATAAACTTCGCTTCTTCTGCCAGCAAACCTCCTGGTCTCCGGTCGTGCTTGCTTTGAGGCTGCAGCACGTCGGGGGCTCAGGCGGGCTTGGAGCAGAGGGAGCCCTTCCCAGCTCTGGGGAGAAATCCTCAGAGCGATTTCATCCACCAACATGGCACCATATTTCATTTACATATTTTCATCATAAATAAAACCCCTTAAATAGCAATTTTTTGGTTGGTTTACTCTTACATATCTACATAACCTACTTAATATACACTAAACAGTGAACCAAACAATTGGAGAGTTGGCTGCAAGCAGATCTTTTATCATTTGATTGGGAAAATAAAATAAAAATTAAGAGAAAGAGGTTACAGTCTTGCTTCCTAGAGAACTATCAAATAATTGTGCAGCACCAGGAGGAAGCATATCTGATATTCTTCACAATGGGCTGCAAAATCTTGCAGTAATAACATGAGTTAAAAAATAATTAAAATTTCTTTCATTGGACAAGTGGCTCTGTCACTTGAAGGGCTGTGACCAAATACTTGTAAGGTTTAGAAAGCTGTTGGCAACACTGAATATACTTTCATTGCTTATAAATAAAAGACATGAGGCAAATTAAATTGAATACTGCTCTTTGGTTTTAAAGAAAATAACAAAAAGACAGAAAGAAATAATTCTATAATGTGCTTTTCTTCTCAAGTCTCATCATACTTACTCTGCTAGTCACTGGCAAAAGTTTTTCCAAAAACTGTAACCATTCAAAAATGAACTCCGCTTTTTGAAATCCACCAAGCTGGTTATACGCTTCTTCATTAAGTAGTAAACTGTGAGCTAACTCCATTCCTTGAAATTTTCCTCAAACCTCTCAAACACTGTGGCATGAAAAGGAAAACCAACAAACCACCAAAACTGTGTTAATCGGTCAGGTTTTCTTCCTCATTAATATCTGGTGAATCAGAAAGAGAAAAAGAAAAAAGTATTAATAGAAAGTCAATGACCTTATCATATTATATTTATGCTTTGCTTATTAAAATTAAATTTTCAAAGAAAAACTTAATATAAAAATAAATTACAGCAGTTTTATGTAGATGTCTTTAGTAATTCCTAAAGTTTTTTAAATTAGATAATGGCATTGATGTAATAGGTCAGCTAAAGTCAAATATACTTCAGAATATATCAGTGGGATTCTCCCTGAACTTCTGATTTGCCTTCACCTTGTTTTGCATGAAGTGAGGTTTTCTAGTCCTTGATCACACACATACCTGAAAGTAATGACCAACCCAAATACAATGACTTTGCTATCTAGAACTAAGTGCAGCAATACCCACAACATACACCTAACAAACTCCTGTTAATTATATTCACAAATATAAATGCTAACATATTATTCAAACACTTCAGGTATTTTCAATGCCAATCAAGGCATAAAAACCTCCAGAATTTCATTGCTGAACAAACCTCTAATACTCTCTATATTTTGGGGGGAGGAAGGGGGGGAAGGAAAAAAAGCCACACAAAAACCCCAAACCTGAAAAGAAGACTTTCAAAAACTTCAAGTCAAAAAGAAGTTATGTTCTACTTATGTCTCTCAGGTTATTTTTCGAATTTCCACATTGTTAATAAGCAAACCAACAAGAAAAGTACTTCCAGTGATACCTTCCTCCTCCCCCCATATTTAAATGCCATATATCCTCAAAACAGAATATTCAGAAATTCTGGAGGCTTCACAAACAAAAATAGTCAGGGTCATTCTGGTAAAATGTCAACCGTATTTTAAACTCAAAAAAAGTTATCCTTTTCAGAGGTCACTACGTCTGCTGAAAACATTTTTGCCTTTGTAGTAACAATGTTATAGTGAAAAACAATCTGTCAAACAGTAAACAGCAATACAAAGCACTGGTAAATAATTCAGTACTTAGGTTGTCATCAAATGCACAGCAGAAGGTTACTTTTACTATTTTCTACACATTCTTATATAAAATTTACTCACAAAGAAAACTAGTCCCATTAAATTTACCATAGTGAACTGTCACTTCAAATCTCCCTGAAATACCAAGAAGTTTGACGAGGTACCACACTATAGAATGACATACAGATATAAATACACATAGTACATTATACCTATATAATATACATATATTACATATGTACACATGTATAATATACATATATACATATATTGATGAGAGTTTCATCACTGCTCAGTGGGAAAATTACACATACTGGTCACAAATGCTTCTTTTTTACGTCACCCAAGGCATGTCGCAATGCCCACCATCTCTAGAACACGTACTACCACAGCAACTTATCCAATTCACATATCCAGCTCAGGATTGCAACTCATAGAAGAGATCATAGTTTGTTGCCAGACATTGGCACTCAACTTACCTAGCAGATAATTTCTCCTCATTGTAAAAACTGTCTCTCTGCTGTTCCAAGTTTTTGGATAAAGGATGTTAAGAACTTGATTTTCTAGGAAAATAATTAATACAAAGATCAACTTTAGAGAAAGCACACAAGATACAAGTGCCGCTTCTACAGAAAACAAGAATTCCAAAGTTTTGCAGTACTGACAATTTTTACGGAGTAATAGTTCCCCAAAAAAGACTGGAGCTCCATACATGTTATTAGCTTTTATGTGCTACATTTTAATTGGGCAGACACACCATATACACCATACAATTGGGTTTATTTAACTACTGAAACTGCCTTTGTTATTTCTGTTTAGTTAACTTAGTTTAATTCTAAATCAGAAAAAAAAAAGTAAATTCAAACAGGGTAATACCATAATTATTTTCTAGAAAGATGATTCCAGTGCTTTCCTAAGACCTACATTACTTCAATACATCTAAAAAAGCATAGGTGCAAATATTCATTATATTAGTCTGGAATGCTATAATAAATGGCCATAAACAACATGATAGCATTCATGTCAAAACTAACAACCAGCAGAATGGCACAGGTGATTCAACTGTTCTGAAAAATTCATGTGCAATACTATGGATACAAGACATGAGTATTATCAATCCATTCTCCTATCCCCCAGATAGTTTAATATTAGAATCCATGGGCAAAAACATTTGCTTTTAAAATTCATTCAACTTGGACTTATTCTGGCAGGACATGAAATATAGGTTGCATGCTATTTTAAAAGTATTCACTTTTTAATCACTCTTCAGAAGACTGATGTTGAAAACAACTCAAAAGTACATGTAGATTTCAGAATAATCCAAACTTCTTTCATACTGGTGAACCACTGTGCAGCCTGCCAAAGAGAAGGTTCAAGGGGACGTAACAACAGCCTTCGTAAGGGAAGATTACCAAGAAGACGGGATCTTTCCTGAGGTGTATGGAAGGGAATAATACAAAAGTGACCTAATTAAAACAAGGAAACTTCCATCTTGCTAGAAGAAAAAAGATTTTCACTATAAGGTTTATCAGCCACTGGGACTGGTGTTGAGAGGTTGCAGAACCTGCACCCTCAGGGGTTTCTAATACTTGACAAGACAAAGCCCTATGCAGTATCATCTGAAGTTACTATTGTAACTTATTTCTAAACGAGAGAGATCATTTGTATAAGCACACATTTGCAAAAATAATCTAGATTTATTTATTTTTAGTCTAAATTAAAGAAACAAAAAGTGTTACAGCCTAGTTGCTGATCTCTATCATGAACCTCTGCAAACATGGCCAGAAACGCTAGCATTTCTCACAGGAAAACTATCAGTACTGAATTACAAAGGCTGACTGCTTATTATGCAAGACTTAGTTCTGTGGAAACAGAACTGGCCATGGAGCAAAAAGAAAAATTTTAAAGCATCCCAGACCTGATCTTTCCAGTGTTGGTCAACAAACAAAGTTTGGTTCCATGAAGCTGCAGACAAAGCTATATACCCGCCACCCTATGCAAAAAACTTATCCCAAACACTTACTGAGACTCCCTCCGATAAGCTCTAAGTCTGCAAACCAGGGATAATTATGAAAATTCAAAAGTAACAATAAGAAAAGGGTACATGCATGCAAACTTGTGAGAAGAAAGGCAAGAATGCAGGGAATCAAGTTTTACTGCAGCACATTGGTTTTGCAGTCAGAGCAGGGAACAACACAAAAGGCAAGGTGCTTACACAGCTGTGCAATGCTGAACACAAGCACAGAACACGGGCACGAGCTGCAGTTGATTAATAATAAATATGTCCTTGTATGTCCTATGTATGCAAGATGTTACCAGGCAATTTCTAAGTGCAGAAGAAAACACCAAACCAAAACACACTGTCCAGACACGGGTGCGACTGTGCCCTGCTCAGCCACACAGGGGCCAGGCAAGCACGAAGGAAGACTGGATGGCATGGCTGGAACATCATCATTTACTAGTGAATCGATGTGGGTACACCCTAAGCATGTAAAGATGCACCTGTATTTACATGAAACTCATGTTTAGAGACTTTGAATTATTTGATAGTATCTTTCCCCTGGTGTTATAATTCTGATGTTTCTCAATCTGAAAAAGGAATCTGGAAAAAAACCCTGCGAAATTTAATTGAATGAGATGTACACTATGTCAAATGAAAAGACATACGTGGCTGATAAAATCTTCATTTGCCAACTAGCAAGAAGCACCATCCTTTTGGTTTTATCTTTAGGTAACTGAAGTAATTACAAAAATTACTTTACCATCGGTGCTACAAGAACAGATCAGTCAAAAATCCCTCCTTTTTTAATATGATGTAGGTTTATTTTACATTCACATGATGGTACAGAACTGTCACGGAGATTTATTCAACAAGGCAGAGGTGTTCCTACTTATCACTGATGAAATTTTTTTGTTTATTGATGGACAATTTGGCAAACAGGATTGTATGAGACTGGTCAGAAAAGAGCTCTGAAAAGCTCTCAGTACAAGCTTTATATGGAATGTTGCCCAATAAATTGAAAGGAATATAGGATGAATCAAGCATTAAAAGGCAAAAGCAATTCGGTTTCTGAAGTTCCTGACAAACCACATTGGGAAAAAGGGACCCGTGGTCTTAAGTAAAAGATGACTCATCCAGGGTAAGACTGATCTGAGTAACTACCCTTAGCTGCTATCTTTCAAATATGAGAACCAACAGATCACCCATGACAAAGTTGTAATGCAGTAAAAAAAGCAAATAGATATACTATGTTTATCAAGTTCATTCTGAGCTAAGTAATCTTCTCAGGTTTTAAAATCTGAGGGGAGTAGACCATAGACTGCTGTATTTCTTTCATGTGGACATCTAAGACAAAAACTAATACACAACCAGAGAAAAGTTATGAGCAATAGTGGCAATGTAATGATTTTTACTTTTCCCCTGTCTTCCACCTCATAGCATATCTTATGTGTAAATAAATAAAATGAAAAAATTCCCAACCAACCAACTTAATCTGCAATAAAGCAGACTCCTAACTGATATCTCACTGAAAAAAAGCCTTTAAATTATGACTCATTATTTCAAGGAAGAACAACACAAGTAATGGAAACTACCACACAGATCAAGTAAGTACTTACAAATTTATTTGCTTTTAAGACTTTTCACATTTGATCTTTCATTTTTCCAGCAGCACTTGTTCGTCTTTGCCAGGAACAAGTGCTGCTCAAACAGAAATCAGATCAACCTCAGTTCTCTAAGCATGGCACTCAGGTAACAATCTAATGTACAAACTAAATGAGGGCATAAGCCCTTTATATCTACTACGCAGTGAAGAAAATAAAGTGCTGTCTAACTTTATAATAATTTATATTTTTCTAGTTTCACAAGTATTAATATAATTTGGCATTAAATCTGACATAATGCATAAAGATAGTCACAGAATCACAGCATCAGTTAGGTTGGAAAAGACCTCTGAGACCATCGGTTCCAGCCTTTGACCAAACACCACCTTATTAACTACACTATGGCAGTAACTGCCACGTCCAGTCTTTCCTTAAACACCTCTAGGGACAGTGACTCCCCCCCCTCCCCTGGCAGCCCATTCCAATGTCTCATCACCCCTTCTGTGAAGAAATCCCTCCTACTGTCCAACCTGAACCTCTCCTCATACCGGTTAAGACTGTGTCCTCTTCTCCTGTCACTGTGTGCCTGGTAGAAGCAGCCAACCCCCACCTGGCTACAATCTCCTTTCAGGTACTTGTAGAGAGCAGTAACATCTGCCCTGAGCCTCCTTTTCTCCTGGTTAAACAGCCCCAGCTCCCTCAGCCACCCCATAGATGACAATTTGAAGCATGCTGCAGCTCAGGAGCTCACTGATAAACCTGTGGATTCGATTTTGTACCAAAGACTAGTTTAGCAGAGAAGTAAATCCATATTATTCTTCTAAGAAATTATCACTGTTACTCATCGCCAGTAATGAGTAACAGTAAAAAAGAGGAATGAGTAATCATAATGAGTAAGATCAAAAATGACCAGTAATAATAGTGCTACCAGTGTTCTCACAACAGCTACTATTGGACTCACTATACAACCAATGCCATAACCATCCCACTGCTGAAAAACAGAGCTGAAGCACAGCATTAGCTTCAAGCTGTCCCGCGCTGCACCATAGCAGTACTTTAACTGACTCAAATTCATGGTTTTTTCCTCAGAAAGCAAGATTTTTTATCTTCTGTCTAACAAGTGAACTAATACATTCACAAGAGAAAGCTTTCCAGCCTGACACATTTAGTTCTAGTCATTAACAGTTTAGATCAATGTTACTCCTGCAGCACTGTTTTAAAAGTTTAATGGGATGATCGTTACCAGTGCATCTGAGCTGACTGCACCGACAGACACCCATGCTCAAGCCTTCGATAAGCCTTTGCACACAGAGTGCCTCCTAAACAGAAATAAAACTCCTGCCCAGCTCACTCAGACTTATTTCTGACAAGGGAAACCGAGTATGATGGTCTTTGCCAGCTGAGCAGAAAAACCTTAAAGCACCAGCCAAATTCAGTTACTAATGAATGAAACATAGACCAAAATTCAATAGTTACAGTGTACTGTTTATACTAGTAGGCAAACAAAAAGAGGCACCAAGGTCTAGAGAAGGCAAAAAGTGCAGGATCAAACTCCCAGCAGCTTCAAATGGGAAACCTGATTGCCAAGGAAATGAAGAATTTAGCTATCTTAGCTGTGGTCTAGCTAGAATTTATAACACAAAGAAATAATCTGATTTAAATAAACAATGATTAAATATCGGTAATTTCTTAAGGAATAAAAAAGAACTAAAATTCCAGCTTAGATGAGTTTGGAGTTTAGACACTGAAAATATACTAAAGAACATTCAACAGATAAATATATTTATTATTACCGAAAAGACAGGGCAACCTTTATTTATTGACTTCTGCAAACTATTACCAACTAACTCACAGAAGCAAAGTCTGCCTCAAAATATTCAGCTAGAGTAGGCAAAGCTAAATAAAAGTGTCAGTGTGTGTCAGTACTTCCATATCCTTTATGTGTCAGGATCCTCAGCATTCAGCCAACTTGTGCCCTTTTCTATATACGCAAGCCTTAAATTTTGTGCTCCACAGAGCTACATGAAGCAATACCAGGTAGCTGCTATACCCAAAATAACATTGACCCCTCAGTAAGTATTTTATGTTCAGCAGTGCTAATCACTCTTGACCTCTCATTCAATTAAAAAAAAAAAAAAAAAAAAGCTAGGAATTTCAAGTGCACTTTCACTGCTTTTCTTGTATGCATTTTCAAAGAAACATACAAGCAAATGTAGGGCATTTCAGCACCAAGACATGAAGAGAAGGAGGGGGGAAAAGACAGAAAGTTAACTCCCCTGAAGACTGTTTCTTTAGCAGAAGTATCAGGATGTTTAACTCATTAAACCCTTGATGAGGAGGATGATGAAGATCTTATGAAACCAGAGCCCAGTCTTTCAATTCACGCACACACATACTTGAATTTGTCACTGATTGGTCTCATGTCTCATCAGTTTGGACCGAATTACTCCTTGCCATCAAACTGAGGAGTGCTTTTCATCCAAAATTAATATACTGCCATGAAAGTGCCAGGTATTTTGCAGTGTTATGTTACATTAGTCAGCAGCGGGGAAATTTGAAGCCAAGCACAGAGAAGCTGGGACCATGTTGGAGAGCAGTGTGCAAGAACCGGCCACAGAGAAAGGCATCACAAGACCACAACTCAGAACACATGGAAAAAAGAATACCAGGCACAGGGGAGAAGGTCCAAAATATGAAGATCTTTAAATCAAACAGAACTGTAACTCTTAATATCAGATTTTAAGTTCATTAGCATGTGAAAAACATACCAAATAAATCTCATAGTTGAGTACTCATATTTTTGTTGTATATTCTATATTATAGAGGGATTCACTTCCACTCATAAATGAAACTATCTTCCTTTTTAAATAAAAAAATATGTACACACTTGCATCACATGCTTATCCCAAAGAGCAAAAAACAATGAAGAATATGTCTGACTACGAGCAAGAAAAAATAACAGATTATTGCAGAACTACTCACTTCCTCTACTTACTGCTGAAGATTTCAGACTAGGACAACCACCACTTATGCCATATATTTGTATGCAATTATTCTGATTAAAAACCCAATTCTGAAATCATAGATGTTGAAACAAGACCCATTTTTTCCAGGCTTTCTGCTTAGCAGTGCTCTGGATGAAGCAATTTGCTCCAGGACAGTTATGTATCTATCCTCTGATACATTCATTTTTTTCCTCACTGAAAATTTTGTAGCATTTATGCAAGCACTCGTTAAAGAAACAATCCAAGTGCATATTCATATATTGCACCTCCCACATATGTAAGTCTTGCTGTGTTCACACAGTGTTTCAGGCTGTCCTGAAGAACAAATATCACGCAGCCCAAACAAAATTCTTGTTAGCTGCTCAGCTACGTTCATCAGTGTTGCAAAACAAAGGAGCTGTATGTTGATGTTTTGTGAACCATGATGCTCATACAAAGCACTTGTTTACTCCCATAGGAATGGTTCCAAACAGCTGGTTTTCCTGCCAAAATGCTATTATTGATTTCAGAGTTTCAGAGGTGTTGCACTGTATCTGAAAAAGCAATGGAACTTAAAGGCAACAAAGACCTAAGAGAAATCTATCAGAATCCTTGCTCTGGGCTTGCTGGTTTCACAAATATTCACACAAAGAATGTGACCACCCACAACTTTCATGCATAACAGTGACATTGATAAGAACTACAGCACAATATACATTTGCTGAAGTGCGAAAGGAATGTCTTCTAGGAATGCTGAATGATTTCTGTGAAGTTTTGAAGACAGGGCTTGATACAATTAAAGAAAAATATCCTGAAAAAAAGTGCCTGGAAATGCAATAGCTGTTTTAGCAGTGCAAGCTATTAAAGACATTTTAAAAAATTTGGAAGACAGACATTCACTGTGTTGAAAAGTACATACATTTGGCTTTCATGTTTCTTATCACCACTTTAATTTTTATCTCCACATGAGAAGAATTATTCTAGCAAGCCAAGAAACAGAAACATTAAGTTACTGAGAAATATAACCCAGCCATTTCCTGAGCTCTGCAGAAGGCACTACTGGCACACTCTATCCCCTCTAGCCTTCACAACTCTTGAATATTATTTAGGTTCATTTCTGAAAGTTTCAGTCAAAAGATAAACTTGGCTCCATTACAGGGACCTCAGAACATTATTTTATTTACAGATAAGCTGGAAAACTGCATATAAATAATCAGCCAATGCTTCTAGTAGTCAGAAAAACAGTATCAAGTCTGATACTGACAAAATTAGTTTAAAAGATTTTTTTCCCCTCAAAACTGGACTAATGAAACTTCAAAAAGCAATAACTGGCTTTAGTCTGAATGAAAATGCATAGAATGCTTTGTGTTTATTTCTTAGCAGGTTGGAACACTGGTGTGATAGTAAGGAAAGTGCATGAAAACCACAGAAGTTTAAACATCCACCTAAATCCTAACAATAATTTAAATATATGTCTGAACGTTATTACTGAGAATGTTGTGAACAATATTGTTGAATATAGACAAAAATATATCAAACTGACTATGCTGATTCTGGTGGTGTTTGTTGTTTGGATTCTGTTCTTTTTCACAATCTCAGAAGTTTCAGGAAATTAAATTATTTGTTAGAATGTTAAGTTGACTTTACAGTAGGTGATATATACGGAATTTCCAAAGTATAGGTCGATTTTAGCTACCAAATTTCCGCAAAGGTAAATGCCAAATCCAGTCTAGCTCAGCATTAAATTAAGTCATAGAGAACTTTTGCTGAATGTATCCTGAAACCCCAGGAAAGTATACTTCCTTTTTCCTGAAAAACATTATAGCTGTTACTATGACTAGACCTAACTGCACTGCAACATGCCAACACAGAAATTCAGCACAGCAGCAGAAGCCCTCAGAGATGCAGACTTTGCAGGAGACTTGCTTGGCAGATCAGAGATCACTATGCAGGCGTAAGTCACTGACATGCCTCCCTGCAACAGTTCTTTCTCTAGGTATTTTACATGGCCGTTCCCCAAAGAAAACTCCAAAACAGCTGGAAAAAATGTAACTCCATAGAGATTTCATGCTTTTTTTGGTCTGCTATGTAGATATAGACATAATTTGTGTCTTTTTAAAGGTTCTGCTTCCTTAAAACCAGTAAAAACCACAATGGCAAAAACTGAATAGAACAAACATCCCACAATCTGAAAATGGTTTTGTGGATAGGGGTTTATAACCTCCTACCTCATTAGGATGTTATGCATTTTAAAACAGAAGATCATGCTGCATTGAATAATAAAGTTTTTGATGTGTTAGGGTACAGCATCATGAAGTAGTCAGTAAGTCAGATATTTTAACTGACTATAAAACAATCCTATGTTCAATAATCAAGCAAAAGTTTTCAATTCATTGCTAGACTTAGCATAACATCCAACTGGCTTCCTCCCCCCACTTCTGTTTCATTGTGTCAAACCAGAAAAAGAAACACAAACTCCACTGAGCACACAATCACAAGTCATCTATCTTCTGTATCTCCGAAGATAGACATCTTGTTACTTCATACAGGAGTTGAGAATATCACACGTGATATAGCAAAACACCAAAACATACAATATAGCTTGACTATTCCTGAAGACAGGGAAAATATTTCTGGCATGTGAGACTAAAATGAAAGTACAGTTCATGGCCAGAACTGCAAACACTTCATCCTAATAAATCAAACCCCAAACTTAAAGAATCACTACAAACAATGAATCCAAAATTCAAAAGATAGCAGATTTCATTCAAAGAAGCACAAAGCTGAAATCACCTTAATTTCTACCTGCCTTCCTCCTCTCTTATCATACTTCCACCCATATCTCAATAAACTTTACTTTTTACCAAACTTTCAACATCTGCTACTCTTTCCTTCATTCAAAAATGCCAACACTAATGCAACTTTACAGGTTTTATATCCCCATACAAGGTTTTTACCAGTTACTTGATGTAAACTTACTCGTCCTACTCGGACAACCAGGAATTCAAACCGCAAAAGCCTGCAATATTTCTGCATAACACAATGTCCAATACTGCTATCCCTCCCCCAAACATCCTTAATTACCAAGATCTATAAGAAAATATAAAAGCAGACCCTAAACCCATGGCACCTCGCCGCAAGTGCCTGCCGAGCCGGTCCCCGCACCCGGGGCTCGGCACCGCCCGGCACTCGCCCGCTCGCCCACCCTGCTACCCCGCTCTGCCGCGGCCCCCGGGACCCCCGGGCGGCACCAGCCCCGCGCCCGGCTTGCCGCCCCTCCCGCGGCGAGAGAATCCCTCTCCGCTCCCCTCGGGGGCCCAGCCCTGCCCCGCAGCCCCGGGGAAGGGAAGGGCAGGGGATGGGCTGGGGAGCCAGGGAGCCGCCCCGCCGCCGGCTTTAGAGCCGGCTGTCTGTGTCACCCACCGACCCACCCAGGCGGCTCTGGGGGTGATCAAGCACTTTTCAGGCGCAGGCCTCGGGCAGGCACAGCCCCGCGGCGAGCTCCGGGCTGCCCTCGGCCCTGCTGCCCCTTCATACAGCTCGCCACGCCGCACCGAGCCCGGGCATCCCCTCCCGCCAGCGCGGGGCTGGCACCGCGCCGCTCCGGGGCCATCCCCGCTCGGCTCCGGGGCCATCCCCGCCCTTCCCCGCCGGCTCCGTGCCCCGCTCCGGGCGGCCGCCGGGGCTCCCCGCGCCCCCTGCCCCGGCGGCGAGACCGGCGACCTCCGCCCCTGCCCTCCCGGCCGCGGTACCTGGGGCCGCTCTGCGGGGCTCGGCCCCGTCCGCCCGTCCTCCTCCAGCACGGGGGGCGCCGGGTGCCGACTGCCGCCTCCCGCCGGCGGGGAGCGGGGAGGAGGAGGAGCAGGAGGAAGAGATGGAGGGCGTCTCCGGTGCTCAGGGCTGTGCAATCGGGCCCGGAGCCATCGAGCGCCCGCGGCGGCCGGGAGGAGGAGGGCGGGAGCGGCCCGGGGAGAGCGGAGCCCCCGGCGAGGTGTCGGAGTGCCGCGGGGGACAGGGACACAGCCCCGGGGCCACTGCTGCGGACACAGACGGGAGCCAGCGCTCAGCGCTCCCCCACCGAAAACAGCAACAAAAATCCCCCTCAGTGATGTTATTTTAAAGTAGCTCAGCTGGCACTGCTGCGATTTGTACCTGGCTGCGATCAGAGTCTGCCATGGCTTCTGATTTCCACTGCGCCCCACAGGCATCCCCAGCTGTACTTCCCGGAGAGGGCCCCTGGCACTGCACAGGACAGTAACAGGAACGCCCCTGAATATCAAGCGCTTGTCAAACCCAACATTTGCAAAAGTTATTACTCTTGGTTTTCATCTGTGTAAACTCTGACCTCAAATCGATATGGTAGCCCAAGTCGAGGAGTCATTCTATGCCTTATGGACCAGGTCAGCTGAAGCTCCTCTAGGAATTTCACCTCATTTCTCCTAGGCACTTATTCCAGGTTCTCTAAGTGGAAGAGGCTGCTACATCATTGGGAATGACTTCCACGCTTCCAAATTTCCATAAACAAATTCACTGGTCATGAGAAAATTTCCATTGGAGGAATTTTCTTTAATGAATTCTGTGATCAGAGTTTAAGTTCTGTCTTAACAAGAGGAAAGTATATATCTCTCAATAATTTTTTAGTTTAAAAATAAACAAACAGTAATCTTACTGTAGTTTTGTAGCTGAAGCCTAGCCATATCTGGAATCTGGAACCCAGATATTTCTCCACAAACTGCATTCTCTGGGACTACCTTCTTTCAACAAGCACAAACAGAATCACAGAATCATTAACGCTGGAAAAGACCTCCAAGATCATTGAGTCCAATCTTTGATTGATCACCACCATGTCAACTAGACCATAGCACTAAGTGCCATGTCCGGTCGTTTCTTGAAGACCTCCAGTGATGATGGCTACAGCAGCTTCTTGAGCAGTTCATTCCAGTGTATAACAACCATTTTCATGAAGAAATTCTTCCTGGTGTCCAGCCTGAATCTCCACAGCTTGAGGCTGTCCTCTTGTCCTGTCATTAGTTGCTTGGGAGAAGGTGCCAACCCCCACTTTGCTACAACCTCCCTTCATGCAGTTGTAGAGAGGGAACCATCATCGGGAGGGAATAATGCCTGGGACACACAACCATAGGAGCCAAAATTGTGTCTAACCCTTACAGAAGTTTGTACATTCATCTTCAAATAGGTTCAACATGTAAAGTTCACATATAGTGGAATCCACTGTGAACATCTGTATTCAGTTATGCAGAAGATACTGCTGAGAAATATTTCAAAGAGCACATGCAGAACTGCCTGAATACATTGTGCTATTGATGCCATGAGCACCAGGCTGTATTACACACATACGTACACATTGGTTTCATTTTTACTAAACTGACCGTGACAAAAAAACATAAGCACAGATGCAATGAGTGACCTTTTTAAAAAAAAATGTAGCAAAGGATGTGGCAATGAAGAATATAAAAATGCCTCATACCTGAAGCGGGAAACTATTTACATATTATATTTTGTAGAAATCAAATCTACAAACTCTTACCAGTGTAAAGGTGTTAACTTCTGGTATAAAAAAACGTACACTCCTAGGAAAGAGCTACTTGCTAAATCAACCTACTTTTGACCAGGAGATGAGTTGCTGCTACTCATAAAGAGATGTGCAACTCACTTGTGAGAAAGGTCAGGCGAACAATTTATATTCAAAGACTGTTCATGTTAGGACTTTTTCCATAATGAAGTCCAGATAAACAAACTCTGCTCTAGCTGACAGTCCTGAGGTAATAGAAAGATCTGGCTATATTTGTGAAGAATTGATCATGTTTAACTCAGAAACAAACAAGCAAACCCAAATCTAGAATAGTTTTTTGAATACTGTTGCTGTTATTTTTGTCACTATGCCTATTATTCACTCTGTTGTGGTAGCAGGCAGGGACCCATTTCATAATGCTCATAATGCTGAATGTTACATGAGCATAGGGCAAGACAAAATGTCACTCATTAAGAAGTCTTGCTCAATTTTTCCCAAGAATTATCTTACCCAGCTCCCCAGGACACATGATATCAGATCCAAGTAATGCTTTGTTAATGCTAAACTGATATTAATCAATTGGAATAACAAAGGATACTGATGCATGACACTGCTTCCATCTCTGGGTTGCTTTAGGCTTGCTTTGTGCCAGCAGTGCTTACATGAGGGTAAGAGTCTGTGTTTATTGGATTTACAGCTAACCTTGATTTTTTAATTTGATTTTTTTCCATAAATCAGTCAACAGAATGTTAACTATGCACTATTTCAAATTGGCATCTACTTCAGCAGTTACTCATGCCATTTTTGTTTTTCCTCTTTTCAATCTCAAATTCCTCTTTTCTAATATGAAATTTTAAAAAAATACTGTTATGCAAGTTTATGCTATTTTGTTCTAAACCAGAAAAAATAGGACAGTTAGATGTATTCACCGTGCATTAATTCAATCTCCCCTTTCCCCATTAGTCCTGACTGTGCTTCAATAGCAAATTACTTAACAAAATAAGCAACTGGCAAATAATTGAAATGCACAAACCTACTGATTAGTCTTCTCCTTAGTCTATTTCGGTAAAGTAGGTTGACTGATTTAGAGCATGAATCAGTTCTGCTGTACAAATTCCAGACATAGTAGAATATCTATGCAGTCACATATGCCTCTGAGCTAAATATTCTCTTTCTTTCAGCCTTATAATCCTCAGTGACCCTAGAGGAAGAAATAAAAGAATGTATTCCTTTGAATTCAGTGGGACTGTCCACGCATGACTAAGAATCACAGGACTAGGAGCCTGATTTGAAGCCAATGTAACATTACCAAATGATTACATAGCAAACAAAACCAAATTCCATTATATTTTAAAATCATGAAGAAGGAATGTCTTTAGATTAATTACAAGGTTAATGATTAAGTTTTATTTTCCCTTTGCAATTATGTTATACAGTCAACATACCCTTTTAAGTACAGAGTGAGACAATTAAGTTCTGAATGGGTAAACAGTTACACCACCAGCTACAGGCAATTTACATTTGGCTTTCAGCGGAGTAGATAATTAACATGTCTGTAAACATTGTAACATGCTCAATTCCAGAATTGCTGCAGCCCGTAGCATCCATGCCTGTCCATCAGTGCTCCGTCAGTTGAGACAGTAACTCTGTTTCTATTCCCAAAGTGAAACGTTCAGTTCCCTGCAGTAGCTGCTTCTGGAGGCACACAGAATCCAGTACATTTTGGCCTGTCCTAGCTTTTGCAATGCCTTAGGTACAAAGCTTTCTTTTTTTACACATTGAATGTCAAAAATAATATGTAGGGGTTTATTTTATGCTATAATACTGCTAGACTTCTTTTTATTCCCAACACAGTTGCTTTTTGTACTACCACAAAATGCAATGCCTGAGTTCCTGCCAAGCAATTACACAGTTCTGTTATTTTGAATCCTAAAATGTAAACAAAAGTATTATGCAGGCCTAGATAATGTTAGATACAGCTATCAAAATGGAGTGGGAAATGAGAAAGGTAGATCTAGGGATGGACTGCCAGCTAAATACTAAAACCCTTTTGCTTTCACTGCTAATCTAAAACCTTCACTGCCAATTTATTTCCTAATGGAGCACATCTAAACAGCCTTAAGCTCCTTACTTGCACACTTTTAATACATAGTAAAGTAATAGGGCATCTATCATGGCACTTACACCAGTAAATACAATTAAAGTGAATAAAAGGCAATCTTAAATTCAGAGCAATGAGATACATAAAAATATATACACTAGAACAGTACAACAGGAATGCTATTTATTTGCTTTTCCATGCTGTCTGGATCATTCCTGCTTTAGAAATACTGTGGGGTGTTATTTGTACTGATATCACACCGTTCATTGATGCACTCCAAGTGCTCTGTGGACATTAGCTCAAGTCACAACTGTGAGGCAGAGGCTTAAGTAGGAGGTACTGAAAAACAAATTCCTGTAGCTCCAAGAAAGGTGAAGAGAGGTGAAAGCGTACTGCCTTCTGATGGAAAAAGAGGATCAGAGGTGACTTTTTGCTTTTAGTGAAAGGAAAAAAACAGTGGTTTTAAACCTCTTTTTCCCCTGTTTTCACTCTTTCTTTGTCTCACAGATGGAAAAAGTGGAGCAGAAAATTGCTTTGCCCAAAGCTGCACACTGGCAGTAATTGAACTAGTGGACAGCATTGGTTTAAAAAGAAAATGTGCAATACATTCAAACTATCCGAGCTGTTCTGCCGTTTCTTTCTTTTGTCCACATATACCATTTACTTCTCAATTGTATTTGCGTGGAACTTCTGGTAACAGAATCTTCTAGAGATTCAAAAATTTTGAGTTGCTTTCAAGGTGTTTCAAGAAAATAAAAAAGGAATAAATAGGAAATACCAAATTCACTAAATTCTTGAGAGACAGTCTCAACTTTTGGATGCTGTTTTCCCAAGAAAAAGGTTAAGGAGGAAGCTCTGCTTTCTTGTCCACCAATTGCAACCCTGAGTTTTAGTATGAAGCAGCTAGTAGATGTACAGACAGTCCATTACTGTCCCACTGTGAAGTGCAACACAATAAATAAAGTGATGGTCTTTGTTTTGCTCAAGGTATAGTCTTAAGGATCAACACACTGGGAAAATAATGAATACCCATTTATTAGATAAGAAGTGAGATGCAAAGAAGTTAAGAAAGTTAAAAACTGTGACTGTATTAAGCCAGTTACAACAGAGGTTGGTGGCAGACCTCAGGTAATGCCTGAAGGCCATTCTAGCTCTTCATGGCATACTGCTACTCCAGCTCCAGAAGAAAAACATAGTGTGTTTGAAGGAGTCCACAGGGCAGAGACTAAGAGAAACTAAAAGTAAAAAATAATGGAAGCTTAAAAGATTCATGCCTCCTTTCCTAAAGAAGCTGTTTTTATATTAGACGTGAGCTTAAGGTTCACCAGAGCATACTTATAAATCCAAGTAGATGTGGAGCTGATCTTGTTCTCAAAGAGGGGCTAAAGAAAGTGGTTGCAGTGAGCCATGATGAAGAAACTTTTGTGCAGCTTTTGTGGTAAATAAGATCAAACATCACAGCTGCATTGAGAAGGACCTCAAAGGCTGGCTCAAAAGGACCTCAAAAGCACCTCAAAGGCGGGCTAGAATCCAGCAGCCCATCAAGTGGCTGCCATTTCAACATGGGCAAGCAACTGTCTGCAGAAACTGTTATGTGCAAAATCTCACTACGGGCAAAAAGAAATCCACACTATGTGTAAAGTCACATCAAGTTTATTATAACTGCAACCTTAGCAATTTAATAAATAATTATTTTCAGTACAGATCTAATTATTGCAGAAAAAGAAGGGAAATAAAAAAGCTGTATAGAAAGCCTCAATACTACAGCTCAAATTGTTATGCATGCACTATCTAGTACCTACCTTTACTCCTTTTCCTGGTGTCATGCTTACCCTTTCACCTCCATGTGGCTTCTGTCTGGCAGAGGGAGCAGAGTTGATTATCAGCATATGGAGTCCTGTGCCTGCAGGAGTATGATGTTGGTGTTCATGGTTTCTTCTTCCTTTCCTTTTTCTTCTTTTGGAAATAGCTCTCATCTGGGGCTATTTTTGCATGTTTTCTAATAAAGTTTTACAGCTTGCTATTTTTTTACTGGCCTGCAACTATATATTCTGCTTTTTGTTTACATTACATACTCATTCCTTCTTCTCTTTTTTTACCCCTTTGCCCAGCTCCAGATTTGCATTTCTTTAACTGACCATTGGCAAGTTGTTTATAGCCTTGGGGCCTCCAGTGCCAGTCTGTGCCCCAGCTCTTACCATCCTATGCCTCTGCTTTATACTGCCATCAGTGTCTTCATAGCTCAAGGCTGATGCTGTTCTGTACACTGTAACATTATGTTAGAGTCATAAAGATATCATTCTACACAGAATAACTACTTATTATTAGTATCTATATAACAACTGTGGCTACACCATACAATGCAAAAGTCAAACAAATCAGCCATGGGCTCCTGTCCTTAGAAAAATCAAGTAAAACCAAACTCTGAGAAGACTGAGGAAAGTTCAGACAAAGCACATGTGATAAGCCTCCCTCCTGAGGTCTTGCAAAACTTTGACAAAGCCTGTGGACTGTTACTAGAAAATACCTATACAGTTGCAGCACTGTTATCTATTAACTGCCAATTCTGGATTAATATTTGCATGTAATTAATATGTAATATTTGCAAATTCATATGTTGTATAGTGTATGTAGCAGCAGATGTAAAAATTTCCAGAAAGGGCATGGGAAGGAAGCAGGAATACTGCTCACTAGAAAACAGGCTATCGCAGTAACTTGGACTCAGTAAGTTTTTATGAGCCCAGTTCATAGTCCACACATGCTCAGTTTAGACACACTGGGTGTGTACACTGCAAACAAGGTCACAAAAACCTGATACTGGAATTACTGTGTGACAATTGAATTAAAGGCATATTAGCATCAGGATGACTCCTTACTTTATAGGTTTTTTCAAGGAAGTGAGGAATATTAAGCGTCTTCTAATAGATAGTCTCTAAGTATAGAACAGGGTAATTATTTGAGTTTTTGTCTAGTCATAGAACAGAAACTATTTAAAGCAATGTCAGGTCATCTGTTTAAAGCATATATTCATGGCAGAAAGAAGTCAGCATTTGGCTTTGAAAAAGTAATTTTAATCAATTTTTTCATCAGTACAGTCCAGCATGTTATTCAGAAATGGCTTCTTTCAGTAAATGGATTGTGAATCAATAGTAGATATAAATAAAGAAGTACAAAGGGCACAGCATTCAACAAGGTGCCAATGGTTGGAGCAGAGGACAGCAGAAATCAGTATTCCAAGACGGTTACACAAATCAGAAGTCAGCAGGTAATACAAAAATATCCACCTTTCTACAGAAATTTCAGAGTCCTGTCTGGTCCTATAAACTACTGAAATACATATATTAGTTTTTATGTGCTTTATCTGAGAGATTAGTATGAGATGGAATTTTGTTTGAAGTCTGTTTTTCAATAAACATTTTCAAGCCTATCCCTCTTGGAACTCACAGAGTTCTTGATGTAGAGAATGAATTGCCAGGCTGCCAAAGATCTTTCTGGAGACAGGGGAAAAAAAATTCAAACTGCAGATTTTGTATTGCACCTCAAAGGATCAATTCTTGAGATGTATTAAATACCCACAATTTCTGTAAGGTATGTGAAAACTATTACTCAGCACTTTTTAGGATTTGACCTCCAACAGAAAGAGGAAGAAAAATGCTTTTTCAAGCACACAGATAAAAATGAATTTGTGTTAGCTATTCACATCAGGACAATCTTATTTAAATGTTGCTAGGAGGAGCTTAGAACATAACTCATATTGTGTCTATTGTGACTTTTAATTATTAATGAATAAACATGTAATATTTCCAGGCCATTTGTGTAAATAGTTGTTTTCAGCTCTGAGAGCGTCAGTTGCCAGGAATTCAACATCCTTATGTATTTTGTAATTATTAACCACATATTATGTAATCTGAAAAAAATCTCATTTGTCTCTTATCAAAACTACAAGCTTTGTATCTGTTCAAAAAAGTTTAATTCTCACGACATCACTTGAGCCTGTAGATTACACATTCAGTAAGGTTTTTTTTGATAAAGATAAGGATAGCATATTTGTAACTACTGACCTACAATTTAGGATTGTATAGGCTGGTATCCTACATCTTTTCCAGAATAATTTGTTATTTAAATGGCAATTTTGGATAATTACTGCAACCCATATAAATGTTTAGTTTCACTTTGGAACCTTCTAAGCCATAATGCTGCAGTAAAAAGAGAAAGTTGACTCACAGGAAGAACATCAGTTTTGAATTTGCCACATTTTAATGTAGCTGTGCTGTTCTTACTGCCTTACAATAGAGAATTTCCCATTATATCTTCCTAACACCACCTGTTAATAATGTTTGTAACAGAACTGCATAGGGGGTCAGCTGGGAATGGGGTCCCAAATGTACCAACACTATCTTTAAAAGGAAAACTGTCTATGCCTGGCAGATTCAATAGACAAAACACTGGAAGGAAGCAATAGGGGCAGAGGGAACGAGATGGCTGCATACAATGTACCATCTTTATTTTTGTTTTCATTTGAATGTTCTGTTCTTTTCCTGAGGGTCTATTATGAAAGAATTGAGTAGACAGTAAGACCGCAGTAACAAGGACATAGACCAAGCTACAGCAAGCAGCCTATCAAAACAAATCAGAGATTTCAGAGTGCAAACTTCAAGAAAGCAGTTCAGTGGCACTGCTGGTTTCTAGATACGCCTTACTTGTTCTACCCTACATAGTCCATGATCAGTCCAGTACTACCTTAAGTCTCCCAACCCTACACACTCTGGATGAGGAGGATGAACTTTCTGATTTAGTGCCTATTCTCTAAAAGACTAAAAATTCAGTGAATTTGTGCTTTTGATATATTGGTTAGGTAGAAAGCACTGCTATTTTATAGTTAGAAAACAGGCAAAAACTGACTCAGGAAATTTGGGAACACAAGTACATCTACAGTATTCCTTTATTTAATCTATAAACCACTTACTCAAGCTATACATGTAATATTCTTTTCATTATTTTTTATTAAGAAATGATTCTTATCCTATGCTTGTTAATAAACCTTTCAAATTAGTGGTTCAATATTAACAATTATTTTGAGCACACTTCAGATGCATATGAGCATAAAACATACTCACTACATCAAAATGGTCTCAGGCATTCTTCTATTCAATGGGACTGGCAACACCAGCACAGATGAGTGAAAGCCCTTTTTACATTGTATCTCCCAAAGTATTCAAGCATATTAATACTTAGGAGGTAAAAAAAAAAACCCAATCACTAGTACTGTATCTGGGACAGAATTTATTTTTTCAAAATTCAATCAGATGAGTGTAAGGTCCATTTGTATCCAGTTTTAACACCTGTCGGTTTCCGTATGTGCCATGCTTGACACGAACACCTGCTTCCACACATTTGGCATTGGCAGCCAGTTCTTTCTCACACAAAGACACAAACTGAGAATAAAGTTCCAATCCTTTTTGTTTTTCAATGTTTGCATGGTACTGCATCTTTCTTCCCTTTGGTTTGCCGCCTAGTGTAGCTTGTGGTATGATGAGTACATCGCCCGGTAAATCAAGAACAGAAACAAACTCGCCCTTTTCATTTTCACTTAATTTAACATTCAACAGCGTATTGACTGCAAATAAAAATAAAGTAAGAGTTAGTACAACTGAAGTAAATTAAACAGGACATCATAAACAAGATTCAACAAACATTTTAATGTGTGACAAACTAGTCAAGTAAAAGAAACTTTTTATTAATAAAACATGGACAGTCAATTAATCCTATTAACCAACTAATATGTCTGAGTATTGTTAGGAATGCTAAGGATATTTATATTAATATCATATGTCTAAAGTTTTATTTTTGGGGGAAGTGATTTGCTATCTAAAATCCTCAAATTGATTCTAGTTCAACAGCCCCAAAAGAACCCAGGATCCCATTAAGGGCCCTTATTAATTGCCTGATACTCAAATAGGCAGCATTTGCACAACACTACACACTGTAGGAGACAACACCATCCTCTGCACTCCGGAGAGCTTTCTGCCCTGACTGTTTTTTCATACTGGTTGCAGTAGTTCACAGCAGGACCCAGAACTAATCTGGGCCGAAGGCACAGCTCCACAGTTTGGTCTTAAGTGGAGTGAGTGGCCTTCACCTGGAGATGTGCAGGGGCCAATTTGCCTTTTGAGAGGAACTGAGCAAAAGGTCAGATGCAATTTGGCTTATAAACCAGAATATATAAACTTGTAAATAAAATCAATGCATTTACTAACATTAGATCTTCCATGTTTCTGTAAGAAATCACATCATTACCCAAAAACTATAAAAGCTGTGATGATACTAGTTATGCCTGCAAATACATAAATATTTAATGTTGTTTGAAGCAAAAAGAACTGAGTTGTGATTCAGAAACCAAACCCACACATTTAAACAGATTCAAAATATATTTAAGAAACAATATCCAGTAAGCCAGGCACTCAAGGAGGATGGTCATAGGAAACAGAACTTTTTCTGGCCTGTTTCAGCTGCCCCACAGCTGAAAATGTAATTATTCTCATCAAGTAACATTCTCATGAAACTCTCACAAGCAGAAAATAAATTTTCATATAACAGATTTAAATACACTCAAACATTTCAACTTTATTTACATGTCAGAAAGACTGTGCCCTCCAAGACCAAGAGAGAACCCCAAAGCAGCTCCTCTCAGCGCCTGTACTTGTTCACTGCTGATCCCAGCCATTAGCCTGAAATAGACTATTGTTATGCAACCTTTTGCCAAATCACTAACATCATCCAGGCACAGAAAAGAAAAGGGGTACTTTTATCTGGAATACATGGCATCACACATTTTCCCACGTGATTGAGTGCTACTGATGGAGGAAAGGGGGGAGAAGAAATGACATAAAAGTAAAAAAAAAAAAAAAATCAAGCCAAAACAGCAGAGGGTGAAGACAGAAATCAGTACCATTTGACCTTATCCACAGCATCTTCTCTGCTGTTATGTAAATGTTAAAATGCATGTGGAAAAGAAGGCAAGAGCTGCAGATATTGCTGTTATCACTTCTGAACCAGAAAACTGCACTTGAAATGTTAAGTGTGCATAGCAGTACTGAAATGAGATGGGAAAGACACTATTTAGTTATCCACCCAACTCCCTCTACTGGCTATAATTTTAAATATCCTGCACATATAGTGAGATCAGTGTTAAAATACTTTTCAAGTCAAGCCATGAATTACTTGAATCAGTTCTGTCCTGGATCAAACCTGTTGCCTGATATACATAATACGTAAAATAGCAGGTGCAGCATTTTCTGTGTTTGCTAGAATGTTATCATCACAGGAATTGATTTTCTAGGCTGGTCATGAGCAGACTGACAGAGCGAGAGGCATGGATGACTGTCAAATGAAACAAGGCAGACCAAACTGTTCTTTCAGCCAGATGATTGATTTAGAATGATGCCATCTCACGGCTTCTTGACTTCTACTCATCCAAATAGTTGCTGCCTTCTCTGTCTATACTGCTTCTCATCTTTTTCAACCAATACAAGAATTTATAAGGGTTATATCATACCAATTTTCGGAACAAGATCCTCGTCAGCACCTTTGAAGAAGCATATGTAGATAACAAGCCCTTTCTGGATCTACAAAAAATTACAGAAAACTATGTCAATATTTCTCATTATCCATCATGCACACTTATTAAAACTGGAGTAAAAAATGACAAAAATACACAACTAAAAAAGGTTCTGAGAGTACTTTTAGTTATGTAGACATTAAGATTACATACCACATTGTGGAGCTTATAAGATATATATATATACTGCTTATCTGCACAATGCTTCTACATAAAATTAAACCAATTTATTAGCTCCATGTGAAGCCAAATTAAGTTGTACATTTGGAATGTACAGTGTAAAGTATTAACATAGACAAGGTAACAAGATGAATTACTGTACTTAAATCCAGCATAGGAAATAGTTTAAGCTTTTTTTTTTCTTTCAAACATAGAGCTAAAGTAATTTTCAGTGTGAATTATTTCCAGTTGTGAAGTATGATAAACACCACAGTGAACTGAATTTTATTTTGATGTTAAAAGTAATCTAGCACAACATAGATCTGAAAAAACAGAGTTTGTTAATTGAAATTTAAATACAACAACCAACAATTGAAAGTGTTCAGAATATTCTTAGGTTGTTCAAAATATTATTTATTAGTATGTGTAAAATCTTACTGGTGAAATGGAACCTTTCCCCTGACTGGTACAGAGTAAAGGATATGCCACTTCTTTAGCATTTAGAGAGACTACTTGCAAGAACTATGTATTTGAGGGAAGAATTAGGTCTGTTCTGAGGAGAAAGTACATGAAAACTCTTGTGTAGTTTTTCTGCTCTCAGCTAGTTTTTGAGGAAGGCATGTGCAACAACCCGTGCTTTATTAAGGCAAACCGATAGGCTCTGCAGCCAACAGCACCTGTGTCTCACACACAAGGATACATGAATGGTTTAACTTCTTCAGGAAAAAACCCAGAAAGCCATACAATATCCACAGACATACAGTATATAAAAAACCTGCCCAGTGCTTTCTCAAGAATAAGTATCTTCGTATTTTTGCTAGAAGAAATCTAAATGTCAGCTTATGAAATACCACTGAAGAGATGTTAAATAAATTGGGACAGGAAGGAGTCATTAATAGCAATGTCATCAAAGTAAAAAGATAGGAAATATGAATAGTTTCTAAAAAGTACCTTGATTTCATTTTTCCTCTCTTTTATTTGTTTTTCTTTTCTATTTTCTTTAAAAGATAAAGGCTTTTGGCGAAGAAAACTTAGCTATACACATGAGATTTTATCGCTTTGTTATTGCGAAGATTAAACAAAATGCTCATGGCAATGACTGAGAAAAGCTATGCCTTCTCAGCTATTTTTTTAGTAACTAACTTCAGGAAAAAGAGAATGCTCTTTGTAGCCAAAATGTCACATGCTGAGAACTTTCAAATGCTTTAAATGGCTCCTTTCAAAACTCATTTTGACTCACACAGGTTCCCAAATAACTGCCATATTTCATAAACACTGTAAGAAATTTGATGGTCCGAACCTCAAGTGACATTTCAAACCATCTGTTCAAATAAGGGAGAGAAATGCAGGCTGCCAAACATTAGATATCCTTACATGTTTAGCTAAATATTCATTCCAGAAACAGACCAGGGTCAGGATATTAATAGATAATAACAATGCACACATACCTACTAATAAAAATGTTTGTGGCAAAATTGGCCAAATGCATTTGCATTGTATAAGTCTGACCACGGCATTAGAAATAGGTGACACCATGATATAGCACACATCACAGAAAACCATTTTAATGCTGAGACTAGTGACAGTCTTTTTTTTGCACAGTCTCACTTACAGAAATAACAGTATTCTGCAAGCAGCTCTTTATAGAGACAAAAAAGAAAATAAAGTGACCCTTGCTAGTCCTAAGGCCTGACATCTAAAGATTAAGTGACAACATTCATTATTTTTCCAGCCTCTATCATTACTTGATGTCTGTTTTTGAATAAACTATGAGAATAAATATTTTGAAAACCTATTTTGAATGAGACAGGCATATTGAGGAAAATTAGAGGGACAAGAGGTAAATGAAAAAAACAATTAATTCAGAGATAAGTTAAAGCTTCTAGAGGGTGCTTCTATTTCTATTTCACGTTTATGGTCTTCTAGAACACTTCTCAACCATGATATAGTTGAAAACTATTCAACAATTTGTAAGCTGAAACTTATGGTTTCAACTACGACCGAAAACTGTGGTTGAACTCTATTTTCAACACATGCAGCCATGTCTTAACCTCTTGTTAGGTCTTTCTTTGTTCTTTAGTTTTCTTAATTGAATACAAGATGTAAAATTGAATGCCATTACCTAAGAGCAAACCTGATAACAACATGTGTCAGCCTGACCTTATGTCAGTGTTTCAGGGGTCCTGACACTTTTGCTCATTGCCAATGTAAGTAACAGGAATGTGTAAACCTTTTGAACCAAAGCAAAACCATTGCCACTGCTGAAGGTCCTCTGTAACCTATCAAAGTGTAGCTGAGTGCTCTTCAAAGCATAAAAAATCAAGCGAAATAACACAAATAAGAGGGTCATAAATTCAACATGCTGATACGCAAACAGCCACTACAAGGAACTTACGTAGTGACAGGCAGGCAGCTGGACAGGGAAGTTGTGCTCTATATGGATTTACTGTTTTCAGGAAAATGCCTACTTAAATAAACCAGCAAAGCAAGTTACTTTGCAACACCGGCATTTATTATACAACTGTCCTAAGTAGTCATCCCATCAGGCAACCTACATTATGAAGGACTGAAGCACCGAGCCCTACGGCCACACAGCCAGCCTTAGCAATGCTGCCTCCAAATGCTGCTTTTTAGCTCTATTGCAGGGAAAAACAAATAACTGACTCATTCCTCACCCTCCTTACTAAATACATTCATCTGAATTTTTCAGGATTTCATTAGCAAAACCAAAATATATTCTGCAAAATATTAACTCTACCTTTTTTTTCTTTACTTCTTTTTTTCCCGCAGGAAATTGCAATGGATAATGAAAACAGAGATACTTGTAATCCTTAGAGCCAGTGTGTGAAACTTACAGAAATTATGCTTTGACATTTCCACTTTAAGTTCAGATTTTCTACCCTGTGGGAAGATTTCTTCATATTTCTTATATTCAGCTGCAGCAAAGAGAGATTACATCATCTGCCCCAGGTCACAGGGCAAGTCTGTGCCTGGTACTTTGTACCTCTTTTTGCTATATCAACCAGAAGACAAATCAAGGGAAAGAAGATAAGGAAAAGACAATTTTCATTGCATAAATGTAGGCACTTATACATTTAGCTGAATATTCATTTTACATTTATTTTCCCTCACAGCTGTGAAATACATCAAACCACACTTTATTTCCACTCTACCTTTAAAAGGAGAATTCCTTTTTTTTTTTCCTAAGTATTTTGCTGTATACATAAACTTTTATTGAGACTATTGAGCCAATGTTTCTCCATAAACAAGACTTCCCATCCCCATAATCCTCAACAGGCCTGAAAAACTCAATCATGAAAACATAATGAAGACAGTGATTCATGTGTAAGTACCAAGTACACTCCTAACCTTTTTGCAGATAAAGAACATCTGCTCTGAATCTTCTAAAGTACCTACAGGGGTCTAGTACAGCTCAGAAGCTATTCAAAGCCACCTACATAATACACTATTTATAGTATGCTAGAAATGTCTCGAGGTGAGGACCTACTTTTAAGTTGTTATAAAACATCAGGAACACACTGGTTGATGTCAACAATAGTCAATGAGATCTGTATTTTTTATTTTTGCATTGACATGCATATGTAGGGAGTCTCATTACCCTGCCAGAAAACATCAGCAGCAGAGTTTCCTTCTCATGACCTCCACAGCAGTTGTACCAAAGAAAATACGAACTTCCATAGTTAATTTTTTTCCCGCATGGTGACTAGCTCTTATGAAAACAGACTTCTCTTAAAAAGCCCCAGGTACACAGGAAAGATTCCTAAGTGTCCAGAAAATATCTGTTGCTGAGACCACCCAAATCTCTTGCAGATTTCTTTCCAGCTATCTATTACTTTCCTATGGATTTTGCTTAATCTGTAAAAGCTCCAAATAAGAGATACAAACTGCAAACCTCCTTGTAACAGAGTTATCCATGGCATCTCTTAACTATAACACAGGCCTCTTTTCAGATAGCTTAAAAGACAGAAAAATGACACTTCTGCTTTTATTTACTAGATCTGCAACTACTCCTTGTGATTAGCAAGCTAGAAATACCTTAGTTCTCCTATAGTTAACTTATGCTGGGCTGAGCAACTCTCGCTGTAATTAATTTACACTGGGAGGGCAATAGTGCAATACACAGGGATGCATTTCAGCCAAACATTCCGGTTTCCCAGACCATGCTGCAGAAACTAGGTCTTATGGATCCACCTGTCCCTTCCAGACAAGGAGAGGAACGTTTTAAGGTTAATATGAAAGGCAAATAGTGAACTATTTTCCGAATTATTGAATAAACTCATTAACCTTTTACACATGCTAGAATTTTTACTTTTTAAGCTGAGTGACTGTATTAAGCGCCTTTTGTTGTACTACTCTTTAAAAAAGACAAATGACAAAAACAAAAAAACCCAAGAGCTAAGTACTTGACACCAGCATAGATGAGTTATTCTAGTGTAGGGAACCCATAAACAGTGACAACTATAGCAGGACAGTGCATGGCACAGGGCAGCCTTCTGTCCTCAGGCTGCATAGCTATCTACCTCTCTCAGCAGAAGACTGTGGGAGGAAAAAGAGGTAAACACAGTGTTTCCCTCAATCTGTGTGGTTGTCTACATCCTAAATTTCATTTTCAATTACTGGTCTGGAAAAAAACCCAACATTGGAACTGCTGCCATAGTCCCATTGCCCTACCTGGCCTTTCTTCTCCATCACAATAAATCAGTATCACACAATAAATAAAGCTGACAGCTGAGTGCCCCAGCCACAGTTCTAGTGCCGCTGTGAAAGTGTGTTTAAGAAAAGAGGGAACAACGCGGTTAAAGGGGAAGGTGTGTTGTGTTTGCGCAGCCATGCCCTGAAGGGACTACAGGAGCTACGCTGGAGCACAGGGAAAGAGAAGGAGCTGCGGAGAGAAACTCGGCCTGCCGCGCTGCTCGTCCCTCCGCTGAAGGGACTGATGTAACCTTGAGTGACAACGAGGGAGAGCAAAAGGCTCGGGAGCGGGAACCGGAGACACGGTGAGAAGGGTATCTTGAGCAAACCTTAGCCCGGAAAAAGAACAGCGCTTTTTTCCCCGAGGTCTCTAAATGCCCACCCTCTCTCCGCGCCGGCGCACGCGCCTGGGGGGCGGACTGTTCCCGCTGTCCGGGCAGGCGCGGCCACGGCCCGGGGGAGAGGGGGCGAAGTCGAGGGGCGGCCCCGAGCCGGGGGAGAGGGGGCGATGCCGGGGGGTGGCTCCGGGCCGGGGGGATCGGGGTGATGCCGGGGGGCGGCCCGGCCCCGGGGATCGGAGAGATGCGGAGGGGGCGGCCCCGGCCCGGGGGGATCGGGACCATGCCGAGGGGCTGTCTCACGTTACCTCCACCCACTGTGCCTCGGCGCCGTGCTCGGGCGGCCGCACCTGCAGGCGGGCACTGACGCTCTGCTGCAGCAGCGCCCGCGCCGCCGCCATGGCGCGCCACACGCTGGGCCGATCCCGCCTCTCCGCACCAGGAAAGGCTCCCGGCAGAGCCCGCGGGGCCGGGAGGGGCGCGGGGGCACCTTCGGCAGAGGGTGAAACGGCGCCTTCTGATCTCAGTGACATCGGGAGGGGGCTGGCAGCAGGGATACATCTGCGACAAAGAATTAAACAGCTCAATTCACCGAGGCCCCACAGCTACCAGGAGCGGGGTTTGGTTTCTTAGTTTGATGAGAAATGAAAGATCTGCTTGTCTTCTGGTGGGGAAACGTTACATGCCATAAGAGTTATACGCTGTATAGTTTATGCATGGAAAAGAAAATCTGAGTATTGTTTGTTACTTCTTTAAAAACAAATAATGTTCGTGTTTCAGGTGACTGAGAAGACTCTGAGATGGATCCTTTATCTTCAATTACACTGCATTGAAGCAGAGGGAACATAAACACAGTTCAGAAGGATCTGGATAGCTCGTTATTGGGTCACCATTTATTGGGGTCCCCTTATCCCGAGCAAGGGGGCAGCATGAATGACAGTCAGAAGAGCTCAGGCATCAGAAGGCTTGATCAAGAAGGCTTACAAGAGTTTATTCAAGACGGTTGCATCTAGGAGAGTTTCACAGACAGTTTCCTCACAGCTCCTAGATCTTAGTAGTAGTAGTTCTGTTCTCAGTAACATCCACACCTCTCACATCCAACATGTCATGACATTATTGGCTGGCCAATTCAGCTCACATACACAGAAGCATCTCATTGGTCACAGGACCCCCCCCCACACTACAGGTAGCTCTCTTTAAGGGAGAACTGCTTTCCTTAAGGAATGCACTTACAGTCACCTCTACAGCTAGTGACCAGAATTATCTGCTGAAAAAGAAGTGCACAGTTTTAAAATGAGATCCCACTACTAGTGGGAGAGGTTAAAGTACTGCAACTACTTCTTTTATAATCTAGAATTTTGGCTACATAGCCTCATACTCCTTGAACAGCTCCAAATCTGGAAGAGTTGCATCTTCCTCCTTCTGTGAATTCTGACAGATACAAGTTTTGAATAATACTGGCTTCATCAAAGTCAGGATAAAATGATGCAAAATTCAGCATCTCTCTCTGAACTAATTTTAAGACAAGTTTATATTTTTACAATTATATTTAAAAAATATTTGATACATAGCAGTGTGAGTAAGAAGCTGAATTTTACTACCTGACCTCAATCATTGAGTAACATTACCAAAGATTACTATTGCAGAGTAAGGGGCAATATACACTTGTGAAAAGTCGATGTCACACTCAGGGATATATTCAGCTTCTGACTGTAATTTTAAAATAAGATTCTTGCATGAGTGCTCAGGTTGCTCTTCCCAAAGCACAAGAACAAGAAAGAACAAGGGATTGCACTTGGTGGTTAAATGTATAAAGCAGCTCATTTTTGTTAGCTGCAGGGTATTGTAAAGTATCAGCTGTTTTTATTTAAACTCAGCTAATTTTATTTAAAATACCTTCTATTCATTTACTTGAAAGCTGTATCCCCAGTCTCATTAAGAAAAGTTTAATGAGGTAAAAATCCATTTAGAATGAGAGGGGTTTTCCATATATATTGGCAATATAAAAAGATTGTTAAATAAAATGGATTTTACTACAGTCTGAGCAAATTATGTCAGCAAATTATAGAGGGCTATTAATATGTAAGGGTATTGATTGGGTTTTTTCTGCAGTGCCCAGGATGTGATGGACACCTAAAAAATACATCCATGCATAAAATAAATTTGTATTTTTATCAGTTACTATATAAAGACCTTTTTCTACATGTTTTGGATTTGACTTAGAATATTTCTTGTGTTATTTCTCTTTGTTGTCACTGGAGCAAAAAGTAAATATTTTGAGAATGGTACCCCTAAGATATTTCTGGTTATTTTCACATCAGTTCTCTTTCAGATGGGCAGATGGCAGTCTTGCTAATTTCAGTAGACACGTATTTTTGTTTACCTTTTGTGTGAATGGTCATGTGTCTCAGTTCAAGAAGGCTTTGGACAACACTCTCAGGCATATGATGAAGTTCTTGGAGTGGCCTGCACAGGGCCAGATATTGGACTAGATGATCCTGATGGGTCCGTTCCAACTCCAGCATATTCTATGCATATTTGGAATGAATACTTTTGTCAAGAGGTGGGTGGGTGCTGGGATTTCTACCTATGCAGGGACTTGGCTTTCTCCTGTTTTTATAAAAGGATGAAATGCTAGACGTCTTTCAGTACCAAAATGGTCACAAGTGGTTGAATTCTTCCCCAAGGATGCTTTTTTGTTTTTAATATTGTTTGGTCTTGCATACCATTTGGCAGGGTCAGTAGCGGACTGGACCTTTGAAGGAACAAGAGGTATGTTACTCCTTTCTCTACAGTGTCTGAAATTTCATCATTGCTGAAACAACAGGTCAATCCCTCAAAGAAACAATGAAAAATACTGTGCATCTTTAGTCCAAGATGTTTGACCTGCCACAAGACAGCTCAGAATGTTAGTATGATTTGGTTTTGAAGTGATGTTTGTGATCTAACATCTTGAATTGAGTCAAGTCCTTCACTTTCTTTTGGATGATGATCTGTTTTTCCTTTTTTCATTGTTTACTTATTTTGCTTCTCTTTTTGAGCTACTTGCCTGATCACAGATAACACAAGTAGGTTATTTGACCTTATATTTAGTGATTACTTTTTTGTAACATATTTCTCAGTCTAGATCAAGACCCAATTAAGCTTTCTAAATCTTCAGAACTGTTAGCTGAAATGCCAATTAGCTGGACTGCTCAATAGTGATGTAGGTGCAGAGAGTTGTAGGCGGTGGTGTTAGAATCATTTTACTGTCTAAGACACATTATGATGACTGTATTTAGCACTGACTTCCTTTGTTCAAGGCACTGTTCAGACATTAAGGTCAGAAGTATGTCTGCCTCCCAGCCACAATCCTCCTTCCTCCAGGGGTATTTTAATAAGGAAAGCAGAAGAGGGCATGAACAATTTCCCTAATACAAGTCAGGCAGCTGAAATGAGATAGAATAGCGGTCCTGTCACACAAAGACCACAAATTATTGCACAACGCTATCAAAAACAGTTCTTCCAGAGAAGACATAGGATGAAGACTATCATCCACTTTGCCTTCCAAAACTTGTAAAGAACTGTTGCAGATTTCTGGGGGAAGACAACTGAGAGGAAGAGATGATACTGTGACTTTTATCTTTCTGGTTTGCAGCATAGCTCTGAGGAAGGTCATGACTCCTTCGGTCCCAGTTCTGTAGCATCAGAGCTGGTACACCACCTTAGCTCTTCCAGCAGAGCCAACCTAGAGTTCCCACAAAGGTCAGTATTGTTTCAGGGAAGGCTGGTACTCCTGTTGTTGAACTGCCATTCTGTGATTTGAGCAGTTGATTTTATCTGTGTTTAAAGAATGCAGCAAAAATGTAATACACTACTAAAAACAGATTTGTGTTTTGTTTAGTCCTTCATACAATTACTAAACAGATACTGAAATGTGTTAGAGTAATCAAAAGTTAATTAAATTTATGAATAAAATAACTGATTGTGTGTGAAGGCTGTGTCAGGTACAATTACTGTTTTTCTATGTGAGAAGCAGAATTTGCATCTATTAGGGGAAAAAAAGCATCCAGATAAAAGACACACAATGTGCTTGCTTACTGCAATTGCCTAAAGGAAGGAAGAACATTATTAATCAGTTTCTTTCTTGCTGGGTGTTGGGCATGTTCATTTGCCTGCAACATTTAGCTACTCTATTTTTTCCTGCTAGGATGTCTCATACCAAACCTTTGTGTATATGATTAACAGACATTAATGTTAAAAGGAATTCTGTATCCTGCTCCAGTGAAATCAACAGAGCAGTGGGGGTGGCAATGTGTCAGAGGGTCTCAGTGTAACTGGTTAGAAGCTATACAATTCTATTTTCCCCCACAGAACTGAGCTAATCTAATATGCTACAGTCCTCAACCTTTTTTGGGCAGAGCCAACACTGAATTTCAACATGACAGACACTCTGAATTCTGGTATTCAGAGAGAGGATATACAGAGAAGTCCTCAAGGGTCAAGCAGTTTTCTAGTCTTGTTTAGGAATGGTACTGCCAGATCCAGGTTGATCCCTGCAGGCATAGTCAAATGTGTTTGTACTTGCTTCCCTGGTCTCCTGACTTTGGGATCTGGGTTCTATACAGCAGGAGCACGTGAAAACAACTTGGATGTAGGACAGTAAACTGACACAGTGGTGAGGGAAAAAGCACTGAGCACCGAGCTGTAAAAGGCTAACTTTATAGTCACAGGGCCTGGATCAAACAGGGAGGAGTAAGAGAGCTGAATGACAGTCTGCAGCTGTACAGGCTGTTATGCCATCCCTGAGCAAGCTCGGTGTAGCCACTCAGGCCAGCCTTGATCAGTCAAAGTCAGCTTCAGGTCCTTGTGTGCTGTGTGGAGCTGCTGACCACACAGCAGGGCAGAGCCTGGCACTGCTTTGCTTCAAGCCACTGAGCTAACCCATGCCTGACTGATCTAGATGGGTGTTGCAAACTGGGTTCCTCCTGATAGTAGAAGTATTTAGCTCAGGCACAGTGGAGCTCAGGTCCTACATTCTTTATTGCCCTACATTTGGGGTTGGTCTGGTGCAGACCCACCAAGTGTTTGTTTGTGCTGTGCTCCACGGCCGCTGTATTGACTTCTGTTATTCTTGTTAGTTAATCCCATTTTTTTTCATCTTCAGTGAGAAATTTTGATGATAATGTGAGGATGTTGCTGTAGACAGAAATGTGTCAATATCTTCTAGGAGCTGAAACTTGAAATTCCATGTTTTCAATATAGGACATGTAACACTATCAGAGTGTTGGCATAAAGTCTCATGTTATTAAAAATGTACATGGAATGAGATGTGGCTTTTTCTGCTCCTTTCACAAACAGTATGAGAGGTCATTTATTATTCTCTCTACCTGGAGGACTCCTTCCCTCCACTTACTGTTGAGTGTGCAGGCATAATAAGGCTACATGTCATTTTTTCTTCATTTATATGGATGACTTTCAAAGTAAAACTCTTACCACAGCTTCAGGCCAAATGCTTTGTCCTTGAGTCACAGCTCCTATCATTTTTCCCCTCAGGCATACTGGTCCTTAGCTAGTCAGGAAAGCCATGCACACAAATGATAGGTCATTAGGAAATTCTCTGAATGGCAAACCTCTGAAGTCATCCCAAGTGCTATTTGCCATGCATCAAGATAAAACTCAGGTGAGTTTCAGGAGGTGCTAATTATATGCTTGGTCTGACATTTATCGGTTGTGGAAACTATTGTTCCCAGAATACAGCAACCTCTTTTCCAGCATAGTTCAACAAGGTTGCCAGAGCTCAATGAGCCAGGTAGGGTTGACAGATTTTGGCATTTTATTCCCTTCAATGTAAGAGCGTTGCATTACAACACAAATTGGTACCTCGCTTTGCCATAGCACAGCACCATATACTGATACAGAGATGTTGAGCTATGGGCTTTTCTCAAAATTATATTGTGGGAATTTATTTCCCTTAGAACAAATAGCAACTGTAGAACTTTACCATCAGCCTTTGGTTTTTGATGGTTTGTTTCAGTTAATACAATAGTTTATATATATATATATACATATGTATAAACTTTTCATTATTTTAACCAACATACATACCAGATGATCTTGGGAGGAAAAAGAAGATGTTTAATGCAGTGAAGTAAATAATAAAAGATTGTAAATTCTAATGAATATTCATGAAATCAAATAAGATAATAGACCACATGTCAGGAAATAATATGGTTTCCTGCTATGACTTCCAGTGTAGTTTAACATGTTTCAAAGAGTCTCTAGTGTCAAGAATTGTATTTTAATTTTGAATTTTCACACTTTCTCAAAGCACGGATTTTTTTTTAATGCAAGTTTCTGAACTCATTTGGGGTGCTATTATTAGTTCATTATTATATACCTTAGAAGCATTGCAATGATGAAAAGATTTTTCACATAATCTTTGACTGGGTTTTGCTTTTTTTAAGCTGCCAGAGTCACAGTTTCTTTCTTTTACAATTGGTGCTAAATAGCTGTCACAGAGTGGAAGTAAAAGACTTTATCTTCAATATTTGATGTTACAAAGGAATAGAAAAATGATACTTGGTATAACTTTTTTAAAAGAGGTTTTTATTTCAAAGATAATTCTTGGAACTGCTGGAAGCATACATTTTTATGATTAACAGGGTAAAACAATTACTCTGTAACTTGGGACATTTTAATATCAATTACAGATATTTAATATTTCCTTGGATACTCTGTTGCTGATAATAACAGTCTGCATGAGAGTCACATCCGAATTTAAAAAATCTTTCATTTTTGTGGCCACAAATAAATTCTAGCATGAAAATTATATTTTAGTTCCTGTTGCAGAAAACAGAGATCTAACTAATGCACTCTGGAGCTTGGAGAATGAGTCAGCTCAATTTCAGGTAAACCTCTGGGCTATATCTATACTAGGAAGAATCAATAGCAGGAAATATTCTTGGCCACTGCAACTCATTTTTATTTTCGATGGTTCCTGACATACTTTTGGCCAGGGCTCCACTCACTAACAAAAAGATTCTGGTCCTCATTCAGCAGCTGAGAACCAGTTAAGAACCTCTGGCCTAATGTAAAACCCTGAAGAAGAGTTACTTCTCTTTATACTTGAGGATTATCCAGAGAATTGTGTTCCAAGAATCGGTGCTCTGGCTCCACAGTTGTGAAGTGCATCACAGTTCTACATGATAGTGTTTCAAACAGGGTGCAGAGACACAACAAGTGTTCTTAGATCACATTTATTTTCAGCTGAGGTTGGTCCTTGCACCCCAGCCTCTGGAGCAGGTTGCTAGTGTCATAATTGTGTAAGTGGTCCATATGCACTGAAAGTGCATCAGTGCCCTGAAATACCTTGCACTGCTTGTGCACTGGAATTTATGGGGAAAGTATTGAATGGCCATGGAGCAAAACTGAACTGCTTTACAACATTAACCACATTTTAATGCAATTGCTAAACACCAAAACCAGTAAAAATTGATATAATGTTTCAATCCGCTTCACTGGTGAAATAAGATGAATTTGCTACATGGAACTCGTTTAGGCTGAAGGTTTTGATGTTAACAAAAATGCTTCCTGTAAAACACCAACTCATTACTGAGAAAAATGAACAGCAGAATTAAAATGATTTCAGAAGCTGTGCCTGAATATCATTGTGACTCAGATCAGTGGTGCCACATGGTTTACGGAAGCTTTTATGATACAGTGACCATCTTTTTTACTCTCTCTTTATACAATGTGTAATACAACAGGACACTTTCTGCCCCGGGACTCTTACCATTGCAATTTATCTCCATTACTGAAAAAAAAAAAAAAGAGATAGGAAAGAAGAAAGAAAATGCCAGTCTTCCTTCAATTTGCAAAATATATGTCAAATATTAGGAATACTTTCAAAACATTTGTTTTATCTTTTCAAATATGTAAGTATTGTTAATTTAATTCCATTCATGCAAGGAATATGTTAGGTAAGAAAAATTATGTGATTTTGTTACAGAAAGGTATATTCAACAAAATAAATCTCTTCATTTTCTACACCTCTTCCTTAAGGCTGGACAAATTGCTGTAATATCAGCTGCATCTTCACTGTTACTGTATAAGAAATATTAACCTGAAGAACTTGATGACTGACTTCAGAATATTCTGGTGTCAATTTAAATAAGGTTTTCATCTCTTCTTGACTGTGAAGGAGTGCACTGATTAAAATGTTCACAGGAAAGCAATATACAACTCCAGTTCCAGCAGACCTTCTTCATCGTTTATCAAAACTGAACTAAAGCAGACAACTTCATTTCTTTCTCAGTTTCAGTTTTGGCAAAGCAATCACATGGGATGAAGCTACTTACGTGGTCTTATATTTATTGGAAATATTAATACACATCATAATGAAAAATGAATAATTTGTTACTGTTTCTTGTGTGTTTTCATTGTGCTTGTTAAGATGTTACATTTTCAAGCACTGCCATAAATACTGAACTTTTTTTTTCTTAAGGTAATATTCTGTAAGAAAACACAGGTAAACCTCTCTTGTTTTCTGTGGATATTTGAAATTAGAATCTGTTAAAATCCCTTGGTCCAAATTTACTTTGTAACAATGGCCTCCATATCAGTGATGTTTGCCTTGATGTCTAAGCCTAGCAAAAAAAAGACATTAGAAAAGAAATTCTAATGAATGACAGAGAGGCAATAGCAAGACATAAGGACTCTCATGTATGTCTGCAGTCATTTTCTCCTCTTATGGCCTGAAATTCCCCACTTACATATTTTTGAGATGTGCCTTTTTGATACATCAGGAGCCTGTTACCCCCAGGTACAACACCATGCCCAGGTGCACAAGCTCTGCCAAGCTGAGGCTGATCTGTTTAGGACCAGATCAGTCTCAGTATGAAGTAAAGCAGCCTGGAAGTTGCTTTAACTTCCATGAAGAGCATAGTGAAGATAAAGCAAAGAACTCACACCAGTAGGCCTTTTGGCTTGGTTTATTTTGCAGCCTGACATAGTTTGTCAGCTCCACAGGAGCACGTTGGTTTGGCAAGAGCCATGAGCCCAGCTCTAGCTTGTCTCAGAGCTGCCCAGGGGAGGAGGTGGCAGCCATCCTGAGGCACAGGGGGGCTGAGCCAAGAGGTGACATGAACGGCCCAAGGCTCATTGACCAGGGCAGAGCACCAGCATTGTTGGGTAAGAGCACAAGAAGTCACAGAGGATTGCCTTTTTTTTTTTTCAAGCTAGGCTTAGCTTTGAAAAAGCTTGGGAACAGCTGCTCCAGTTCAAAGTAGCATGGGAAAAAAGGGAATGTGATGACCGCAGGTGTCCTCCTTGCTCTCTTGCAGTCTGAGGCTCAAATGGAAGCAGTCTCTACCTTCTAAAAGACAATCACAATGAGAGTTTCCCTGGCTTCTCCATAAGTGCCACACTTTAGGGCATTGTATCTATTTTACTGTATATATAGAATATTATCTAATGTGGAAAGTTATCTAATAATTTAATGTATTCATCTGTATGCTTAATCATGTAACATCTGCCTCATTGACCATCACATGAACTTTGATAACTGGCCTAAAACTTAACTATATTAGAGTTCCTTTCTTCATGAACCAAGTAATTTTCACCATGTGGACCAAAAAACCCCTACACCAAAACCCCAAAAACAAACAAACAAAAAACCAAACCACATTTTAAATGTAGTTATCTTAAAGGTGCCAGGGCTGGCCAACCAGCCAGGGGAAAAAACCCCAGAATCTGAGACCCTGCATGCCACACACACTCACCCTCGTGCTTGATTTTAATTAAAAAAGTAAAAAATAATATTTAAAATAGTAGTGAAAATTCCACTCACTGTGAAAGAGAGGAAATGTTTATCATCATAATGCTTTAAACTGATGTAAAATCCTCCAATCAGTCACATTACACCAGATACACTCAGAAGACACTATCTACACTTGTATTGTATATTTGAACACTCATGGCCTGAAACTGCCAAGATTTGAATTACTTCTATAATATCACTCAGATGAATAAGGGCTATTCATGGAATTGACAAGAGCAAATAACATCAAACCCATCGGCTTTTCTTCCACAGCATGGTTGCGAGCCTTGTAAATGGAGAGAAGCAGCAGGTGATGTGTCATAAAGCTTTAAGCAAACCTCACCTAATGTAAGGAACAGAAATGTGGTTTTGACGAAACTTTACTGAGAGAGGTTAAACTGGATGGAAAACTGAAACTATAACCACAACAATGTCCAGTGTCAAGCAATAGGACAAGAGACAATGGGTAGAAACTGATGCACAGGAAGCTCCACCTGAATATGATGAGGAAGAACTCAACTGTGCAGGGGACCCAGCACTGGAACAGATGGCCCAGCGAGGGTGTGGAGTTTCCCTCACTGGAGGTATTCAAGAACCGTCTGGATACAATCCTGTGCAGTGTGCTCTGGGATGACCCTGCTTGAGCAGGGAGGTTGGACCAGGTGACACACTGTGGTCCCTTCCAGCCTGACCCATTCTGTGATTCCATGTTTCAGTATTAGTAAACAGAACAAAACAAAACCCAACACAAACAAAACCAAACAGGTAGCATCTGTCTTGGCTACAGGACTCCTTGTTCTTTTACTTAATTACCCAAAAGAGAAAACAGGGTATTTTTACTTGTAGAGGACACAAACCAAGATAGGACCAAGTTCTTGCCCAACCATTTTGTGGGCCAAGTTGTGAATTCAGACAGGCCGAGGGAGCACAGCAGAGAGCGCCAGGAGGAGCCTCCGCGGGCACAAGTACGGCATTATGGGGAGTCAGCCCGAACCAAGTTGTTACACGTGTGGTCACTCCATCCCCGCAGTTTCCTTACAGCAGCGGAAGGGAGTTGCTCTCCGTGCCGCTGCCCCACGGTGCCACCGCTCGGTGCTCCGTGCGGGGCCACCCGAGCCTCTCCCACCCGAGTGCGGAGCCGCCCCAGCTCCCAGAGCCAGCCCCTCCCGTCAGGGGCCGGTCCTGTCCCCACGCGGGGCGGGCACTCGGCGCCATCTCTGCGCGCCCGGGGCGGCGCGGGCGGCATGGCGGGGCCCGCCTGGCGCTGGGCGCGGAGCGCTGTCCATCTCCTCCCCGCCGGCGGGCGGGCTCCGGCGGCGCCTCCGCGGGGTCTGGACTGCCCGCCGGCCGCTCCGTTCGCCGGCTCCGCGGTGAGTAAGGCGGGAGCTCCGCCGGGTCCGAGGGTCTGGCTGGGCTGTCGCTGTGCCTGCGGGCGGAGGGGCCGCCGCGGGTGCCCCGGCGGGCCGTGTCCTGCGGAGCCGGGTCAGCATGAGCAGCATCAGCAGCATCATCCCTGCGGGAGGGGATGCGGTCTCTGCAGCCCGTGCGTAGGGCAGTGCCGGGCTGGGCAGAGGAGGTGCGCTGTACCCGCAGGGCGGGCGGGACGCTGCTCGGGGGTGGATGCTCCGCTCGGCTGCGAGAGCATCGCGGGGAGTGCCTCTGGCAGGCTCCGGGCAGGGACAGCCCTGGGACGGGCAGCCGTGCGGCACCGCCGGCCCGTAGCACCTCCCGTGCTTCAGTGGTGGCTGAGTCTGGCGTGTCTGAAGCGACGGGACCGAAGGGACCGCCAGGGCCGGCCTCCTTTTTAAAGCTTCCGACTTTTCAAGCATTGTGTTGGGTTATTTCAACTCAAGTCCTCGTTCTTTTTTTTTATTTTTTACGAGTGTTAAGTTCAATCATATTTAAGTCTAAAGAAAATGCTATTTTTAAGTGGACCCCGTCCCTGCGCGCCTCTGGAGCAGCTCCCTTGGGGAGAGCCCGCGTGCCAAAGGGTTTTTTGGACCAGTAGTGAAAACTTCTCAGCCTGCAGGGGGTTCCTCCCTGTCAGCTGTCTCTGACGAAGCTGCAGGTTGGTGCGTACCATTCACTTGCTCTCTGCCTTTGTTAGTCCTCGAGCTCCGGGGATGAGGCTCTGCGGGACAGGCGCGCCCGGATCCTGTCGCGGGGGCTGCCCAAGCAGAAGCCCATAGAAGGGGTTAAGCAGGTGGTGGTCTTCGCTTCTGGAAAAGGCGGAGTTGGAAAGTCAACAACAGCCGGTAAGGTGTTTTTTTTTTTTTTTTTTTTAATTGCTGACTTTGCACATTTGTTAGTATTTGGCAAGGAATATTTGGATGCTTGTGTCATTGTAATAGGACAAGGGTGAATGGCTCTAAGCTAGAGGTGGAGAGATGTAGATGAGGTTTTGGGAAGAAATTCTTTTCTGTGAGGGTGATCAGACACTGGAATAGGTTACTCAGAGAAGTGGTGGATGCCCCATCCCTGGAAGTGTTCAAGGCTGGGTTGGATGGGGCTTTGCACAACCTCTTTTAGTGAAAGGTAGGAGTTTGGAGCTGGGTGATCTTTAAGGTCCCTTGCAACGCAAACCATTCTATGATGTGGAAATCAACTTCTTTGAAAAGATCTTTGTAAAGTGTTAAAAAATTGTTTAAAAATCTCTTCTTTTGCATCTAGGTTGAAGAAGTCATTGTTTAGTTGAATGATGTCTAGTGTTTATCTCCATTTGTTGTGAATAACACATGGATGTAGCTCTTAATTTATCATTTTTAGTTTTGTATATTAGCCACACTTGAAAAGCACTGATTGTTTAATAAATGCTATTTGTCTGCTATCTTATACATGGAATACACATACCTATACAGAGACGTGCAAAACAACTAAATTTCTGGATTTCTCAACGCCAACCAAAAGGTGAATCATTGTAATTCATGGCCTGGTTGTTTCAGGTTACTAAAAATACCAAGTAACTGTTTGTCTGTCAAGAATTTACAAAATGAACATAATTTGAAAAACAAATTCAGATTATTTTTGTCATGTCTGTAAACAAATACGTGAATTTAAGTTCTGCTAACTGACATCTGTATGTAAGATACGTATAAATAATACTTAAAGCTAGGAGTTCATTCCCATGCATTTCAAAATAACAGACCGAGTTCAAAAAGCATTGTAAGAGACCAGAAATAAAAATGAACGATTCAAATGTAGCTGTATTGGACAGCCTTTTTTAATGAATATATTAATTTGTAATATGGAGAAGAAAAATCTATATTCTTTTTTTATTATAATGAGAATAAGTTTCATGGTTCAGATGAACAATCGAAGATCAGATAACTAGTATAAACAGAAGTATTACATGGCATCATTTCTGAATTATGTACTTAATTATATTCTTGTAGTTGAGGTTTGTGTGGAACGTATTTGTTGACAATTCCTCTGACTCATTTTGAGACTAGGATTTTAAAAGAAAGGAGAATAGTAAGTACCTCTAATTCCTAGAGCGCTACAGGAAATACCAGTCTTATTGCTTGTTTCACAGAACGCCTGTCAGGTCTTTTTACTGTTTTTCTCAGCGTGGTAATGTTTCAATTGCACTGGATCTCCTTTTCAGGGCAAGAGGATCTGCATTCTGGTCAAGTTTGTCAGGGCCATTCCTTAACCTGTTGAACAACTCTTTCTGTTTGTTTAGCTTTCATGTTGTGTTCTCTGTTGCTTCCAGTGTTTTTTGGTCTTCTGAAATCAGTGTAATGAACAATTAGAAAAAATTGTGTTATAGGAAAATTATCTTTAATGCATATTTTAATACGTGAGTTGTTTTTTGTTCTTGTTTCTTTTTGTCTAGTATAAGTGTTGGATTTTTTTGTTTATTATGTTTTCTGTCACTTTCCTGTCAAGTTTCTGTCTTTTAACAGCATCCTTCTGTATTTACTCCATCTAGCCTAAGTGTGGGGGTTTGTTTTTTTTTTTTTATTTTTTCTCTTCTGTTCCCTCTTTTGCATTACCCTGAAGATGAGAGTACTGAAGAAAATTCAGATCCAAGTGTAGTCTGGAAAGAAGAGACATTTCTAATTTATTGAAAGCCGTACTGTTTCCAACTATGGAAGTGGAATAAAATTGAAAACCGATGTTCTTGCTCACATTTTGCTAATCCTGAAGTTTGATGAGAATAAATCTACTTATTATGTGGACCTTCAGATGTTTTTTAGCAGACTAAAAGGCTGAAATTTTCCATTAATGTTCAGGAAAGCTGATACATTTGACTGTGTGTTGACTTCATCTCAGTCATATTAACTGTGTTTTAACATTTTTTTTTTACCTTGCACATTTTTCTTCTGCTTGGTGCTGTGACCACTTCCCTGAGGAACCTGTTCCAGCACCCAGCCACCCTCCAGGTGAAAAAACTTTTCTATTATCCAACCTAAACCTCCCTGACACAGCTTTGTGGCAGGTTTAGGTTGGATTAGATTAACTCAGATGTAGAGGTTTAGGTTGGATTAGACTCACTGAGATCAACCTGTGTATCATTCCTGGTACTGGTTGGCAGGTGGAGCTGCTGGTTTAGCATGAGTGCTAAATCCATGAGTGGAGAGACCATGGTGACTTTTCTTGGAGTCTGCTTGGAAGTTGTGTAGAATTTTTGGCATGCATTGCCTTGCTCTCCTGCACTCCCGGTTATAGGAACGTAGTAGTTAGGGCTAATAGGAGTATTTAGGTTCAGGTTAGGTCCAATGTTGCATGTTTGCACCCTCTTGGAAATGACAGTAATACAAAGACAAGGGAGTGCAAATGTCAGCTGGGATTCAACATGAAGTGTTCAGGTACATACTCAGCAAAAAGCCTTAAGTGTATGTGCTATATTTTTCTTTTCTTTCCCTTCAGTAGTCAAATACTTTTTGTCGGAGAAGCATTGTGGATCATACTTTAATTTTCACACCTGAAAACTATCAGAAGATAGATGTATAAAGTGATTCTAAGACAAATGTGTATCTTCCTTCTTCAGACATAAGCTGCAGTTGATTTGATTTTTTTAATCTAAAATAAAATTGGCTTGCTTGTTTTTTCTCCTTATCTGTGATTTGTAGATTGGTCTCCAAGTTTCAGAGGATGAATTTTCCCCTGATTGATTTTGGGACTAGTTAATGAAGCATCTGTTTAAACAGCAAGTTGGAGAATGAAATCTGTGTGCTCTGTTAGCTCAGGAGTAAACAGAGGCTGTGTGCCTCTTAGAGAAAGCTGTACAGTTGTTCTTGTTAACCCCGACTATTTTGTGTGAAGGAACTTCTATTTCTCAGTGCTAAGTTCTTCAAGACAGGAATCTGGCTCCACAGCTTGTTCTCAGAACCTCTGTGCTCTTCTGGTAGAACAAGACTGACTGCAGCTTGCCTTGCTTTAAAGGCTGCGTGGACTGACAAACAGCAACATGGAAAGAACCCAAAAGATGTTACCCAAGAGTAGTTTGTGTCATGGTTTTTTTCTTGTGCTTTTTTTTTCCCCCCTAAAACATGTTACTGCTTGGATTATAAAATTTACTTTTTATTTATGCTGTAGCTTCTCAGAGGTCTTCCAACATAGTTGAAGCTGGTGAGCCATTACATATACCATTTCTTGCATGTGCTTTTTAGTTATGGGAGTTAAGTGTTGATAGAAATGCAAAAGCTCGAACAAACTCAGTCTCTTTAGTTGCTTCATTTTCTTATCCCTGTTTCTTTAGCTGTTACAGATGCTTTTCAGGTAGATGTGACTTTGTGAAAGTGAAAAACATACATTGCACATTCTTCCAGAAAACATCTATATCACAAGAAATCAAAATAAGGGATATGATGATCTTTCTGGTCACCGTTCTTTAGTAGCTTATGTCAATACTTACCTAATTTCCAGTTTTATGAAATTTCACTAGAGACTATGGTGAGAGTTACCAGTGGTAGGGGATAATACAGTTTTATAGTCCACTTTTCAGAAGTGGGTACCTCAAAAATTTTTCCTTAATGTTATGCTTTGGCAAAATCTTGAGGTTGTATTTTTATTTTGCAGGGTCCTCTAGAAACTCAGAGTTTTCAAGTTTTTGTGGATTGAGTTTGTTTGCTTGTTAACAAACATGAACTGAAATGTGGGTGCTGCCGCCATTTTAAACAAAAAATATTGTAGAGGTGCAAGAACCTGAGAACCAACATGATGATGCAATTATTAAATAAGTGTCATGTATTTATATTATATTTTCTCATGTTAGTAATGATAGTGTTCTCAATGTTTTGGAATTAAATTTTCCTACACTTAATATTTCTGTTTCTTTCTTTTTCCTCTTTCTTGCAGTAAATACAGCCCTCGCCCTAGCAGCAAATGATTCGGTAGGTGAACATCTAATTATCAGCCTTACTGTGAAATGTGTGTCGTATATCAAATGATTACTGCTGAGGGCAGTCACATACATTAAATGTACTTACTCTGACAGTTCATTTCTTTATTTGTTTTTGGTGGACTTTTGAGTTTCTGGTAATTCATTTATATTTTATCAGTACGGTTAATAACTTTGTAGATCTCATCCTTTTTACCTTGCTTTGGCTGTGTCCTTTCTGTTGTGCGTCACTGAGTTCGACTACAATTCTTCAAGAATGTGTATGTGTAGTAGAGGATGCTTGTGGAGGTTGGAGACAATAAATAATTAAATTCTATTACTTCAGAACACTGACTTGGAAAAAAAATGGGTCAGTGCTGGGTAGCATCCAAACTATTTTTATAGCTCCAAAGATTTATTTTTTCTGAAGAAATTATTGTGTATAAAAACATTATGTATAAAAAGTTAAGAAAAAAAAAAGAGCTATGTATGCTCCCTAAAGCTCGGAAATACTTTTTTTTTTGAATGACAAAATATCATTCCCCAGTTTGGTATTGCTCAACCTGTTACCTGGACTATAAATAGACAGTGTCAGCTATTCAAGTGTAAAAACCACAGGTGTTCATTATGTCCACCTGCTGCTACAGACTGGGAGTAGTTCCATTGTGCACATTTATTGCCATACAGGCAGACTCAAAGCAAGCCTCATTTCCTACATGAGGATGTATAATGCGGGTTTTGTACTCATAAAATATTAAATACAAAGTATCCTCAACTACTTGAATCAGAAAGATGTAGCCTCTTTTTGTTGTAAAAGATTAGTAAAAGAAAACAACAGGTAGAAGGAGTGACGTTTATATGCAATCTGCACACTTTCTCTAGGAATTCTGTAAAAGATTAAAAAAAAGTCATAAACTCAGTCACGATAAGAAGAGAGTGTTTAAAGCTGTTGTGTGAAGTATGTACTGTTTGTGATGGCATCTGATCTTGTTATTTCACAGTTTTAATTCTGTGTTTTAAATAGGCTGCTGGAATAATTTCATTTCAGAGAAATCTGTCATCTTGAAAAGCAAAACTGCTCGAATGGTTTCTTCTAATTAACTTCAAAACATGGCATTTGCTGTAATACTTTTGCAAAACAAATGTAAGCCTGCAGTGTGATGTGTAGTGGGGTGGTCATTGAGTAGCTTCGTGGAAACCATGGCAACTAATTGCACAGAACTTTCTGTACCATCTTATGTGTTTTTAAGGTTATGTCTGATACTTTTCGAACATGGACCTAAAGCATCTCATAGTAATTCTGAGATACATAAGTTTTGGGATTATGCCCTTTGTTAGGAATTGTCAGACTTTAAACATAATGATGTGATACATCATTTCTGTAGCCCGTTAAAACACTCGTAAAACATAAATAAGAGGGACCATAGTCTAGAATGCTTGAAGAGGTTGTTGCTGGAGTTACTTGGCAAATCAGAGACTGAGAAATAATTTTAAATGAAATTGAGCTAAGCAAGTTAAGTAAACATAGAATGTGCCTTTCATTTCTGGTGTTACGATTATGTGTGAAGTTGGAGGCGGCATCTGGTGGATGTTAATTGATGAAGAGCAGCTGAAATTGATGAAGTAGCTGTGACTTGCATGAACTGATGGTCACAAGTTAGCAAGCTGCTACCTTGGTGAAACTGTGCATTGATGCAGTTAGAAAATATGAAATTAAGGTGTGTTGACAACCTAAAACCTCAAAATTTCTCTTGTTTGTTCACACATTAATATAAATATTTTTTGTGAGTTTGTTTGGGTTTTTTTTTTTTTTTTGTGGGGGCTTTTTTTTTGTTGTTGTTTTAGGAGGGTTTTTGGTGGATTTTTTTTTGAGATGATGCATACATCGTGTTTATGTGTAAACTTTGACCTCGAAATCACTGGTGTGTTCATTTGTGTACTCACATTGATTTCAGTTCACTAATTTTGTGAGTCAAGCTTTTGAAATGACTGTCTCTGGGAGCTTGTTCCAGTGCTTTGAATTGCAGAGATCATTGCAGTGATCAGTTTTGTTATGGTGAATGAAGTAAATAAAAAAATTGAATTTCTTTGTCCTCAGATACACAGCAATGGATGCCTTCATTTTACTACTAATTGTGCATTACCTTTCCATGTTTTTTTGTATCTTCATTGCTATTATAAGTTTGTCTCTTTCAGAGGAAGCAGTAATGATTCTGTTAGTAAATCAGAGCCTCAGGAGTCTCCTGTAGCTCATTACAGTCCTTATGTCCCTTATAAACAAAATACAGATCTATAGAAACTGATCTTGAACTTGATGTGCTGCTTAAAGATGGAAAGAAAGGACTTGTGGAGGAAGATAGGTCACTGTGACAATAAAGGTTTGTGATTCCTTCATTAGACACTGTTTGCATTGTAAGTTCTATGTTTGTAACTCAAGTAGTCTTTTTCTAAGATAATACAGGTCACAGACTATTGAGAACAAGTGTTTTGTGGTGAGGGAGATCTGTGGAAGATGCTTTCAGAGGAGACTGGATTAGAGTAGGTTCTTGCTGCTTGCAGTGACAGCTGTGACATATTGTAGTTTGATAGTGTCATAAACTAGAAGATTAACAGTTAAAGCCTAAAGGATTTTTTTGCACTCTTGATAAAAGAAAGCATCCTTCCATTTTCTCTTAAAAGCCTACTTTCTGTAGTTAAAAAACAAACCCCAAACCCCACTGTTTTTATAGATAGGGTTTTTTTTTTAAACTGGAAGCTTTTTCAGTTATTAAAGTGATTGTCTGAAATACTAAGGCATAAAAAGAGCCTTGCACATTGTCATGATTGCACACTGTTGTTGTCAGAGGTAGGATTAGAATTCCGGAGTTCAGAGTCTTGTGTGCTGGTGCTCAGTCTGTTTGGTCTAGTTTTTCCTAATGGTTACAGGGTAAATAATTCAAGACAGAATTTCATTTAGATGCCTAGATACCATGTCCAAGACAGAGTAGGAGTTATTTTTGGGAGGTTTTTTTATTTTTTCTTGTTTGATTTTTGGCTTTTGATTCAAAGCCAGGGAAAACAAGTAGGACAGCCTCTTATCCCTCCCTGGAATATTAGGTTTTCGGTACCCTAGGTTATCTCTTGTAGATGGATTAATTAAGAAATGTATAAGCTCTTGGGTTTGTACCAAGGCCTGGAAACCTATGCAGTGTTCTTTTTGTGTTAGGAAATAACTTAGAGTCTTACCCTTGTGTCCTATTTTTAATTGCTCCTTAGTTTGACAGCTGATTCTTTTCATTCTTTTGATGTACCAGCAGTCAGTTGTGCTCCCCTAGGAGCACTTGGGAAGAATTTTTGGGTTTTGTGCCAGGATGATTCATATTCAGACTAGAATGACTATTTATGAAAGCTGCCTGGCCAGAGACAATTTATTATAGTAGAAACAAGTTGAATTAATAGATGGCAGCGATAATAGGGTAGATTGCTTGTTTATGAACAGAGTATTTTAGTGAGCAAACACCAGCTGTGCATGACTAAGGATGGCACAAATCCAGTTGGGAGGCTGCATGCTTGTGCTGTCACTATGAGGCAAGCTCCCCAGTCAGATTTCCTTTGACTCACCTCTTCTTTCCAGGAAGATTTACATTTATCATCATAGGATGAAATGTTTTTTGCGTTGTGAAGGACAGAGGAGCAAGCAGTAAAACCACGTGGAACAAATTAGCATGTAAGCATAGGCAAGTGGCTTCTGCCTTCAGTAGTGGGGACATGTGGTTAGAGGCAGCAGTTTTCACTGTTCTGGGGATTCCTGGGTCACGCGGACCAGGACCAGAATCTGCGACGCGCGAAGGGCGCTCAGCGCGGGGAGCGGCCCGTGCGCTGCTGGGAGCGCCGGGCGGGCCGGCCGGCAGGGGGCGCGCGGGCAGCGGGCGGCGCAGCGAGGGGGCCCGGGGCGGCACCGCCCGCCGCGGCCTCACCTGGGGGGCACCGCACCGCATCGCCCGCCGCGGCCTCACCCGGGGGGCACCACACCGCGCACCGCACCGCCCGCAGCGGCATCACCCGGGGGGCACCGCACCGCGCACCGCACCGCCCGCCGCGGCATCACCCGAGGGGCACCGCACCGCGCACCGCACCGCCCGCCGCGGCATCACCCGGGGGGCACCGCACCGCGCACCGCCCCGCCCGCCGTGGCATCACATCACCAGGGGGCACCGCACCACACCGCCCGCCGCGGCGTCCTTCCCTGTGCAAACCCAGTGTCTGCCCTCTAGACACATAGGCGAGTAAGGAGTTCTCATACCTGTACAGCAAGTTACAGCGCAGAAATGGCATGGTTAGGGGCTGGGTCTTCGTGTCAGTTCACTGTTGTGATAATAAAATTAATTTTCCTTTTGTCAAAACGTGTTTTTAATAAAACACACATTTTGAAAGTACTCAAAAGCCACCCAGCTTACTTTCTTTACATTCCAGCCTTTCCCCCCTCCTCTGTGTATTTGGCTTCTGTAAATAAACTGTTTGTCCACAGGGTAATATTTGACTGCTGTACTCACAGATGACTTCACAATATTATATACGTTTCTTCCGTAAGGAAAAAAATCCATGTGGAAGGACAAACAAATTTAAAAAAAAAAGTAGACAATAATGGGCTTCTTCACTGAGTAATCATAGCATGAAAGCAAGTTTTCACCAGTTTTGCCCTCCTCCTGTGCAGGTTTTCTAATTTTTAGGGTTTGATTTCTAGTCCTTTTTACCTCTGTTGCTTGGAGATTCAGAAGACTTTAATTGCTTTAGATAAGGTCTTCATGCTTGCTTCTTAATGCTGAAAAGTGTCAGTAAAACCGGAGATGCCAGTTAAAATTGATTGAGATTTTGCAGTGACAGCTCAGCTTCTAGATCAGTTGAGAAGATGAGAGAATAAAGCTTCAAAAATCTGTTTTTCAAGTAAAAAATAAGTGAAATTAAAAATATTCTTGAACATAGATGTCTTAAAATGTTTTGTTTAAATCAGATAACTGCATGCTTTATTTGCAGAAAATTTTCCTTATTTTTATTATAAAGTATTGACTGTAGTTAAATTCCTGCATCCTTAGTCTTCAAGCCATTGAATCGCTCTATCAGAGAGACGGATGTGGAAGGCAGGGCATGTTTATAATAGTTTGGGATGCTCTGAAAGTGGAGAGGCATCTTGTAGAGATGGGGTAATGTTGGGGATTGTGTTTCGGTAATTTCTTTTTCAGTGGAGCTGTATTGAATTTTTTTTTTTCTTTTAATGGGATACATAATGTGCACAAAGGCCAGACAAGGCTGAATTACTGGTATCTGATTGTTAAGAAAGCTGAGTAGGAGCTAATGCAGACTGTTGTGGAAAAAAGTGCCAGAGAAGTTCTGTGGCTGGCAGAAAGTTGGAAGAACTTCATATGAAGGAAAAGAACTTTTAAAACAGTAGCAGACTGAGTGTTTAAAGCAAATTTGCGTTTCTAGGATGGAGAGTAAGGGAACTGCAGTGGTACGTTTTTGGCTTTAATCCAATTTACAGCTAGGCGCTTAAATAGTGTGCAGCTGAAAGAGTTAGAGAATTAGGGATTAAAAGATGGCTATTCATTGTGTCAGTATGTCAAATGAGGAATCCATAGCCTGTCCTGATTTTAAGTTCCCTTTTGTCCTATGTGTTGCTGCTTGCAGTTTGGGATTAACTCTTAGTCTTTAATGACATTAAAAGGGTAAATTGAGAGTCCTGGTGGTGGATTAAGGGCACAAGCTTTAAAATAACTAGCACCTTCACTTAGCAAAGCTGAAATCTCTGTCTTTGGAATGGACTGCAGCTGCTGAATGTTGGGAACGCTTCTAGTGTAGGAAATCCTTCAACATATAGAACAACGACAGCTCATTAACCTGTGCCTGTATCCCTCCCAGACTGAACATCGGGGAATTCTGGTGGGCTGCAGAGTTTACTTCAAAGTAAAATGCTATCCACTAGCATCCAGTGGGAATATATATACCCTACCAAATATGGAAAACACTCTTAGAAAATATAAGCAAAAATGAAATTAATGCTGTCAAAGAGTCTCTGGATGCTTAGCAGGCTATGTTGATTAACAGCTATTTGTATGTGTGCTCTTTTGATTTTTTTTTTTTAATTC
>JAWWEV010000167.1:36690762-36726831 GCA_035583235.1 Hafferia zeledoni
GCAGGCTCGAAGGGCACACCCACGTGGGGAGAGCCCTTCCCAAATCTTCGTTCGCGAAGACTGGGCCATTACTTACAATTATCTATGCCTGTAATTTCTACACTGCACAAAGTGAAGCTGTAGAATTACATCTTTCAGGGGTCTAGCAAGGATATCTTCTTTATTTACTGATGTAGCATTTGGTTTTCTTGTAAATACAGAATTGTACCTGATGATCGTGAAAACTTGTTTTCTAGTGCATGAGAAGTTTCTAAATTGCAATGAAAACGTCACTGTATTTGTACTGGATTAAGAGCTGCAGTGATTATATAACTTAGAGTACATTATGCTGAATGTTTGTTAGAAATCTTTAAAGGGTCTAATGGGCAAATTATTATCTTGCTGAGAAGATTAATGGTAGTGAAGTAGAAAGAATAATTGCGTAGTCAATGATGTAAAAGCAGAAGATGAACTATAGTTCTTTACCGCAGTCCTTTCATCTGTAAATTTTTTTGTGTTCTTGAGCTCACCAGTGATCAGATGAGACAATGGCAGCTGGTACCAGTACTGCAGAAAGAGCAAATCCTAGCAGTAGTTAGCCTGTGCTTGAAAGCGTTTATCTAGAACCCTCTCAAGATCTCAAAAGCATTGGTAAGAAGGTAAACGTGCACATTTGTGAGTTTTTAAGTATAGCTTTTGCTAACAAGGGGGTACTATTGTGTTTTTATGTGGTGAAAATACATTTAATTTAATTATTTTGTTCTCTGCCTGATGGAATTTTGGTAAGGATCTTAGGCTTGTATGAAGAAGTCAATAATGCTACATGTGTTAGTTTGTATATTTTTTTCAAAGTAACTTCCAGTGATGTTACACGATTAAATCATATGGGAATGGTTATGTAGTCAGTTGTATCTCAAGAATTTAAGCTGTTCAGAACTTGGAGTAAGGCAACAAAAAAACATAGGTCTCCAGAAAGTATTTTCCAAGTGTTGTAAACTTGAAGATTGATTCCAACTTTCTTCCCCAATTGGGCAGGTGGAAGAAAAAGGACAAAAGTTAACTTGAGAACATCTGTTTAGAACTTGATTATTGCTATGTCATCTGGAGAGATGGAATGCTGTTTAATAGTGCAGGATAGAAACATGTTTATAAGGAGAAAATGTAGCTGGAAGAAGATGCTGGAGTTAAATTTCCTGAATCCTTTTCCTGCAGAGTGCCAAGGGTGGCTGTAGCAGTGGTGTGTGCTGTGCTCTGAAAAGCACTTAGGAGCAGGGGGACTTCTGTGTTCTTGGATGTCCTTTAAGTGCTTGTTTCTGTTTGTGTAACTAGTATTACATAAGAAAAAGATTCAGCATCAGAATGAGATGTATATGCATATGAAAATAATGTCAGAGAGCATAAGAAGAATTTTAAGCTGCTTTCTTGGTCCTGCTTGTGATCCCCTGAAATCTGTTCCTTCTGCTTAGATATTCTGTTTTGCCTCGTCTGATGTTATGCCTGTTTTTCAGGATTTGTTTTAATACAGCAGTGCATTGAAAGATGTGCTGTTTTATATGAGGTAATGTTTATATGGGGAAACACAGTTTATTAAAATTTAATTTAATTTTTTAATTATTGTAACTCGAGCATCTGAGTTGCATTTCACTCAGCATGAGAAGTATCTGGTGTTGGTAACTCTGATGAACAGTTTTGTGTAGTAGCATCCAGGTGTGTGCATATTATGTCTTCTTTGGGGATTTAAAACGTAAATGCTGGAAGGGGTGATCTGGACTGTGCTGTGCCTATCTTAAAAGGTCCCTTGGTAACTGCCATAATGTATTTCCAAGATAGTTAATCCTTGAGTAAAGGATTATTATTGATATTCTAGGGATGCTTACACACTGCAAAAGCAGAGATAGTTGGGAGAAACAAACTCAAACCCGTAGCTTATTGGGCCAATGCTTTCTGCATAAGCTGCTACTTGTAGGCAGTAAGAATTCTTCTTACCTAACATGTTGAATTGCTTGGTGAAGAAAAAACCCCCTGCCTTAGGCTATCTTTTGTGAGGTTCTGCCAGTGATTTAAAGATTTGCCAAAAGACCTTTCTCCTATAATCCTGTAAAAAGCACCATACTTACAGGAACACTTGTGCTTTCATAAACATGAGTTGTAGAAACTTGAGAATCTCTTAATTATTTTTTTGTTTGAAGCACCAATTTTATTGAACCATATCCATGAACACAAACAGTGCAACTCAGAAACAGTTTTCTTACTTCTGATGAAGTGTGTAAATTGTTTTGAGAAACTGTCAGGTTTATTGTATTTGCTTGAAACTAAGATTGGCTTTGTAATTTAGAGTATTAGCTGAATTTGCAAAGTCCTTCTAGGTAATTGAAGGGTGTTTTTCTCCAGTTTACATGTATTTATTCTTCATTCCAGGAAATTTTGTACACTTGTAGATACATTCCTGCTGACTCCTAGGAAGAAGTGGCTTGTGCTGGGGAACACCTGATTATGTCCAGGAGGTCATAAAATGAGTCTAATTAATTTAGGTCATCTTAAATCTTCAGTCCCTTTAGGCTGAAAATGAAACCAGCGACTTGTGAGATCATTGTAGTCAGTCAGTGCATAATCATTGCTGGGGGAGGGGAACCCTCAAAAAATCGAGGGGAAGTATGTAACGTTTAAAACACTACGTAGGTTTTTCAGCAAATATTTACTTTACTTTGGGAAGGAATTAGGTGGCACAGCCCTTAGATGATGTTTTGATGGGTTCAGTTAGCTGCTGACACAGATCAAGGGACTGAGTCATGAATCTTTCTAGTCTGGTAAAATAATGCATTTTGTACAAGAACAAAGAGGCTCTAATACTCTTGCTGATATCTTTGAAGTCTAACATAAAAATGGGTCTTTTCTATGTTTTTGAAATTGCAGCTCTCATACAGTAGGCAAGAAGTAGAATAATTTGTTAGATAACTCCTGAACATTTTTCTAATAGTTTTCACAAAATGTTATAAAGAAAAGAATGTTTAAAAAAATTAAATAGTTCATATAATTGCATACGCTTTCCTCTGTTTAATAAAAAGTATATTGAATAACTGAACCCAAATTTGGTTGATTTTTGTAGTAAAAACTTATTTTCAAAGTACATAGTAGATCAAATATGTTAATGCAATTTTTTACTTCTTAGTTGTAAAATTTAAGATGCATTTGCCTTATAATAGGTAAATTTAACAGTTCAAATTGTTGAACTGTTAAGGGTATCTTCAGGATTTAATATCAACAGCTTTAAAAAAGAGAAGGATAAAAGAACCTCGACAGAAATAAAATGCCCAGAAAGTTAAATTAGTACATAGAGGTGTATGGTTGGAGTTGATGATCTTGGAGGCCTTTTCCCACCTAAATGATTTTGTGATATGTTGTAGTAACAAGTGTCAGTCTTGCTTCTCATTTGTCTAGACTTTGATGAGTTAGTTTCCTTATCTTAATTGAAATCCAGATTTATTTAGTAATAGTGCCTTCCATACCTAGTTTTTTAATCTAGGTGCATTTATCTTTCAAAAAACAACAGTAAACAAACTGATTGTGATGCCACAGAATACCCTTCATGTTTAGAAATCTTGTTCAAGGGTAAAGATGCTGTGTACTTGCATTAAAAACCTTGTTACACTCTTCTTCTAACCAGAAACTTTATAGTTATCACTGAGCCTTTGTCTTTCTATCTTTCCCATCAAAGCTGTGATAAAAAATGGCTTGGTATAAGATATCAAATTAGAAAAACATCATGCAAAAAATGAAGCCCACATTTTGAAACACTGACAATGAAAGTCTGGTTTGGCAGTGTTGGAAAAACTCCTTTTGCTGCCTTAATCTTTCAAACAAGCCCTTGAACATACTTGTTTGCAATTTTGCAAAATGTTGAATACAGTTAGCTTTTTATATTAGAGAAACTTGACATTCAGCACTTTAAAGGCCTTGCTCTTTACTACTTAATTTGAAGAACTTGGTAATTGGTAATGTGTCTTGCCATCTGTAGGAAAAATAGTTTTAATTTCCACAAAATATGTATGTATATCTATATAAAAAAAGAAGGTAGAAAAGAATTTTGGAAGTCTAGACTACATAGTTGAAATAATTTTTATTTAAAGTTTATTGCTTAATGTACCATATGTAGCTGAATAAACCCATTTTTAGCATACTTTTGTGTAAATGTATTTGATTAAAATGTTATGTCTGCTTAATTAGCTCCAGAGACTTGCATTTCAGTAACTTCAAGATGTCTGCAAAAGTTCACTCTGGCTACTTAAATAGAAGAAAAAATTGGTTTTTGTGTTTTTCACCTTCCTTGTGGTCACTACTGTAATTTAAATTGCATTCATTTAAATATATTTACAAACTTCCCTTGTTGTTTTACAGTAAAATTTGATACCTTGTAAAAATGTTATAAAAGTACATGAAGTAGAGAGAACATTGCTTATAATGTTTGTTACTGTAAAGTCTGTGGTCTACATTATGTAGGTAAGAAAATGTGCAAGTGAGGACTCTGTGTATTGAGAATCTAGATTTCTGTGAAGATGTCTGACCCAACTTGTAGACATTGTTATATTTCATTTTTCAATTGCTATTTAGAGAGAAAGGAAACGGGGATAACTGAAGTCTAAAATCAAGATCCTATTTTTATTTTCATGGGCAGTTTTGAATTTTGCTCAGCTAATAATTTGGAAGGAAAGACAGACATTTTGGAATTATTTTTCTTTGGTTCCCTTCACAGACAAAAGAAGTTGGTTTGCTTGATGTAGACATATATGGACCTTCAATTCCCAAGATGATGAACTTAAAAGGAAACCCAGAATTAACGCCAAGTAAGTGGAAGTGATTTTTCTTACTGTCTTCTTTGTACAGGGCTGAGCATGGTCCACTCATTGGTGCTTCCTTGGTGTGGCACAAAGGGATGCAAGCAGAAGTGAGAACTTGTTGAGATTTATTATGGTATTTGGCTTAGAGAGCAAGCTGTGTGCTGAACTGCATATGTTAATTAGGTGATGTAACTTTAAGAACTATCGAATGAAATCAGAGATGGCTGCTGCAGAGTTCTCAGCAGCTGCATATGGTCAACCAATTATGGAAAGGTTTGTAATATAAACACCATTGTTAACCAATGATCACTGCCAGAGTGTCATCACCGGTGGAAGGTTGTAATCTTAAAGAGATATATAATTGTATGCGCAGATGAATAAAGTTGCCTGTTATAGCTAACTTCTGTGAAGTCATCTTGGCAAGACATAAACCTCGTCTCCCCTGACTTTAAGTGTATTTATTTGTTTATTTATGTATAGTATTGAGATTGCTTTCAAGGCTAGCTTGGACATCCAGGAGTGTATTCAGAGTCTTATTTTTTGTTAATCTTGGTCTACAGACTTTGACAGTGCCATGAATTATTAATATAGACACTGGAAAAGTATCTGGGAAAGGAAGGTTATTTAGTCATTTTAAACTTGCTATACAGTATCCTGCAACAGATGCCCTTCAATTAAAGAACAAAACCCACTAATCTAGGGAAAAAGACAAGACTAAAAGAAAGAAGAGAAGGATCATTCCAGTAGCTTGTGTAAAATGTCATTAAAATGATTGTTTGATCTCTCAAGCCAAATGTGCTAGGCCACTTGAGTCACTTGTATTTGAAGTTATGTGTTCAGGAATGCAGGAGTGGTCAGGTGGCTACCGGAAGGTAAAGACCATAGACAAAACTCCTGATTTTCCTTCTGCTAGGAAGAATTCTGGGGAAACGTAAATTAAGGTAGGAGAATCTTGAGAGAAATAAGGAAGATCTAAAGTAGAAAGGTTGCATCAAGTCTGTTTATCTTCAAGAAATTTAACTTTCACCCAGGTCAACCAAGGATGAAACTTAAGAATGGCTTTATGTTGATAACCTGTTTATATGATGTTTGAGTATGAGGCAACATGCTTTTTTGGGGTGGTAAGGACACTGAGGTGATTTGGTTTGTTTGATACTTTGTTTTGCTTGTTCTTTGATAAACTTCAAGTAATTAGAATAACTAAAAACATGTAACCACAGATAAAAACAGTCACACTGTAACACCTGGTCTACACATTAAAACGTACTGGGATCCTACTAAAAGAAAGTACAGATAGGCCATACCTGTTGTCAGGGAGGGACCAAAGTTGCCTACCAGTTTGACATAAAAGGGCTTCAGTGAAGTAATCAACTGCAAATACCCATTAATGTTTGTAGGCAGTAATTGCTAGGTAAAAGGGAAATTAAATATTCCTTCTACTTACTGTTGTGCAGTCATCTGTTTTTATATTTATCATAGAATCATAGAAAGGCTTGGTTTGGAGTAAACCTTTGCATGTCATCTAGTCCAACTCCCCTGCAATAAGAAGGGACCTCTTCAACTGGATCTGGTTGCTCAGAGCCCCATCCAACCTGATCCAGTAATATATTTCCATGTACTGATGTACTGCGTGTGCTTACACAGACAGATAAATTACTGAACCTTTTCATGTATCATCAGGAGGGTTTGACTTCCTGAGACAAATTGAGGTATTCTTGCATTCGCTTGTACTTTGAACTCCACTGAGGATATATGTCATATAGGCTGTGTTTTCCCATAGTGGATATTTTTTTTTCTGTGAATTTTGCATTTGAGGTGCATTGTGCATTATGAACACAAAAGGGACTATGTTATGGTGTTCACAGTTCTCTTTTTGTTTTTATGTGACACTGACTTTTGCTCCTCCATTTTTTTCTCTCACTGTCTGAAATGTTGATTAGATAACTTAAAAATTCTTAGTCATTTTGTGATGTATTTTATCAATCCATACCAAATTTAAATGCATATCTTGAGCCACAAATTAAAAAGCATGTTGTCCAGTCTATTTCTTATGGTCATACAAATCAACTTGCTATGAATGCAGGAACTTAAGTGTATCTTCAGACATTGGGCAACTCAGTTTTGATTCAGTGACTGTAAACATTATGGTTAACAGCTGAGAATTCACTCTCAGCTTTTGTCTCAACATTTTTCAAGCATTGTTAAAAATGCGAAATTCAATGTAATAGAAAAAAAATAGAGGACTTCTCTGAACAGAAACTGCTGCTGTTGACTTCTAAGCACTAACATTTTGATGACTAAAATATATCCGTTCTAGTTTTATGTGGTATGTACAAGTAAATACCAGGATTTAAAGAACATACCTTTTTTTTTTTTTTACCTGACAGAAAAATGAATTCTTATATTTCAAAAGCTTGACACATTACTTAAGTCTACTGAGAGAGACATGTAGTAATTTGGTATGAATGATAATAAGATTGAATTTGTATTTCAGGGATTTTGTTCACTTCTCTGTGTACTTTTAACTCTTGAGTTGGTGAAACTGTAGAGTTACAGCAATGAAAGTGCAGTCAAATGTAGTTTAATTGTGAAAATTGAAATGTAGGTGGCATAGGAAACTTTAGTTGTGAACTCCAAGGATTCCTTTAATGAATGACAGATATGATAAGCTTGCAAAGAAGTGATCCATTGTAGGGGGGTGTGTATATATATATTTATGTAAAGATACAAAAACATGTATGAGCCTTGTATTTTTCTGTATAATGAGATTTAGTGTTATCTTCTGATTTCTTAGTATGTTTTCAAGACAAACTCTGAACAAATACTGCATAACAACTGAGAAAGCCAGGCTTGTTCATGAACAAACCCTGTTCATGTGCATGAACTATGTCTGCATGACAGTAAGTTAATTAAAAACATTTTTAATAGCTTAACAACCAAAAACATGTTTGAAGTCTAATGTGGTCTTTGTTGTGAGGTGTGGATTTGAAAATGAAATCTGTAAAGTAATGCTGGGAAGTTCTGAGCATTCTTGCAATCTTCAATTTCTAATTTTTTTCCTCACATGAGCAGTTGAAAAGGGATTAGGGCTGCCTGGTACAATACAAAATAAGTCCATGCAGTAACTATTACTTCTGAATAGAAATTGTGGTTATGCTATTTTCTATTTAAGTATTCAAGATGAATTAAGAGTTCTTGGTGAGGAGAATCTGTATAAATGGAGGATATTCCATTAATTTAATTTTGCAAGCTGTAGTACATTGGAAACTCTGATAATATTTAATAGGCTGTCATTCAAAATATTTTAACTAAATGGTTAGGGAAATATTGGTTAATAAGTTCGCAACTGAATTTAATTAGCTAGTGGAGGATTATCTAAGTATGGAATAAATATTAGCATCAGCTACAGTATATACACAGGGCAATGCTAGTAACAGAACTAACAATAGCATTACTTCTTTTCCCAAATAATTTACTTAAAAGCAATTTTCTGGCTTAGTGAACCCCATGATTTCACTTTTTTCCTTTTAAATCTGCCATTTAAACTAGTTGGAAGAGAGTAAAAAAATATTGCCAAAAGAGGTATTGCCATTTTGCAAGATAAGTGAGTTTCTGCAGTTAACTTAAATGATTATGAAGGTTTTGGTGGGCAAATCTTTGACAGTCAACTGCTCTCTTAGTATTTCAAACGTTTTTTGCCATTTTATGATAGCTTCAATGTCTCTCCTATTTCTTAATAAAATAGAATATTGAAAACATCAGTAGTAGGAATCTGTTTTAAAAATTTAGAATCAAAAGTAATTTCTGAGGGAAAACTAGCAGTGTTTGGGGCTGCCTCCATTGAGTCTGTATAATATTGCAGAAGGTACAGAAATGGACACTTGGATTTTTTCACTGGGATACATTTGCATTTCTGCTACTCTTTAGACTGTGACAGCAGACTCTTGTAACAGAAAGTGAAAATTTAAAATAGTTGTGGCTGTTTAAAGATGTCTGTTGGAATAGTGTCAAGGGATTGTGGTGCATCCATTTGAGGATTATAAACAGAAAATGTGGAGTAGACTAATAGAGAAAATGTTATGGATGTAGCATATTTATTGTGATAATCATGAAGAAGTTTTTTGATCTTGCATAAGAGTTTAAAGATACAGCTGGTGGTCTCAAAGTTGTCTTTATTGTGCTCTATCAGTGGAACTGCATTATGATTAATTTAAATAAAAACTAAATTTAATTCTTTCAAAAAAGTCATACTTGCTACTGACATTAGCTCACGATTTGTGAGCAAGTGGTTTTTTAGACTGTGCATATTCTAGTGATATGCTCTATTGATTCTGTTTTGAAAGAAATCTGAAGTGAAACCCCGTGTTTCACTTTTGGTGATGTCTTATTCCAGTTTATCTGGATGGCTGAAGTAGAGTGGTCTCATCTGTCTTATATCTGACAAAGTAATAATTCAGAATGTCGTAATTAGTTGTTTATATTTTGGAGGCTTTTCCATATGTGATGAAGTAGTTGGAAAAAAGACGACTACTTAAATGTTAAATATTTTATTCTAGACCCTGACTATTGCCTTCAAACCTGCAGCAATTAACTTCAAACTGGATTAATTCAGCTGTTGTTGAGTTCACTTGTGGCAAAAATTGATGACCTTTACTTGGATGGGAAAGGAGGTGGATGATGCCTAATGCTTCAAGAAATTATTTGTAGGCATAGAGTTGTTAGCTGCTGCTTTAAAAAACCTCCCACAAATCTCTAGGGAATTAATTTATTAAAAATGTATTCTTCATTATACATAAATTCATACAATTACCAAAAAAAGAGAAAAAGTATGAGAAATGTAGTGTAGTAATTAAAGCCTCTTACTGAGAGCAGTCTTTCTGGATGAATGACAAATCAAATTTTACCAAATGCTATTCCAGTATGAATTACTGAAACAGTGTAACCTGAAAAAATACATTTGAAGTACTTGAAAGTGGAGTTGTATTACTCTTCATGTTGTTAATCCTGCAGTGCAGTAATTCTAAGTGATTTGGTATGGATTATTAGCAGATGTTCATTATATTATAAAGTTTAAAGATACAAATGGCTTTTTGGTTCAACTTGTACAAAAATTGGCATTAAATTGACAAATGGTTTTATTACAGGAACATGATAGATACACTTTTCCTTGTACATACATAAACAAAAGAAATTAATCATATTTTTGGCACTTTTACTTATTTCAGAGGAATAAATGTTTCCATTGCTCTTCTCTGCTAGAAGTAAAATCGAAGGATTGTAACCAATTCTGAATTTTCTCAATATTTTTACCTTGCAATTTCACTTTCATGCTTTTTTTCCTCTGTAGGTTCCTTGCTGTATTCTCCCTCTTTCCTTATCTGCAGTACAATTGAGTGCCTTTTCAGAATAGAGAAATGAAGCGAATATCTCAAAAATAGGGAAAAAAAGTGATTTAATCCTTTCCCCATAGAGACCAGAGGCTAAAAGTGACAATAAGAGTTTAAAAGCTAACCTCTATTTCCTTTGCTTTCGTTGACGGTCTTAATCTTGTAAAGGACATAGAACTTGACCTTACAAGTAGTGAAACAGAATAAAATCACAGAAGGATGTAGGAGGAGGTTCATGTGAAATGCAAAAGGAAATGTGTAACATACACAGGATCACATTTGTTTTGAAAGTGGCGAATCAACAAGTTTACTGTAGTTTTAATCTATGTCATCAGTGTCCCATGCCATGGTTTAACCCCAGCTGGTAAGCAAGGCCTGCACAGCTGCTTGCTCAGTCCCCTACCAGTGGGATGGGGGAGAGATTTGGAAGTGTAAAAGTAAGAAATCTCATGGGTTGAGATAATGACAGTTTAATAAGGAAAGTAAAAGCCACACACTCAAGCAAAGCAAATCCCGGAATTCATTTACTACTTCCCCGGGCAGGCAGTTCAGCCATCCCCAGGGAAACAGGGCTCTATCCTGGGTAATGGTTACTTGGGAAGATGAAATGCTATCACTCTGAACATCGCCTCCTCCTCCTCCTTCCCTCAGCTTTATCTGCTGAGCATGGTGCCATACAGTATGGAGCAGTCCTTTGCTTAGTTATGGTCGTATGTCCTGGCTGTGTCCCCTCCCAGTTCCTTGTGCACCCCAATGTGCTCGCTGTTGGGGCAGCATGAGAAGCAGGAAAGACCTGGGCTCTGTGTAAGCACTGCTCAGCAGTATCTAAAACATTCCTCTGTTATCATTGCTGTTTTCAGCACAAATCCAAAACACAGCCCATACCAGCTACTGTGAAGAAAATGATCTCACCCTGAATCAGGACAAATACACAAAATCTTTGAGCAGTTTTTTCTCCAAATGTCTCTTCACCTAAGTTGGTTTTGGGTTCTGATTACAATATTAAAACCTAGAAAAGCTGAATCAACTCGAATGTATTGAGTTTTGTAGTTTTTGAAAGCTATGAAAGTCCTTAGTTAACTGGAATGTTTTTTGAAGCTGGGTCTTGAATTGAAGCTAATGTGTAGTGACTGTCTGCCCCTCAGGTTCCTGTTGCTGCCTGTTCTGCACTGCTGTTGCCTGTCACTCTGTTATGTGACTGACCTGGGCAGTCCCCCTGTCACACCAGCAAGTCAGTGCTTCAGATGACATGAGCTTTCCCAGAGGTTTTCTGTGTGAGGACAGATGCCTTGGCTGAATGTTGGGTTACTCTTATTTCATTCCTTGTAGGTATAATGAACTAAAAGAACCCACACAAATTAGTCTGATAAAGCTTTTGATCCACTATAAATAAATTTTTTGTCTCCCTGGGGTTCTGAGGGCATTTTAAAATGTGGGTTATTTTAGCAATTTTAAGAAAGACATTTGTGATAGAAGGTAGTGGCATGATACTTAAAACTAGTCCTGTGTTCCTATTTTAAACCTAACAAGTCAGTGCTGCTTAAAGATGTGATTAAATCACTGTGCCCTTTACTTGTGCCAGACTTGCTTTTGAACTATAGTCTTCCAGCAAGCAGTTCTTTTGCTTTTAGGTAGGACTGATCAAGTTATATCTGCAAAACAGTTCTGTTAATGAAAAGGGTTTTACAGAGCTTTGTTTCCTCTGTGGTCTTAGTGGGAGTTAAAAAAGTGGAAAACCTATTCAGGTAATGGGACTAGTGCACCCTCTAAATATGAGAACCAAATCTTTTGGGAAAAGTTGCATTTCATTATGTGTATGTTTCTTGAACAGTGAACATGGAATAATGCTCTTTGAGTCTTATTACTAGTTTGTTTTGGTTAAGTATTTGGGATGTCTTCATGGTTAGATAACACTGTTAATGCAGGAGGTAATGGGCAATCACAGCCTTCCTTGTGTGGAGCTCTTCAAGCTTAAAATACAAATTGCAGTATTTCTGGGGCAATCTTGCAAATAAACTTATAACACAGTGTGAAATCAAGCTTGAAGTCTCAATTAGTCTGTAACTTGCCATAGAATATTCTGGGCTTCTGGCACAAGCAGTTAAAACAAGGATTTAAAATTTGTGACTGACTCACCTTTTGGTGACAATATCCTTTGCCTTCTGACATAGATGGGTGTCTCTGTGTTTTATTGCAGGATACCCTAGGGCCCTGTTGCTATTCATTCCCTTCCCCTCTGCTGACTTCTTGCTTCTTTACCACACTGAGGGTAGAATTCAATTGACTTTTCTTAGGAAACTAGTACTGCTTTAAACATGCTGGAGTGTGGTATCTGGTGTGTAGCTGCACTTTCAGAAGGTATGTCTCCCCCTATGCCCTCTGTCAAATCTGCTAGCCCTGTATAAATCTCTGCTCTCTAAGGCATCCAGAGGGGCAGGAGACATCCGTATTTACACAAGTAAAGCTCAACCATTTTGTTACTCTCCCTGTCCAATGTCTCTGCTCTTTCCCCCTTCTTTTTCCTCCTTTCCCATGCCTTATTTCCCCTTCCTGTTACTGGAAAGCCTATATATATATAGTCTGAAGTCTTATGTCTTTGGCTCTTACCTGGATCCTCACATTACAGAATGTTGACCTTGGGAGGGGATTTTAAAAATAAGCAAATAAGTTCTTTATACTTGCACATAGTGACAGCCATATGCGAATTACTACGTTGGATCTATGCTGTGTATGTTGGAGTCCTAACTTAGATTTGTCATAGATTATCCTGTAGGCCCTCCAGCATGAAATTACTCACAATAAAAATCTGGATGATGAAAAATTTTTTGAGATCTTGTAAGTGGCCATGCTGAAATTCTGTTGCAGTTTTTCTGTACGTATGGCACATGGAGTTTTTGTCAGATAATCTGTTTTTTTTTGACATACAAGAATCCACAGATTGCTCTGCAGTGTCTCTCTGACTGGCATGGTGGCTGTGTGTTTCAGTGTGCCAAAGGTATTCCGTGTTTTGGGCAATGGGTTGTTGTAGAGGTGTGAGGAGGTGGGAAACAGCAGTTTGAAAGAATTCCAGAAAGTCTCTGATCTTCCATTGTTGTGGAAAGTTCCAAAAATAGCTGAGTAAAATAGGAAATGTTTAAGAGGGAGCAAAATCTGGGCTTCTAATGTTCTCCTCCCATTTTGGATTTTTTTTTTTCTTTGAAATGATAAGAAAACCCCAACCTACTCCTTAGTTCAGACACTTGAAAACTCGAAACAGCTCCTCTGCATTAGTGTTCGCTGAGTCAGTGAGCTCAAAATACATTTGCTAGGGTGGTATGTGATCCACTATGTAGATATTTAATAATTATAAGCTACCTTTGCTTTTCTTAAACAGTATAGTGCCTCCTAAGGAGGTGTATTCTGGAGTAATTATCTTTACTTACCTGATGAGATAAGACTGAATGTAGGCTTTTGCTTGCTCTGTGTCAGGCAACAGGCCTCTTCTGAGAACTAAGTCAAGAATTGAAATGGTTCCTTGTGACTTAACCCTAATGGGCAACTGAGCCATTTGCAGCTGCTGGCTCACTCCTCCTGTGAGTGATGGGGAGAGAATTGGAAGAGTAAGAGCTAGAAAACTCATGGGTTGAGATGAAGACAGCTTAATTGAGTAAGCAAAAGCCATGCATGCACAAGCAAAACAAAATAAGGAATTCATTCACTACTTCCTGTGGGCAGGCAGGTGTTCAGCCATCCCCAGAAAAGCAGGGCTTCATCATAGGTAGCTGTTTGCAGCTCTTTGCAGCATGAGGATTTCATAAAAATAGAGCAAGTGGGTTTTGGCAGCACGAAGTGACATCATATGGGCAAATGCATCGTTATTATGGTAAAAGATGAATGGTATCAGTAAAACGTAACAACCTAAGTAAGAGTGGGGTCAGAGTCTTGGATAGAATAGATAAATGTATACCATATACTGAAGAGGCAAGGAGGAAGAGTAGACCACTGTTTAAATAGAGAGAGAAAACTGTTCTTAAAAGATAAAAAATGTGTAAGCTTATTTCTTTTAAAAAAGTCTGAAGCTCACAAAACCATCTCCCCTCCAAAAAAAAAAAAATCCTTGTTTGCTTCTGTTTTAGAAAATCTAATGAGGCCCCTTAAGAACTATGGAATCGCATGGTGAGCATACATTTTAATTTAAATCAAGCTTCTTTTCAGAGTACTTGGTATTGTGCTGAAAAGCTTAAGTTTTTGTGTTGTTGTTTCAGCATGTCTATGGGTTTCTTGATAGAAGAGACTGCCCCGGTTGTATGGAGAGGGCTCATGGTAATGTCAGCTGTTGAAAAATTGTTGAGACAGGTAAGGACTTAGGTACATATTTGTGTTTCAAACGAATCAGTTATTTTAAAATGCATTTAACGGATACATGAGTGTCCATGACTTTATTTCATATGTTAGTGGTGAGCATTTTTGTATCTTGGTCTTCATAAATTAAGAATTCTCTTCCAGTAAGAGGGAAAGTTGATACTTTTGTGTTTACCTGTCCCCTTCAAATAGAGTTGTTGTTACATGCATTTGATGAGTGAATCATGCCAATTTGCCTTCTTTCTCATTCCTTTTTATGTTTCATTATGCACTTGTTATAAAAAAAGGCTTTTTGTGGTTGCCTAAGGACTTGAATGTATAGGTATCTGTGCATATCTACAGCTGTATTCCCTTATGTGCTTGTTAATTCACTAGCACTAAGTATTCTTGGATGGCATTTGACATGTGACAGGTACAGGAAAATGCAGATAAATTGTTAATAAATTTCCTGGCACGTAAAAGCAGGGTGACTTTTTTATTTCTCGACAGATTTTTTTTTTTCTTTTATTGTGAATAGATCTGTGAAGTGCTAATGAGACAAACAGCTGAAAAAATGCATTAAGGTTACATGTTTAGACTTTGAAGTGACCCAGATTGTTCACAGCTGATATCCATTCTAGGGATCTAATATATGCAGCTTGGACATCACAAGGTTTCTGTGTGTCTTCTTTAAATGCCTCCAAATCTTATGTTTCCTCTTAACAACTGAAAAGAATATTTTTTTTCAGCCTTTTTCTATTTTTACAGAATTCTTCTCTAGCACAGATTTTAGAATAGTGACAATCATTGCTCTAGTCAGAAAAGCCATGTGTCTGCTAAAATTTCAGGAGGAACATTTTTGTCTAGCATTGGCCTTTAAAAGTAAGGGGTATCCATGCCAATGGCTGTGGAAGGCTGTTCTGACCTCTTTGTGTGTTCCATCGCACTGGCCAGGCTCGCAAAACTATAATGTAAAACCTTGAAGGTGGAGCTAAAATTAGCACCTGCTGTACTGGCATTTTCTGTCCTGAGAGACTGAAGGCTGGCAGTCAGTAGTATCCCCAGATGGGAAGCCTGTGCCATCATTTCTGTGGCATCTCTCTGGCAACCAGTGATGCAGTTCCATGCCAGCGGACCATGCTGTAGGAATGACACGGGTCCATTAATGCTCAGGGCATCACTGGTTTCCCTGACAGTGGAACTTGAGTTCTGAAGAAGTCTTTACAGCTAGATCTCTTCTCCCCACATGCATTTTGCTTCTGCATGATGACCAGCATAGTCTTAAATCTGTGCTGGAAAAAGTTGTTTGAATTTCCTTTGAAGAAACAAGCTCACAGATCACAGGGAAAATGAATAGATCTATCTGATCTACAGGTGGTTTTAGAAAAGAAAGAATGCATTTTCTGGACTACAATGTGCTATTTTGTTTTTAAAAGCTGTAATATCTCTTCTGACATAGTTATTAGTCAGTCTCAAGAAGGTGTTAACTGTGGGACCTTGGACACCTAAACAGGAGAGGACGACAGCATGTGATGATGCTTTTAAAGATACTATCACTCCATTTTATACTAGTAATTTTGTAATCTGTTCAGGACTTTAAAATTTTTCTTGTTTTCTCATTATATATTCTGGTTGGTCTTAGCTATTACCTTTATGTCAACAGGATAAAGTTGCTTCCCAGAGTAAAATACTTATGTTTGTATTTAACTTTCTAAAACCATACTCTTAAGAAATAGCTGCTTTGTCTCATTGGCTGCATAGAAACCATTTAAATTAGCTCTTTAATCTAGATTTGTAGGATAATGTAAGTGTAAGGAGTCTTTGTGAATTCAGACAAGCTGATAAAATATTAAGTTCATAAAATAATTAATTCAAGCAGAGAGAAAACACAGAGGTTCCCAGACTTCTGCATTACAATAATTCTTGGTATTTTATAATTGTTTTTATTGTTAGATGGTGGAGAGAGGTTTGGTTTTTTTGAGCATCAAGACTATGTATTCACTCTGTAAATAATTTTGAATGCTTGTTTGTTTTTTTCATATGAACCAACCTGTTTTTCAGTTTATCATGCTTCGGCTACTGCAGTAAAGCATTTGAAGTGCTCAGTTTCCAAATTCATTAGTGGGAACTTGTTGACTCATAATTGATCTGTGCCTGTAATGAGTATTTAAATACTTTTCTTACTCTTGGAACTATTTTTGCAATTCTTACTTATAGTTGGAAGTTATATTTGTTAAATATATATATGTTATGCTTTATTATATACTTACTGCATGTAACCTCATCCTTTGTAATACATATGTATTTGTCCTTTGATGCATGAATGGCTTTTCAGCAGTCTGGAGTCCAACTTAGTTTTTGTCTCTTGTCACTTCTACTTGCATATGGCCAGGATATGTATCACTTTTCAGATACGATGCCACTTCTAAAACCTAAGCTCTCCTTTTGCAATATGTCTAGTTTGAGAAGCCACCTTTGTTCTTGGCTGTTGGGTGGTATCAGACTGGTAGATAACAGGCAATAATATTGAAGACCAAAAGCAGTGTTTGGTGTTTCTCTGGTAATCCATATCTCATGAGCAAAGGTGGTTTTATAACAAAAATATTGGTCAATAGAAGAGAAGTTGAAAGAAATGCATAAGGGTATTATTTTTTACCAGTAGTGTTGTGGTTTGACCTTGACACAATGCCAGGTATTCACCACAGTAACACAATCTCCCTCCCAAGGGAAAGGGAGAAAGGAAAAAAACAACCCTGAAATTTAAAACAGAAAGGGTTTACGTATTGACACAGAAAAGAGAAAAACTAAACCAATATGCTATATAACACATACACACAAAAGTAAAAGATGACAACAACTCCTAACTCTCCACTGAGTGGCAAAATTGCACCACTTGGACTACCCCAACAAGGTTAACCTCCTGAGAGATCCCTGAACAGCAGAGAGAGAAGCTGCCAATCAAGTGTTTACTGCCCTGAGATAAAGCTGCAGTGAGGCAACATCAGGGCCCCTGCCCTGATACAGTCACAGCATGTCCCCCGAAGGGTGGCCATGAGAAGAGGAGAGAGAAGCACCTCCTCCCCTTGCTTTTATACTTGAGTTTGTAATCTGGTGTGAAATATTTCTTTGGTTGCTTAAGTGAGGTGACACCTGTCCCTTCTAATATACGTAGCACTTACTAAGGCCTACTAAAACAAAGGCCTAACTAGGCCAAACTATCAGAAGTAGCAGAAGTGAGTTAGTAACAGTAGTGGAACATTTGATCTGTATAAACACATTGATAGTTCTTTCCATTGAATAAATCTCTAGTTTACATGCCTTGAAATTATCCAAAATTCTGTTGTGGCTGAGGAGTGACTTCTTTGTTAACATAATTAGATTCACACTGCAGGGTGATCTTTGTGGCTTATGTGGGTTTTAACTTTTCTAATTTACCTGTCACAGTTATCTTCATGTAAAAATTCTTTCACCTCTGTTAATACTTCCTTTGAATCTTGCTTGCCTGTAGGTGAGATAGAAGAGAGTATTTTTTTGTTGTTTTTGTTTACTTAAAAAACAGTTCTTTTCTCAAAAGTTATAATTAAAGCCCAGGTAAGGAAATTTTGATAGTTCTCCAGTGTCATCTATAGCACTAGGCTTTTTATATTCAGTTTTCACTTCACGTGCACTTCAGAAGTTGCCTGCTCTTTTGTCTAGTCCTTTACTCTTGTACGTGTGTTGAGTCAGTTGTTGCGGTGTTGGGTTCAGATTAAACAAACTACCTCAAAATGCATCATCTTGGTGTACTTGTTGTGGAAGTGACTTCTGATTAACCTTAGGCTAAGTACAGTAAAGATGTGATTGTTTTGAGAGCCACCTAAAGCCTGTACTTGAACAGTAATGTGTCTGTTGGAATAAGTATCAAGTAGACAGCTAAGAGCCTTAGAAATATAAAGACTATTAAAGAAAAAAGACAAGAACGCAAGCAAAACGTGCTCTCTGAATTGAACTGCTTTTACAACAAGGATTTCCAGTAGTCATTACCACTGTCCCATACAGTCTGTATGGGAAGTTTTCTGGCACCATCCTCATTTCTGTGTGAGGACATCATGACAGGTCAGTGGCGAAGGAGCAATTAGAAGGGTGCAAGCAGAATCTTGCTGTATGCCTTGCAGTATATTGTAGCAATTATTCTTCCAAAAGGTCGGGAGAGAGGAAGTGGGACTATGCTGACTGCCAGTTTGGTAGCTGCTATAGTCATGGTAACAATACAGATGGGGGATGGAAATGTTCTCATTTAGTGAGTAATCAGTAAAACTTTTAATGCAAAAGATAGCAAGTGTTGGTTTCTCTGATCTTGAATTCACTATTTTATTCTATGTGTGTTACTGAGTTGAAGTATCAAAGAAGGGGAAAATAATCAATATTCAACAGAAAAGTCTGCATTTTCCATGAAAAAATCAAATAAAAATGGGACTACTGGTAAAATGCAAGAGCATATTTTACTGTGTAGGGTTCTTCTTGTATCTTTGCCACATCAATAGATAAACTTGTATCACTACTGGAAGCAAGTGTTGCCTACACAACATGGATTATAGATACCAGCAATTCTGTTTAGTGCAAACAGTCCCTTTGGAACTAGCCCAAAAATCTGGTCTCTTTTCAAGGCAGGGATCTCTGGTTCATTAATATCCTTAAAAGAATTTCTTACCCTGACATGACATTTTAGCCTATGTTTTTGCAGGCTAGTCAGATCTTGCATGACAGGGCTCCTGTATTTGTGCCTTATCATAGTTCTCAAGAATATACAGAATAATTTGTGCATTGACAACATGCTTGGTTTATTATGGCTATAAAATACAGCCCCAGTGCTGTTAAGTGTATTGTGAATTCTAAGGATTCCTTCGATGTACCTGATAAGGATGAACACATTTTCCCAGAAAGATTATGAAGCTTTTCCTGGAATGGCTCAATTCTAATGAGTCTCTGAAATGCTTTTCTTTTTATCTAACTGTAATTCCTCCATCTCTTTCTTGTTCTTTCTTTATCACCTCTAGAGTATCTCTGCTTTAGTAAAGGTGTGTATTGAAAGAAAACTAAAATCAACCAAAGTTTCAGTGGGAGGGATATAATTAGAAAGGAAAGAATACAGGGAAGTTAGCAAAAATCAAATTACATAAAACTTCCCATGCAGAGCAGTTGCATTTGAGCAAAAGGAAGTGGAGCCTTGCACTTTGAGGCATGGACAGACTTGATCCCTTGTAGATTGATGTTGAAAAACATAAATTTAGCAGAAGGGTGAAAATTATTTTATTAGCTCAATGCAAAGCTGAATAGAGTTGTAGTCTGAAGATCCAGTCTTGTCCTTTAAGAATACCTTAACTCAGTTTATATGTTTTTTTCATTTGTACATAATTTTGAAAATTTGGCTAGAAATGAGGTTTGTGTGTGTTGCTTCTTTCTGAAGCTGTTCTGTACTAAGAGAATTGCTTCAAAACCAGCACCTGCTAGAGGTCGTGATGGTAGCATTTATATAGTGGAGTATGTGAATATACATATATGTATTTGGACCTTTTCTTGTAGCAACATTCTCTGATGCTCGGTTATTGTACACAAGTAGTTGTTGAGTATCATATTGACACTGTGAAAAAAATAAACTCTGCTGTAGTCAGAACCAGCACACACAGGTTATGGGGACTGGGGAAGAGGCAGACAGATGAATTGTCTTTGAAATATTGAGCGATCTGTGCGTTGTGAGGTCTGGGATATTTCAAGAACCTCTTGGAGAAGGTTACCATAAAAACAAGAGTAGAGTGAACAGAATAGTAAAAATTAATGTTTAAAAATTTGGGATTAAATTAACTTGGAAGCAGTAGTAGTGTTTAATTCTTGGAGAGTGAAGACTATGAAGGCTATATTGTTTTGAGGTTTTGATCAGTCTGCTTTCCACCATTTAAATTGGAGAGGTTGCATGTGTGGATTTGGGGACAAATTTTCTTTAAATGTGGTTTATTTAGTTATATGTTAGTGTTGCACATGGAAAGACAAAAATAGATAAAGTATTGAGAGCAAGCGTATTTATAGCTGGTAAAATAGCTACCATTGACTGTTTTACTGCACACATTCTGTGCAGCAGCATGTTCTGTATTTGGTGTCTGTAGACATCAGTCAGATCTTGCATGGCATGTGTGTTCATAACACCATGTTAAATCTCATAAATTCTTCAGCCTGTACATTTTCACAATTTTTCACCATCTTACATGCCTGTGTGTAAATACATTTCTTACAAACAGAAAAATGGAAAAACTAGGGAAAAGCTTTCCAAAATAGGAGGAATAACGTGTATTTGATTTGGAAGCAATACACGAGAAGAACATTGTCAGTGGTTACATGCTACATGCTGAGCCATATGCCTGATTGATTAGTGTGTTTTGCGAGGAGTTGTCCTTTGGCTTCTGTTTATGTCCACGTACTGTCGTTTTGCCTTACATTTTGGGACTGTGGAGGTTTCATTCTGTGCTTGTGCAGTGTACAGCACTATAGTGAGTTATCACTTTTTGAGAGATGCACAGACATACAAAGACTAGTATTTACAACTTCCAAGTAAATCTCAACATCTTCCTTAATTACTTTTTTATATTTATAAAATAAATTTATTATATGTTTTCTCTACTGAGCACAATGTTGTGTTTCAACTTCTCAAAATGTGTGTCTGTTTGTTTGAGAGACATTTATCTGTTAAGAATACCTGAGATCAATGTAAATGATTTCTGGCGTTCACCACAATTGATATTCATCCGAAAGTAAATCTCTTGCAGATTGCTTAACTTCTGGTGGTACATGCTACCTTGCATCTGTATTCTCCAGCAAAGAGCCATCAAGGTGATAAGTGGGGGGGTGAAGCATGTAGTGTGTAAAGAGACACTGAGAACTGGGGTTTTTTTGTTGTTTTGAGACAGTTAAGGGGGTACATGAACTTCAGTCTTAAACTACCTAGTGCATATGTATGAGGAAGATGAAGTTAGATTCTTCCTGGACATGCACAGTAATAACCCAGTAATGAATATAAGTTGCAGTATGTAGTAAGAAATGTGGCAATCTTGGAAATTCTAGAAAGCTTGGATAGCTTCTTGTCTAAGCTGTTTAGTGACCCTGCTAGGGGTGGGGCCCTGCTCAACCTGCTCTTTACAGACAGAGAAGGGCTGGTGGGATAGGGGAGGTCAAAGGCCATGTAGGGTACAGTAACCATGAAATGATAGAGTTTTCAATACTCGGTTAAACAAGGAGGGACATTAACAAAACCTCTACCCTGGACTTCCAGAGGGTGGACTTTGGTCTATGCAGCATCCAGTTGGCAGCTGATCACTAGTGGTGTTCCCCAGGGAACAGTGTTGGGCACAGTCTTGTTTAATATCTCGATTGAGAATCTGGATGAGGGGATCGAGTCCACCATTAGCAAATTTGCAGATGACACCAAGTTGTAGGGGAGTGTCAGTCTCCTGGAGAGTAGGAGGGCTCTGCAGAGGGACCTGGACAGGCTGGATAGATGGGCTGAATCCAGTTGGACCATGTGCTGGGTCCTGCACTTTGGCCACAACAGCCCCCTGCAGTGCTACAGGCTGGGGACAAAGTGGCTGGAGAGCAGCCAGGCAGGAAGAGACTTGGGGGTTTGGATTGACAGGAGTCTGAACAGGAGCCAGCAGTGTGCCCAGGTGGCCAAGAAGGCCAATGGCATCCTGGCCTGTATCAGGAATAGTGTGTCCAGGCAAGTGATTTTTCCCCTGTGCTTGGCACTGGTGAGGCCACACTTCGAGTGTTGTGTCCAGTTCTGGGCCCCTCCATATAGCAAGGATGCTGAGGAGCTGGAGTGTATCCAGAGAAGGGGCCCATCTCTTTTCTCAGGCAGCCCTCAATAGGACAAGAGGACACAGTCTTAAACTTTGTCAGGGGAGGTTCAGGTGGGACATTAGGAAGAAATTCTTCACAGAAATGATAATTGGGCATTGGAGTGGACTGCCCAGGGAGGTGGTGGAGTCACTGTCCCTGGAGGTGTTTAAGGAAGGACTGGATGCGGCACTTAGTGCCATGGCCCAGTTGACAAGGTAGTGTTAGGTCATAGGCTGGACTCAATGATCTCAGAGGTCTTTTCCAGCCTAGCTGAGTTGATTCTAGTTGATTTTTTCCTCAGTATCATTTCTGATCTCTTTAGACTGTAGAGGTGCTGCTCAGATCCCTGTAGGCAGAGGCAGAAAAGTCAAACCCAAATGAGCCTTATCACTTGAATAAGCATCTTTAATATGAACTGTGAAAAAAAAAATAAAAGAATTAATTTTTTGTTTTCCTATCGCATCTCTCTCTTTTTTTTTTTTTTAATAGAAGTACCTTGATCTAGAATAGGTTTAAAGCATGCATTGATGTGCTCTCAGGCATCTTAGAATTGAGTAGCAATGCCATAAAGAAGGTTTTGCTGGAGACTTCTGGCAATTTTTTTGCATTAGCTTTAGTAGTTTGCTGCCTAGGATGCAGACTTCTATGGAACTCTGTCTAACACATCTGACTGTCCTCTGTAGTGCATGGAGAACCATAGGTAGATTTTTGGTGGTGTTTGGTTTTTTCTTTTTAATCTTGCCATCAGTGTGAGCCTTGCATAATGTACAGCCTGAACTGGACAAAGTGAAATTTGAAGATGACAGCAAAAAGCATCTTCAAGTAACAAGCTACATGTGTAGAATAAATCTTTTATACCCAATTTTTTTAGAAGGCCAAGCAGGAATGATTTTAGGAGTGGACTCTGGAGACATGAATTTAAAGGCTATGTTTTTAAGTGTGTGCTGAACAGGAATACTGGTGGTACGTACTTACATGGCAAATTTCAAAATAGGGAGACACCTAATGCCATTCTTCTATTTTTTTTTCACTAATAAAGGAATCTGTTCTTTCTTGCTTGCATCTGTAAGTTAGATGCAAAAAGGGGGATATCAGTATTGCTACACTGAATGTTGTAGTGCAGTGCCGTGTCTTGCAGAAATGGAAAGGTAAACCAAAGCCTAGGCTGGAGCTACTGCATACCTGGGGTGGTGAGTTGTCAATCCCTGTGTTACTACCTTAGGGATTATTTTCCTCTCCTGTGTTTACCTCCATACTTCTTGGCAGTTTCTTAGGAAAATAGGTGCAAGCCTTGGATTTTAAGGATAGCAGAAACTTGTTATCCTTCAGATCCATTCTTGAGTAAATTGGCAGGAAGTTCCAGTTTTACTGTGTTCTGTCACTTACATGGTAAGTGTCAAAGATGAAAGTATTATTAGTGTGGGCAAAAAACTGTGTCTCAGCAGTATAGAGTTAGTGAGACAGTGTATTGGTGGATGAGAGGGAGTAGTGAAATGGGTTTTAGCTGAGAATGGCATGTATAGAATCAGGAGGAAGACAACAATATCAAGCTGATGGCTCTGGTTTTTTGTAGCTATATTTTAAATGAATTGAAAGGATGCCCAGAATAGTAAAAGTGAATCAATGCTGAAAATTATTCTTATTGTAAATGTAAAGAGCAAGTGAAGAAGAGCACTATGGTGAAGCCAGATGATTTTTTTTTTTCAGTGTGGATTTTAGTTTTGCCACTTTTTGGTTTAGGAAGGGTGCTCTATCAAGAGATTAACATTGAAAGCATTTAACTTGCCAAAGTAATTATGGCACTAAGTTCTCAAGGCAGGAAAATAGTGAGATGCTGAAATGGGAATTTGTTGCAAAGGGGGTCACAAACATGAATAGCTCTTAGTGTTTGTTTTTCAAACTTGTGTAATCTTTTTAATACACATTTAAGAGTCTCTGCACACTCCTTTGTTTCTCCACTGGATATGTGTACTAGAAGTGTATATGCTTAATGCAGATAAATACTGTTTTCCTTTTTATATATTTTGTGTTTTGGCATCATGCTCCATCTTAGGATATTTGCCAATTTCAAAATTGACATGTGTTGCACAATATTCATGTATTTACCCAGTCAGCGAGGAATTGAGGCAGATAGTCAATAGCAGGATATTTACAGTTTGTATTTCATAGAGCTAAACAAAGCTGTGGTTGTATTATAAACTACAAAGATGTGTTTGTATTTGCAGTGCATAATTGTAAAATACAGTAGTCTCACCAGGTGTCACACAGTGAAAAATTTGCCAGTGTTTCAGCAATTACAAAAATATTTCTTTGGTCATGAGTTACTGTAGCCTGAGGTGGATAGAGAGATTGTTAATTGAGGCTCAAGTCCGCCACCTTACAGTTTGGAGGAAAAAAAAAGAAGTTGAGACATCACTGTCCTTCAGAACAATAAGAGCAGTTGCATCTTAGGGAGTTGGATGCTTTTCCATTTTTATTTTGTGATGCAGTGTACAAGAATGAAAAGATCCAGACATTTCTTCCCTACTTGTAAAATCATTAGTATTATGTATGTATTCTGTTTAGAAAGGTCAAGGTCTGCCATTAGAGATATTTTGAAAAGGAACAACACTGAACTTTGAGTGCTAAAACTGCACTTTGATGTGCTATTGTGACTGCAGCTACAGCTGGCAGATGGTGAACTATAACTCTGAATGCTTGTGAGTTGCGTTTTTTCCCTCAAGTGTTTAATAAACTTTCATTTAAAACAAGGAAGATCAATTTTTATTCCTTGTTTTATCAATGAAATTAAGGAAATTGTTTCAAGAGCAAGATAAGCAGATGGCCTCCTCATACCTTACAAAAGAATGTTTTACAAAGTCTTATTTTTTGTTATATTTATTTTGCTAAGACTGAAGGACAAATAAAGTAGTTTCTTCTCCTTCAGAACTGACTGAAATCAATAGAAGTCTTCACACTAATTTTTACTCTGTGCTTCAACTGGGATGTTGATGTTTAGGAAAGCCTGTTACAGGAATTTGTATTACCATCACTAGTTTTCTCAAATGCTAATAATCACCTGGAAAGGTCCTGTCTGTCCAGAGAGAGCTGCCTTAACCAGTCCCAATCACTATGTACATGTTTAAAGGAAATGATTGTACTTCCTGGAGATCAGAAGCTAAACAGAGATGTCCTGCAGCCAGAAGTGTGGGAAATGACAGAAAACTCCTTCTTTCCACCCCTCTGCCCTCCAGTTAGAGTATTCCTGTCGTCACCCTTGGACTTCAGTGTTTCTGTATGTTTTGAGTGTATGTTTTGAATGAATATGGGCTTGATTCTTTCTGTTTCCAGCTGGAGCTACAGAACCTGTTCTCTTGCCTTTCTTCCCTTAATGAAGAAGGATCCATACGGGTCCCTGTTGCTTTATTGGCTTGTGTTAGCAGCTGATACGAAAAGGGATTATAGTCTCTGAAAGGAATTGACAATCATAGAAAGAAGTGTTAGGAAAGCCAGAAAAACACAAAACCATTAGCCAACATCTTACTGCTGAACTGGAAATGTTTGCAGTAAATGTATTTTAACTTTGAGGATTAAAAAAGAGGAAAAAAAAAAAAGCCTAACAACATAGTGAGAATGTATTTACAGCAAACATTTCTTGGCCTGGTTCCTCAGCTGTCATGGCTATGACTGTGCAGTTACTGCTGCTGTGAGAACAGGCAGTAAGAGTGCTTTGTCTATGCAGCTTCCAGTCTCATCTCTGGCACAGATCACACAGGTATGCATGTGTCTGCCCTCCTTTGCATAAAACAAAACAAATGCAAAGCATGCAACTGTTTTGCAAGGTTCACTGACTAGACTGGAAGAAATGGCAGAGAGCTCCTGGTGTCTAAAAATGGTAGTGCTGGGGCTAGATGTTTTTAATTTTTTTTCTTGTTTCTTTTTTTCCCCTTTGAGGTTTTAAAGGAAACTGTTTTGAGGTTTAAGGTTTCACTGCAACAAAGAGCTGAATTCTGTGCCTAAGTGGCATCCGGCTTCATTCTTGGAAAGAGGTAGTGATTTAAGCGTGATCTGAAGTGTTTACTAAACAGCAATACTGATGGTAAAGGAACTAGTAAGAGGCACTGCTTGTTTTCTTGTCTGAATAAAACTTCCATTATTTATGTGAACCTTTAAAAAAAATGGAGATACCTAATGCCATTCTTTTACTTTCTCTGTTCTTCTGAACTAATAAAAGGTTGTAGGTTAAATGCCAAAACAGATGTGGACATTGCTTTGCTGTGCCTAAGAGGTAGGTGCCTTGCCTGCAGGAATGAAAAGTTAAACCAAAGCCTAGCCTGATGCCACTGCTTACCTCATGTAAGAATACATCACTTACCATTCCCAGTTCCCCTCCTGGAGGTACCTACAGACTCTTTGGCAGTACCTTAGCAGAATAGGTGCTGTGTCTTGGAGTGCTGATGTTTAGAGCCCTATGTGGATATTAGTGGTGTGAGTCAATGAAGGTAATGTCCACCAACTGGAAATGAACAGTACTGAAGATATAGGAGGGCTATTAGGAAAAGCCCGTGGGCTGTGTCTCACTTTCTATCTCTGTCCTGGATCTCAGCACCTAAATGTGACCTTATTGAACAAACTGTGTGGAGTGGAGATTTAAAGCCAAAGTTGAGCATCTTCTGTTAGGTGCTAAGACCTTCCTTTCAATTTAACTCCACAGACTTACTCTGTTTATAATAATAGCATTGGAAGCCTGGACATGGAAGCTGCAAGTTTGGGGAGTTTCTCAGGGAAGCTTTTAAGGCTGTATTACCTCTAACCCAGGAGAGTGCCCTGAAACCTCACACAGCAGTCATAACTTGAGCCGTAGCTACAGCTGGGGATGCAAGATTCCTTGGGCCGGAACTACGCACATGAAAGGGGGGGAGCGTGACCAGATCCATGCAGGAGTTTCAGTTAATCCAAAGCTTTAGCTTTCCAGGTGAACACCTGAGCTACTGACCTTGTGTAGGGTCCTGGTTGCTTCCGTGGCTTTTACATTCTTGCTTTTATGGTTGCCCACGTAAATGCCACCTGCCAGGGAAATTGAAACTCACATCTTCTATTCATAGATAGATTCTCGCTAATTATGGTATTTGACAGCAGCAATTGTAACAGCAGAACCAGAGGCTTTGGGATTTTGTGTTTGATTTGAGTCTTTTTTTTTTTTTATAATGACCCCAAGTGCTCAACTTCGTGTTGGATTCAGTGGTACCAGTGGCAGGTGCATTCAGCTCCTGCCTGCTAAACTGCACTTGGAAGACTTGCTCTTTTATCACAAATGTGTGTGGATCCCAAATGGGCTTTGGGTTGAAAATTTCTGTTCAATAGAGACTTTTGATTTCCCTTCCTGAATAGTGAAGATCTTTGGGAGAATTTTTCGGGCTGCTTTTGAGTGCCCAGATGGAGCTCACCTTGGGCATGTTTTTTTCCCCCTTTTCAGCCTTTTTTTGTCATCCTTTTGATCAAAACAGAAGTGGAACCTTCCCACCCCTGAACATTGATTGAATGCTGATACTTGTTTAGCATTATACACTAATTTTACATAGTATATAAGTCTGAATATAATTTTATAAACAACTTTTAAAATTACTATTGAATTTATATATATATATATATATGTTAAGCTTATTGGAGAGTTGTTTTTTTCTTTTTAATAATCCAACTTGCATTCCGTCTGTTGAGAGCTGTTAGATTGATCCTTCACTCAAACTATCCTCCCATATCTCTTTTGCTTCCAGAAAATAACTGCAGATATCCAAAAATAGCAGCAGGGTTTGTACCAGTATTCTTTGTAGAACGTGATTATTTCTCACATCCCAAGTGATTGACACAAATGTGAAGTAATTGTGCTTAAGGTACCAGAGATTAGTGTAGTGGATTTTTTCACCCTCCCTAACAAAGAAAAAACCCTCGTTTTTGTACTATTTATGAAGCTGCAGAAGATGTTTCTCCTCTTAGCAAGTTTTGCTCCATCAATAATATCTTTAAAAAAGGGATCATGTTCTTCTAGCAGAGTGCTGCCTTTGGAATACAGCTCTTCAATGCAACTAAAGTGGACACCTGTTAAAGTACATTTTCTGCCAGATGTAAACAGTTTATTCAGTGTAAAAAAAATAAGTAAGAACAGGAGCTAAATAAAAAGCCTAGGAAGTGAATGAAAATACGAAGGTTGTCCCTTGCTTGGTAGTAATCACTGTATGTCCCTGTAACTCATGGTATCAGCACATTCAGCAAATTATTTTAATTGGGTTTAGAATACAAGTAAGACTTTATTGTTGCAGTTTTATAACTGAAGACTCTGAGGAGCATGGTTTTGTAGGCACAGCAATTATTTTGGCAATCTATATGTGATGCTTTCAGAGATTATCTATGGTCTAATTCATAGTAAGTGCTCTTAATACTCTAGGAATAACACATTCAACACATCTTTAAATTGTGACTGTTATGTGTATGATTGCAAAATGTGTACAATTTTAAAATTTATTTTCATTTTCACATCTTGTCTGTGTCTTCAGTGCACTTTCTGTGTTCTGCTCTTGGTAAGTACAATGTATATGCAATTTTTCCTGCTTCTTTCTGACCTAAAGGCAGTTTATTTAACAGAGAACATACGTCAACTTCACAAGCAGAGTTCCATGGTCATGAATCCGCTCTCCTCGCTCTCACACGTGCTCCTGCTTACATTTTTTTTTCACACTCTCATCTTCTTGAGTCTTCCTGTATAGTTGAAAGGTTCTATATTTTGTGCAGCATTGTTGTTAGTTCTTGTTGATATTATTGATTGTTGTGCTTTGAGGTAATTCAAGCAGGCTGTCCAATGCTAGTTTCATTTTCTGAGGGAGACTATTTTGAATTGTGTGACAGAGGAGAATTTGCTTGTGAATTTAAGTACAGAAATTTTGGAGGATGAATCTTTATCCATATTTGTGGAAAACAATTTATTTAAAAAAAAAGAAAACAACCATTTTATTATTAAAAATTAATGTTCCACCCTAAGGCTACTTACTTTGAGACCTGATAACACCAGGCAGAAGACCAAGTCCTGTATTGAGATTGACTGTCTTTTGGCCTCAGTTCAGTGGTCTACATCTAACTGATTCTATTTCAGTTTTGTGGCACTATTTATGGTAACATTGGAGGGTTTTCTTCAGCAGCATTTTAAGTGACTTGAATAAAATCTATCATGTTATTTTCTTCAGTAATCGTTTTTTAGAAGGCCTTAGACTGGCCTTTGTGGGAGTTGCCTTTCTGTATAAAAAGGCGTTACACGTGTCTGAGAAACAGAATCTTCCGACCTTTTAAATCTAATGACTTTTAGTTTAAGCTCTAATTTAAAGTCAGTGTCTCAATGATGGGCATGAAATGGTATCTTTAACAGTCTGTTGGTACTGCAGTAAGGAATTTGTAATTTTTTTTAATTGTACCAGAACATGAACTGAAGTTTAAGAAAGTTAAATAACTTGTGAAGAAATTTAGGAACATTGCATAATTTAAGCATTAAATTATATATCAGGTTTTAACATCATTATAGAAACAGCCTGAAATATATATGGGGAGTGGACTTAATAAGCTTCTCCCTTTTGATACTTGTTGCCAACACTTGCATTATTTCCTTCACTTGTTGTAGGGAATATCGGAATCAATTGGCTTATATAGATGTTATGAGCTTAAACTGGGTCATGATAATACTGCCTGAAAATGTGTTGTTGGCTTATGGTTTGATTGCTAAGCAATGATTTTGCCTTTGTGTATGAGTGAGGAGAACTCAAAGAGAATTTGTAGTTGAAATGAATGTGTTTTGGTTGAGTTGGATAATGGGATGGTAGCCTACTTCTGATTTGATTACTTTACTTTTGTGATTAATTTTCTTGTAAAAAGACATAAGAATGGAAACCTGCCTCAGTCCATGTTTCTTTTCCTGATGTCATATCAGAATAGCTGAACTACAGGCACTTCTGTATTGTAGAACTTGGGAAAAAAAAAAAAAAGCTGGTGTATTTCTGAAAAAAAGTTTCTGCAAATTATGCAGTGCTGTGGGTCAAGGGTAGAGAGAGCAGCAGACCAGTGATCAGTCTCAAGACTGACTGTATAATAGAAGTTTGCTTCTCAAACTGTCATCTCTTAAGAGAATAAACTCTGAGTAATGGGAATCCCATCTCATGAAAGCTCTTTGTAGTTACAGCTTAAACATAGGGAAGTCTTTAATACCTGATACAAAGTGTAATATAGTCTATCAGAACGATTCCTTTTCAGTCATCCTCAGGGATTTTCTCCAGACTCTTGTGGACATTCTAGACCGCCCCACAGCTGTGTTCATCTTCCCTTCAAGCTGACATGATGTTGACTGGGCTTTCGGAAGAATCTTGATGTTGAGTGCCTTCTCTCCGTCTCCTGAACGCCCTGCAGAGAATAACCTCTTTCCTGTTGTCTTCTGGGAGTTGTTTAGTTTTGTAGGTTATGCAAATGAAGGTGACAGAAACTTCAGGTTACTGCATTTACCTTCAGTTCTTATACTATTAAAAGCCATCAGGGAGGAAGAGGAGGAGGCCAGTATCTGTTTTACTTGTTGAATTGAACAGAACTCTGGCATTCTTCCTAGACGCTTGTTTCTAAAAGTTACTGTTACTCTATACTGAGAATGAATAGGAGAATTTCCTTCTCCTTATGGAGATCTTTGTAGCAAATTGTTCTTAAGCTGCACTTCAGTTTCCCTCTGAACTTGGCAGAACAGACTGCTCAGAAATACCTTAGAGGGAATTTGAACTGTTGCGGTGCATCTGTTTTTCATGGTGTTAGATTGCAAGGCTTTGAAATTAGTTAAGCATCAGAGGACAAGTCGAAGGGGCAGTTGTCTTTGCTGATAAAGTGTCGAGTTGTGTTAGGCACTGTGGCGTATCCTGTTATGATAGTACCAGAGAGAAAGTTTCCATAGGGTCTAAAAACCTTCTGGTTTGGCTCTGGGAAACGTCTTCTTTCTTTATCAAATATTTCTGAAAATAAATAAAAAAATTTTTGTTAAAATGCCATGTGTCAATATACTATTCCTAAATTATCTGTTTTCTTACATTGTGAAACTACTTACTTGTTCCCAATGTTCATGTATGTTTAAGGAGAATTTTAAGTAATGTTTCAAGGAAATATTTTCAAATATATGGGTTTTTGTTTGGTTGTTTTTTTCTTTTTTTTTCCTCAATATGTGGTTTTTATTTTAAATAAGTGTTTTATCTGAACATGTAAATACATGTGAACAGTTATATCAATCTTCATTTAAGAACATAATTTCTTACCTTTATTTTGTTCAGCTGTTTGGCACTATTAAATAATTTATATACCCATTAAGGAATTAGGAGGATGGATTTGGCAGGAAGAGACCTCAGACTGGCTACAGTGTGTCTCTTGATGCTTTTTGGATACCAGTGTTCAGAGTTTGGCTGGCTGCTGCCAAGTTTGCACCTGCATAATGCTTGGTTGAAACTCTGCATGTATTCCTTTTAATAAGAACAAGTAAATAACACCTTCTGTTATTTACTAAACAACCAAAGACCCTAATTATTTCAAAGTCACAAGTAGCAATTCCTGTTCTGTGCTAATATTCTATAATGTCTGCCTCATGCACAGAGGGTGCTCAGGCGTCATTCCTCAGAAGAAATGTTGTCTATATCTCTGTGCTCTACCTTGGGTTTAGCTTGCTATTTCGAACCCTTACTCAGAGTGCATATCTGGTGTTTTGATTATGTATTGTCACATTAACAGAATGATTGATTAAAGTAATTTACATAGAAGAACTCGTGGTGTTTCTGGGCAAGGGAAAATACACAGAAGCACGTGGCACTTAATTATGTTGCTTAAAAATAAATTTCAAACCTTTTTTTAAAAAAGGTGAATGCTATGCTTAAGGTAAATGCAATTACATTCCTGTGGTTTGAAATGTATTACATACTGTGTGCATTCGAGGGGCAATGATATTAACAGCTCTGTCAATAGGAAGGTGCTGACAGATTTCAGATGCAATGAGGCAGGGTTTGTAGCTGCCGTCCGCTTACTGCTTGCAAAGGGAACTCATTTACTGTAATGTGCTGTTGATCTGAGCTCGTTTACCACATTTGCATACAGACACACTTCTTGGAACTGACTGAGAACATCAGGACTAGTGGTTCTGATTTGGAAAATTGTTGTATATAAACAGGATTTGCATTCAAATTAGTGTTTTATATCACAGCCTGATTATACTTTCCATTTTAATAATGTTGAATAAATGGCTATAGTAGATTTCAAAAAGCCACTCCTCTGGTTTTATGTTTCAATTCTAAATTTAATTAAAAATGTCTTTCCCCTGCTTTTTATTCCTGTGCTGAAATTTAGTAACAGACTTTCTCATTACATAAAATGTGCACTTCTGTAGCAAATTATCCAAATTACATTAAATAATTTGTTTAATAAAAGATTGTCCATACTGCTGTATTTCTGTGGGAGGGTAATGGAGGAGCAACTCGACTGTACAGTCTTCATCCTCTACTCCTTGCAGAAAAGAAGCATATGAGAGGAAATCCACAGAGAAAAATGGAGTGTCATGCAGAGTTCTTCAACCTAAGTCTGAGCAAATCCATATCTAGAGGATACTGCTTACCACTGGGCAAAAACACTAGCTCAGTTCTTTCCTGAAGTTATGGTTCTATCATTGTGGTGCAGCTCTCCCTTCTTGCCCTGAATTACAAATGAAAGATAAGAAAATGAAATTGTGAGGATAACTACTTGACTACATCCAGTATAAAAAGCAAGGTTAGTTTTAATGAGGAGTGGTTTTCCAATCTAGTGTGCCATCTGACTTTTACTAGTTCAGCTCTCCAGTGGTAGCATGACTCAGGGTAGTTCTCTCATATACTCAGTATCTGTACACCTTGACATCTTTACTGGGGCCTTTTCTGAATTTGTGTGACAAAAGCCTATCTTCTTCTTACTCTGCACGGTGACAGGACATTCCCGTCTTGGCTGGTGTACCTTCTCCATTTTTCATGCTCAAATTTGTAAGTATTGCAGGGAAGCACACTTGATTTGGTAGAAAGCTCAATTATTTTTTTTCTGTCTATGAATTGGAAGAAAATATGTGAATTCAGATGTTTTCAGTGCCATAAATTAAATAAAGTGTTGTGATTTAGTTGCACTATGTGTTTACAGAGTATTTTTCCTGTTGCCTAGCAATGAGATTTGCCATGAGATTCACTATGTACTTAAGATTTTATAACTTTATTTAAAAGATGTACTCATAGGACAGTCCAGAAAATGCATGTTGGATGGAGTCACTAAGAAATCTTGAGGCAGAAGGCTCTGGTGCCCTCTGATTTCTTTACCCTTTCTCCCATTGTACTATATGTGGTAAATTTTGAAAGTAACATTTTGAGCAACAGTTTGTGTTTCCCTGTGAAACTGAATGCCTAGAAAGGCTTTGAGCACTGGTGTTTGAGGATGGCTCCATTAGCGTTACACAAAGCAGTGAAATGTTTCCTTCTGGGAACTGTAATGCTTGATATGTTGGGGGATCACATGGAACTTGATGAAGAAGATTAATGCTTGAAGAGGTTGGAGGAGCAAAACCTCTGGTATGAGTGAAAACAAAAGCTATAGGCCAAGGCCAGAAAGTCGCTTTGTTTCATGAGAGGAGCTAGCTTAAAGTTAGGGTCAGCAAGTATATCCAAAACCACACAGCTTTTAGCTTGGGGGGAAAAAACCCAGTGTATTTATTTTTCATTCCAGTTACATGTGATAAGGGTGGATTGGGATTGTCTTGTATTACTCCATGAGGCAGTGCTGTACCTAAAGGGACTTGAATTTGAGCATGTGAAGAAAAGGGCTGAAAGCTATTCAGCATGCAAGTTTTTTTCCCAAGAATTTATCTGAGAACCAAGTGTTTTCGGCAGAGTTATTAGAAACTGTCGGAATGATAGTGGTGCTTTGCCACTCGTAGTTGTTTTTTCAGACTGCATCTTGTGCAAGGCAGAAAACAAAAAGGCAGTTTGTTAATGATATTCTATAGAAGCATTTAAGGAAGGAGAATATGATTACTGGACTTGAACATTTGGACTTAACAAAAGATGCCAAGGTGAGTCTTCATGAAGACGTGAGGGAGGAAGGTATTTTGATGTAATCCTTTTTAAAAGCTAAAACTGTATCTACCTAGTGTTTCAAAATGATTGTGATTATTATGAAAGATCTATGTGTTCAGTGGCAAATCTTCAGGGAATGTGGATTTACTAATGTTGTAAACTATTACTTTTTAACATCTGTATAATTTCAATTTGTCACCTTTGTAATGGTTTCTTTTTAATTAAGAAACATAGAAATTTGAAGTTCATGCCTTCAGGTGAGCAAAATAATTTTTACTGGGAAAAAAAGGATTCATCAGCACTGGCATTTATATGGCATTGTAAGTATGCAAGATAAGTTATGAGAACTAAAGTATAAAACAGACTGCCTTTTTTTGGATGAACTGGCTTCACTGCCCCAGGATTATGTTTCAATATGTATATATTTGCACATGTATCTTTTTGGGGGGTTATATAGTCTCAGTATGATTATGAATGCTAATTGCTTTTAGAACTCTGCTAGGCATGTGGCATTTCTGTTAGCAAAATGTAGATGATATAGATCAATATTAAATGTGAAAAAATAAAGTGCAGTATCTGTTGTGGTTAACCTAAGTGGCATTTCCTGTTTAGCTAGACTGTCTTAGGTACCTATTAGTGTTCCTACAGCCTTTGTATAGAATGAGGAAAGGGACATGTGCCTGAGAGTCCCTAATTTAGACATCTGAAGTTTGAATTTGCAACTAACTTTCACCATCCCCCTTCTCTTACAATCTTCCATCTTTGTCAGTCTGCCTTGAAAATTCCATTTCTCACTGAAGTGCACATTGGATTAGTGATCTGGGTTTCACATTGGATGTGCTTTCCTAGAAGATCATCATGCATACAAGAAAGGATGAAAACTAATGAGACAGGGTCTAGTACTCTGTGACAGTAACTGGGGGACTGGAAAATGTTGCTTGTTTTTTGCTCTTCGGGTGACACTTGAGGGAACATGTAAAATACGTCCTCTATTTTAGCTAGGCTTTACCTAATACAGAATAGGCTTAGGACCATTTCCGTTCTTATGAAGAGAACGTTTATCACAGTGCACCATGCTCTAGAGAGAGTTATTTGGCTCTTCTGGAAATCTGTCCCAGTAAAGAATATAAGTAATCATAGCATTCTCTTATTGGAGTCTAATATTTTCAGTGGTTGCTCTCACTTGATGTCTAGCAACCATTAATTTTTTTTTTAATTTTGCAATATCTTATGTATGTTGTAAGTTTGTATAATTATACCTGGTGGTTTTATTTTAACAAATCTGGGGTGTTCTTGTTTCTTTATTTTTTTTGTTTTCTCCCAACACCTCTTTTTCCCTGGAAAAAAATGGGTGGTAGCTCTAACTTTGTAAAAACAAAACCGAAACCTGCCCCCGCCGCCCCGCCAGATATTTATATGTAGTTTCAACAAGTGATAAGAATGATAAGAAGGAAACAAAAGTAGTTTTAAATTAATGGTAACAATTCCTTGTTGGAGATGGCTGTCCCCCTGTTGCGAGGCTGCCTGTGTCAGCCCGCTCAGCCTGTCAGCAAAAGGAGAGCTACC
>JAWWEV010000167.1:36726931-36821924 GCA_035583235.1 Hafferia zeledoni
CAGCCGCGATATCCCAGCTCAGCAGGCTGTCCACGGACCCCCGCCGTCGGTCCGGTCCCTTCCCAGAGACCAGAACCGTGGCAATTCCTAAGCCATATTTATTGCAGAAAACCTTGATTTTGAGCCTGAATTTTACCTAACATTTGCTTCTAAGCTGTGATACAGCACCTGCAAAGTAAAAGCCTTAAGTTATTACTACTTTTTTGTGGAGAAAATAATTCAATAAGAATTACGCCAGTGAAGCTGAAAATGAAGTTGCACTCATAGTTTTGAGTGATCAGCAAAAATTGTGTCTCTTAGAAAAATAATGTTTCATCCTCTGCTGAAAGTGCGATTAAGAGGGCATCTGAATATTGTTCTTTTGAGGTGTCCTGGGTTTACTTGTTTTACATTAGAGGAAACAAGGACTGCACTAAAACACAGAGTGCCTTAAATAAAAACACTTAAATCTTCACGTACATTTTATTGTTCTGTTCTAGGTAGACTGGGGTCAGCTGGACTATTTGGTAATTGACATGCCACCTGGGACTGGAGATGTACAGCTGTCAGTATCACAGAATATTCCAATTGCAGGTATGTGTATTGCTTGACTGTTTCAGAGATTTGAATTAGTTCTAAGTTTGGTAGCTTTAGAAAAATCTTACTTTAAACTCAGTCAAAAATTCTTTTGATTTTCTTTCTAGCATTCTGAGAAATTGAGTGTTGATGGAAACATGAGTGATTTTTAAAGTGTTAGCATTATGGTTGGGTTACTTTCTTTTAAGCTAAGTTTTGAAAAGATTGAGAAATTAAGTATAGCTCCTGAAGGAAAGACAGTCATGCCAAAACTGATAAGTTTTGTAGTAGAGAATTTTCTTTCTACCTACTACATACTAAAGCTAATACAATAAAATAGTTTGTCTTCATGATTGCTTTTTAGTTGGAAACTGAAAATGCTGTTAATTCACATTTATTCAGATAAACTATTTGGCTCTGTAAAACACCAATGCATTCTTTTCCCTCTTGTGTTACAAATTTGACTTTTTGTAGGGGATTTAAATTTCAACAAATCAATCTTGTCATATACAGGCTGCCCTCTAGTCTTGTTGGTTCCAGTAGGACTTAAAAATACTGCTTTGAGAGAAAGCTTGAGCATCTCAGGAGGTCTGATAGACTGTAATGGTTTATTACCTGTCTGACATACTTCAGCAGAAGCATTTGTCAATAGCCAACATAAAAAAATCTTAGGAACTCAGTGGTAAAAGAGAAAAAGCAATCATTACAGTCTCAGGAACAATTTAGTAATTGCTGTGGCTCTTCACCAGGAGGGGAGTTCATGGGATCTCCATTCTGGGCACTTGTCCAGATCATACTAGACAAATCCCTGGCTGTCCCTATCTAGTGTTGCCAGTAGAAGACCTCCAGAGACCTTTTTCAACCAAAAATTCAGTGAACCTGAGTTAAGAAGGCATCAGTAGGACTGCTTTAGTATTTTTAATGGCATCAGACAAGTGTGTCAATACAAACTTGAAATGTAAGCATCTTTTCCTGCTCTCATTCTTTCCTGAGTGCAGATTGGCTCATGCACAGGCTGTGTTTGCCTCCAGCACTCCTTTGTCTCTGCACTGTGGTGACAGTAACACTGAAGTGAAGCCACTAAATATTAAATTGGTAGAACTGTTTCACTTAGATGTAGAACTCTCACCAGACTGTCTGTAAGGTAAATTAAAAAAGAATTGTGTTTCTCTGGAGCTTCATAGGGGTAGCATTAAAGAGTTAGCTACAGGTATAGGTGAAAGACAGGCCCATCTATAAGGGGACCAGAGCTAATGGGTTTTGGGACATACATCCTGCTTTCATAGCAAAACCATTAACAGGACAGTGACATCTACAGAACTGAAAGGAGCCGTTTATCAATCAGAGGCTGTACCTTGTAGCTTTTTCCTTAACACAGGCATGTCTCAGCTCCAGTCAGTTGAACACGATAACCACAGTTCCTCATGTATCCAGGAGACAAATTTTTTGAGAAATAGTTAAATTTAGCATCAAGGGTGTGTGGGGGTATCTCACGATCTTCCATGATGTCAAGTTCAGAAAAACGTCAATATTTCGACATCTAAAACTCAAATGTTCAGACACGTGCCAGCTCAGTGTAACATTATTGCCCTGGAATTGGTGATAATCAGGGGAGGTTCTCTCTGCTGCCTGTGATTGTGTTGAGTGGTGGAAGGGAGCCTATCAACATTGTTCTCACGAAGAATTTAATGAATTTTTCCCAGAAAAAGTAGAAAGAGGAGGCTTCTAGTGCCTCAGCTTATCCGTGACCTGGAGCATATGCTAAAAAGCAAACTATGATTTGTACCCATTTTCTTCAATACAGTGCTTTGTAGGTTGCATGTGTGAGTAGCAAAGCAGGAGGGCCTTTTACTTCCAGTGTCTCAAGCAATGAGGTGAAACATGACAGTGGTGCAGAAGTTTTTGTTGAGGTAGAATTTCATTACATCACGTACGTAAGGGCAGTACAATTACAAAATTAAAGAGTTGTAACTATCTTTGTGGATTCTGTTGGTTATTATTTTTTTACAGTAGGTATTGATAATTTCTGTTTACTATAGTGAACATAAATGTCCTGATTTAACAGAGAAAAGGTCATTAGACTTTTGATCTTCAAGAGGCTGTGCCCTTTCCTCGCAGAACTCTACACTGCCTTCAGTAGTGTGAGTGGTTGTGATGCCCTGGGTCCTCTGGGACAGAGAGGTGATGGAAATTACTTTATTCTTGTATTTCTTCTAAATTTTGTTGATGTCTGATATTGGAAGGTCACGAGATCTTTCTAACTGATAATACTACATCACTAAATGGAAACTTTAATTTTTTTGTTCATAATACATCTTCATAGACTGCAATAGATATTAACAAAAGCAAAACAAGTTTAAAAACCCCTGGATTTTCTTGCTAAATGCAGCAATGTTCTCATTCTTGTGAAGGTGTAACAAAGTGAAGAATCAAGAGTAAATAATTTTTGTTCCATATTTTCATTAATTGTCCATATGATTGTCAGAAACCTGTGCTATTCATACCTGTTAAATCAGGTTTTAAGGCAAGTCAAAGTAGAGAAGATGTTGATTTAAAAAAAGAGAAGGAAAACAGGTTTAAAACAACAACAAGCAATGCAGATTTTCTTGATGTGCCATAAAAGGGGATATATTCTTGCCTATGTTTCTCTTTAAACTCTTCACTATAGCTTCCTGGTGTAGTTTTCAGAGGTTTTTTACTTATTTATACAAATATGGGCTTTTGAGACTTCCTAGCTGAAGCCAGCATTTTGATTTGAATTCTGAAATGGCTTCTTGCGGTTGTTCAGTTCAGCTTATTACTTTGCCAATCCTAACTTCATAAAATTAGGAGTGATAGCAACACTTTAGGTTTGTCTTTCCCATTAGTTGGTTTTGTTGAGCATGCTGAAGTTGACTCTTGCAGTTTAAAAAAAAAATAAATGTATTCTGGTTCTGATGAAGACAAATACAGCAGAGAAGGAGTGATAAGATTTGTAATTCCCTGTGTTCTTACTGGTTCAATGAATTTGTGATTTATGAAGAATTTTCTCTGTTGTTTATTATGACTATTTTTCACACTCACTGGAAGGACTTCTTTTTATGTATTACAGCTTGAACTGTGCTTTCTTCTTTTGCTCTTGTTACGTGGTTTCAGTCCTTAGTGTTGTTCAGCATGCTTTTTTCTTCAACCTTGTTGCTTTTAAACGTATGGAAGATAGTGTTAGAGATCTTGATGAATGTATCTTTGGAGCAGCCTACAGAATTCTGCTGGTTTGAGGACTCCATCTTCATTTGCAATTCATATTTTCTAAAGCCCTGTGTTGTGTTTTACTTTGTTACAGAAAATATTTGGTGTTGTGCCATTCTGTTCTCTCTCCAGTTTTCTAGTTCTCTCTTTTATCCTTTGGAGATGCCTTGGACAGTCATGGTATTAGTGGAATAATTTCTCTGTTTTTCCTCAGAGACAACATATATATCATAGTTAAGTAAATTTTGAAGGGCATTATCTAATTTGCATGAAGTTGTTCTTTGATTTGCATGTGTGCATATGTGAGATACAGTATTTGCATTATGGTTTCTTCATTATTAATCTGTGGCTTCCTAGGGATAGACAGTGTAGAATATTTTTATTTTGCCTCTAAATAAATTTACAAAACCTGCACGCATATTTTTGCCAGCCACTTAGAGATATTTCTGTGAGAAAGAGCACTGGTAAAGGTGTTTCATTTGGGGTGGGTTTGCCCAGTGGGGCATGAAAAACTGTAGCATCACAATGTCTGACAGTAAGAGAGAGACTGACAGGATGTGTGAAATGGTATTGGGTTTTAATTTTACAAGGTTTCCTTTTATTTGGCATCATAGGTCCCATAGCTTTCTTGGGTCAAAAAGAGACTAGAGCAATACCTAATGGGTAAAAGCAACACAAGAAAATATGTCTTAAAGTTCCAGTTGTCATTGAAGAGAACATCCACCTCATACAACTTTGTCTGGAGGGACAGTTTTGTGGGGGTACTTTTCCTTCTTTAAAATAAGATGGAAAAGGAAACTACTGTGAGTTTTGATTTTATTAATCTTAGTCACAGGGAGATGTGTCTTATTTAGCATATTATACTTTAATATCTATAACTGAGATCATGTTGCAGTTGTTCTTCAACAAACTAGAACGCGAGAAATTATACGATAACTTGAAAATGTGATACACACTTCTGTGCAACCACCACTGCTTTCTGCAGACGGCAGTTTGCTTTCCAAGTAGAAGTCCAGGGTCAGTATGGGGACAAAGAATTTGTTAATGTCCCTTGTTACTTTATTTGCATTTAGTACAACTTTATTCTTCAGTTTCGTCTTTTGCATGAACAGAACTCCCATAAGCAGGCCCTTTGTCATGTATGGAACATGCATGCTTGGAAAAGTTAGAAACACCCTTACATGTTTTCCAGCTTTTAAAACATTTTAAAAACAGAGGGATTCAGATGACATCGTGATATTTTATATCAAGATATAGTGTGAACTAATGATACTTGGAAGAATAAGTCTTGTTAAATTGCGAAATCTAAGTGTGTGCATTTGTTTGGTTGTTTAGATAAAGGAGCCATATATAAAATGAATAAATATTAAGGAGAATTAGCCTCCTTAAAGACTGGAGAGAAGTTTTTCATTCTCTCTCTTCAGAGTGTGAAGGTTGTGTGTTCAGGAGGGCGTCTCAGCACCCTTCATGAGTGTTCCTGCCTCATGGGGAAGCTGCATTGTGAGGGCTGACTGTTACATAAATTGGGCTGTTCACTGCCCTTTCTTTATTAATGGTAAAGTGAAGTCTGTGTTGGTGAAGGGTTGACAGCTCTAGAGACTGGCACTGTCACAACTGACAGAGCCAACTCCAGGTTAATACTGGAATTGTTTCATTTGCTAAAGTTTGTCCTAGCATGCTTTTCTGTGGATATGGAGATGTCATGGCAATGAAAGCCATTAGGAGTATACACCTCTCCAGTGGGAAGCTGAGTGAGACAACTAAGTCATTTCAGATCTCACTGAGTAAATAGATAAAATAATGAATGTTACACTGAACTATGTTTATAGAGGAGACCTAAAGCTAAAAAGTTTCAGGTTTTATTTCAGTGCTCTTGATTTTCCACCTTTTTGAAGTAACATTTTTTCATACAAAACATATATTATTATAATCTTATAATAATAAGCTCTAAAAAGGCTGTTAATAAGAATCAAAAATACAATTAGTCAGGCAAAGGGAAAGAAGCAAAATGAATGCTTTTTTATGTTTCTCTCAAGTTCTATAAAAGCAGAAGCATTGCCATTGCTGGTCACATAGGGAATTACTTTTATCACCTTTCAGATTTAAAATCAACATAACACAGAGTTCCTACCATCTTTTTGCTTCCTCATCCATAAATGGTGTAATCTTTCTGAATGTTTTCATCTTTCAGCAATATGTACATCTGAATGCCTTTCTCAGGTAAGGCTGAAATATTTATTAAAGGAGTTTTTGTTAGTTCAAATATGAATTTTCAAAGAATTTTAATTACTGGGATTTCTTTTGATGACAGTGTTTTGATAGATGATTTTAAATAAAAAACCCGTATTTTTGTCTCTATTGATTAAACATTAATAGTCATATTTCTATTCAAGTATGTACATTGAACAGGAAAGAGCAGAGGGATGCTACCCATTTGAAGACATTTGGCATTTTAAAATTCTTAATGTAATGTGACACACCAAACTGGTGAACCAAACTATTTGCTCATATTTATATCAGTGTCACACAGACCACACATTGCCTTGTGCACAGCTATTTTATAGCAGTGTGTGTGCACTCAAGAGAACCAGATCCTGCCTCAGCATGTAATAATGTACAAGATCAGGGAGTTCAGGGTGGTGAGGAGACTGTCTGTTCAGAAATGAACATTAAAAACAGTAAAATGAGAATTTCAAATCAACCTAAAAAAATGAAATACTGTTCACATTTTATAAACCTGTGCATGATTTAGCATGTAAAAGAATTGTGATTTGGGGAAAGGTGTCTTTTTAAATTATCTGAAGTTGCAAGCTGAGTAGGTATGGTGCTGATCTCCTGTCTTTGCCAAAAAGAAATGATCAAAAAAAGCCCAGTGCTGCAGTACAAGTTGAGTGTAGCATACAGTGTAAGATTAGAGGTGTATCTGTATTCTGTCGGTGCTCTTTGTGTAAGTGTTTGTTTGCCCCTTGTTGCGTATCTCTTACTTTGATGCAAACCACAGTTGCAAGGCATCTGATCTTTTTTCCTTTAGCGGTAATAGACAGTGCTTTTCTGTTTCTGAGCTTGCTTCCTTCTTCTGTGGTGAAGGTAGATAATTACTTTCTGCAATAAATTTTTCATGTTATTTTATGGGAACCATCTGGGTAATAGTAAAATTTACTTGATCTAATTTTGAATGGCAAATATTTTTAATACCAGATTTTGACGTAGATTTACTCTTTGTTTTGGGCTGTATTTTGATATTTTAAATAGCTGCAGGAAAGGAAAGGTTTGTAAGTTTAGGATAGATTGAAAAACAAAGAAAACCTTTGTCACACCAGTGGGGATTTTAAAACAGTTCTTTGTATTCATCCAAATATAATTTGCATGCTGAAATAGTTTCCTTCTGTTGTCAAAATAAATGTAGTTGACAAATGCAAATTATCATCAGGGTTACCTTCTTTGGACACTCCTGATACTGCATTATGAACTACTAGACTCAGTGTACCCTGTAAATTAATTTAGAGACCAAAATACAGTATGAATTTGCACATCAATACCTCACACTCTTTCAGTATAGATTTAAATTTAACTCTTGGCTCATGGAGATGGACATAACCCACACTGCCTGTGGAAGCTTAAGTGATAGTATATTCAGAGCAAGTTCTTTAAATTTTGTTATTCCTGAAAATTAGTTTCCAGGTATTGAGGAAAAAAGCCGTGAAGTACAGAGGCTTTGGAAACTGGGGCTCTCTGAGGTCTGGCAACAGTGACTTAGTGTATGTTAAGTACTAGATGAGCTGCAATTGCCTCTGGTTTTTTTAGATCAATCATTCTGAACAGGAAGAACAAACGAGCCTGGTGTTCAGCTGACGATTCCTAAAGCTGAGAGAAATTCATATGAATACTGCTACTGCATTCTCTCTTCTAGCTATTTTTTCTAAAAGAATAAATGTTCAAATTTGCTCCTTACCATCCCCACCTCGAGGGGAAAAAAGTGAAGAACAGTATGGTTTGGGGAGCTGATTGAAGTAGTTTCACTCTAGTCTGGTTTTTTCTGCAGTAGAATTAGCCTTTTACACAGTTCTCCTCTTTGGATTAGGACCTCTCATTAAAAAAAAAGTTAATAGTCATTTGTCAGAGAGACTGTTTAGACTTTGCTCTTGCCTAATACAATTCTCATAATAATCTGGACGTGATTGGTCGATGCCCTTGAAAACAGGAGGTGGAATGGCGTAGAACAGAAAAATGCTAATTCAGGCAGCTAAGGAAAAATGTAAAGTGGCAGTGTCTGTGGAAGAGTAGCTTCTTATTTTATGCCTGTACTTTGCAGATAGGGTTTTTTTACAGATGTTTTTACAAATGTTTTCAGTGTTTTCAGGTCACTAAATAAATGTTTCATTGTAAATTGCATTAGTGTGACATATGTATTCAGTTTGCTGTGACCAAAACCAAACATTTTAACACAGTGAGAGTTGTCTTACCACATCTTTCTGCATGTGATGTAGTGTGAAATATATGTTATAATGCTTACCAATCAGTTTAGATGAGGGCAGTTTAGCTTTAGGGTGACAGCTTTATCCAGCTTGTGATATTCCTCTGTTAAGTGGTTTCACTGACTGTTCCACTTAACAGGAGGAAGGATCTTGCTCTAAGATTTCTGTTCACTTTTAATGGGCAAGTCAGTAGTGGTGTCCTGATCTCCAACTACTTGCTAGTTCTTTGGCAGAAGAGGATGTGTGGCTGTTGGAAACATACCAGTGACTTTTTCCAAGGAAAAGGGAGCAAGCAGGCTGGAAGTGTAACGCAGCCAGGATCCAGCTATTGGGACAGTTCTGTGCTAAGTGAGGACCCTGTAATGGAAAAATCACACTAGTGGTTCTTCTGTATTGCTAGTTGTAATGAGATGTTACACATAAAAGTTAAAGGAACTTCTTTACAAGGTTTATCAAAGGAGATGAGCAGTTTTCTAATGTTAGTTTATCTGTTATCATTGCCAGTTGAAATTACAGCAAAGATGGAAGTCTTTGTTCTTGAAAGACCTTTTCCTGCATCTTCAAGTGCAAACTGTACCTGCAGGCACATTTTATCTATGAAATAAAAAAGAAATTAAACAGAAGGTCAGAGGGACTCTGAAGAGATCCACAGTAGAGATGATTCAGATTACCCAGGCTATTTATAACTGGAAAGTCTCACCTAGAAGTTTGAAATTAATGCAGTGGAAAAGGTAGCAAAAGCTACAAAAAGCACATGAATGGTGTGGTCAGATTAGGCAATCTACAGCTGCACTGAGGCCTCCTTGTGGTTTCTTACCAAGAGCATTCAGTGCCTGCCAGTCAGCAGATCTCATTATTCTGTGTCTTTGTTCTCCAGAACTCTGTCAGTCTTCCTGGTCAGTTACACTTCACTCTACAGCGTTTGAGGTGGCACTGTTTGCTGAGAGGGTGATACAAGACACAGTCTAATACTTTTGTGTGGGCAGATCCTTAATCATCTGCCTGGATGAGAGGCACCTAACTTGGTTTTGAAGTCTGTCTGTGAAGACAGTGGAGGGGAAAAAAGAATGTATTACTGGGAACCTTTTTATCCTAAGGTAGACCTTCTACACTGCTGCTTATCAGCTGCTTTTTAGACCTCTGTGTTTTTTACTTGGGTACAAATTGTCTATAGCTAAGGCTTGATGAGATTTCACCTTATGCTTTGTAACTCAGAGCATCTAATGCAAACTTTTTTGATGCAGTGAATGTGGGTGATATTTTCTATACATGGGAATCACAGGCTGTTTAGTGCTTGTAATTTCCTGAACACCAGTCCCCCCCAAGGGTGAGTACCAATGTGCTGTGCAGGTACACCTTTCTTTTACTGAAGACTAAGGACCTGGGATTGAAGAAAAAAGGGAAACATCAGTGTTACAGGGTGCTGTTAGTTCTGTCACTATTTATCATGTGTCCTGAGGATTAAAAATACAGTTAACATAGTTTTTGCTAATGCAGTCTCACCTCTGGAGTGCTGTGTCCTGTTTTAGATTCCTCAGCGCAAAAGAGCCATGTAGCTGCTGGAGCTAGACCAGCGAATGGCTATGAAGAAGATTAGGGTACTGGGCTGTGTCACTTACGAGGGGAAAGTGACACAGGGAGCTGAGCCTTTTTAGACTGGAGAAGACTGAGAGGGGTTCTTATCAATGTATATAGATATCTGAAGGGGCGGTGTCAAGAGGAAGAAGCCAGGCTCTTCTTGGTGGTGCTTAGGAATAGGAAGAGAGGCAACAGACAGAAACAGTGAGGAAACGTACAGGAAGTTCCACCTGAACATGAGGAAGAACTTCTTTATTGTGCGGGTGACTGAGCACTGGAACAGGTTGCCCAAAGAAGCTGTGGAGACTCCCTCACTGGAGATAATCAAAAGACATCTGAACAGAATCTTTAGTAACATGGTCTAAGGGACCCTGCTTGAGCAGGGAGGTTGGACTAAGGTGACCTCCCATGGTCCCTTCCAGCCTTACCCATGCACTGATTCTGTGTGATTTGGTGAACGTGTCAGCTTTTTGTCAGTTGAAATACAGTGAAATTACAAAAATAAATGGAATGCATGAATAAGTAGATAAGTCTGTTCAATGTAAGTGTGCTCTACTTAGATATGCTTAGTATGCTCAGGGCACAGAGATTATTCTTATACAGACAGCTGCAAACGTAGAATTTGTAGTGTGTTTTAATGTGCAGTGTGATAGCATTGTAGTTTCTGCAACTTCTCCATTCAATTTGTCAGTCTTAGTTTATCTCATTCAGACAGAGACTTGTGTAAACATTGCACATATTGCTTCGAGACATACTGTGTGCAAATTCAGTCATATTTCATTACTTTATTTGTTAAAATAACTTTACTGTTTGATAGTCCTGTTAACTGTGTAGAGTCAAGATAGCAAGGAAAGAGTGGGCTGTGTTCTTTCTTGCTTATCATTTTAATCACTTTCTGAATTAAACATATGCAAACTTATTCAGGGAGGGGAGTACTGTGAAATGTCTTATTTGCCATGTTCAGTTGCTAGGAAAAGAAATAATGCTGTAAATCATTGGAATTCTTGAACTTCAGGTTGGGTTTGCTTGACTAGCAGTTGTACCATAGAAGGGGAAAAGATACTTATTTTACATTATAAGTCAGAACAAGCTGGCTGTGAATAAATTTTGTCTGTAATCCAACTCCGAGTGAAAAGCAAAGTAGGAGAGAAACATCTATTACACCCTCAACAGCAGCTTCTTGAGTGTGTTGGGTTTCATTTGTGGAAGAAGCCATGCAAATTGCCCATGACTGTAGTTATAACTCATATATTTAAGAAGCCAGAGGTTTTTTGTAGAGAGAGTTGGTATTTGTGGCAGCCCAAGTGCTGCAGTGTGCCACGGGATCTCTTTGGCATTTTTGCCTTTTCCCTTTGGATGAGAATTTGTTAGTCAAAACTAACTCTCAGTTCAGCTGCTTGTGGTTCTAGTGGGTGTTCTTGTTGTACGCAGTCTCGATCTTTCATGCCATGCCAATTATTTGATTCATAAAAAAATTAATAATGAACCAGAAAATGTAGACTTCAGTCTTGTTGACTAGATAGTAGCTTCTGTGTGAAGATCCAGGGAATGCTGAGCCAGCATCTTGAGAGAAGAGTGTGAAAAAAAGTGTGAAGCAACTAACATGAGTATATACACATAAGGCACTAATTTGTTTGAAAAAAGCAGTAATAAGCATTTTGTCCAGGTATTGAAAGATCCTTGTTTTAAAAATATGCAGAAAACTGAAGGAAGTTGAGTCCGAATTATTTAGCTGTGGCCTATGCTTTTAGGGAAAGTTGTATTAATTTTGTGGAATTAACCATACATTTCAATGTTGGCTGAAAAGTGTAACCCTGTATTTAGATAAATGAGGAGCTAAGGTGACTTGGATGTAACCAAGTGGCTTCCACATTATTATTTGTGATGCTGTTGGAAGCAGGTTGTCTTGGCAAAAGCAGCAAATTATTTCGATGCCAGAGTTTTAGCAAACAATAGGGAAATTGCATTTGCTTGGTACGTTACATATGCTGTTCAGTTTTTGGACTTGTTTATAGTACTATGCAAGGCAGAGATTGGCAGCTTTTCAGAAGTGAGGTGCCAGATTGTATTTTCCTTTCACATATTAGAGGTTAAGAGCTCTGGATGAAAACATTCAAACACGCTGTCAGGTGGTGTTTGGAAGCGGCTGCCTGTCAGGCAGGCAGTGTGCCACCTGGCAGTAGGTGGATGGTGTGAGGGATGGGGCTCCCTGTCCCAGCGCTGCCAGAGCCAGGGGTGCTCTCAGAATGCCAGGGCTTCTGGTGCTCTGGCCCCTGCCAGCAATGCCAGGGTTGAGTGTCTTTGGATATCTACCCACCTCTTCCTCTGCTGTGTACACCAAGACTGGAAACTGCAGGCCCAGTAGGAAACTGTCTCAGGCATTTAAAGTTGTCTGTTGTAATTGCTAGTAGTGTGAAGTTTGACATAAATTTCATGTGTATAGTTGGCTTAACGTCACTCTATATTTTTTGTAGTAGATACTTTTGGCCCTAGATGGTCACACGGAAACCAAAGCTAATCAACTGACCAGTAATGTTTTGTTGTATGTTACATTTTTCTAAAATAGGGACAAGCACGAACAGATTTTATTTTGCAGGTTTTGAGGAGATAATATTTGAAACCCCTGAGCATATGGAAAAAGATGCTCTTTGTGAAGTGATCTGGAATATTCTAATGTATCTATTGGGTTTGTGGGCTGTATTAATCAAGAAGTAATAAAATAATACAGTAATACACTATGTAATAGTAACTTGTATGTTTACTTTAGAATCTAACCTTTGACAAAGAGCTCTAGCTGTTTTATGTGCTTAATAACTCTTGGGAGTACTAATTATCAGGTAACCTGAAGCCACGTCTGAACAGTGAGCAACTGCGCTTTTTTCAGACCTAGTGCAAGTGAGTTGCCTCTTTGTGGTATCGTTCATACAAACACACTGGTGGTGTGTGCCTTGTGTGATGTGGTTCAAGACTGTGCCTGTCAATGCTTGTATCAGAAAGTGTAGCAAGCCCAGAAAGCAGCAATCTGATTTCTGGCAACTGCCTCTTGATTTTAGGACAAGGCTTATTGTTAAATTGAAAGCTTTTATGGGACAGTTACTGTGTAAATATTCCCAGAGTACCACCTGTGCAACCTCTCAGCATGGGGATCATGTTGTCTTCTATCCATGGTCATATGACACTAGGTAATTTTTCTCATTTAGAAAATATAAATGGTTTCTACATAGAAAAAGATATGATGCAAATGCCTAAATGGTTTTTGTCACTTCATGTCACATCTCAGTTATTTTGGTCACTGCATAATAAAAAAACTGGCATAATTTTGTGTGACTACTTTAAAGTAGTAGTGTGTATTAAATAATCAAAATATTTAGCAGTACAATTCATAATACACATTTTAATGAGATTTCATATTTTCTCTTCCTAGGAGCTGTGATCGTCTCCACTCCGCAAGATGTGGCTTTACTGGATGCACACAAAGGAGCTGAAATGTTTAGAAAAGTCCATGTACCTGTAAGGCTCTACATTAAAAATATCAGTAGATTTTTTTTATCTCAAAACGTGAAACAAAATCCATATAGAACACTAGCTGAACATTCAGGAATCACTTGAATTTCATCAATTCTTGTTAAAATGAAAGGATTGGAATCTGTCCTATCAGGAACTTGCTTTAACAGAAAGGAAAGATTTTTCTCAGGCCGATGCCATAATAATATGTGATTTTTTTAAAATCCATTTGTTTCATCACATGGAATGCATCAGATTGCCAAACAGCATATCTTATGAAGTAATGTGTGCTTTTCAGTTACACTGTGTTGCTATGTCCTCATATATCCTCTTCAGCACTGTCTGTGCTGGAGTTTGAAACCTAAAGCTTCTTGAAATGTAGAAAAATCATATTGGTTTAAGAATTAATTCAAGTTTTTGGGGAGATACACGTGTATCCAACTGTCACTTTGCCATTTGAAGGGCTCCATGACTGTCATGGCAAGTAGAAGGTTGTCTAATCACTGTTTTTCATGAGGTTTGTAGCTTATATCTTGGCTTGCTTGTTTGGAAAATGCAAGATTTAAGAATATCCGCAATTAGGAGAAAATATTAAACAGGCTGACATCTTTGACTTGATATTTTCTGTGTGCTACAAGTTGCTAAGTAACTGAATGTTATACTCTAGAGTATGTTTATGTGGAGATTAATTTTTCCTTTGAAATGGGCAGTTGAGAAAATAGAAACTGAAATGTTTCCTTATCATAAACTGTAAGGAAAAAATGATATTTTATTGCTTACCTGTATGATGGTTATTTCTACTCTTTACTAAGATAGGAAATTTCTTTCATAGCTACTGCTTTCTTAATTTAAAAAATGCAACCAAAGGTTGAAGTGACTGCTTTTTTTAAAAAAATTTAAATAGCTTAACAAAAGCAGTACTGAGATAAATTTGCTATTACTAACTGTTCCTTAAGCAGATTTGCATCAAAATGAAATTATAGTAGCATTTATAATTTGCTGCTGGAAAGAAAACAAGAATAACATGTAAACTGTTTTGGTTTGATTTTATGTTTGGGTTTGCTAAAATTATGCAAAACTATTTTCTTCAATTTAAATCATGTTCAAGTTAACACTTTGCTGAATTTTGCTTTTGCTTTAATGGGAAATTCCAAGATTTCTTTCTACAACTGTTTTGTTCAATGCTTTTGAAGAGAATGGTCTCTAAGAAAGTCATGCATTCTAGGATAGGCTTGGCTAATATTCATTTGACTAGTGGTAGATAAGATATTAAGTAAGATCTGTTTGGTTTGATCTGTTTGAAGTTTTCTGATCTTGTTAAATCCAGTGAAAAGTCCCAGTAATGCTGGTATACCAGATGTTGAGTTTGAATGTGCTTGAACCAGCCATCACGTCTTGCCTTTTTCATGATGCTGCTTCGTTTTATTCTACCCTTGTATGTACATGAGTACAGATGTGTCATTTACTTCAATTTTAAAGCAACTCCTGTCTGTGTATTGCATTTCTAAGTGTCAGCTAAATTTTAGGATCTAAAGAAAGTGTAGTTACATAATTTTTGATGGACAACTTCAAACCTGAGGTTTACGTCAAAGAGGTGGAATCTGTGAGACTGTGCTGAAATGACGTATCCTGATTGAAAATTGACTGATCTGTAAAGTTCTAATCTCTTAAATATTTCATCTTTTAAAAACTGCTTGCAAAGATTCTACTTTTCAAAGAAACAGAGTCCATAGGTTGCTGAACTATGCTTTTTTATATTTAATGAACTGCACTCTCTCCTGTGTACACATAGGTCTACATATACCACCTCCCTCTCATACTTGCTGTCACGAGTTATCAAAGGCTCAGATGACACATGGAGTATTACCACAGTAACGTCACAATTGTTAATATTGTTTGCTTGACCTTTATGGTATCGAAAGTAAAGCAGAGTGACTGAAGAAGCTGATGAAAAGCTGGCAATGAGAGCGTTAAAACCAGGATTACAGTGCAAAAGGAGTATTTTCAGTCTTAAGACATAGTCATTAAAGGAGGAGTGTCATCTCTTGTGCAGAGGAGCACACCTATACCTCTAGTAAGGAAGGAGTTTGCTAAGTGGTGCTGGCTTTTATCACAGCAGGTTTTTTAAGATTCTTGCTTATTATGTCAGTTTGGTCAATGCTTTTTGCATTCCAGAGGGTGACTCAGAGTGAGTAACTTTAGAGTGTTAAGGAAAAGAATTGCCTCTTTTCACCTGCTGAAGTTGAATTCAGTTCAGTTAGATTTACCTCATCAATCGTATCTCTGAAAGAAAAAGACAGGGTTTTAGTTAAATCTGCAACTTTTTGGAAGTTTACTTGAATTGGGAGGTTATGTTGTGGGTATTTTACGTTTCAGAAAACTGCTTGGATAAACTCAGCTATGTATTTCCTTCTAAGTTATACGAACATTGCTGTGTTCTCACTAGTATTTCTGTAGCATCCAGGGTACCCAGACAAGATTATGACTTCGTATTAGGAGCAGATGTTAGAGCCAAAACCTGCTCATTATAAGGTGAAAGGTAGGAAGACAGAAATATTGTGCATGTTTACTTGCAACCCTACAGTGTGAAGTGACTGACTCATGGTTACGTAGGTAGTTGATGACAGACCAAGAAACTGTAACCCAGCTCGCATCAGTCCTCATGAGATGGAAGTTGGAGCTCAGCACCATCTGTCCTTATGTACAGTGAATTCTTAAGTGGGTTTCTCAGGAATTGTCTCCTGGGGTAAATAGAGCTTTCATTCTCTTACTGTACTTTCTTTAACTTAGAAGGTAGTATATTTGGATTTAGTAATGATTTATTGTGTAACCAAAACATTAGTTGAGCACTAGAAATAAGTAAACAATCAGAAACTATGTGCAGATAATTCATAATGAAAGGTTTCTTAATTTCCTGTTATTTCTTGATAGGTGTCTCTTCACCATTTAAAATAACAATTTGAATAAATGAAATTCAGTTATGTGCACTATAACTATACTATGCTCTGCTACCATAGGTTAGCTTCTGCATTGTGATTCATCTCCTAAATACTCGTTCCATGTCATCACTGAGCCAAGTTTGCCAAGAAACGTACAGGAAAAGGAGCTCACTAAGCACTAGAATAGTATACACACATATAGTTTGTGTATACAGTAACAGCTGCTTTGAAGCTATTACCAGTCTGTTATTTGAGCAGGGAAATGAGAGTTATTACCAACTTCATTAGCAAGACCTACTACTTTGTAGATTTAAAAGCTCTGAAGATTTTAGTGAACTCTCTTCCTTCTGTAAATATACATGCAGAAATATGCATGGTAAAAATACACTTCAGCAGGAAAGTTGTGTATTTGCACAAATTTTATATTAAACTTAATATTTTTAAGTGACATCTTAATATTAAAAAAAGATCTTCATACTTTGGAAAAAAAAATTTATGTATTAATAAATACGCACTATTCATTGGCTGACAAACAGGACCAACACTGAAAAATTACTGTGGAATGCTGAAACATCATTTGCTTTTAGTAATGCTTGTTGAAATGGAAACAAAAAGGACGGTAAATAAGGCCTCTTAAAGTGGTATAGCATTGGAGATACATCTGTATCTCAGCATTTGCATTAAATGTGGCAGAAGGACTTCATAGTTATTAGGTTATCAAAGAATTAAAAAATGAGTTGTAAGAGTCCTTAACTTCACAAAACAAGAGTAAACTACAAAACTTTTTCTTTGATTGTAAATTCACTGAATCATAAACATTGTATGACTACTTTGAAGAGAATAGGAAGTTCAAAACCCCAAGATACCTAAAAATGAGTTAAGTGAAAATTTCAAATTGTTTTTTTTTTTTTCTTCCCCTGTGCTGTCAAAAATGGCTTCTATGTATCTTGGTGAAAATATTTTTCTTTTGTCAAATAATATTCCTTCCAGTGTCCTTCAGTTTACCAAAACAGTGAAAATTCCTTGACTTGACTTTAATGGGAGCAGGATGAATGCCTGCTCAGAGGTCACCCATAGAAGGCTGTTGCTGTAGAGATTCTGTTTCACTGTTCCTGCAGCTTGTACCCTTGGACATGTCTCTCCCAGTTTAAGAACTGGATGAGAAAATTACCTATAACAATGTGCCAGTACAGAGAAACTTGTTCCTATTTCTCCTCTGTCAGTCCCTGGGAGAGAGTAGAAAATGCGGAAAGTCAGTTTGTGGTGTTAAATCAAAAGTAGACAATGTTTTTTTATATTTTTACTATTTCTTAAAATGTTCCTTACTTTAAACCCTCTGAGAGTTTTACGTAAGTAAAGAAAACATACCTTATGGTGGTATAGAAAGCAGGTAGCCGTGTTTTGATAATCTTTAGCTTATAGATAAGGAGATTTTTATTAGGATATTGAAAATAACATGCTCTTTTATTTTCAAGTTTGATGCCAGAAGTTGTACAGTCACTTCAACTTTGTTGGTTGCATTGAACACTGGTGTATCCTTTTAGATATGCTTCATTAACATAGGGGTTATGTTTCTTCTATAATAACTAGGCCAACTTGTTCAAGCACAAAACTAGAAGGCTCATGGAAATGTAGAAGTACAAAGTGCTACGGAGTAAAAATATAAAATATATAGTCATATTTTTAAAACTTGGCTATAGTTTGTATAACATATCTAGATAACATATAAATCTGAAAGTGAAATGTTGTAATGTAGAACCTTTTAAAGCAAGTCTTACCAGGTGGGTAGAATCTCTCACCCTGTAGCATTTGAATGCTGTTTTATTACTTCTGGAAATTCTGTTCTGTCTCAGTGAAGAGTTTTGTTTACTGGGTGAATAAAATGAGATCAACACTATCATTAGCATTATTGTACATTGTGAAAGAAGATTTTGTTGTGTGAATGATTTGGCAAATTTTCATTTGGCATATTTTGTAAAGATGATGTTGAACACCTGGCATCAACAGAAAGGTACCCAGGATGTGTATATTAGATTTTTATGCTGTGGTTTTTGACACATAGTTTCACATAACTGTTTCTTTTGTTTAATCTTTAAAAGGTGTTTCTGCTCTTCAGAACAAGAGCAAATCTGGTTCTTTTTAAAAACATTTCCCTACAGGATAACTTATAAAAATACCTTAAAAGCATGTCTGTGTAATTCTTTGTAATGGTGTGTTTTTATTTTGTGTTTCCTGCAATTGCATAGTATAAAACTGTAAAACACAGCATGGAAATTCTTCCAATATTCAGAGTGCGAAAAAGAAATACTGTCAGGGAGAGTTCTTGGCAAGACAGGCTGGTGCAAGAAATGCTTCTTGTTACAGATAAGTCTGTTAGACTTTGAGTGGTATAAATGTGATAAAACTGAAATAATGCTCAAATGGTGGTTCAACTGAGATGACTAGTAAGAGCTCATAATGCTGTTAATGAGTCGGATTCCTATTTTAAATGAGTGCTCTGTGTTGATTGTTAGTTGATCTTTATTGTTGTTTATTGTCAGAGATGAGTTACAGAATTACCGGTGCTTCAGTGCCAGATTTGAACATCCTTTCCTTTACTTCAACAGGTTTTAGGACTGGTTCAAAATATGAGTGTTTTCCAGTGTCCCAAATGTAAGCATGAGACTCATATTTTCGGAGCTGATGGTGTAAGAGATCTAGCAAAAACCCTCAGATTGGATATTTTGGGTAAGAATATGGAAATGATTTTATTTTTGGAGAAAAATTTAATGGTATGCATGAAGCATGAGCAGTGGAACTGCATAATATTAGATTACTGTATTTTCAGACTGTTCAGATAGAATAGAACTATTAAGTAGTATGCTCTGTTCCTTGTCATTCTTGTAATGACAATGTTGATTCTTGAATTCTCTCTTAAATCTCTTTGTATTTACAAACAGTTCAGAACATGAATTGTTTTGATATCAATGTGCTATATTATCTGAAAATCATTGTTACTGATTATACAGCAATTTTGACAAATAACCAAGAGTTCTCTTTGGTTTTAGGACAGGCCTAAACTCTGTCTGGTAATGTCAATAAATGTTTTCTCATTTATTTTATTTAACCCTAATGAGTTGTTACATACTGACTAAGTGGAGACCTTATAGCAGCCTTCCAGTACCTAAAAGGGGTTTACAAGAAAGATGGAGACTTTTTTTGCAAGGGCAAGCAGTGATGGGACAAGGGGGAATTACTTTAGCTGAAGGAGGGTACAGTTAGATTAGATTATTAGAAAGGAATTCTCTACTGTGAGAGTGGTGTGGCACTGGCACAGGTTGCCCAGAGAAGATGTGGATGCTCCATCCCTGTAAGTGTGCAAAGCCAGACTGGATGGAACTCCCAGCAGCCTGTTCTAGTGGAAGGTGTCCCTGTCTGTGGCAGGAGATTTGGAACTAGATGTTCTTTAAGGTCCCTTCCAACTTAAAGCATTCCATGATGATTAGCCATCTGGTATACCTCTAAGCTAAAATATACATGGTTCTTTAAAATACACATTGCTGTTTTAAAAAGGCATGGCTCAACCTGTGCTGTAAGTAAAGAATGTAACACAGCATAATTAAGTTGGTAAATGGGATAATTGCATGTGCTAATGATGTGTTTCCATGCATTGCTGTAATTATCTCAATGATTTTCCATAGCTAATTCATTAAAAAGAACCAGGAAGCTCACTTAGAAAGATCAACACAGAAACATCAAGGTCTGACATAGACATAAGATAGCAAGGCAACACATAATTAAAGACATGCTTTTGGGCTACCTTTTAGTTTTCTGAATATATAATGAGTTATGATCAGAGCCCAAGGGGACTTCTGCAGTCCTGGTTATGCGGATTGATTCAAATCCTCTGCAAGCAGTTGAATCAAACATGCATTTAGATACACAGACACAGATGATGTACCATGCCATTGGTCCCATATGTGGTTTCTGTTATTTCCTAAGAGGGCAGAACTGATTGTGAAGTGGGAGATGTCCACATTTAACAGGGGATAGATGACATGTAAGAAGAAAAATAAGAGTGAAGTTTAACTTCAAACTGTCAGTGAAGGATTGGACTAAAATTAAGAATAATGCCCCAAGGGTTAGGTGTAGAATTACAGTGCTTGATCTGATTAGTACACTCCTCCTTCCAGGGATGACCATTATATAATATCATATGGTATCATAAGAATTACTGCTTACAGATCTTAAGTTAATCTATCTAACATGGAAGTTTTATCTCCATGTTATTTGAGTTGTGCCCCAAAGCATTGAGAACTTTTTACATATATATGTAGAAAATGTATATATTTAAAATTAGTATTTCTGAATTTATTTTGCTTTTATTTTGCAACACCTGTGGCTATTCTAGTTGTTTAAATAAGCACCTAGTCCTCCTTTGAAACCCGACAAGCTAACATCTGACAAGTTTTGCAAGGTAACAATGTGTAGGATAGGAAAGCATTGTCCTTCTGCTTGCTCAGAGTTGGCTGCTATTAATATTACTGAATACTTAATTAATTTTTGGTTAACAGAAGGCAGTTAGCAGTTGCCAGGACACTTTCAAGTGTAGTTCATTATTTCATATACTTCTGATTGTCTTATCTTTTTATTGTCTCCTAAAGGAAAGTGTGACAAGATTTGTGTGAAAGACTTTGTGCTGCTGATTTTTCTCTCCCTGCCTCTGAATTTTTTTTTCTGGAGTTTGGTGGTCATAACTGTGTTTGTTTATATTCCGGCTTGCTTTGGGTTCTGTTTTTTTCTCTCTTAAAGTTTGTCGATTTTCATACAGTTTTTTTGATGTTTCTTTTTCTGAATACATTGAATATCAATAATTTACACTGGCTTGGTTTGAGTTAAATAAGTGTTGCTGAAGGGTATGAATTAAACTGATACAGTTTCTGACATCAGTCAGGGTTGAACTAAGGTAGGCTGTTCTATCTGCATCCATCTGTGATGTAAGATGTAACTGTGTCTTCCATTAAAAGAAAGTTGGTCTTCAATTCACTTTATAATTATTTGTGAGGCAGTGAACTAAACCTAGAAACCTCCAAGTTTTTTGTAGTGCTGAAATCTGTGTTTCAGAAAGTATGTTTCAGAATGGAATAGGCCTGCTAATTGATTCTCTTAGGATGTTCCTTTCTTCCCCGACAGTTCCCTGCTCATTATAAATGCAAAATATAAAGAAGATTTCTGTTGGAAACAAGAATGAACTGAATAGTTGTCCACCTTTGAATTGGATCCAAGGCCTAATAAGGACAATAACAAATGCTATTATTTGGAAATTAAATATTCAAAGAAGTCTTTGAACATTGATTAAAATCTTAAAACCACACTGAAAAGAATACAATGGGGAGATAGGCTGAAGAGTAAGTTGCTTGATGAGTATTTGCCTAACATTCAGGCAGTTTATTTAATGTTCACAAAATCATTTATATCTCAGCCTGTGTTTCTCTGTGTGTTTGAGGCAAAAAGCCTTGCTTTCTCTAATAAATGACTACAAAGCACAGTCCTTCCTATTCAGAGAATGAGATGTCTAAAATAGCTTGATGTTATTCATTATGGATGTAAGGAAACTGTACTGCAGCCAGTTTTCATTTGAAATGCTAATTTTTGGAGATTAAGTAATTCTAAGAATATACTGAACTGGAATTTGATATCAAGTTGCTTTATTGTAAATAAACATTTAAAGATATTAGGTCTTCACATATGGGTATCTTGGTCTCTTTGGTGCAGGAGACATTCCACTGCATGTTAACATACGGGAGACGTGTGATTCGGGACAGCCTGTTGTGATCTCTCAGCCTCAAAGTGATGCTGTAAGTTTGGTGCATTGCACTTAAAACAACAAAAAGCCCTCCTCCAAAAGTGAATGGAGAGTGCTTCTTGGTATTGCTCTTTCAAGAATGTGCATCTGAGTGGAACTTAAGGAAATAAGGCAAAAGAAGGTAGTACCGTTAAGTAACTGAGACCCTTGATTTTGGAATGCTCGTCATCTGTTCTGCTTCTGTGGGTTTGGTTTTGTCTAATTAGGCTGAATCATTCAGAATAACAACGATTTGATCCAGGTCCTGGCATGGCAAGAGGAGAAAGGTCAGTGTTAAGCCTCATGAGACCTTGCAGCTAATGTAGATCCTCTAAAACTGTCTGTTGAGCCTTTGGTAGCTGAGCCTGGAAACTGTCAAAGGGCCCTATCCAAAGACATGTGGAACAAAACCTGCATATTGTCAGTACCTGGGTTGTTTTCAGCAGGAAGTGGAGCAATTTACACACAAGAGGAAATGGATTTTTTAATGCATTTACTCTAATATTTTATTGCCTGTGGAAGGTAGGAGTTGGTGAGGTGGTGGAAGTCAAATACACAAGTCTGTAAAGAAAAGCAGTTGTGCATATAGAACTTCATTAATGCTGATAGATTTTCCTGTGTGGTATTTTCTTTTTCCTCTCCTGGAGTTTGTCTCCCAGGCTCTGTAGGGCAGGGTGCTGTGCACAGTATATGGCATGATGCAGCCTCACTCTTGACTGCTGCTTAAATGTTGCAGTGATTAATGCTGATAATAGATGGTAGAATCAATTCAAGGTAGGATAGACCTTCCTTCAGGAAAGGTAGACAGGTACATTGTCATATTGGTAACTTTTTTATTATCATGATTGTTAGGCACATTCTGAAATGCTTTTTTCCTTCCCAGTATTTTAGAGGATAAAAAAAAAAAGGAGGACAGTGTTATTAACATACTGATAGGGATTCTGGAGGAACAGTGACAGTCTTAAAATTGTAATACATCATTTTGGTTTGATAGAGAAGCAGCAGCTCTGTGGTGTGTTGATTTCTAATTGAATGCAGTATTTTTGTTAGACTTGGGTAAGGCCCATGCTCTGGAATAATGTAGTGATCTTGAGTTCAGGTCCTTATAAAAAGGAATCCTTATAATCCTTGTGGTATTTTTTCTCTGGGAAGGTTGATCAGCACTGTTTGAATAGATGCATGGCTTTGGTCAAAGTTGAAATAAAACAGGTGAGTGAACTAGGATGGAAGGCTCACAGTGTCAGAAATCTGTAATAGCCAAGGGTCTGTAGCCTGATGGACTGTTGATCTGAAAATTCAGACATGGGGGTTAGCATTCTGAAAATAAAAAAAGACAAAGTCTGTTGTCTTGCCATCTGTTTGTCCTTGAACTATGTTTTTGAGGAGAAAAGAATGGACTATAATCACCATTTGTGGCAATTAAGTTAAATATGAAGAAGAATAAAGATTTACAAATATATGTGACTCTGGGGAAAACTCTCAGTATCCTTCTCTGCCATTGTGTCAGTGAGATAATCATTCTCCTAGGAGAATGAGGATTTTCTTAAATGTCACTAATCTCTACAGAATAAAAAATAATTTCCTTTTATCCCTGGTTTGCTTCTCATTTTAAAGGGAGAAAAATTATTGTTGTTCTCTTACATTTTAAAAGAAAAATTCTTAGTACATAACTGGTGGTGGAAGAGGTCATATAAGGTCAGATTCTAATCTTTAATACATGACACTCATCACCATGTTTCTCAAATAAACTAAAATTGTGGCTATTCATGCATGAACAATTGCAAGTTTTGAGAGAGAGAACAATATCTGCTGAAATTATCTCTGCTTGTCTCATAAATGTGCAGGGGATTTTTATACAAAATTCTGAGCTGATTTTGTTAGAACACACTTACAAATCAAATACAGAATCACAGACCTGAAATAAAACCTAGCAGATTCAAACAGTGGGGAATAAGGATGCTGATTGACTTCTTAGAAACCCAGCATGCTGTCACACCTTCTACGCTCTATCAAGCCTAGAATAAAGGGTGTTTCTAAAATATGCCAGTTAATACTTTTTTTGCTTACATATCTGCTATGGGATTCAACTTGTCTTGCAGATATATCAAACTATAGCTCTGACTCTACAGTAAAATTTCAAAATGTGTAAGGAAACTTGTCTAAATTCATTATTTTAAATCTTAGATATAGTTGGTGGAAAAGGGATTTCCTTTTCACAAATGACAAGGAAATTGCTAACAACTAAAAATGAAAATTACTTGTAGAATTGTGCGTGTTTGAACTTAGGAAGTTCTTCCTTAGGGAAGGCACAGAATACACAGGACTAATCTACTTATGGAAGGGGCTGACAATAGAGCTAAAGGATATGAAGGTTTAAGGCTGGAGTTCTCTTCTGGTGAAGTTTGAGACAGTCCTCAGGGAGAAATAAACAGTGCTGCGAAAATGATTTTGCTCAAAGTATAACATTATCTACACTAGTGTTTCTGTCAGCTTAGGTGTATAAACTGTGACTTTTTTTTAATACTCTTCATTGACAAAACTTTTTTATGTGCTGTAGGAAGTGCATATTGCTGTACTCACATATCAGCCTACTGCAGCAGTTGGGACTGACCCAAGATCCTCTGCAAGAAGCTAATAATTTCTTAGTTTAATCAACAGTGAGAACTTGCCAGACCCTTCTGAAGATTAATTGAGCATTTTTCTCCTCTATCAGGCTGTGGAGGTGGATTGGCTGATTACGGCTTCAGTTTTTTCCTCACTCAAACATATGAAAGGGTCACTAAACAGCAAAAGCTAGTAAAGGAAAATCAATAATACAGCTAAAATGGTAGAATAGGAGAAAAAAGTAGGGTAAAAGGTAGAATAGGGAAAACAAATTAGGAATTGCTGAAACCAGGTAAAACTGATCATGCTCAGATGTAGGGAAACCTCCTATGGACCATGGGAAGAAGCCAGTGGCAAAACAGGTGTTTGGAAGAGGCATCCTAAAGCTTGCAGGTAAGAGGTACAGAACATGATTAATTGCAGCACAGTCATTCTTCCACCAAATGAGTTATTTAAATGTCCAGAGAATTCTCCATCAACACTGGGGGAAAAGATAAGTAGGGATTCCTAAGAGCTCTTCCATCTGTGAGTGCAAAACCCAGAGAGTTATGGAAGAGTTGGTGGTTATCTTGTGAGGAATTCCTGCTAGTCATCATGGCTAGGCTTCATGAACGAAAATTTGGGAAGGGCACTACCCACTCTTACTGCAAGCATGCTGGTGGCTAAAAAGGCCAATGCGGGACAGGCAAGTCCGGTCACAAAAGGCACAGCAGAAAGTCTCAAGTGATACTGGTGAGGAACGGTTCTTTCTGTGTTGTCTTTTCTCCTCAAGACTGACTCTGCGTGCGTTCTCAAAGGAAACAGCAGTGAGTGGTGTGTCTCCATGAATCCTGACTGGAGGCCAGTCGGGGACACTCCCTTGTTGTGGGGGAGAAGCTTGTGTGTCCTCGTGAGGTTGGGTGCTATGTTGGCAGTGGTTTGTGCCTCCAGTAGGGTCTCCCATGCCAGACAGGTCTCAGCTGAAGGGTCAGACAAAGTGTGTCCACGGGCAGGATGGGCTCACTAGCCCTCTGGCAACCACTCTAACTCCAAACCTGGGCATTCCTGCTAGTAACTTTTGGGTATATCACAGCCTTGATGGCACAGTGGATTTATTAATACCGTGGTAGAACACATGGGCTATCTTTGACTATTGAACACCAAACTCCCACCTGTCTTAAGACTGAAGAAGCAGCTCAATCAAGTACAAAATACATTTGCTGTACCAGTGTGTCTATTCGTATCCTAAAAGCCAGAGAGTCTTGTTGGGATAGACATTTCAGGGAAGATAGAGGCTGGAGGCTGAGGTAGGTGGTGAATGCTGTCTCTCATCTTCTTGCCTTGGGAATGAGATGATAAAAAAAGGTATTGGAGAGGAGAGATGATACACCCCTATGGTTCAGCAGGGATAATGTATTCAAGACAGCAGAGAAGCCATGAAAAAATGAAGTTTAGATTTCACCTTTTTGCACTTCTTTGTTATTGAAGAGACAGTGACACCTCATGACAAAGTATAGAGAGGATGACTGCATTGGGAAAAAACCCTGAAACAAATTCCAGAAAACACGTAATGGTCAGTTAGTTCCTTAGTGATTTCTTACAACATGTTGCTATGGAAAACATTTGGAATCTATTAAGGAAAAATACTGAGTTCACCCTCTTGTTCCATAAAAATCAAGTAGAGTATATTGGGAAAGCATGGAAAGGTGAAAAGGAGCACAGCTGGTGAATCATACGTGGTTTAGATTGTTGGAATCCCCAGATTGCACAGCCTTTTGCGGGTATGCACAAACTTATGTGCTGTGTAGTGAGGAATTTATGGCTTGGGTAGAAGAGCTAAACTTGTCCTGGAGCAAGGAAACTGGGACCTGTGACTGAAAACAGTGTCGGTCATATCCAGCTTGCAATAAAGACCAGTGTATGATACAGACCTCACATATTTCTTGAGGGAGGTTCTGTTACTATCTAGCACACATTTAACAATATGGAATATATTCAGCAGTCTTGCAGATGTTTTATATTCTTATATATTGGTGAAGAATTTTTAGTCCAATAAATTGCACACTGATCTATAAGGGGAGAGGAAAAGCCCAGTCAGATGGAAACCAAGGAAATAAGGCGTCTGGAGTATGACATAACAGAACAAAATAAGTCTGGTTAAAAATGCCTTTTCAATTAAAGCAGAATGCTATAAACCTTACTGTGGTATCATCCAAAGATACAGGTGAAATTTGTGTTCAGAAACACTTCTCTTTTGAACTCTATGAAAGGGTTATATGCAAGTAGGGTGAAAATGTGCAGCCTTTTAAAGCTTGCAAGAAATAGTTGGAGAAAAATTGTATTAGTAATGAATAACCATCAAATCATGTTTGGTTTTGTTTATCTGTCATCAATAAATCCATCTAATGAGTGGTCAATCCAGGGTGTATTGTTTTCAAAAGAAAAGCATACCTCTAAGAAGGCTGCATGATAACGATTTATAATATGCCTTATCATCAAGGCTTTCTTTGAATGGTCACAGTAACATTTGGTATGTGTAGTTTCAAATCCTTTGTTCAGGGTATAGATAGTACACTGCATCATCAGACCTTCATTCATGGTTTGCTTCACTGAAGAAAATTCTGAGTGGTAGGTTAGTCTGTTTGAAGGATGTTACTGTGCTGCATTTAGTTTGTACTGTTCTACTTAGCCATGTTTTCTGGACAGGATGTCTGTAATGGCGTCTGAGTGATGTACATGCATAATGGCACATTGGGATATCAGTATTACCCAGGCTTCCTCAGAGAGTGGCTTGGCTGTTGCAGCTGCTGTTATATAGGATTGACAGGAAGTCTCCCATGAGCACTAGGGATTTTTCTTTAAGATTTTAGTTTCGTAAACCCATCTCTTTCATTTCATGTTGTAATGTGTGGAGTGACTTTTATTGTCTCATGAAGTCTCCTCTTCTGAGCTGAGACTTCATTGCTGCTTGGCAGGAGTTGCCAGTACATGCAAAGAGGAGAGAGTGGGAAAGACTCTGGACCTCTTGCAGCCATCAAGAATTTCTCTGGGTGACATGAAGCTTTTAACTGAAGTGGAAGCTCATTTAAAGCTGTGTTATCATCATGCTTTTAGTGCCTTCTGAGTTGACCACAGTAAAATACAGATATTAGAGGGCAGCTCCAGTCATGCACTGAAGACTGGAGTTCTGTCAAAGTAGCAAGCAATTTCCATGGAAATTAAAGCTATTTAAAAATCTGATTGAACTGGAACATGGACTGTGGTTGAGCAGAGAGTGATAATAAGAACAGAAACTCTCAACTGTGATTATTTTCATGTAGATGGCAGCTAAGCCTAGCATTTGTCCTTGTGATAGTCATTATTTAATTAGTTGCTCATGATTGCTAGCTTCCTTTAGCAGTGAATAAACTGTAAGCCCTAACATCTCAATTGAGCAGATTTAAATTCATTTTCCTTCTTTACAAGTGTAGTAGCATCTGCAGCATTTGATATTCCAGACATTCAGGACTTGCAGAGATTCTTCTTTGGATTGCTGGGCTGGATAAAGCATCTTAAGAGTCTTGTGGTCTTGTAATCACAAATAGAAGTTAGAAATCATATCAGTGCTGGATTTATACTCTGTGGTGCACTGGGCCTGCAACTGAGTCATGGTATCAGTATGCTTTTTCTCAGTTGCTGGCCTGGAGTTGTTGGTATGCATGGTTTGGGTGAAGGCAAATGTGGTATCTGCTCCTATGTGTTTTGACTTTGTTCATTGGGTTCTGTGTTTGTGTGGCCATTGTGCCAGATACTGAAACGTACTGTAGTGAGATTTTTACAGACTGAGATCTGCACTTCAGCGTAAGGCAAACCCATAGGTCAAACCAATCCAATCCAATCCATGAGAAAAGGTCAGGGTCAGCTGTGACCTGTGCAGGCTCTTTGCAGTCATCTTAGCAGTGATGCATAATTCCCTCACAGATAAGATTTTTAAGGAGAGTGAAATTCCGTAACTGAAAGGCTCATATTTCTCTAAGATTACTGTAGGGCTTAATTAGATGAGCTAAAAAAAAGTCTTGCTGTTTAAATCTATTCCTGCATCTATTATCCCATGATAATACAGATTCATTACAGAGTAATGAATCAGGATGTTCTGATTATTTAGGCTAAGTAGGGCTTTTTAGTGTGTTTCCTGGTGAACGTCATTGCAAGTTTTCTGTTTCCTACTCCACCATCTCTATACTGCCATTATTCAATTCACCATCAGCTGTGCCCTTGAGGTCCTAAGAACTGTGCACTTCTGGCAGTGTCTTATATCAGTGTTTGAGGGGTGAACAGTCTCTCACATGGCTGTTACCCAGCAATTTTGACTCTATGAATGTCACCTTCCACCTCTGCCTCTCTCCTTCCCTGTGCTTCTCTCAGATCTAGGCAGTGTTCATAATAAACAAATCTGCTCTGGTTTTAGGGCATTCTGTCTTCCTGTGCACTTCTTCATCCTTGTGAAGCAGGGAAAGTGGTAACCATTGTGTTATTGTTGAATATAAAGTTGTCCATCAACAGAAAATGGTTTTCAGAAAGTCTATAAACCACTCATTTAGAGCTTTGAAACATAAAGGGAATAACTGACCTGTGAAGTTTGCTTTTATCCTATTGAAATGAAAATGGAGAATGATGAATAAGAACTCATCCTTTACTCTTTCTCTTCTGGTTTTTCACCTAGAAAGGAAATAATAACCCCTGTCCATTTTCAGTTGCAACCCAACTTCTTTTGCTTAGTAATGATGGAGTAAATAGCTGAATTGTGCTCTCTTGTCTAGAGATACCACATTGAAAAGATCATGAATAGGAGAAATTATTCAGTATACATAGGGTTGTTTTTATGTAATGCATATTGGCAGTCAACAAGATTCCATTTAGACCTTTCAGTTACATTGATTGATAGCCATGCCCTCACTCATAGCTAAAGGATTTGATCAAAGGCAAGGAAAAGAAGGCTCAAAACAGTTGATTTTTGTCAAAGCAGGTTACTGGTAGAGTTCTCTAAAGACATTTATGAAATACTGGTCTGTTCAACAGACAAAGCAACCATCCAGGAAAACAAACAAAAAAAAGGGATGCTTAGCAAGTAAGACCAATTGCTGGTAACTCTAGGCCTAGGTAATACTAGCCTGCTAGGTACAAGGAATTGCACCAAGAACCTCCTCTTGCAAAGTGGCTGATCAGCTGCTTGGCAAATAATAGTTAATGTACACTGGGAAATACTGTTACTCAGACACTCATTAACAGCATTTTGTGGGGAAAAAAATCTTAAGTTACACAAGCAATCAGGTATGTTTATGGTGGATTTATAATTCTGTGTACAATTTATTCAGCTTTGGAGCAGGAAAACAGCCTGGGCAATCTCTAGAAGGGGCCAGATTTTCCATGCAGGTTGTTAATTGACTCATTAAAACGCATGAATTGATTTGTGCAAAGTGGGAGCTGCCTGTGGGACTATTCAAGAGAGTTCAGAATTCCCACCTGGGGTGCTCCTACACCAGTCAGTCAAATACTTAACGGCAAAGGCAGCCGGACTTCAGTCAATCACCTTATTTCAAGTTAGTCCATTATCTCATCTTGGCAAGCACCTGGTTGGGGACTAGTTGGACCACCCAGGGAATGAGTAGGTAAGTGAGGTGAGTGTTGCGCACAGGCTGTGTTAGCCAACTGCGCTGCAGTCGTAGCCATAGAAGCTTGAATTTCATACCTGTGATTTAAGTTCTGTAGTTCATTCTATAGTTTTTGCCACAAAGTCATGCATATGGGAGAAAACAATTCTACCTTGGTTGTCTGCATTCCTTGCAAACGCAGAAAATTACATGGCTTTAGTTTTAAGGTGATGTGAGCACTGGGACTCTGAGATGCTGAGGCTGGGAGTGCCAGAAGAAAAAACCCTATGTGCCTAGAAAAGAGGAGACCCTTGAGCAGTGTATGGCCCTGCCAAAGGCTGACATTGGTTCAGACCAGTGACAGCAGGTGCTAGTGGCCCTGGTGTGACAGACCTTCCCTTTGTGCCCTTCAAGCTCTGGCCTCTGGCATGTGTCAGTTTGTTTGCTATTTTAAAGGCTCATCAGCAATACAAGGTGTAATTCATGGTTAGAGCCATCTGAGAGTGCTGCAGGGGGCAGGAGGATCAGAGCAGTAGGGATTATTGTGGGAATTTCTTCTAGCAAAACAGGGAAAGTTGTCAAGGTGAGCTCTATGTGCAGACTTACTTGAGAAGGTGGAGAAGTAGGTTGGTCACAATCTAATGGAGTAAGAGCAGACATGTTCTATTTTGACTACAACTTGTTGAGCTTGGTACAGGAATTATTTGGTTTAATTTTGTGGTTTGTTCTGTGCTGGACTTTGTGCAGTGTTTTTATATGTCTCTTGACATTAAATGTATTTATACTTGATGTTAGACTGATCATTGTCCTAGCTGTGGGACGGTTTTTAGGGGTGTTAACATAAGTATGCTTACTGGGACTGCCCTCCTGTGGTTCTGCTATTGTGCCCTCCAGCTGGAGGTGTCTGACCAGATGCCACAGGATGGTGTGGAAGAGAAATTAAACTGTGTGGATTCTCGAGTTGCAGAATTAGTTCTTTCCAGTGTCCACTTCAGTCTTTAGGAATGATGTCTTTTTTTGAAAATACTTGAATTTCAAATGTCTGAATAGGAAATCCTGTACTATAGTCTAGGCTCTAATGAATTAATTGTCTCAAAAAAATTTTTTTTGGAATGTTGTTGTTTTCTCTGATTTTCTATTCTGTGCATGGTGCATGTTGGTTGTCATGGTGAGGGAAGTTTATAATTAATAGTACCTGTGGGACTAAAGAGTCTACTTTCTCCTCAATACTTCTCTTCCAGAAGATTGTTGACTCTGCTCTTAAAGACAGATTTTTCAGTCAAGTTCTATTCTTAGAAAAATACCTAAGTTAAATTTTACAAATAACCCTCTCCCTCAATATTTTAAATAATTTTTGTACTTATTGTATGTGTTAGTGCATCATTTTCCCAGAACACAAGCTACATTGAACCCATTTATTTAAACATTTTTGCTCTTCTTTGAAGGTGTGCACAAGAACAGATACCTAACAAGATGTAAAATATTCCTTTTTATAGAAAATGAAAGGTGCTAAAAATATGTTTCTGTTTTTACAGGCTAAAGCCTATCTAAAGATAGCTATGGAAATAGTAAGAAGACTGCCAGTACCTCCTGCTTGAAGTGTTCACCACAGAAACTTACCCAAAGAGTGATCTTTGGTGCAACCAATGCAGAAGAACTTCTTTAGGAGTTAATTTACCAGAGATTAAATTATGATTGTGACATTTACCTTTTTTAAAGTTGTTGTTTGGCCATGTCCAAATGGGTTGAAGTATGCAAACCATGACAGACAATATTTAACTGCTAAATTGTAACATCATTAAGCATTTTTCACATGTGCTGTTTCAAGGTAAAGAATGAAAAACAGCCTCTCCAGTCAAGGAGAATGATGAGAGGTATGCCAAGGCATTTAATCCTGCTTAAAAAAATAATTTTTCAATACTCTTAATTTCTTTCAATTTTGGTTAACTCTCAAACTGACCTTAAGTTCTGCAAGATTATAAGAAGCAAAATCAGTTATGCAACTGCTGTACTTTTGCGTGTTCATCTTATAAAAAAATTTTTAAAAATCCACATATACTTGGAAGAGTTTTTGTGATGGATGATGATCAGATTTATTCATTATTGGATAAAGTTCGATCGTGAGGTAATTCACAGTTCAGTGGAGAATGGATTACATGACCCTGAGGCTTGTTTCTCGACTGTTGTGCATTATAATGAACCCAGGCAGAAGACAAGGTAACCAAGGTCTTCACTGAAAACCAGATGTTTTGCCTGAGCTCGGTTTGCCAGGGAATGCAAATCATTGAGGTAAATTAAATTTATGATTGTATATTCCTACTACAGTGCAGCAACTTGGACTTTGAATATAAAGATATATTTTTGAAGTAAAGAAATATTTGGTCTTCAAACTGTGTGGCCTTCTGGTTTGTTTTTTCATTGCCTGTGTTCTTTATTTTTGTGTTGGTGCATGGAAGTGAAAGATTATGCCCATGGGGAATGAGTTTCCATTTACAATTAGATGCTTGAGTTGACATTTAGGCTTTTCCATTTACATATCAAATATGGGTATCTTAAACATACATTTTAACCATACCTTACTGTGAATTAAACATACTAGGGAGTTCTGCTGTTGACCTCTGAGGGACCAAGGTTTTTCTTGTAGTCCAAATACTCAATCAGCATTTTGGTTGTAGTAGTTTTTATTTATTGAAGCGATGCTACATAAAAAGTTGGTGTACATTTACATTAAAAATATTTAAGTAATATGTACTCAGAATTTACATGGAAAATCTAGACACAAATGAGGAGTTGAATTTCAAGCTTAGGTGATTTTGTAAATATGTAAATTATGTAGTCCAAAACTGTTGATTTTTTACTTCAAGTCAATCTCTGAACCTCTTCACCTGCAGCCTGCCCCATGAGATCTCATATCAGTGGTCAGCTATTTCAGTCGTATTATTATCTCAGCCTGTAAATTGACAAAAATACTCCCTCCCTTTCAGTTGTCTGATATATTTTACAAAAATTAAAGCTGGCTTTGTGTTCTGCCCTTCCATACTTTATTGATAACATTTTTAAATTAAATTTTACCTCTACAAATTTATTCACTTTGCTTTATGTATCATAATTGTTGACACGCATGTCTGTAAATGGCATACATGTCTGGTTTGGGCATAGTATAATCATCAATTTCAGTGGGAAAACTGGGATTTCTGGCTGGTTTTTAGCAAAAGACAGTGATACAGTTTGAATGTTAGGATTCGTTATTTTCATTCTGTTAAAAAGTTTTTGAATGTCTCTAACATGCCGTTCATGTTCAGACAGGGTGAACAATTAGTATACAGATAGATGGTTGTTTGCTTTCCCTTTTGTATACAGATAGATGGTTGTTTGCTTTCCCTTTCGTTTCTTTCTCATTATTTCTTGGGTTAGTTCAAGGATGAAATTTGCTTTCAAATGTCCTTTTATTTTTACTGCTTTTTCTCTTTTTTTCCCCTTTTAATTAAGTACTCTGGTTTTGCTCTGTTGAATCTTTCAACTGTAGAACTATTTTGAATGCCTTTATCAAGAAACTAGTTATAATGATTAAACATAGTTTCTGTGCCAGTCTGAAAATTTGTATTTAGTTAACAGTTTTGTGGAAGGATTGCACAATGATTTATTGATTGAAAATTGTCAGTCATTTTAAACATATGTATATATAATTCTATAGAGTCAGTAGGACAGTTCTGTGTTTAATAGTGGCTATGGTCATGTGAAATTTAAAATGGGAATGTCTTTGCTTTACTTGCCTCATTCTCCTGAGTGAAAAACTGTTTCCCAGCCCTTCTCCTGCAAAGTAAATGAAGGGCATCAACAGAGTGTTACTGCTGCTTAATGTTGTAGAAACACATATTCATAATTTTTATATTACATGTATATATGTTAAATTCTAGTTGACATACTACATTTGCAATTGTAGTTCATAAAATCATTAATATAAGTTGTTGTATGTGTGGGGTAGTTTAGCAGGAGAGAGTGGTATTTAGCCATAGTCCATAAATATAGACTTGATACACAGTGCTGTTTACTCTTTTCAACTCCAGTATTTTACTTTAATCTCAGTGATATTTCCTAGTGTACTAGTACGGGTTTTTTTCTTCTAAAAATGCTAATGCAAACAAGAGGACCTCTCTTTCCTGAGTTGTATGGGTAGATGCTCTTTGCTCAGGAGCAGTGGAGACTTGATGCAAAATTACAGTGATCATGGGTTACTGCCACAGAATTATTGAAGTCTGTAGCACTGAGAGCTGCAGTTACACACTGGAAAATCCTGTAGAGGAAGGGAGAGAGAAGGCAGAGGACTAGGGAAGCACGGGACCAAGCAGGCAGGAATGGGGACCGAGACTTCTCACAACAAAAATATTTTAATTGTTACTTGAAGTTAAAAGAGCAAAGTAGTTTTGCAAGTCAGTTTTTTTCTACTAATTTGAGTTTAAACTACAACCCATTTTAGTTGCTCTGATTGGTGATCATAGTTATGAATTAACATTCACGCAGAGAAGAAATGGCACAAGCGGGTCATCTTCAGTATATTGACAAAACCCCCTGTAATTCTGTACTTACTTCATATAGTTGGACTCACTTGGGTCCAGTTCAGCAGGTGAAACCCTCTATATCTTTCCCTTGGTAAGTGTGGTTTTCATCTTGACCTACTCAAACTCGTTGGGTTTTTCCTGTTTGTGATGGATGCAGTTGGTGCTGACTAGAAAAGGCAGCTGTGCCTACTGTCTCATTAGTAAACTGTGTTCAGGGTCCCCTAATGTAGCCAAAGGGTGCAATGAAGGCAGGAGGAAAAAGGAGTACAGAAGGGGTGAATCTTAAGCCAGTGTGAACATCTCCAGGTTCTAGAGAGCCTGTCATTACAGGACTTGCAGGTGCATGAATGGAATAATAACAGCAGAAGAGCAACAAGAAAGAAACCCCCTTCTGTTATTGCTTAGGTGGAAGATTAAAATGCTATGAGAGGTTCTGTGGGCTACAGAACTGATTAGTAAAGGTTAAAGCACTGAAGGTGCTGTGCAACCATTTAAAGAGGATTTTGGTACTTACTGAGGCTGAGCAAAGCTCCTGTCAGAGCATCCCCAACCCTGAGACTGACACATGAGCTCAGTACCCAAGTCACAGGCAATGCTCCCATCCTTTCAGATGTTGTTGGTTTAGGATCTCCATGCTTATTTTTCCACATGGTTTGCAGTAGTTGTCTAAGATGCAAGAAACTTGTTCTACACCTGGCTTTGGCTAAAGATTCAAATCCATAGGTCCTAACCTTAGAAGAGGTCCTCAGCCCGATGTAGTCTTTGCTAAGGACCATCATGGAATGTTCAGCTGTATCTCTTTTGGAAGAAATAAGGAACATAGTCACAATCACAACTAATTATTTTTTAGCCTAATGACTTGGGCTAGGCTTTGATCTTGCTCCCAGCCTTATTGATGTCTTTTACCTAATGAGATTGAATAAAATTATCAATTCTTAGGCTAATGGTTGGCATTTTTAGTTGCTTAGAGATTTGAGATAGGCTCTGGGGTTTTGCTTTTGGGATTTTGATACCCATGTGTCATTTTAGTTTCTCTTGGCCACATCTGGGCCTGTATTGTTGTCATAAAATTTTTATTTAACAGGAATGCTGCCTAGTGGAGATGGTGAGGGAGAAAGGCTCCTGCTTAAGAACTCTTGACCATAAGATGAATCTGAATTGCTGATTTAATTTCAGAATTGACTTATAACAGCAGGAGTTATAATGATACTTATATTTTATTTTGGCAGCATGTCAGCCACATATCACAAAAAAACCACAGCAAAATAAAAAATTAATTCTCAAAGTAGTTTTCACCCTAAATTTAAAACTTGCCTTTTTTTTTTTTTTTGCAGCTTCTATTTTACATTATAAAGATATTAAGTCTGAAGAAAAGGTATATTCAAAGGTCTGTATTTTTCCATTATCTTCACATATTCAGAGAGGATTTTTTTGTTTTCCAGCAAGAAGAGGACAGGCACAGCCTGTCCTTCCTTATGCACCTTTTCCTTTAATTTTCTCTGCTTGTCTAAGTCTGGGTCTGAATACCCACTTTAATCAATGCAAATAAATGACTTCTCCTAGGGAGTGCATGAGTCTTCGAACAAGATAGTGGTGGTGGGGGAACCATCTGTTGTCCTTTAACATTGTTTTGAGGGCTTACAGATTTATTTGAAGTGTTTTCACTCATTCCACTGGGATTGTCTAAAACTTGTGTTGCTTCCTGTGGTCCAGAGGTTTTCTCTTTTCTTTGAGAGAAAGGCAGGAAGCTCCCCATACTTGCCTTCTCCATGTATGCTTCCTGTTAATAAACAAGGTCTGTTTTAAAGAATAAACTTCCGGTTACTTTTTCTGACAAATGTTAGCTTATAAATAATGACTTTCTAATGGTACTTATAAGTACTTTTTAGGGACTATTTCTTTACCCAAATGAAGTATGGAGGAAGTACTATAATGTATTTTAAAACCCAGTTTGACTGCATATTTAGCAGTAATAAATAGAGTGAGAAACTATCTTATTAAGCCAAACCCACATTCTGTAGGTGTAGTTTTGGAGTGTTCATTCACTGTGTAAATGTTGCAAATATTTCTCATCTCATCAAGGGAAAGTTTTGAATGAACTGAAGTTCAGGACCCTGAACACTCTCCTGCTCCCCAGTAAGCATTTGAGGGTGATGTGAGACCTGTTTGTAAGTTGTTTCCAGCATTGATTTATCTGTTGAATCAGGAAGTTTCTACCTGTCTCTACTTAGAGGAGAAATCTCCATATAAACGGGCTTTTGTCTGTGGTAGCTTGAGGCTCTAATTAATTACATTTCAGAGGGAGGAGAGAGGTTTTGGGTTTGCATTTCACACTTCTGCCTGTAGGGTAATACGGCCCAATGGCTATTTTGGAGAGTTACTTTCTAGAACAGGTGTTAAAAGGCTGGAAGAATGGGTCTCATAAGCATCTAGGCTTCAAAAACTTAGTCTAATAACCCCACACTGATTTGTGAGTGTCAGCACTACTGGCATCTCTTTTGTAATGCCTTAATATCCTAAGCTTTTAGAAAGCCTGTGAATTGTGGCTTGGTGCATTTTTTAATAAATACGTGTTTTACAATTGCATTTCTTATTAACACAGACAATGCTCCTTCACTTTTATCTTAATTTCTCAACAGTGTCAATAAACTGCTTTTTGTAAAGCAGTTTTCCTTGCCTATTGGTAGTGCATCTGGAAAGTTATTCCTCTAGGGAGAGAAATGACGGGGCTGTTTGATGCTGAGTACCTTCTTTGCTGTCAGGTTACTGTAGGAAATTGTAGTTCTTGTCTCCATGAATGTTGTTGGTTTTCTTACCCTGATGGGAAATATATCTCCATTAAAACAAAAGGAAACTGCTGATAAAACACCTTCTAATTATTTAGAGCTTGTAGCTTGTGAATATTGAAAACAGTACACTCTAGAGTAATTTATTGAAAATACTCCCATTTGTGGACTTTTAAAATATGTTTTTATAAGAAAGTAATTGTATTAAACACATTTCGACAAGCTCTTTGCTGTTGAAATGGATTGCTTTCCACTGCCTGAAAAGGTCTGCCATTTTCACAGAGAATATGACTCAGACAAGTTATGTATTATTGCTCATCAGAGCTTGTATACAGAATTCTAATTATGAATCTGCAGTAGCAGGTGACAGGAGGGAAGAAAGATGACGTACCAGTATTTGCCTGGAATGACCTCATGCCAGGAAGCAATAGGAATTTGTTTGGCACAGCAAAAATACAAGCAGGGTTACATTTTTAGTGAAGGCAGATGGATCAGGGTGAATTAGGGAGTGTCTTATTAGCTGGTAAACGCAACGGACAAGTGAAAGAAAATAAAACATTATGGTGTCATAAATAAAATGGGAAACGTATGTTTCCCACTTCTGTCAGAAATGTACAGCCATGTGACCTTGGGTGCCTGGCACACTTTGATTCCAGTGCTTCAGAAAGGTGACAGGACTCAGTGGATCATCAGGAGCCCTTATTTATGACACAATTCCCGCACACTTAGGGAAGCAACTGAAAGATGTATTCACAAGTGAGCAGTTAAATGCAGTTGGTACAGAACGTTACTTGAGGAATGAGGTGTCTCAGTTCTTGGTCAGTCTACTTCACATCAGACAATGTGCCATCCCAGAGTGGTCATTTGTTAAAGTTAGCATTTTAGCTGCCTTTACCACACTAGCTGTAGTTGAATGCAATAACAACACACATATTCTTTGCAAAGTATTTTCCATGACCCTCGGGTGATACCAAATGTCAGGAAGATTTTGAATACCATACTGAATTATTGTACCTGAGCTTAATATGCAATAACTTGAAGTTTCATTCTATTCAGGCCATTTTATTCTGTACAAAGTGTTTCCTGTTTCCATTTCCAGCACTTTACTACTGCTGGTTCTTCATACAAAGAGATTTAAATACAAGGGTTCCTAGATGGAATTTCATACTTTGACATTAGATTATATAATTTTCTTCAAAACAATGGTCAGCAATATGGTTGTTCTTTATATTCTGTTTAATTTTTGGAACTACAGGCACCAGAATATAAGATACCAATTGGACAGAATTTTGGATATTCAGATTGGACCTCTTCTAACGATGTGATAGTCATATCTTGAGAATACAAACAAAAGCACTATGAAGCTCTTTTTTTTTGAGTATATGAATGTCTTTTGACATTGGCATGGAAAAAATAAAAAACTGTGATAGATAAAATGTAATCCTTTGCTTTGAAAATCATGAGTTAATTGTCATGGTTAAGGATCATGAAAATATACCTGCTGAACTCAGGATTTTTGGTGCAGCATGTGCATATGCTGGCCCTGGAAGACAGAAGTTATTGCCTCTTAAGTGAACTCCAAGCTTATTCTGTGATTTGCTGTTAGGAAGAGTCACACCCTGAACTGTGTCAACGTTGAACCTTTAGACTGTGGGTTCACATGTCCCTAACACAGGAAGTGACTCACTGAAATATTTGTTCTTCACATTGTGATGTACTCTCCCCAGGAAAACAGGTATCTACTCCATAATGTGTCAGTGCTTCTTATCAGGCTGCATAATACCCCTGCCAGGCCTAGCACTGGTCAATATTTGTTATCAGCTGGCATTCTGTTTGCATGAGGGCAGTTGCTGTGTGCAATACTTGGGAACCATGTTCATGTTCTGCACCTGGTGTAGACCTGGCAGTTGTTACAGGCTGTGAACTTTGCTTTGTTTTGCTTTCCATTTGAGTAATGCTGCGTTATGTGCAGGCAGTGTGTGGTGTGGCCCTGTAATTCTAAAGTGTTGCCATTCCCAGGATCAAGTCCTGCACTGAATGACCCTCTGGGAATGACACCCCCTCGCAACTCCACTGCTTTGGGAAGAGCTCTGGAGTGTGTGGCAGAGCAGTCTGCTTTCATGAGGGACTTATTTGGGCCTTTTGGGACACAGAGGTAGCTGAGGGTCAACAAAATGGTGTGAGGAAATAGCCTGCCATGCTATGTTTCAACATGAAACTAGTAAGGAGGGAAATTTGGATGGAAGCTGGAATCGCCCTGCATTTGTGGTTTGTTGGTGCTGGCTGTATGCCAGGTGGCCACCAAAGCATCACCATCACTCCACTCCTCACCTGGACAGGGGAGAGAATATAATGGAAGGTTTGTGGGTCCAGATTAAGGACGGGGGAGATCACTCACTGATTACAGTCATAGGCAAAACAGCTTCGGCTTGGGGAAATTAGTTTATTACCAATCAAATCAGCATAGGATAATGAGAAATAAACCCAAATCTTAAAACACCTTGCAGAAGTTACACTGATTCATCATCCCATCCAGGAAACCTGTGCCTGGCTCACTTCAAGCCTTGCTTCCCCTAAGGGAGTTTTGAGCATTTGTGCTCTTTTAATGAGCTCCTCTGGAAGATACTCTTGTGAAGCAACAATTCCACAAGAGCTGAAATACTGTCAAAGCTGCTTCATCCTGGAACTTGTATTAACTCCTCATTGCCAGTGTTTGTCATTTTGTTTTCTTCAGCTGTTGTTTTGGTGTAAGCAATGTCAAGTGATCTGACAACAGCAGAAAATCACATGGTTTTCAGAGGGTTAGATGGAGCTGAAATGCCATTCTAGCAGTTGGTGATGCAGACTTGCATCTCTTTGAGGGGGACACCCGTTCTGCAAACCAGTGCAAGTGTCAGCCTCATGGTGTGGTTTGCTGGGTATTGATGCTGCTGTTCCAGCTGCTCCGTGCTGTGACTGGCCCAGCTTTTCACAAAACCAGCGTGGGGTAGTGCTGTGCTGCTTTAGGCCCCTGGCAGCACAAGGACTTGTCACACTACAGTGATTCTGATGGTCCTGCTAAAGGGAAGCTCCTACAGACTGTGAAACATTGTGTACATGTTGGTGTGTGTAATACACACTCTGGAGCAACCCCCTTCCTTGTGTTACAGGGGCTCAAACACAGCTCCCTCTGGGAAGGGGAAAATCGGCCCCCTTAATTCACTGAGACAACTATAAAATGGAGATGCTTCTCCGAGCATTTCTTGGTATGAGGAATCCTCCCAGCCAGACCCCCTGGAGACAGAGGAGGCTGTGGGAATGGGCCACCAGCCCTGGGGCTCTGAGCAAGGCTCATCTCCCAGGGCCCATGATGAGGGCATGGCCCAGCCCTGCTACTTCCTGATGGGTTTCACTGATTCTCTGGAGGTTGTAAATAAAATCCATGTGTTGAAGATCATTAAATGTCCTGCACAGAACTTCCTGCCCCTTCCTTGGCACTGGTGAGAGATGTGTATGTCAGGTATGGTCTGTTCAGGTGCCACAGCTGCTGGAAGAGGAAGGTGGTGACAGTTTCAACAGGGCATGAAGCTCTGCATGCAAAGGTGAGTACTGTGAGTGCATAGAAATACAGAGATACACACAAGCCTGTGTGTGTGTTTGCAAACTAACACTAATGAACTAACCTGTTTGCAGGTTTTATTTAAAGAAAAATGTCCCAAACCTGTGTGGTTTTCATTAGGAGGCAAGGAAGAGGGACAGACAAAGTGTGGATTTGTGGTTGTAAGGGGAAGCTCTCACACATGTAACCAATGCAGTAATTCTCTGAGTTAGAAACCTGACCTAGTTCCTCTCTTCCAAAGAAAAACATCACATTTTTTTCTCACAATGACTATGAGAATCACCCTTCCTGCCTTAAGTTCCCCAAATGAGGAGATGTTTCCTTTCATAACTTTAATCTCATTATTCCAATAGGGGATGAAATAACAGCCTTTACTAATATAAAAGGAAGTAAGTGCCTTGGGGCAGGTTTTTTAGCTGTTAGGTTCATTCTGGATTTCAAGCATCTTAGAAATCACATTTGTGTTGCTGAGCTGTTGTGTCATGTGGAGTCAGTCACCTTTTTAACATGAAAGAGAAGTCATGGTGCTAAACTCTTGAGCAGCTCTGCACAAGCAGTTCTGGGGTGGGATGACTACCATTGCCTGGTCCTTCTGGTCCATCAACAAGGTCGTTTCTTTAAGTGGCTATAACAGAATGAAATAACATATAGCTGTTTAGCTCTTGGTTATATTATTATCTTTGATAGGAGTAGGATTAAAAGATTACATTTCTTAGAAATTTGCTGGAGTGCTTCTTGCTTCTTTGCAGCTAACACCCAAAACATGTAAACTGTATTCGCAGAGAGGCAAATACACAAGAAACAAACACTTTTATTCATAAAAGAATTTCCCTTCCAAAACCAGCAACTTTCTTTTCATTGAGTTTTCTTTTGCCTTTTATTATTTTAAAAAAAAACAAACCAAACCAAAAAACCCCTAACAAAACAACAAAAACAACCAAGAAAACCTCCCTGGTTCTTACTTTTTTCTGCGTTCTTTGAATGACACAGTTATTCAGCAGAGCACATTGACCCAGGTCTTAGGCATAAGTTCTAAATAGCAGGAAGCTTTGGAACTGGCAGCAACATTTGGGTGAAGACTTTCAGAATGCACTAACCCAAGCAGTATAGTCTTTTGAGGTAGATTCCATTAATTTAGTTCATTACCAGAAAATCATGACAGATACCAAGAAATTTGTGTTCCTCAGTAATTTCATATTTATATGCCTACCCATACAATTCATTAAAATAAGCTTTTTACAAGACATTTATATGTGCTTTTAAAATATATATATATATATACACATGCTTCTTTATATTTTCAAAACAGAATTGGTACTATGAAGGCTTTGATTTTCAAATGTGAATGAATTGCAACTTATTTCTTAAGGACTTTTATTCCAAATTTTAGTATATTGTATACCAGGCCATTATTAAAATTATGTGGATGAATTTGAAATGCTATGACAAAAATGAATAGGTGTGCAATTGCCTCAGGTATTTTTCTAAGTATATAATGTTAAAACATATACCACATATAATTGCTTCTAAATCCAACTAATTGATTGTGACTATGTTTTTGTAATGTTCTTGTCTATGAGCTTGCAATTTATATTTCAGGATATGCAACAATTTACATATCTTGAAGGTGTAATATTTCTACTAGAAATACCCATGTACTCAAATTTGGGGTACAAAAGAATCCCCGCTCCAGGGAATGAACAGCTCTGAACGGACTGAATGCCTGGGAAGAGATGTAGACCTGTCTGTAGGAATGGATACAAACCAAGCTACCAAAATTATTTGGAAGATTTTTCAGCCAAGATTGTTTTGTGCCTGTAATTTCAGCATAAGGCAATTTTGTAGCTACTTTTATGTAAGGACACAATACTTGGTACTTTTATTTATGTGCTGTCTGGTAATGCTTAACTTGAAACCTCTATGCTTTCATATTTGCTTTGCATACAGGCCTGACTGCATCCATGCTAAATACCAGCACTTGATCACTTCTGGTGTCACTACCTGTGCCCAAGTGCAGCAGAAGTTTCTGCTGTCCCTCATGCTCCACCTGAGTTTGTCTTGGGAAAGAAAGTGTACTTCCAAAAGGCCTGTAAGAGCAGAGATACCTTCTGCTGTTATGCTGAAATAAGCAAATCAAGGCCAAAACTCACCATATTGTCCTGTTCCTTGTCTTTTCTCCTCACCACCATTGCAATGGTGAGCTCCTGTTGAGTTGAATGCTCAGTTACTCTTTCTGATGTGTGAGAGTTAGTAAAAGAAGAAATAAGTTTGTGATTTAATATTGTGTTTTTTAATATTGTGTTTATACAACAATTAAAATGCTTCTGCTTTTGAAATTATACTGTTTATGTCAATTCAACTATCTAGGTATGACTCCTGTAATTTTCACAGAATGAGGGGCTGTCAAACCGTTTAGAATCTGGGGAGTGGAAATCACTTCTAATGAGGAAAGGTCACCTTGAGTATGTATGAACAAATATTGCCAGATGTTCTTTAAGAACAATAGGGAACTATCCATCACTTCTACTTCAAAGTTGCTTAGCATGGCCTTATTTTAGTATTTACCTCATGCAAACAAACACCTAAAAATTCTTCTGCTTGTGCTTGTTAACACCTTCAACAACACATTCATTGAAAGTGACTTCTACAGCTGGTTGCCTTGTAATTTATTAATAAGCACATGCTGTTTAATAAATGATTTTTTTTTTTGTAAAAAAGCATTAAGAATTTATATTTCAGGTATATATTTTTTCTTTTTAGAGAAATGAGGAAATAGCTTGGAGTTTGATTTTTTTCACTTTGTATCTGCTGTAGATATCTATATTTTCTGTCAAGATACCAGGTAGTGTACAGAAGGGGAAACTTTGCAAAGGTCAAGGCAAGCATCTTTTCAATACAATGAGACAGTGAAATGCTGAACAGGGAACCCAACTGTAGGAGAAAGGCAATCCTACAATCAGTGGAAGAGGTTTTACCAGCAATGGATTTATGGTGATGACAACCGCCTTGAACCAGCTGCCCCTGAAGATCAATGCACTGTGACTGTTTAAGGGACTCTAATGGACATTTAATTAATGTTTTCTGCGTTATGTATGATTTCTCCTGTTCAGTAGTGGTTATTCAAACAGCGTCCTAGTTGTTCATTTTTGCTGTAGAGATCCTACCCAGGTTTGTGTTCCCCTGACCCCTCAGGGCTGCCTTCCCACCTCTGTCAGAGCCTCCAACTCGGATTGGCTGTTGGATGTGATCCCCTGTTGGTCAGTTGTTGAATCGCTGTGCCTGTTATTGGTGCATTTTCCAATCCTGTTCTCCACCAATAGGCGTTCAGGTCCCACCCATATTTCCAGAGAGTTCCATCCCAGCCCTATAAAAGGAGGCGTTTTGCCTTAATAAAGCGTTTCTGTTCCACTGCCGCTTGGAGTCCTGTCATCTTTCCGGGAGTGACGCTGGGAGCAGGAGCCAGAATCGCCCATCCCACATCTGCACTCAACCCTGGAAGGTCATCATTGACTTTGAATAATTTAAAGAGCCAAAACTAGTATCCAAATTTGCTTTATGATACTGAATCAGAATGATGGCCTTAGCCTCCAAGAAGCAGTCCAGTCATCCAGATTTTAATGTCTGTCACCTATATTTGTTCTTTTTCCATACTGAGATGTGGTTAGTTAGAGCTTACATTTTCACTACTTGGATTTGTGTTTCAGGGTTACTTCCTTGTGACTTGGAGCTTTGATAAGGTAGTTCTACCCTCTCTGTTTCCAATATGCTTTTGTGCATGGTATACTTCCTTATATGCGTGGCATATCTACTAAAGAAATGATCAAGTTGGCACAGTCTGTATGTGGCCTGTCAGTGTATCTGGACATTGGCTGAATATTGATTTTTCTACATAATGTGAATTAATGGAAAATTCTTAAATCCTGAAGTGTCTTCTCTAACCTGCTGATTTAAACAGCATTGCAGAGGGAGCATCATAAAAATAGGAATCTGAGTGAGTGACAAAAGAGATGACTGTGTGAGTTCTTAGTGTATTTGCACAAGTTGGGACAATTATAGCTAAGCAAGAAATGAGAAATCACTGTGAAGTGCAAAACATTTCCATACAGCTTGAAAATGGATGACTTCAGACGCCAAAAGGTTGGTCTCCTGTGGTGGCTCTCAAGCAGCTCTCACAGACTTCAGTTGGCACCAGCTGATGCTATAAAGAGAGAATTCAGTTCTCAGTGGCCTTTTTTGGCTTTATTTCCAGGAGAGAAAGAGGTCAGAGTGGCTAAAATGCAGCCAGTATAAGGTCTTAAAACGGTGAATATTTTCAAATACAAGTTTCATATTTCTTGATGTGATTTCCATTCTAGGCAAACAAAAGTGGAGGTGAGAGCAGAAAATCAAGAGCTAATATTAACTCAGATTGATCAATTCAGTACTGCCAAACTGAATTTGCAAACCATCAGCCTGCATAAAACTCACTACGTGCTTAGGGAGAACTAAAAAATTGGTGAGGCAGCCAACCAACCAACCAACCAAAACTGCCTTTTTATTTGCCTAGGGTTTTTGAGGCTCTATTTGAGACTATTCACAGGTTTCTGCAATTGTGGAGACTAGAACTGTACTAGTTTGTTTTAATGGAAGCTGTGATGACTTTGGGGCTGAAGTGGGTGTTGTGAGACTGGGGCATAATGCTTCCAGTGGTGGTGGAAAGGGAACCAGTGATAGAGAGAATCATCTCTGCACTCCAGTGTCTTTTGATAAGCCATAATCTGCTTTGGAGGCTTATTTCTGTATGCTAATAAAATGGAATTGCATTGCTGCAAGTGTCAGTACGGTATGCAGACTTATATACAGGCTTTTAGAGAGAAAAAAAGAGTTCATAGCCTTTTTTACTCTAGTAATCGCTGCTCTTAATTAGTAAGTCTAAATTGAAATAATACTGTGAGCTACTCGGGCTTCCTGCTTAGCTTTACTTAATTGTCCAGACATTTGACTCAGCACTGACTGGCCTAGATGCCAAGTCCATATGCTAATAGGTTTCCCTGCGCTTAGGGGACTGTTAGTTACCAAGCTGCCCGTTTAATGCTGAGCACGTGGGAGCGGCTGTGTGGTGTGAATATGCTGGCCCAGCAGACTTGTTTCAGTGCCAAAATGCTTCCCAATCAGACATAATTTTTCAGTGTCACATTCCCTTTCAGGGAACTCTCCTGACACACCCAGGTTTTTGTTTTCTTCTTTTTGAATGACCATGAGGTGCTCAGAGATGCGGGAAGTAAAATATGCCCTGAGACTTGGGAGGGCTCTGCATGACTTGCCTGCTGCCTCCCTTCCCTTCCAATGCCAAAGTAGCAATGACCATGAAAGCAGTTAGATGCCCCCTTTGCCCCCTCTTCCCTTTAGCTTCACAGTGGCCTCTGGGTCTGTATTTTGGAAGACTATACTAGGAAATATAGGACTGAAATACAGATACATTAAGCTGAAAAAGATAGGCAGAAAACCCAAACTCTTTTGTTAAGGCAGATGGTGTCATTTGTCATGCTAACAGTGCAATGCTGTGAGTATGATACCGTCACACAACATACAACACTCTTCCCCTGTGACCTGTAATACACAGTGGGGTACTGTAAACAAGAGGTTTCATTGAGCCTGATCAGGTACCAACCTGCACGTACAACTGTCTCAAGCTGTAAGTCACAGAAGTGCAATGTGAGGCCGCTCTGCTTGAGGCTGTACTTTGTTGCAGCTGGCATAGACCAACAATACAAGGAATGTGAGGTTTGCAGGTGGAGGGAATGTCTCAGGAGATCAGATGGGAAAGCTGGAAAAAACTGATCAAGCCATTCAAGGAACAGAAGCTCCAGTTTAAACTCACCATACTGATTTTGTTGTACTGCTGTAGTACTGAAGAAACACAAAATCTTGTCCAGCCTTTCCAACTCTCCTAGCTGATCTAACAATAGATGTTACCTCTACCTTTAAACTTTACATGCATTAAATTTTTCCTGCTAGGAACTACACAATTAAAAAGTTGTAGGCCAAGTTTACTGAAGGAAATGGTGCTTCCTAGCATCACTGGTTCACTGACACAAGGGACTGGATCCATTCTGTCACATTCCTTTGAAGCCCCTTAGGTGAGAGGACAGAAGCAGCTGTATCTTGCCACTAAGGTGTCAGAGAAGCTCAGCATACTAAAAAGACCAAATGAATATATTTCCTGGGCACTTACCTGGTCCCTCTTCCCTCTCAGCACAGCTCACTCTTCTGACTGCATTGGGCAGGGCAAGGGTAACAACAGATTCCCCAGAGCCCTTGGTTATTGTTGGGTAAATCCAGCTCTGACTTTATAAAAAGCAAAGAGTGAACAAATATGAAATAGGAAAGTGAAAGATGAGAACAGGGCATTAGTTGTATTGAATCACATCATCTGTCATCACTTTTGCTCATCCCCTCTGTTTTTATGAGCAATATTATGAATTCTCTGTCACAATGTTCCTGTAGCATTGCACTAACCCATTGTACCTTTGTTGGGTTCTACCCTGGTGAAGCTTGCAGGAGTTTTCCTTCTCTTTACTACTCACACCCATCTTTATTTTGTTCCCCCCTGCTGAGGATGGAGCAGAATGCTGGTGCTGTGCTCTGGGTAGGTAGAATGAGATCTGTCAAAAAAAAAAAAAGGGGGGGGAGGGGGTGGGGAGCATTTCTTTCCTTCCTGGGTGCATTTGGCAACATTTTGAAGCTTGGGCTTCATTAGGGCAGTGAATGGGACTTTGTATTTTAAAACTAAGCAGAGTCCATAGTCCTTTCACAGTTGATAGTACCATGGATGATTGCACATTGTGCTCTTAGCGGTTTATTAGTCTGATGTTTCACTTGCTTTCACATTTTTGAATGGTGATTTCTGCATCCCCAATAGTTAGGGAAGTCCCAGAAACAGGCTTAGTATTGCATATAGTTGGAAACTTCTGGACAGATGTTTTTCTTTTGAAAAATGCTTATTTGTTGAAACTGAGTTGTGCAGGAGACATTGATTTATTTTTTGCACTTGCATTTTATTGTAGATGATGCTATTATATAATTGATTTTAGTTGGTACAAGATTAAAAAAAAAGGGTGAAAACAAGAATTGAATATTTTTATTTACTGGATTTTTAATGTTTGTGGGAAATTCCAATTTTTCAGTCCACTCTGGAATGAAACAATTTTGCAACTTCAGCAATTGACACAAGAGACATTTTGAAGTTGGCCGGCACTGTGTGCTGGTCTGCATTGCTCATCTACCTCTTTCCAGCTGGCTTTGCTGTGCAACTTTTGCTGTGGTCATGGTGTGACCTGTCAGGAATCACTAGAAAGGTGGTCTCATTATCGGTCTGGAGAAAAGACTGTGGCAGCAGTGAGCAACTTCTGCTGAGGCCAGGCAGAAAGGATGGCTGGCTAATGGAAGATGAAGGAGCCTCACTGGCTGCAGTTCTGGCTTGGAAAGTTTGAGGGGAGAGTTTCCGTACCTTTATTTATTATTTGCATGGCAGTGTCCTCTGCAAAAAGGAGACAATGAGAGTGCCTGGGAAAAGAAAGAAGAAAGAGGAAAGGAAAAATAGGGAAAAAGTTGATTGAGTTTTCACATTAAAAAAAAAAAGTAGCAAAATTACTGAAAATTTTGTTAGGTGAAAGAAAGGTGAAGGTAAAGGAGCAAGAGGTGAACTCCATGTTGTCTTAAACATGCTGACAGAATAGACAGGATGGCTGTGATTGAGAAGCTACAGAAACTGAAATGATAGGGAAAGGTGAGGGGTAAAAAAGAAAGGGGAAAAAGCAAGTGAAGAAATAAATGGAGAATATGGCAAAATTCCCTTCCTAGTAATTTTGTGGAAACAATGGTTCTGGGTGGGAGGTGCTGTTTTCTGTGTGTTGAGAGATTGATAAGCATCCTGACTTTTGGTACATTTTCCTATCTACTTCACTGTCTGGAGAGGCATGATATTGCCCTGAAGTCTGATAACAGGAACAGGTTATGCTGTGAAATTCTATCACTTTTCATTTATCTGGCCACCATGGATGTCACAGGGAAGGAGTATCTTGCAATTACTCTTTAATTATATGATTAGTTAATAGGGTTTCCTATTAAACACCATGTAACTACGTGAAGATTACCATGTAATTACTTTTAGTAGATCCAAAACTAATTAGCATATAACCTGTATTCTTGCCTTGTGGTTTGGAAGGCTATAATCTTGTAATGATATGGTACTCACTGTGTTGTTAGCCTGCCACTACACGCTAATTTCCATGTAGTTAAACGCACAGTAGCTTTCACACAAGTAGTATTTGTGTTCTCTTACCACTTGTCCTATAAACTTGTGCCCCTTTTGGCAGTGATAATGACTTAAACCAATTACATTTTCAAATTGCCTGTGTGAAACACTTGTTATACCCTTTGCTTGCTGCTATGCTGTAAACTCAGCTGGATGTGAACTGTAAAAACAATTTTGAGGCTGGTGACTGATTAGCTTCATTCATTTGCTTCATGGCACCAAATCCAGTGCAAAATGCACATGTTGGTGTTACTGCTGTTTACTGTTCATTTGTGAGAATCAGTCAGTTCTGCAGGTAATGCACCAGTTCAATAATGACAATAAAATTATGTATACTTTAAAGATAAGCACCCCTGCCCAAGTTTTAGTGGGGGTAAATTCTTTTTGTGTTGCTTCTGTGTTAAAGCTCAGCTGAAGTGTTGGTGAGCAAAGCTCGATTGCTTGATAAACAGAGTCTAGGCTTTATCTTTTAGCAGATGAGTAAAAATACAAATAATGGCTCTGTGTTTTTGCATATATAAGAGCAAACAAACTATGTTTATCTGCAATGTATTCTTTGTTATTCAGTTTCTAATGAAGGGCTCCATGAGACCTCTCAGCTGGGATAGGACAAGAAAAATGACCACTATAAATAGTCAGGTTGATTTTTCCTTTTTCTTTCTCCAGCTACCCAAAATCTCCCCTCCTGCAATGCCCTCCATATGTTTTACAGTTTCCCTTGAACCCAGAATAACTTCAAACCTGTAAATCCACTCTATCTGCCCTTTGCTTAGAGGGTCTTGCTAAGCCCAAGGAGGACCTTGAAGACACTGGCATTTGAAGTGGTGGGTGAGCCATATTAGCCAGGTGGGCTACATGTAATCTTTATAGTGAAGTGGTTGGTTCTTGCAGCAGTTAAGGTCCAGCTTTGCTGCATGTTGTTACTTGGGAGTGATGATGTGATTTATCATTTCAGAAGAGCTCTAGGAACTGAGATCAGGCTGCAACACAAGAGAACAGTAAACTCTCACCTTGCAGGAAAGCTGCAGGCTAAGTTGGAGGCTTGTTTTATCTTCCAGCTTGTTGCTATCAGTCTTCATTTTTCTCTGTCATTCTTCTCTAACTCACATTTCACTTTTCTTGTTTATCCTGAGGTGTCAGAAAACTGTGAAAGTCCATGTGGAAGCTGGGAAAACCCAGCATGTAGCAGGCAAAGCTAGAAAATGGCAGGAAGTCAGCAGGTGCTCTTGGCTGTGATGTCTGTTAGTAGGCTGAGAGTGAGCCAGTGCCTACAGGGTTATTGTGCAACTGGGATCACTGGTGGAACTGGGATTCTTATTACCAGAGGGCTGGAAGCTGCACTAGCGATAAGGTCTGTTGTGAGGTCCTCCTTGGCATTTTTTGTGAAATCAGGAGCACAACAGGACTGCATGTAGCACCTGTATCTTGGATGCCTATACTAATCTTAGGGGCACAAATGAGGAGAGGAACTTTGGCAACTCAGTGGTTTCTGTTTACTTGAAATCTCTAAAGGTGACAAACATGATCTCTTTACCAACATTGCAAAAAGAACCAGAGTTTCTTTACCTGTGGATATACTTTTGTCCTGATATCTACTTTGAAATAAATGATCTGTAATGAAGCTGGTTTCATCTGAGGTGCCTTACTGAAATCTGGTGTCTGATGAGACTGTGAATACAGCATTACCCATCTTTGTCTACTCTCTGGTCTGTGATGTACTAAATAGCTTTGGGCACATGTTGTGCAGCTTGTGCTGGCACTGAACCAGAAGCAGCTTTGTGTGTTTGCTAATGAGATCAATGCTGTTGGGGGCAAAGTTGGTGCCCACTCTCAAGTTTAGTTCTCGATGTTTTATGCTGTATGGCAGTAAAATATTTCTGTAATACTCAAAGTCTGGCTGCTTGAAGTCTTTTATTTTTTTGTTAATTTTTCTACTACTTTGGAAAAAATCCTTGTGATTTAAGATTATACTGTTCTGGGTAATGAGGATAGACATAGTTGTCTAGACTCTTCAATGCAGGAGAGGGACAGATCTGTGGGATATGTTAAGTTCATTTCTGGGAACAGGTGCAGGCTCTTTCAGGGGTAATAACGAAGATATTAATTGATTATTGATTTCTTTAACTTTCTGTTCTCACAAGAGCTCTGGTACTTTTCCCTGTTTGGAATGGAGAGGTCTTATTTTACTGAGGTCTTAACTAGAGTTGTGAAAGGACCTATAGCCCACGTGATGAAGCTGAAGGACTATCCTGGCTCTCAATTCTCCTTCCCTACATAAAGACAGAGTAATTTGGCAGAGTGACTCATGGACTGGTTCATGTGATAACAGATACACTGAGTGCAGATTCTATACTTTCATCTTTGATTAGTTCTGCTCCTGGATCTCAGACTTCCATATTAGGCTGGGCACCTTGGCTTAACTCCTTCTGGATTGGGTGATGTGTTCTGTGCAGTGGTAGGTTTTTAATACTGTTTTTGAATTGTCCCAAAGAAAATAATATTTAACACATGTTTTAATTTAGTTTGGATTTGTTTAGTCATCTAAACTAACATTTTTTTCCCCTCTCTTTTATAAAATGTAGACTTTAAGAGTACATATTTGCGTCCATCTCTCTGAATCTCAGCTGAGAGCAAAGTACAGCTATCTGTCAGCAGCTATGCATGAAGAACTTTGCTGAGGAGCCAGTCTGCTGTTCTCCAAACATCTTCTTGTTTTCTTTCTGTTGCAGTGACTCAGTAGACACAAAATCACCCCAAGCACTATGGTCTGTTTAAATTCTGTAGTTATTTTTCCACACTTAGAGTAAACAAGCATAATTTGTTTAGAAACTTCTCTTACCCGTGTTTTAAAATAATTCCCTACAGTAACTCACTTGAAATATTCACCTTGCGGATGTTAAAAATGCAGGTATCAAAATCATCCACTGCTTGTAGTCCAAGCCTGTTACAGAATTATTACTAAATTGTACCATTCTTATTTACAGACCTACATGATATAAGTGAGAGCAAAACTTTCAAGTGGAAATATTTTGCCTCTCAAAATGCTACAGAAATAAGTTCTGGAGGAAAAAAAAAGGTGAGTCCTAAGAAAAAGGAAAGGCTACATAAATTCCAAATATATAAGATAGTACTTGTACTTTCAAACCCAAACCGGCGGGAGACTGTTATGAACTGTACTCTGACCATTACATAGATATTCATGGACAGACTTGGCAACAGAAAAGGCACTACATGTGTACAATTCATGTTTGACATTCATATGGCATTAGAATTTACCTCACTCTGCTATCATACAAAACTATGCTGGAACAAATAAACAATAGAACCAGTATTACACTTTCACATATCTGGCACAATGGTTGAAGGCATATAGACATAATATAATGTATTTTTCTAATCTGTAATAGGATGAACATACGTCATACCAGCCTTTGTGACAGACATTTCACAGACTGGGTATCCCAAAATCATTACAGTGTCTCAAGCAGATACCAAGGCAATTATTTCTCTTATTTGAGCAAAATGAATTGAAGTTTTCATTCAACTTGCTGGTTACATGAAGCTGCTTAAGTACCATATTTTCTATCTCTAGATTTTTGCTTATAAATCTTCTAAGGATCCTGTCCTTAGGCTAAGCTCACAGTCATAAAGGCCAGCTTATAGTCCTCAATAAATTTGAATTAATTTCTGAGTCTTTGCTCTTTCTATAATGTGCATTTGATAGAAACAAAGATAGTGCCCTACTGACCATATTAGAGGTTCACTTTCAAGGGGACACTTGAACTGTTTCCATTTGTGACTCTGGTACATTATATAGCAAAGCAGGATAAATGTGCTCTGTATGGATGATATCCTTTACATAACAAAATGAAGAAAACTCCCCAAAATTGTATTCATGCTGTCCCAAAGATCACTAAATAGAAATCACATTTACTAGACTGCACTGGTGAAGGGGAAAAAAGTGACAAAATAACAGATCAAAACAAATACTTTTTCAGAAAGATGCAATGTGATTTTTGGACTCTTAAACAAAATAATTTCCAAGTGCAGAATTTAGCAAAAATTTAAGAAAGGGATTAAATGTACAAACTAATTTCAAGCAGAATATATTGCTTGAATACAATGAAGAATGACATAGCGTTATGGTAACAAAGCATTATATAGAAACAAATATTTGTGCTTGTGTATTTGACCAGAGTTTTAACAGCTTAAATGCAAATCATGTCCTTTTTCTTTACCTCTCCAAAAGCTGTGTGCCTAATCTAAGCTAATCTAAACATTGTGTGTCATGTCAGGGGGGAAGGACAGAAAAGGAGCTATTTCCTTGGCATTTTAAAGCTTTGGTTCAGCAATGAGCTCTCTATTTATCTGCACCAGACAGATGCTCCATCAGGTGGGGACAGCGGGAGCTCCGCTGCTTGTGCAGAGCTCAGGTAGGTAATGCCGTGAGTGGGAACAGCTGCATTTGGTACTGTGGGCCAGGGCAGGCACAGAATGAAACCACACAAAGCTCCTTCAGGGCTGGGACACGATATGATCTATAGTGATTGCTCTTCTAATATCATCTGTGTCTAGACAGATGAATATGCTCTTGTTAGCTGATGAGTTGTGTTAATGGCATTGGTAGCAATGTGTCTTCAGACAACGATTTACTTCCTCTGAGAACTGCATTTATGATGTTCCACGAAGACTGTACACAATTCAATAGATGTTGGAAAGCCTCTGAATGTTTTTTTTCACAGTCTTGATGTTTTATTTTAAATAGCATGTCATTTACAAGACTCCCAAAGACAGATAGCTTTCCCTGCTAGCTCGCAGTCACTCTGCAATTATATGGAACAGACGTTGAAATGATGATGGTGGCGTCTCACTGCTACATTTTGCTGCTGCTATGATCTAATGTATTTCAGCAACAAGCATTTTGTATTCATCAGATGTCGACATTAACACACTGTCACTTCTAGCAGCTATACCCACTTTTTTTCCAAATGTGAAAAATGTTTTTTAATCTAGAAAAAGTGGCACTATATATCTGTAACTGCAAAGCTGGAAATTACCCCAAACATTAGTAGAATGATGCCTTACCATTTAAAACCCTATTCTGAGTGTTAAGATACATGTTTTGGCCTTTATGGAGCTAAGTGTTCTGGGTCAAATTTTGCATGCTGTATGAATAACCTGCACGGGTCTCTGTAAGTATCTGCTTTTGACAAAAACACTCATCTGATGTGCACGCTGACACTTGTAACTATCAGTTTAGTTTCTTGATGATGGTCTAAAAACACCTGTTGAGGTTCTCTCCATTCTTGATCAGAAGATAAAAAGAGAAAAAATAATATGCCAGATTTCACTCCCAGATAGTATCATACTACTGCTACTGAAAAATTCTCTGTGAGGTTTCTTCCTTTCCTAAATATACTGCACCCCTTGGGGTATGTGTTCTTGTTTATTTCACAGAGGTATCACCCATCCTTAGAGAAGTTCACAGTACATTCTGTTTCTCCTTTTTTTTTTTAATTTGTGTTATAAAAGTCTGTTAGGTTGGTTTTTATAATGGAACAAAGCACAGAGTTCTAGAAAACAACGGAAAAGTGTTTATTTGGTTTTCATCCCCATGGCTGTAAATCAAGAGATCAAAGTATAGAAAGCACTAAATACTAAAACAGTAAATAGAGAATATTTTGTTGGGATGATTTGGATGTTAATACATGTGAAAAAGTCTGAAAAAATATGAACATTTTTCTTTACCTCTTATCTATTTATTACTCTCTATATATTTGGTTTACAAACACATATTGCAATGAAAGTTCTTTTCATACTTCCTGCTGGTTGAAAATTTAATTTCTTGTACATATCTAAAAATACATAGAAAGATTAAAAAAGTCTGCATGCAGCAACTTACCACCATGCAGGGACTTCTGCATATGCTCAGTGTTTTAAAACTGCATCATCAATGAAAAACTGCGCATGCAGCATTTATTAGACCTGCCCTAACTTCACTCACCAGGCAAAACTCCCCACTGGAATTTTTTCCCTCTGCTGATTTCTACCAAGGCTGCACCTTTGTGCACTGTACACAGCTGAAGATTCTTCAAGATCAAAGCCTCATGCCTGAGCACAATCTTGTTCCTGACGTGTCATGCCAGGCCCTTTTCACTGTGAGTGCTTTGATCCAGCAGCAGTTGGGAAAAATAACAAACCAAGAACAAACCGAGAGAGGGAGGCAATGCAGTGTGTCCTCATGGCTCCAGGCCTCTGCACGAAAGCTAATATGTGCAAACCTCCTGGTTTGGGTAAGTTTCTCTTCATTACCATTATTTTCCTTAGTTACTATTCCCACCAGCATGCCTGGAGACTTCATTCTCGCATTCTTGTAAATGCACCAGTGAAAACTAAAGGATTCAGGATGAGAGCAAGAGTCTTTCCAGCCATTCCCAGTGCAGAAGGAATGGCACACCCATTGATTCACCCAAACTTGCACCTGGCCATCAGCAAATGGAAATGTACCGCATGGTATTATGCCATATCATCAACCTGGGAGGTTTGCAAGAACCTTGGAAGCGCTATGGTTCCCTTTTGTGGAGCCCTTCTTTGCTCAGGATTGGCTGTTTCCAGTGACTGATGCTCAGTTCCGAGTCTCCCAGAGGACCTTCGGCTTACTTTGTTCTGTCAGAAAAGGCCAGAGCACAGGGCTGAGAGTGGACATCACAAATGAGGCAACTCAGGAGAATCTCTAGGACTTCTGAAAAAATAAGCAAGGCAGAAATAGAAAATTATTGCATGCACAGAGGAAAAGGAAACCCCTTACGTGAATACTACAAAATTTCATCATGCCAAGAAACTGGGGGAAAAAACCAGGGCCACCTTTGAAGTCAACAAGAAGCAATAAAGAAAAGTACAATGCTGATAATTTCTATTTCAGGCATGACTTCTGATGAGAGCCAGAAAAAAAAACTTTCTTCTTTTTTCTTCCTGGCAGAATAAGACTGCTAACAGCCTGGCTAGCAGTTACATTGAAATACCACATTCCCACTAACATCAGCTTTTCACCTGAAGAAGGCAGCAGTTCTGTGGAGAAAGTCTCCTGGATTTTCTCTCTGCAGAAAGGACAGAGAAGAACAATTGCAAAGAGAGGAAGGTTTTTCACTAGTGTCAGTGGATGGTCTTTCAGGTCACTTTTGAGAATCCGTTTGGGCAGCTGCAGCCAAAGCACCCAAGAAGGTACCACAATGCAGTAGAAGACAATTGCCCAGTTTTATTTGAATGCCCAGTAGTACTGCACCTTCTGCCCCCAGGCCCAGCTATGACCTGAGGTGGTGTGAGGTGTGTGTTGGCAGGCTTTCAGCTTCAGACATCTCAAGTCCAGATAACAGTACAGGAGTTTCGTGTCTGTGGCCTGTCAAGCACATTTCTTTTATCCAGCTTCTGCAGATTTATGGGCATTCAAATAAAACCAGAATCATATAATGGCTTGATATTAAGCAGATTTATGATCTCTTTGTGCCTTCAGCCTTTACGTACGGGGAAGTCCTATTAAATTCAGTAAAAATTTGCATAAGCTGAGATTTTTAGGAGTGAATAAGAATGTGGATTAAAATTGCTTTTCTGTGATTATTTATGGCAGTGCTCTTTATATACTAGACAAGTTACAAACTCTTAGAGGTGATAGTGATATGTTCACTTGATGAAAACAAAGACTGGATTGCATTTAGAAGGACATACAGTAACCTAAACAACTACTCCACTTCAAAGTTGTCATCTGTACTTGCTTCTCCTGGTTTGTCCATAGGATCAGCCAACCAGTAACCAGCATGCTGAGAGCCAGTAGGGAATATGGAGAATTTCTTCCTCACTGGGATTGATGCTTTCTTTACCTTAGAGTGAATTACTGTCAATAGGTGATTTTGCAGAGTTTGCCTAGGCTCACAGCTGTTGTATGTTCCATTGCTCCTTTCGTATTTCTTTTTTCTTTGGCTGGATTGCTGTGATTACAATAAGGTATCTGCTCTCATGTCTATGCTGTCTACGAGCAGACGTCTTAAGGTGCCTTGGAGTAGATTTCACTTTTTCTTGGATTTTGCATAATCCAGAAACCAGTATGTGACTGGGATTGTTTCTCTAGCACAGTTGCTCTACTTCCACTTTACTGCCATCTTCAATTTTACTGATAAAAATCCTTTGGATTACTCCCTTGCCAGATTAGCAGAAAAATCCCCTTCTGAGTCACAGACGTTACTGGGTGTGGGCGATGCCAAGCTTTCACTTTTCCTTTCATTATATTAATAAGACTTTTCCTTTGTTATATCAACAGGAATAAGTGTTGATAACAGATAAACAGAGCAAGTGATGTTAATGTTTGTACTTTTACAAATGTTGCCTGTAATAATTGCATTTAAACTGCCTCTCTGCTTTCCACCTGCAATTGTTAGCTGATATCCCCTGTGTTGTAAGGCTGAAATTCACTAAAATAATGCGACATGAGTCCAAGCACCCTGCAGCTGTTACTGTCTCAACTGCAACTTCTCTCCCCTTGGACACAGCAGTCCTTCAAATGCTGGTCCAATAGCAGGAGTTAGTACCTGCAGCAGCAATTAGAAAACAAACACGAAACCTGAAGCAGTGTGCTGCCACTAGAAGATCTAAATGAGAAAGCTGCTACACGCTCTGAATTCTTTATGAGCTGTCTGCATCATGTGATATTTAAAGTGTTAACCATTTGCAGTGTTGACCATTAGTTGGTCACTGGAAAACATTGGCATCCTTCAAGAGATCACATTATTCTTGATGGGTATATGCTCCTGGCTGGATGTTATGGCATATAGAAAACATGCTAATGACTCGATTCAAGCCAAGCAAATCAGTTCATTTCAAACTTTGGGAGTCTAATGAATAAAGATCTGTTTGACTCCCGCTCGATATGGATCATCCTTAAAAGTTTTCATACCATGCTATGAAAATTCAGGGGAGTTTTCTCAACTGTCTTTCATAGAAACAGGCTCAAACATGTTATCCTGCCTACAGTGAAGCCAGCATCAAAACTGGCAGACTTTATGTTCATTGCAAGAACATAATTGTCAACAATTTAACATCTGAGAAAGCTGAGAAACAGCATGTTGTCCACTTTAATAAATAATATAAAGCAATAAAACAAAATTATTTTTTCTTAGACTGTAAATAAAAAAATACATTAAAAAATACATTAAAAACTTAATTCAGGAGAAACTCACAAAAATATACTTTGATTGAAGATTAGAAATAGGTAGTATAAACACTTTTTTAAAGATTTGCCCAATATATATTCTCATCACTGTTTTACCAATTTGAAGTAGGTATATACTTGTATAAATGTGAGATGATTTGTGAAATGAACATAAGACTTTTCCTACAGATAATTATTATAGATGCCAGTGAATATGAAAGACTTGAATGATTTCTCGTTTTAGACATTGTCCCATTTATATGAATATTTACGTTCTGGTTTAAACTTTATATTTTAAAATAACAATGAACATGTATTCAATGAATGGATGGTATATAATAATGTAGTATCACAGAGTGAACATTTTTCTTAACCTTCTTCAGAACCATCTCCCAGATAAAAGTTTGTCTTTCAGTTAAGGGCAAAGATAAGGAAGGTTAAAGCCAAACTTCTAATCCAGATTGCCTCTGCAACAATGCTTTTACTTGCCCCTTTTTGCAGTCTCTTACTGTTTTCTGCAGGCAAGAGAAAGAACAATGTGAAATATTACAGCCTGTGACTTGCAAATATGTGCACATGATCTGTGTCCAATCACGTGTCAGTTATAAGAGATATGTGACAGTCTTGGTGCCAAAGCATTGAATGTACACATTATATCGAGGTTATGTTAACTTGATTGGTCTGATTTGATGAGCTGCATTAACAGCCCAAGCTTCTGGACCCTGTTTGCATTAGATGTAATGGGGAGAGCAACAAATCACAATAAGAAGCGTTTTTCTCACTAAGGGAGTAAGTATGTCAGCACATAACTCAGTAGGTTCACTGGGAACTGCCTTTCTGGAGAATTTTGGCCATCTACTTCAGAAGCGAGCAGAGTTAAATAAGTAACAAAAGTGATGAGCCACAAAGGCCACCTGCATATAGCGTCCATTTCCCTAATGCATTGTCCCACTATCAATCCTGGAATGTGTTAACTGCACAAACTGTAGGAGAAACAAGGGAAACTTCTTTTCTCAGTGATGTTCAGAGCTGCCAAACTTATTATCAAATCACAGACATTCCCCATGAGTCGTGTACATCCTGCATGCTTGTGCTTTCTTTATCACTGAACACTGCAGTCTATATTGCACTACATATTACTCAGCTGCGGCCCTTTTGTGGAGGCTCGTTTATCATGTATTTTAGCTTGTGCAAGGGTGAGATTAATGGCCTTCTAGTTGCTGCCCAATTCACTCCTACTTTTTGTAACTTCTCAGTATAGTCAACTGTATTTGTTCTTAGTGGATGTATTATACTTAATTGCCTTGTTTAGCTGGAAGAAACAGGATCCCCTGACCATACACCTTTGGTCACTGAAAGCCAAGCACTATAAGAAAAGGATCCCCATTCCCCTTCTTCAGTGATATTATCCCATTTCTCCTGTCTCATCCCCTCCCAAAGCTGAATATCTTTAAATATTCCTGGACGTATATTCTGTATGCAGTTGGTTTTGGTCACTCTGCCTCCTCCAGCACTGACTATCTCTCTCTAAGCTTCCCTTTATAACCTCCTCCTGTTTTTGTGATACTTCCCAGGTAATTCAGCTTACAGTTATTTGATGCACAGCTGCTGAAATAGTAACATATAGGATATATTCACTCTGGGCACATTTTAAATCCAGCAAGGCAAAATGAAAGACACTGTTTCTCTAGTGTGTTGATGAGGAACAATGATCTGGGCCAACAGTGGTAAAATTTCTCTAGAAATGTTACTGAGACTTTGTCCAGAGGTTTTCCTTTTCCTAGTGAATTTAAATATTGCACTGCAGTTATGTTGCCACCAAATATAAGACCTTGCAGCAAAGCCAGAAGAGAAATATTCCAGGATGAAATCCAAGTTTCTCCTTCCCGTGCATGTATGTTGTTTTATCTATTGCTATTTGTCTGAGAGAGCAGCCACGTGATAAAATGAAGATCTTCCTTCAGTAGTGCAAAAAGCTTGTATTTCAGCAGTAGAGGTCTGTCTCCTGGCAGGCATTGCCTAGAGCTTTACTCTTCTGGTGCGCTTTGTTTTGCTTTCTATTCTTACAATCCATCAGGCTCTTCCCTGGAACTAGTGCCTCAAGAGGTTTCCCTTCTGGACACTGCTTCTACCCTCCCCCACACTAACTGCACATTGAACTCTGCCAGTTCCTGTTTTAAGAATGCAGTGTTCTTGGGAGCTGACAAAAACATAATTTGCAGTGGCATTTCATTGAGTTACCCGGCTTTCCAAGGGTCAGGGTAACAGCCTGCAACAATGTGGCCTCCAAAAAAAAGTCATGAAGTTGCTTTTCAGAATCAGTAATGCACAAATAGCAAGCCACGTTTCTCTGCCTTGCTTCTGCTTTGTCTCTAAAACTTTGAGTGTCCATCTGTCAGTTTTTTCTCTGCGACATCTTGTGTCTCAGCATAATCTTCCATGCCATTTTATTTGGCAACATTCACCAGAAGTGTCTTCAGCCATCAAGACAACTTGAGGTGAATAAGATCTCCTCTATTTTATTCCCGCTTCATGTTCTTTGAAGAAATCTCTGGATATCTCTTTTCATAAGCAACAACATAAGCAGCAAACAGCAGAGAGCCATAAGCCTACTTGGGTCATGTCCATGTTTTTGCCTGGATGTCAGATTATTAGTTTAATAAAGCTCGAGATGTTAAGTTAAATATGATGTCTTTTAAAAGCCTAGCCTTCAGTTGTGATATATTTTAACCTTGCAGGCTAATTAATCACTTGGACAAGGGCCTTTGAAAGACAGTAAACTGTAAAACCTAAAGACATTACTGTGTCCATAGGTTTGGGATTAGGGATGTTGACATAGTGAGCCTTTTACCACCCCACATCCATTCCCATCATCCCTTGAAACACACTGCCTGAGCAACACACAGTTAAAGGAACAACCCAAGCCTAGAGCTTGGATTTCAGAATATTCAGGCAATACTGTAAGGACTGCAGCTACCTTGTAGTTGTGTCCTTGAGTGCTCAACAACTGATTCCTGGCCTTCAGCTGAGGAGCAGTTCGGGCTGACTGGGTTAGTCCTCCTGGCCCCTTCCAGTGCCAAGTCAGACAGATTAAGTCATTTTGGTAATGGTTAAACTTTGTAGTGAAACATATTTAAGAGTTTTTCTGCATTCATCTTCAGGTTCTCATCACTTTGAAGCACCAGGAATTTACTGTCTGGAGCAGCTGTGACATATTTTCTTGAACTGCTACAGCTGTTTTGCAAGCAAACTGAGGAGCTTGGCACTGACGCCCCTGTACTTTTCCATTCATACTGCCTTTGAAGAGGTCAGACTCTCTTAGTAAGGGCCTCAAGCTCTCTGAGGGCTGAAAGAGTTCCTTGCCCATTGGAGAAAAGGCATCCTGGCTTAGACAAATGGGTTTGCTGCATGGCTGAACAACAGGTGTAGTGCTGTGAGGATCTGGTCTCAGTCCCAGGTCAAAAATACCAACATGCAGTCCAGAGTTTCTTCTGGCTTAAGTCACTTGACATTAACACTTCTTGCCCTATCACTATGCTGAAAATCAAACAGATTTTTTGGTTAAAACAGCTCTGGGAAATAGTCACAGGCTGTGCAAGTGCCAGGAAAATTATGGAGCTGGCCCCCAGAACAACTGGGGCTGTCACTGTACCTGATGGATTGCTGTCATGGCCATGCAGAGGTCTGCTCATAAACCAATGGGGTGGTTGGGAGTGGGTGTACATCAGTAGGATCTGAGTTTTATACCTGGGATCTGTACTCAGCATAGTTTGCACAGGAGAATTTTGCTACACTGGGATGCCAGTAGCTCCCTGAGAACTTCACAGGAGAGCACACAGGAAATGGGGCAGCACCATGACAGCCAGGAGGACATGGATAACATGGGCACAACAGCCCTGGATGCACTACAGGAGTATCTGAGTCTGCTCCAGCCTTTTCACCTGAATTATTGATTCTGTCTGTCACCCCTTCTATACCAGGGGAGGCAAAACAGTCCAGAGGAGACTGCCATTACTGAGCATTTGTCAGAAATAAAAGATGGCAGCTAATAATTACCTCAGTCTCAGTTTAGGAGTGAAATAGTATTCAAGTGAGCTGGAGATAGAATTGAGCCTTGTGCCTATAAAGGGACAATATGAAAAGAATAGCAGGGGCTTTATACCGTAATCATAATGAAGTTGAATGAGTTCACATTAGCCATTACATTGATGTTAATAAGGAGTGAATTTTTTTCTTCCTGTAGATTAGCAAGTGAACCTTATGTAGTAGTAATAGTGGAAATACTTTGCTTAAACAAAAGAAAATCAGAAACTGTTATTCTGTAGCACCCTTCCTCATGATGAAACTCAGCTACAAAGATTTTTCAGGCAGCCTGAAGCAAGGCTGCATGCAGGGCAGTTCCCAGCCCCATCCAGCTCTCCAGCAGCATTTGCAGACCGACACAGCAGCCAGCTGCCCATCCAGCTCTCCCAAGGCTTGGCAAGACTTCCAGGGTCAATACTATGCGAAAAAACTCAGTCAGTTGGAAAGTGTGGGTTGCAGTAGCAGGGAATAGCATGGCTCTGCAAGAGGAGCTACAAGTATTTCATCCCACAGGGATGTAAATCTCTGACTGCTTTGGGACAGCAGCCAGCTGGATATTGCATAGCTGCACTCCTGTCAGGGCCTGGGTGCTAGGCCTCTTTCCAAAGCCTGGCAATTAAACCAGGAAAACATTCAGTTAATTGAACAGTTAATTGAAAACCTTAACTGTAGAATCATGGAATTACAGAATATGATGAGTTGGAAGGGACCCACAAGGATCATTGAGTCCAACCCTTAACCCTGCACAGGACTATCCCCAGGAATCACACCATGTGCCTGAGAGTATCATCCAAACACTTCCTGAACTCTGGCGGGCTTGGTGCTGTGACCAGTTCCCTGGGGAGTCTGTTCCAGTGCCCAACCACCCTCTGGGTGAAGAACATTTCTCTGATATCCATCCTAAACCTCCCCTGACACAACTTCAGGCCATTCCCTCAGGTCCTGCCACTGGTCACCACAGAGAAGAGATCAGTGTCTGCCCCTCCTCTTCCCCGCATGAGGAAGTTGTAGACTGTAATGAGTCTCCTCTTCTCCAGGCTGAACAGACCAAGTGACCTCAGCTGCTCCTCATATGCCTTCCCCTCAAGGCCCTTCACCATCTTTGTTTCCCTCCTTTGGACACTCTCTAATGGCTTAATATCTTTCTTATATTGCAGTGCAAAAAACTGCACACAATATTCAAGGTGAGGCCACCCCAGTGCAGAGCAGAGCAGGACAATCCCCTCCCTCACCCGGCTGGCGATGCTGTGCCTGATGCCCCCCAGGACACGGTTGGCCCTCCTGGCTGCCAGGGCACTGCTGACTCATATTCAACTTGCCATCGACCAGGACCCCCAGGTCCCTTTCCATGGCACTGCTTTCCAGCATCTGATTCCCCAGTCTGTACGAACATCCAGGGTTGCTCCATCCCTGGTGCAGAATCCGGCACTTGCCCTTGTTGAACTTCACATAATTGGTGGTTGCCCAGTTCTCTAATTTGTCAAGGTCTCTCTGCAGGGCCTCCTTGCCTTTGAGGGACTCAACAACTCCTCCCAGTTCTGTGTCATCTGCAAACTGGCTTCCTCCTTCCAGTCCCGGATCCAAGTAATTTATGAATATGCTGAAGAGCACAGGTTTCACTGTGGAGCCCTGTGGAACCCCATTCGTGACAGATCACCAGTCTGATGTCACCCTCTGTGCTCGACCCGTGAGCCAATTGCTCACCCAGCTCATGATGTGTTTTTCCAGCTGTGTGCTGGACAGTTTGTCCAGAGGGATCCTGTGAGAGACAGTATCAAAAGCTTACTGAAATCCCAAAAGATTACACCAACTGGCTTTCCTTGATGAGCTAGGTGGGTTATCTCGTCACGGAAGGAAATCAGGATAAGCAGGACTTTTCTGTCATGAAGTTGCGCTGGCTGTGACCAGTGACTGCATTGTCTTTCATGTGTTTTTCAATACATCCCAGAATAATCTCCATAACTTTACCAGGCACTGAAGTGAGACTGACAGACCTGTAATTTCCGGGGTCCTCTGTAGTACTTAGCAGAACAGCAAACTCATGGTGAGGTCTCACTGAGCTCTCCTTCAGGATGCTGCTCACCAGGCCTTAAGGTATGACTGTCCCCTGCTAGCTATTGGACCAAGGCAGTGTGCTGCTTAGAGTAAGGACAGTGTGAGAGTGAGGATGTACTTGGAAAACAATCTCTGTCATGACATGACAGCCTGCAGGTGCAGTCAGGATAAGCTCTTCTTGCTGCAGTGAAGAGCTCCAGTGGGACTAATGGACATTGTACATCTCTGACAGGGTTTCAATGCAATCATTCAGCATGTGGACAAACTTTGGGAGGTTACTTAATCTGTCCATTAATTTTTGTGGTTTCTTTTGGCTTGTGAACAAACATGGAGTGATTGTGAATTGTCCATATGTCTGTAGTCCAAGATAGACCTATTGAACTATCCTTTGAACGTTGCTTTTCTGCATATAAATATCCCCATGGGAGGAGAAACTGAAGCCTAGTTTTTCACAGGATATGTCCTTACGAAGGCTATTAGACTATTATTTTAAGCTCTTTTCCCCACTGAATATTAAGTGCTTTATGCAGACTATTTCATTCAATCTCCTCTAGCAGTAGGAAGTTGCTCTTCTAAACAGCCAGGGAAGGCTTTGAGAAGGGAAAAGGTAGTTACTGTAGGTAGATGGTAGCAAAAGGTAGGTGGAAGCTACTCCTACTTTCTCAGAATATCTTTTTCTCATCTGTTCCCTCCTCAGTCTACTGTTTGGGCAGAGTTTGAAATGAAGAGTGTGTGATGGAGAGAAGAGAGAAAGGCAAGGCAGACCCTTGCCTTTGTCCTGGTTGCTCCTCCTGGGTTGCTGACTGCTCACCTGAGCTCAGCCAGGCTGTGAAGTGAGAGAGCCTGAGCAGTTTTATGCTCTGTTTTGCAAGACAGGAGTGATGTGACATGGACTGTGATGTCTAGACAACTCCCTAACTGTGAGTATTTATGACAGTCTGAGTGCTCAAGCTCTCAATCTCCAGCCTTTGCATTAGTGTTTTCTAGCTGGAAGGCCGAGGTTGTTGCTTTGTCTATCAGCTGTTGCCTGTGAACCCCATTCTTTAGCACATCTGTAAAACATCAAACTGTGAGCTTAGGACCAGGACTCACTAGGCAGCAGGATGGTTAAGATGTTGAACCTGATTCTCCGTTAGGAATTAAACCCCTATTTATTTCCTCTGTACAGTACTGGTTGCAATCCAGCAAGAACAACGAGCTCATGTCTCACTCTCTATAGATCATAATGCTTTTTGTTTGCTTAAATCCTTCTACAAGGGCTTGTGTGTTTCAGAACTCATCAATAAATCTGGCAGAGTGACTGCTGTATGTTTCTAATCCTTTAACCATTTGTTTACAAACAACAGTTGGGTGTCTATGCTGTGCAAATTAGTCAATAAGAGGAGAACTTAACAACAGGCAAATGAAAGAGGATTCAATTTTAACCATTCATTTTTCAATTTCTAAGAAAAGAAACTTATATTGCCATTTCTGAGGAATATTCTACTTGCCCTGTGTAGCTGTCAGAGTCCAAGTCTAAAGGTGGAATGAGACAAAGATACCTGTTCTTTACTTAGGGATATCTAGAGAGAAAAAACCTCACTGATTCAATTTAACATCACTAATACAATTTTAGTTCTAAAGCACTCCATTTTTCTGGAAGGTTTTCATTTGTACCCTCTCATTCATGCACACCAGTGAGCATGCCTAGTTAAACCTAACCCCATTTTGCACAGGAATGGGAGTACAGATTTGAGTGCCTTCTGTTTTGAGTGCCTTCTGTTGTACAGCTGGCACACCTGCAAATCTATACAGTTAGGACCCCACTCATCTAACAGGTATTGGACTACACTGTTCAGTGTCAATAGTGTTCTTGAATTCAATTAAAATGTCATCCATGCATGAGCTCTTCTGTCATACCTTAGAGGTAACTATCAATTTATTATTATATCAGTTTAAATACACATGTACATAAATATAATCTTATCCTGGAGGAAAATAACATTGATTTTCACAAATTTCTTGATTTTGACTGATACCAGTTTGGGGTACCAGGCTCTAATGGATATGAGCGGAGTCTGTGGAAAGATGCTCCAGTAGGTTTCCAAAGGTGCAGGTTTTAGAAAAACTCAAACAGTAGTAACTTGAAAGTAAAAGCCTCTAATAGTCTGTAGTAGAATTCTGGAAATGCAGTAAATGTTGCTACATGGTTTTGGGTTATTTTTTCTAGAATGCTGTAGTGTTTTGATAAGATTATTTAGGCAGATGTTCTTCCTTTTTTTGTGTAAGAACTATTTGCTCTTCTGAGACTCAGAGATATTCCTTCTGATGTTGAACTGACATCTGGGCTGTCTGAGGCAAGATGTCTGCAGGTAGAATTGCTGTAGAAATACATCTGTTAGATAATTTAAGTATATAAAGTTTTAGAGTTGTGGCAGACAACATATTTATACGCTCACAAATCCTGACTGGTATTAAATGTGCATCCTACTGAGTGTGAGAATTTAGGGACTTTTCACATCAGATTTTTCTCTTAAATGTTTCTGCTGCATCTTGAAAGTACAATGACAGACTAATCTGACCATTAATAAAACACAGTTCTGGAGAATCTGAACCACTTTCTATGAGACTCAAGTCACAGACAAATTGGAGAACTCCTGAGCCAGAGGGAGCAGTATTAGAGATACTTAGACTTACAGTTGCCTGGTTATGAGACTACACACTCCAGGGTTTGCTGGTGAGTTTGTAGGGATGGATGAGCATGGGAAAGGTCACAACTGTGCTTATCCTCATTGCCATGCCCTACCAGGATGACACAGTGAGATAATGGGATGGACTGAATCAGACAGTTTCAACAAATACTGAACTTGTTATTTTTGGTATCTGCTGACCACCTGAGTGCTTCACTTTTTCAGATATTAAAAGTTTTACATACAGAACATACCTCTTTCAAAAATGCAGGGCTCTCATACTTCCTCAGGATTTCCACAGGGAAAACATTTGTGTGCATGCAGTATGTCATTCATGTGCCATCAGTCCAACTTTGGGATATGTCAGGCTTACTGTGCATACATATAGAGTCAACCTGATCATGTTTAGTTCTTCTATGCTTCAACCAGGATACCAGAAATCCAGAGAAACAGACTGAGTCCTCCTCTTACATCCACACATGTCTAGAATAATTCAGACATAAAACAGCCTGGCAAAGAGTTAGATTGTGGCTTATTCTATGAAAGAAGCAATGTGATTTCCTCATGCTTTTTGAACCTCTTTGCATGAACTGCCTGCAGTCAGAGATGAGAAGGAATGCCATGGTTTTATGTCTGGACCAGTGCTGCTATCGTTCCACAGCAAACAGGGCCACTGTACTCCACATTCCAGTAAAAGGAGGAATCCCCCTAACTTGTGTGGAAGGGCTTGCTCCTCTGTAGTCTCAGCTCCCTGGGTCATGCACTCCCGCTCTAGCCAGGCCAGGTGTGAAAGTGCCTCAGTCCCCTTCAGATGGTTATTTGCCCATAGCATGAAGACTGTTGCAATGATTCATCCCTTCCTTTTGCAACTATGAGTTTCTGACCAAGTTGTGCCATTTTAGCAGCAAGTAAAAGAGATGGAAATGAAATTTAGCTGCCAGTAGAAAAGGAGAAAGGAAATATTGCTTTGAACTATCCAATGTGTAATGGCAAATGCTCTCAGAAAAATAAAGTGCATGTTTGTCACAACCTGAGAATCTGCCTCATCTGGAGCAGGATGTTTGATAAGCTGCTCTCTGTTTTTATAGAGTTTTGCAGCCAAATTCAAATTTTACCTATGTGCACTTCTGGGATTACATTCAGTGGAGTAGCTCCCTACAGAATTCCTGTGCTTACTAGGTTTATTGGTGTTTGTAATTCTAAATTTGAAAGTACAATTGGGTAGAAGGCTGACTTACTATCTCAAAACACCGAATGCTAGTTAAATATGAAACGGCTTGTGAATGAGTTGTGTATTCACTGGCTGGTTTTCACTGTGGTACCTCATTATTTCAAGCTATATAATTGTCCTCTAATAGGAATTCTCATGCAGAATCTTATTTCCTTTGTGTGAATTTCCACAGGTGCGCCATTTTAAGGCACGACTTCAGCTGCAAGACATTTCAAATGAGACAGTGCTATTTTCAGCCTGTGCTTCTCAAGGACAGAAAATCCTTTATTTGAATCAACCCTAGTCCATTGACTAAAAGCATCAGATTTGTCCTAATCTAGTGGCTCCAAAGAGTTAAATACATTCCTCTGGAGCAATGCCACTGGGACAAATTAAATATTCAAAGCAGAACCTGGTTCATTGTGTAGTTTGCACATGTGAGACAGTACTATTCATGGAGTTTTTATCAAAAAAAGATACTGAGTTTGTCAGAAAATAGTATGTATTGGCCTAAATTGTGCAATTCTCATTCATGCTTGTGAACATTTGCACAAATAGACCCACTGACTTCATGATGAAAGTGTTTCATTATGATCATTCCTATTTCAGTGATCATTATGTGATTTGAAATAATAAAGCACCACAGCCTCATTGACTTCAGTGATACTGCTTGGGCCACCAACATGAGTAAGGGCTGTGCAATGTAGTTAAAAGGATCTCAATAACAAAACCTCTCTTATCAAGCTAAATATAACCCCCACCACAACCCTGCCTTAGAGAATAGTCACAAAACTGCATGGGTGCAAGCTCTCCCATCCCCGCACATACACACACATCCCCCTCCAGTTTTTCTTTCAGAACAAAACCAGCTGTAACTAGAGCCTGAGTTTTGCAAACTGAAAGGAGCTTGTAGCAAAAAGAACAAAAGCACTAGTGTGCAGAAGCCACCCTGCGAAGAATGTTGGCAGGAGAGGAAGCCAGGCCCTTCCACTGCTGTAACCTTAAACTATCATTTGTTGATGTTGATGTACTTCTTATAAGAGAGGAAACGAGAACACAAGAAAAAGAGAGATGGAGAACTTGAGACCTTTTGGAGACTAGGCTTTTCACATTTTTATGTCGCCTGGCAAGGCAGAAGGAACTCTTTATTGAGTGATAACAGCATACACTGCACAATTTACTCTTATGTGAAAGGGATAGTGCCATAATCTGCGGGCTTTTCGTTTTACAGGAGTGAAACCAGTAAAGAAAAAATGCTTTGTTCCTCAAGGCTGAAGTGCAGACAGATATGGGATTGTGGTTCCAGTTTCAGGGAGAGCTGATGTTTCTTCACCGAGCAAGCTATTGAGCTATCAGAGCAAGTGGTGTGGTCTGGAGCAGAGCGGTGCATTACTGCAGTACAGAGACACTGTGAAGGTTAGTCTGTCCATGCACACTAGGAAGGAGTCTCAGTTAAAAGAAAGCACCATTTTAGTAGCAGTGCTGCTGCTTAAGGAGCTGCAAAGCCTCATGTATGGACTAATCTATAGTCTTGGGCTGAAGGGCTGGTTTTACTTGCAAAAGACAAAAATCTCTTTAGGCATCTTCTAGTGAATGAAAAAAACAAACTAGTGTCTATAAGCAGTCACTTTCTACCTAAGGATTTCTAAGCACCCAAACATAGACAGTGTCCTTACACCCATTTGACAAACAAATTGTGATCAACAGAAGCTGCAACAAAGCCATGCCCAGCACTCCCATTTGCTGGCTCACTCTCTCTGCCCCCAAGACACACCAGCAAAAGTTTTCTTTGTCGATTTTACAGCAGCCTTTGTCTTTGAATGGCTGTGGTTGAAATCATAGATGCAGTGAAGTCAACAGCAATTTTGTCCCTCAATGCAGTGTCCCAGTTATGTAGTAGATATAGTAATAAAAATATTTCACAATCATCAACCTTGTATGAATTATCAGTAGCTGTCAGTTTTTATACTGAAAGATAAAGGCCAATAAAAGACATGGTATAATTTTAAGTTATAATGCTGTAAGGATGAAAAATCCAGTCTATTCCAAGGGTTAAACCCAAGCTTCTTCTCTAAAGTTTCTATGGCAACTAGATGCAATCTATAGTGATATTGTAGTTAATGAAATGTTTCTTCCAGACCAACAGGGCAACATGTAGCATTCAGTAATGAGGAATGCCTTTGGGGAAAGAAAAGTGGCATCAAAGATGCCTTCTAGCAAACTATATTGCATGCTAAAAGCCTCCGGTAAAGTGTGTCCTGAAGCCCAAATTCCCTTCAGTTTATTCACAGTGCTTCCTTCATGTCTGCTCTGATAATGAGAAATGCTGGTAATAAGGACAGTTCTTGAAGGAAGAGAGTAAGGAAAGAAAATATATTTGATCACTTCTTTAATTGAATCATAGAAAAAGAGAAAATAAAAGCTTGTAAAGATGATTTTTATGTGTGTTTGAAAGAGGTTCACTTTTCCTTATAAATGGACTAGCAAAATGTTGACATTTGGTGTCAGCATGCTGTGTCATATCTGCATGCACTCATGTATGAATTGTGTGGATACAGATTAAATTTCTCTGTCCTCCTCTTGACTTCTCACAAGCTGAAATATCTATTAGCCTCAATGCAAACCTCAAACCACACACTTTTCAGCTAGGTCCAACCCATCTCATACAAGACAAATCAGATGAAAGATGTGAAACCTATGCCCGTGTATCTGAGAGATGGAGGCCGCAACGTGGACACAATACTCTGCATCTGAGCAGTGACACAAACTATCTGTGTGCCCTCTGGTCCCTTCTGGCAGTGGCTGACCCTGTTGCCAAGACCCTCTGCTTCTGGGAAGCGGTTCCTTCCCTGTGCACAGGGGCAGGGCTCCCCCCCCGGTGAAGAGGGAAGAGAGGAAGGGCAGGGCAGGGTGGAGGAGCTGATTTGTGGCTTTCTGGTCTGCATGAGAATGTCTCTTCCCTCCTCTGCTCTGAGGTGAGGCTTTGTAGGCTGTTTAGTCACTTGTACAAAGCTGTAGCTTTGTCCTTGCAGGCTCTCCAAATTTGCAAGAGATCTAACAAACTTATAAGTAAATATTACCACACATACCTGATTTTGGGATTTCAGGTTCAAGATGGTGGCTACTGAGTTTCTATAAATGCTTTCCTATACACAGGCCTTGAAGAGCTGTATGAATATCATTACTGAGTATAATTGAATATATTGAATATAATGAATATTATTGGAAGGTATCCATTAGGCCTATGTGGACCTAATGCATACCTCCCAAACCACCTCCTTTCAGTGCAGTTAGTTGTTCTATATGAATGTGAGATGTTTATGTTGTTCATGATGCATCTGCTATGCTGTAGTAATACTGATGTTGTAGTTACAGCTCTCTAAAGAACATAAACACAGCCAACAGTGCCTCCAACGCAGAAATCCTTCTTCAGGGCTTGGAAAATAGCTTAGATGCTAAACTGCTCATCTGCTTTTTCCAGTGCTGTAAATGGAATCAGTAAGGATAAGCATTCTTTTGCTTTCCACTTGCCTGGCCTTGCTTCAGACACATTCACAAAAGAAGAGAACAAAATGGGTTACATGCAACACAAGTTCTTACCGTGGACAGAGAAATGGGTGGCTTATTTCAGTGGAGCAGTTTCAGAAACAGACTGAATAAGGACTTCAGAAGTTGGCCAGAAACAAGGAGCAGGCTTGTGCTCAACACTTGCCCTCTGGCTGAGGGGCTGCAGGATGCGGTGCCACGGGTCCTTAGCCACAAGGTAGATGCTTCATGAGGCTCTGGGGTTTTTGGTTTTTATTTTTGCAGAGCACTGCTGAGCAGTGAGAAGGCTATGTCCTTTTAGCTGGACTTGTCAAGGATCTCCAGCTTTGTAGAAGTGATTCCATGTGACAGTAGATGCTTTCGTTTAGACATCTGCATTTAAAGACCTTCAGCAAATCTAGTTTTAAATGTATAAACTGGTTTTAAAAAGCCTCTCACAGCTGTACTGCTCCCCATGTACTATTAAAATACAGTAGAAAATACTAAACTCCTCTCTGGTGTGCTGGATAAAAAGGAGTGTTTCCTTAGGCAAAATTACAAAATTTTTTTTTTACTTTCTGGTTCTCAAAGTGGCATTTACAGCCACAGGAAATAAAGAACAAGGTACCTTAAAACATCCTTGTAAACTTTATACAGCCATTTAAAGTGAAGCACGGTAGTAATTTATTTCCAAAAAGTTAAACTTTGAAAAAATTTTTGTCACTCAGTGAAGCTTTCCCTCTCCTTAGCCAGGATACATTAAAATGCATAATGCCTCTTCTCTGAAAGGCCACATGCCCTCTGTCTCTGCTCCTGTTGCTCTGGTGTCCTTCTTTCTTCACTCATACCAAATACATTCACAGTTTAAGTATTGAAAGTTAAAGTGTTAGGTCCAGAAACTTTATCTTAATGGACAGGGATGATATTTGCTATTGTTTTTGCAGCTGCATATAAAAAAGTCCTACAGTACTAAACAGAAGCACTCTGTTTTCAGCTTTCTCCTTATTTTGGAAACTGGATCACTAAAATTAAAACAAAACTGCAGGCAGGAATTTATATGCCTGAAAGAAGGATTCTAAACCCATATTTTTTCAGTCTTCAGTTTTGTCAAATATAACATCTCACTACAGATTTTTGCTGTTATGTATCCAAGGTTCAGAATAGAATTTCAGTTTGAGATTTCCCCTCTGTGAAAAACAAAACAAAACAATCAACAGTCCATCAGAATCACAATAAAATCTTGTGTCATCAAAATTCAATGAACCGTTCACAGCAAATCAGAGCCAATCAGAGCATTTTAGCAGGACAGACAGTCATTTTGGTGGTCAGGGTATTGCACGTGTCAGCATGGCAGCTGCTGTGCTGTGAAAAGATCACTGTGCAGAGAGCTGAGGCACAAATAAAGCTGGCCAGGAACCATGTTAAGTTTGCTATGGCCAAAGAAATTAGATTCCTCTGCAAAAGTAAGTGCAAAACTTCGTGATGAGTATGTATGTTGCATTTTTATTAATCTTGTGCAAGCTTCATTAGACAGCCAGTCCTTAAATACTCACTTTTTGACAGCAGTCTCAGAATAATTAATGTGTGTGAGCACTGATCAGTTATCTGATGAATTTTATATTACAACAACTGAGAAACTTTTTGTTGAGATGGATGATGATTTTGCCTTGCCAAGTGTTAGGAAACTGAAGATACTGAATATGCCCATCCTGAACATCTCAGAATATAGACTGAACCTGATGAGGCCCTGTCCTCACCTCCCACCCTATGTTTGCCCTGATGCTTTTATGATTGTAGAATAAGTTGTTTCAGAGAAATGATGAAAACTCATCCTACAAGACTAGTCTTTAGTTCATGGTTAGATCTGCCTTTCCAGCAAGGCTAGGAACATACAGAGAGGAACAAGGGGGAAAGGTTTAGGTGGATTTAAGCACCCTCTGAGGCTGCTTTTGCATCCCATTGGTAACATTCCTGACAAGGGGCTTGGAGGACCAAACCTGTTGGTGTACATTCAGTGAAATTTGTTGCTTTCAAGAGGAGGGGACCGGAAAGTCAGAGGCTTCTTCACCTTTGCCCATCTGGTACATCTAGGTAAGCAAATCTGCATGCATAACTTTCTCTTGCCTTGCTCACAGAGCTTTCTCTTGCCTTGCTCACAGTAATTTGGCTGGTACAATTCCCACAGGCAGTTGATTTAATTCCTTCTGGATTTCTACAGTGTAAAAGCTAGAAAAATAGAAAATTTCTTGCTGAATGTCTGCTCTTTTCAGTTCCTCGTGAGTCATTTTTGTTCCATACCTAAAGGAAGGGTGGTCTTACACTACAAATTGCATACGAAACAGTACACACATGAACCCTGCCCCTTCTATACTATGACAAAAGCACTGCATACTGATTGCAGTTTGTGAAGTCCCATATTGCTATTACAAATGACCTGTCCTTGCTCTTTCATTATTGATGTATTTCTTTACTGCACTGAAAGATTCTTGACTTACAGAGTTTTTCAATACATGACTCTCATAACAGTGAATCAAACACTGTAATGTAAAACTCATCATTTATCAAACAGGCATGAGACTGAATGCAGATCTGGTGTAAATGGTTATATAAATGTTACTGTATATGTGGTTTTTCTGGGTCAGTCTGATTGTTTTCTGGTAGTATAATGCTTCAAATGAGCTGGGCCAATTGTGGCTGGCTCAACAGCTCTAGCAATGTGAGATATTCATGTATGCTGTTTTACCACGATATCTACAAACTCAGTGTACGTCAGCTTTGATGAATATGATGGTATAAATCCTGAGAGCTCTACAAAAGCACTGCAAGCTATACAACTGGGAAGGGTTTTCCCCAAAGCATTTGCTATGAAGTATGTACAGAAAGCTAGAGTTAGACCCTGAACATGTTCCCTAACTCAGAAGAACTTGTGCAAGTCTTACACAGGGAACGTGTTGGTCTTTTAGCAAGGACATTGCAATCTTGGAGGTGTAATAGAATGAAAACTGAATATAATGATGCTCCTCAAACACAAGGAAGGTTGTCATGATAAAAGACCAGTTGAGTAAGGAGGCAAAGATTATTAAAAAGAATACATTGCACTCAGGGAGCAGGCCCACTCTTCCTCTTTAGATACTTCTCAGTCACCGTAGATATGAAAATCAAGGCTCTTCAGTATTCCTCTGCCTGTACTCAGTGTCATAGCTAACAGCTTGTTGTTTTATATGATGAACTCTGTTTTCCCAAATAAAGAAAACTGTCTATATTAGGTTTGTCTATTGAAAAGAAGATGTGCAGATTTGTGCAGCTCCTGGATCCACAGGAAGCTCTAAAGCAGAGAATGGAGCTGGCTGAAAAGCTGGGGAGTGGTGTTACAGACGCAAGTGTACTGTTACTGCTCTCTCAATGTCTGTCATAGTTTGGCTCATTTCTCTCACCAGGTAAAGCAGCTGGGGCAGCACAAAGGGGCTTTCAGGCTCTGATAGGGTCCAAATCCCCTGCATGGGCAGTGGGGCGAGGGCTGATGTACTCCTGCCCTGCCATCAGCAGGGGTGCTGCATATCCAGCAGCAGGGTCCCATGGCAGCTGGTGGCAGAAAGCTGTCTGTAAGCCAGGCAACCTTCCCTGAGGGTGCCAAAGGCAGTGAAATGCCACACTGCTGCACCCCTGGGTGCAGGGCACTGCCTGCCAGCAGAGACCACTGCTGCCAGTAACCATGGCATCCTGTGCTCTGCTCCATGACTGGAACCAATTACCGTGGCCATCCTGTCATCCTATTGCATGAAACCACACTACTCAGTGTGCACAAGTATGAACTTTTTTCTTGAATATTCTTCTTCCGTCAGTAATGTCACTAGGTGACCTAAATCCTTCATTCACACACATTTATTTTTAGTGAATGTCAGATAAAATAAGAGCATCACTGTGCAGGGAAGAACAAATCAACTGTAGGAACTTCTTTCCTAGAGGTGAACAGTCTGTGGAGAAATTAATGTTGATTTTTAATCACAACATCATAATATTCGACTCCCACTAAAATCTTTGCATTTCAAATGCAGGGGAAGAACTATAGTTTACTCTTAAATGCATTAAGTAAATAAATACAAAGCTATACAAAACTACATGTGAAATGGGCAATTTAAGTGTAACCTTAAAATGAAGCTGCCATTCACTGAGAGATGAGAAAGGAGAGGCATTAATTAGTATAATTTGGCAGTTAATTGTCATAAATGTTATTTAAAGATTCTAATAATAATCATGCATATCTAAGTAAATACCTGGAGACTATTTAGCATTCATAAACTTCTTTATGCTAATATATTTATATATTCTAATACAATACATATACAGTATGTATGCATATAAATATATATATAGCTTTATACACACAGCACATCCATTAACATAGAGTCATCTATTGTAGCTTTGAATGTCTTACAGGTTGTTCTCTAAGTTTTCTTTTCTTTCCCTGACTTCTACCATGTGTGGTAGAAGGCCTGCAGATGAAAGCTAGAGTTGTCTTTTAAAAATAAAATTCCATTCAGTCATTTTATACATAAACCAGAAGTTATGTATGCATATGTAGACATACATATTTATGATTACAGTTCATAGGGGTAGTATGGTAAGGCTGAATGTCTGTGTGAATGTTGGAGAAAAAAACTCCACTGAAGTGACAAATGAAAGCTGGCCTCAAGTATTTCCTGTATGCAAACTTTTTGCTGGCAGAATTTAATCAGTGTAAACATTTTTTCATTTTGAATGGAGCAGAAGGAAAAAGGATCAGTAATAACAGGTAATGAAGTAGAAAGACAATTTACTTGAAATCAAATAATGAATCAGATTTCTAGTGATTAAAATAGATTTTTTTTTCTATCAGGAATATCACCATTTGTTCCAGGCAGCAATACTCACTGTCAGCTTTCCTCTTAGTTCATGTCTGTGTCAACCACCAAATAATCAGTGATGCAAGAAAAAGACTTTCTAGATGTTAAAGGCCAGACTTTGCTTTAACAGGGAGCAGCCTCTGTACTCCAGTTTTACACTGTCTGGGACCCTGGCTCTGTGAACCCGCTTCCTCAGAGACTTGCAGAGTTCCCATCCAGGCCTAAACTCCATGGCATTGGTCTGTCAGCCCATGCAGGGCTGTCACTGGCCAGGTGACAACCTCTGATTCCCTACATTGTGTTTGCTACAGTGGCATTAGACACAGGAGTTGTCAGGGAGAGCAGCTTAGCTTCACTGAGGCTCAAGTAGAAGGAATGTAAATGGCAAAACCAATTTACAGACATCTTTTATTTTTGGGAGAAATGATATTTTGTGAATTGGATTAGTAATAGAAAAATGTTCTAACTTACCGAATAGATTTTTGGAGGCCGTACATAGAATTTCCTGCGCAACACTTAGCATTGCTCATGAGGAAAACAAACTGAAAGGCAGCCATGGGTAAAAATGGTCTTAAGAGTACTTGTTTGTTCATGCTTGCTTGGACTCCATTAATACAGCAACTGCTGCTTCATGTCGCTTGCCATCTGCTAGTCCTCAATTAGCCCTTCCCCTGGGAACTGGGCTGCACAGCTCTGCCCCATCTGGGCCATGCTTATTCCCATGGTTGGTCGTCAAGACTCCCGTGAAAGTGCTCCATACTGCAAGGGCTGCCCAGTCCAGCTCTTAGTGGCCCTCCAGAGGAACCAAGTAATGGACAGTGTTCAAAGTGGTTGGCAGGGACCATTCCCTTTGTGAAGGCAGCACCTGTGCCAGGAACCCCTGGGATATGGCAGAGCAGAGAGGGTGGGTGTCCATGCACTGATACCTTCACCACGAGCTGGGGCAGAACTGCATACACTGTTACACTTCACTGATTTGCCATTCCTAATGGCCTTTATGCCAGTGTTATATGTTGGAGAAGCTCCTTTGCTACTTTAATGCCACAGTCTTATCAGCCTAAATCATGGACATTATCTTAGTAGTTTCCTCTGCTGCTCAGCTGAGTGGAATTTGGACAAGGAATGAAACTCTTTCCTTTATGAGAAAACATGATTTTAAAGCACTGCTAGAAATACTGTATAGAAATACTCCTTTGGAAAACCTCTCAGTGCCTGTCCAGGCACAAGAGGTGCCTTTGCAGATAGAGTGATGGAAATGTTGCCAACTGGGGAGTGTTGCCTTTGTTCTTCAAATGTTGGCTTTCAAAACCAAACTATCCCTGCAGCAACCACTAGAGATTCCTCATGCTGGAACAATTTCTTAAGCAGTAAATTGCATCTAAAATAACCAGGCAAAGTTTAAAGTCATGGCCCTGAAGTCTAAGAAGATGAATGAAGTTTTCCTGCTCTTTGGAATAGCAGTGTAGTTTATTATTGCCTGTAGCCCTTATGATGAGGATAACATGACCATCCTCATAGGAAGTAACTGAGGAAGTGACCATTTATGCTGTTGCTGCCCAAAAGTCTACAGCATGTGGTTATTTATTTATCCACTGCAACAATTGCTCTATAAACATGCAGTACATTCTTGGAGAGAAACAAGCCAGTATCTCTCAGCAGGGAAGAGGGAGCCTACTTGCATGTCCCACCCAGCAGAGGCAGCCAGCCATTGTTTGGGGCTGTGCTCCCAGCCTGGGCTAAACACAGCCCAGAAAGGCATGTTACTGTGTCAAATGTCATCATGCCTCCAAGGTCAGATGAGAAACTTGAAATGGAGCAGGTGAAATCATCAACAAGGAAGCATCCCATGTTAAACAGAAAGTGTGAGAAATTAAGCATAGAAAACAATACTAAAGTAAAATGGTTACTAAAAGGATACAAATTCCATTAAGCACCAACAGCACTGACTTCAGTAAACAGAAAGGTCATCTTTCTGTTTCTCCCTCACTCCCAACTGCAGCATGACTCAGAAGAACAAACAATTGAATAGGTTTTGTTAGATGCTTGCATGCAGACTTGTATGGGGTGTTTTATTACTTGAAATTTCATTCAGTTCCCTGATTGTACCACAATCAACAAAATAAAGACTTCAAAAATGCAATTGTAAAAAATACTAATTTTTTTGTATGTGTTTAACAATCCAGTGTCATGATATCAGGAAGATTTCAGCCGCAGATCATTTTATTACATGTCCCTGATTTGATGGAAATGTAGAAATTTAAGTCAAGAAAGGGAAGGAAGAAGTGAGAGGAAAAGCTGTTGTAGATTTGAGCATGGACCTAGAGGCTGAAAGGACACACACAGCAGGTGTGCGTGTGCTTTACAGACAGCCATATCAGTGGAAATGGTTGTCATATTTGGAAGTGAAGAGAAATAAGAGGAGAGCTGGACACCACCAAAATGTCACTTAAACCTTCAGATTTGGGCTGCCTCTCTCTGCAGGGCAGGCTTCTTTCCAAATATTTTGTGCCTCTAGGACAAGCAGAAAAATCTAATCCTTGTGACCTTTTTGAAAAAAAGCATTAGTAAAGTTTGCAGTATGGTATTTGTATGCAGGGATTAGCTCTTGGTTTCTTTGTTTGGTACCTTAGGGTACGTTTTTAAGCTACTACACAGAATTTTGGTCTCACTCATCAACTTCTATTGACTTTAAACCTCATGAGTCACTTTGACAATGTATCCCAGAGGCTTCCTATCTTACATTGACTTTAATTTAAATTTCTGTGCTTTTAGGGGGTTATTTCTGAATTTAGGGTTAGCTCATATGGGAAGTTGGCTTTCAGGAGAATTTTCTTAGCTTAGAGATGTTCTGCTTTCAGCTTTTCACACTATTATTTTATATTCTGGCTTTCTCTGTGAAAAAAAAAAAGAAGATGTTTTTGTTAATATCTGCATTTTCTTTTGCCTATTTAGTTTGTTCAAGCCAGCAATGGCTGCATTACCTCCATGTGAATGCATGACCCACTGATGAATGCTCTTGTAACTTATGTGTAACTGTAAAAGCATGTACTCAGTAAGACCCATGGTACAGCATTCTAAGCATTCTAAGTAAGACCTAGCAAAGCATTTATAAATAATTTCCTTTGTAGAATGGCTATTTTCTTCTCTCTTAAGAAAAAAAATCCCAGCTGATTTTCCATATCAAAACTTTCAGTGGCTCATGCAGTGTGGCAGAGCTCTGTGAGAGGGATCTGCCGCTCCAGAGGAGCAGATGCACATCAAATCCTCTGGTTGGTAATCTGTTAAGGTGCCTGGACTGGTGGATTGGACATTATTTGTGGCTCTCACATAGAAGTTATGTCAAACAGAGATATTTAGAAGGGTGAGAGGGACATTTTGCCCGTCCCTAGAAGGGTTTTCTCACAGTTCACTTCATTACTCCTCCAAAATGCTACATAAATAAATGATGTTAAGAAAGGGAGCTCAGTGAGAGATAAGTCTGTGTTCTGCTAAATATGGATGGCAGCTGGAGTTCCCCTCAGTTCCTCCCATTGACTGGTAGCCCCAGGTGTGCTAAAAGGCACAGCAAAGGGCCAGCTCCCTCAGTGCTGGAGAAATCTCGGTCAGTATTAAACCACCTTTGCCAGGGTGTGCCATCATGTGCATCTGGGTAGAGCATCAAACAAGTGGTGACAAAAGAGTAAGTGTTTCCCCAAAGCACTTGGCAGAAAATGAACAAGTGGAGCAACTATCAGTAAATTTGAATTTCCTCAATAGCATTCTAGTCACAATGTGGAGAGGAAGGAAAAGCCAAACAAACAGTATGTGTGTTATAATAGACACAATAGTCTAACTTCTCCTCTTGTGACTTACATGGTCATACACTAGTATGCAAATGGAGATAAATATTACCATTACTAAAGGCAACTGCTCTCCATCTGGGTATTCAAGTAGTGAGATGGTGAAAATTCCGGCTGAGCATTATTTTCAAACCAATGTTTTCATTTTCTACCTTGCCATGAAATGTCAGCTGATCTTCCATTTTCCCAGTGTCTTTCTCATCTGATGGGCAAAATGTTGCTCCAAGATTGGTTAGCATATTGAAAACATTAAACAATGTCAATGGATATAATTGGGCAGAGAAAATAAACTCTTGGCCATTCCTTAGGTCTTCCCAGGGTCTGGGCCATGACTGTGGCATCCATGGCATTGCTGTACATCATTATCAACAGTATTACTGTCACTAAAAGATATATTTTCTCTGGCGTCACTAACCATTTCTTGTTTGATTTTTTGAATCAGGTGCTTTACTGACCTCTAATCAGCACAGGTGTACTCCATTACCTTTGGCTGGAGAGTTGGTTAGCCTGGAAAAGTAAGGTAAGACTTTGTTAGTATTTAACTGTATTGAGTAAGCTCATGTTTATATTCCATTCCATTTTCATTGCACCTCCAGATCTGATTGTTTTCCCCTTCAAAACCTTTCTAAAGCTTTGCATTTTGTTTGGATCACTCTCATGGGCCTGTAGTGGTCCTGGCCACTCCTCTTTCTCCTCCCCTGCTCCTTCACATGCAATTACCACGTACATGTTTTTTTGGTTACTTAGTAGTATTCAGTTTAATAAATGTATTCCTAATATTCATCAGGTGTGTCTTTCCTTTTGAAATACAGTTAAGGAGATGACTTAGCCTTTCCCATGTGGAGATTTGCTTCCAAGACTAATTCCATACCCTTTTTCCAACCTGCCCCTGCTTAATTTTAGGAATGTACCTATATGTCCTTTAATAATTCTCTCTTCCTTCTTGTATAACAAGGCTAGTTTTTTCTTTCCCTGCTTTTCATTTTTATGACTAAGGAGCATTGTTTTAATTTTCTTTGGGTATTGAATATATTGACTTTATTCTTACACCTCCTGACCAGCAAAATGTTTGTTTCTCATCTGATTGTTGGGGGTTTTTTGTCATTTCCTTATCTTCAGTAATGGTTTTCTGGCTTTTCCTACAAACTTCTGCCTTAGTGTATAAATTCCAGATAAGATTGGCACTTTTGACTTAATGACATTCTTGCCTTCCTGAAGAAAGAGTTTAGAGCTTTTTTTGCCTGACTGACTTAACTGTCCCCTCACTTCCTTAAAGTTTGTCCTTCTAAGTCCAGAGCTTTCACTAGTGTGAGTACTGCAACTCTTGCAGTAATGCTGGTGTAGTCTAAACATCCACTTGACTGAGGTTACCCTTGCACTGCTCTAACTGTGGCAGTAAGGTTTGCTCAGGGTGGTTTATAGATTGCTGAGTTACAGCCCATGTGTCTTGTTTGTTCTTCCATTCCATTTAAATGGCCTCTTCTGATCATTCCAGTCAAGGGCTCCTATGACCAAGTTCTTTTATGAATGTCCTCACTACTGGCAAAACCAAGCTCAAAATAAAATTCTGTCCAGTTATTTTAACAGTTATTTGATAAAAATATCTGTTGCTTATTGTAGTGGGGAATAGCAGACCTCTGAGTTTTTAGTGGTATTTCTCTCAATCCTTTTGCTTAGAAAACTAATGTCACTTACAATTTGTCTTCTTCCAAATTCTCTTTATGTTCACAGAATTTCCTCTAAATAATTCTTGGTTAGAGGGAAAGCAGTTTTGACTGGACCTCATTTTGCCACTTGTTTCTAAGCAATAGTCTCTGTTTTGTTTGCTGCTTTTTGTACCATCTGAGTAGTTGGTTATGTTTGCTCTTAAATATCTTCATTTCTCCTGTGTTGGAAAAGTTGCATCATTTTTTCCAGATCCAAAAGCAAACAATAAATGACTCCTTCTTTAGTGGACTTTCAGCTCCCTTTTGGTTCCCAACCATTTTCTCTTTGCGTAGCATCAACCCTGACCCTAATGAGCTAATTTCCTTTTGTATCCTCTTAACTGGCAACGAGTCTTTACAGCACTTGTCTATATACCTGGCAAAGATTCTGGCTGTGCAGTGTCTGTGGGCAGGTGAGGAGCAATTGTTTCTGAGTTATAGTTGAGAGACACTTCAGGGATGTGCTCTTAGATATTGCCAAGTTGAAGTGGAATAAACGAAGTCAGGGAGATTTCTCTTAAGGTCACAGAATAAACCCCATCCCTGGTCCTATGCACTGTTTGCCCACTAATGTCCCTTCAGTGAAAATCTGATGAAAACCAGGTTTCTTGAGCAAGTCACGCTTTATTTATGGAATTTGGTTTGCTATTTATTTATTTATTATATTTAAAAACTTTGCTGAACAAGTAGAAAATTGGTGCCTGGAAGTAAAATCAGAGAAAATGCAAAGCACACATTTAGAAATTCTTCTTGCATATTCATGTAGAATAAATATTCCAAATTTTGTCACTCTGTCCAGGATATTTTCTGCCTAAATTCACAGACAGTGTGTGGGTGAGTTTTAGAAAAGATAGTGGATCACGGGTCACTCTGTTTAAATCAATGTCATAGTATTAAAAGAAAACTGTATTAATGGTACAACACAAGTATTTGTGTTCGTATTAATTTTATTTAAATACCTGTGAGAATCATAGTACTTTTATCCCTCTTTCTGAAACAAAAATTACAGTTCAACATTCACCATAATGCATTTTCATTTTAAATCCAAATTTTGATGACAGATACTAATGGACAAATGAATCCATTCAGAAAATCTAAATCTTCATAAAACTCTGTATTTTTGAGCAGTGTTCTTCAAAGTTGATACTAGCTATTTACATGCACATTTGGGCATTACCTACATATTCATGTTTTTGATTCTCTTTTCCTCTCCATGTGTATATAGGAAAAGGTAAAAGAAAAGAGAAGGAGAAATGAAAGACAGAGTGTTGAGAAATTTTTGCTTTAATTGCTGATAAAACCTTTTCTGCAGAAGTGACTAGTGTTCAAGGAGCCTGTAGAGAGGTTTAACCACCACCATCAATACAATATTTCAATGGTTTATAATCTCAAAGAGACAGCCCCTTTCAAGTTTGTTGCCTCTTTCTGTTACAAAATCTGCAGCTGGTTCTCCAGCGAGCTTTGCCTGATAGATTATGTTAATCAGCTCCCTTATTTTTGCTCGGCAGCCACCACTCCTTCTAAAACCCCACCTCATTGAGTGCGCTATTTTGGGGTGTTTTGTCTTGCAGCTGGGAAGCCAGACTTTTTGCCAGTAATTTGTAGTCTCTGCTTATGAATGAAACAACTTTGTAGCTTCCTCAAGCTGTTTTTGGAAGCTATTTGTCAAAGCATTTTTCATAGTTCAAGGCAGAAGCTTCCACTTTGGAAGTAATGCAAAACATTTGGTAGCTAGTGGAATTTGTTGATACTAGTGTTTCTGGTTTTAATCATAGAGGTGGTCTCCTGCTGGGAGTTTCCCCCATTGTATTTATATATCTTCTGTAGAGAAGACATTTCATGTCTCTCTCTTGTAAGACATTTTGGATTCTCCAGATTCTTTCTGGGAAGTCTTTCTTCTCCCATGACTTGCTTCTTTTCCTTGTTTCTTTGCTTTTCCTGTGAAAACTATGCATATTCCATAATATTTTTTAAAGTTTAATTACTGTCTTTTGTTTTTTCAGCTCCTCCAAGGCTTTAATTTTCTTGGAATTTAACAACCTCTGTGTTCCTAAGGTTTAGTTCTTAGCTTTCCTTGCATTTTCACCTTTATAAAAGTAGTATTCTGGTTACTAGTGTTTCATCATGCTGGAGAGATTGCAAAAACATTGACATGATCTTTTCTCTCTCTGAAAAACTGCCTGAGACAGACTTTTTCAAGCCTGTTCCATTTCCAATTTAGTCCATCCACTAGGCTGCATCAATAACTCTTCCTTAGTTAAGATTGTTTAAAGCAAATACTATAATTTCCTATTAATGTATCTCGCTATTTCCCTCTAGAGAAGTACTGCCACTAGAGATTGCAGGGCTGGCTGCACAGCATTATGAGGTATCAATTTTTCCCTCACCAGCCATGAATAACCCTATTCACAGCCTTCAATTTGATTATGAGTTTTCAGATGAAGGTTGGCTGAGGGTGATGGAACTGTATAAAGCATGGCTGTCACTGGCTCACAGACACCAGTGACAGTGAGTAGCATAGTCTTTCTCTCTAAGGAATCACCATCTCGTCTCTTGTTGGCACTCTGCTGCTTTGGCAGATACCCAGCACTAATGGGCACAGGATGGGCAGGAATCCTGCTTGAGGAATGGGACCAGAGTACCCAGGGGATCATTTTCACTGCAGGAGAAATCCCACATGAGAGCTTTGTCACCAAGTGCCAGAGGCAGGAAGCAGGATGCTAATGCCATAGCAAACACAATTGCTAAATATAGCAGGGCAGGGTTTGGTGCAAATGGAATGGTTAGGAGTTCAGTAGGATGGCATTTGGGGGACGAGAGCTCATAGCAATTGATGAAAATCTAGAGGTAGTAGAGCTCTAACTAGGGGCAGCAAAAGTCCAATTATTTTCTCTTCTCCTAATGTCTTCCATGTACCTCATCAAAATTTGAATTTTTCAAGGGAAATACTGACTTCTTCCTACTTTGAGATCATGGTGCTTGCTGGACTGTTGGGGCCACAGGAGGTAGGCAGTGACTTATTGGGTTGTCTTCTATTTAGATCTTTGCTTATCTCCTATGAATAAATAATGGTCTAAGAAGTTACATTTGTGGTATTTAGGGTCTCGTCTGTAGAACTGAAGGCATCTTTTCTATTAAAAATGAATGCAGAGCATTTTCAAAGGCTCTTGACTTTGGCTAAAAGACCCTTTACCCAGGAGACAGCCTAATCTTTTACATTTCCATCCCACGAGCCTGTTTCTTAGATAATCTGTCTTTGCCTGCTAGCATCGTACCCTTGATAATGAGCCTGTCATCACATCAGGTTAAAATGTACACTACAATTAATTTCTTTAAAATATATTGTTAAGAGGATAATGAGAAATAAGTCCTGTTCTAAAGTTGCTCAAGCGGTGCAAGACAAGAATCTAATTCTTTGCATGAAAACAGGCAGACTTTTACTTCAAACCCAACTATACTTCATTAAAATCATTATAAAAGCCTGCAAAGTAGAGCTAAAATATGGAAACTGCATGTTCTTCAAAGTAAGAATTCTTATATTTTTTCAGTATGACACAATGTGTATGTAATGTATTAACTCTATTTCCAGACACTTGCACCTGAAGTACTGATTTTCTTCCTTTCTGTTCACATAACTAAAGGAATTTGGAACCAAACCTAAGACAGAACTTTTAGGCACTTTAGGTGGAACTTGGGTGGAATATAGATGCCTATCTCCAACATTTTAGTGATGAAAACCTTTGCTTCAATTACCAGCTGATCTTGAAGATACTGGAATTCTTATCTTTTGATCTAAAGCTTTCCAGGCAGTTTTTTGCACTGTCTCAGTTCTGTGCTCAGATGTAATCAAAATCACAAACTAGACAGTAGACACTTTCTTTCTCAGGGGCTTGAGGCTGTAGGTATTTCTAGAATGCATTTAATATTACTGATCCCTCTAAAAATAAATTTGTGATAGCCATTGCCTTCTTTTAAGGCATAAGAAGATGCACGTGCCATTTCTTCTACAGTAGTCTGGGGCACTGACGTGCCCTAAGAGATCTCTTCCTTTCCACCACTTGAGGAAATCAAATAGTGTTTTCACTGTTTGGCATATTCTGAATGGGAAGAACTGAAGAGGAGCAGAAAAGGGATTAAAGATTTCACTGAGCTAAGGAGAAAGAACATTGGAGGTGGCATAACTCTGGAACAAGGGAGTTAAGGTAAAACTCACAGATGGCTGGCAGGTAAATTCTGCTACCACATATCTTTTTCAGTGTTTAATGTAAAGCACTATTTTATATTGTCGAGTATTTTTTTCCCAAATAAACTGATTCAAGGCAAAATTGTTTTTAATATTATGGTATTACTGTATCATGGTATGATCTTCTGATAGAATGGTGGTTTAGGTGCGCTTTTTTTTTTTTTTAGTTATTATCAAAGGGTTCAATAAAAATAGAAACCAATACATGAAGGGTAAAAGAGGCACAGAATAATGTAGTGTATTTTTCACATGTTTATAGTTTGAAGCTTGCAGCAGCAGTTTACCAGTTAAACTCTTTAGGAAAAGTAATAGTACCAGAAGTATAATGATTTCATCTGTGTGTCATGGAAATAATTTGTGATTCAGGTGACAGCTGAAACCCACTGTCCTTTACACAAATAAGCAGGTCTAACACATTAAAATTTTAGAAATATAATTTTTATTAATAAACTTAGAGTATGATTTCTTAATATTTAAAATGTTAAAGTTACTTGGTGAGTAATAATTTTTTGTATATTACAGAAATCATCCTCAGGGATATCTTTGGCAGCCTGGTAGTGTATGTGATTAGAAATTCTGGGTGAATACTCAGAGCCAGCCATAGCATGACATTATGGAAAAAGATGGGTTACTAATAGTTCTATATATAATTCTGGAGATATTCCTATCAACTCATACAGTGAAACCAACTCATTAGACATGGAGGAGGTCACTACAGGGGACAGCATTACAACTGGGAAACATGATGTTATGTAGCTTTTCTTCATCAGAAATGCAGGCACTGTGGTGATGATGAGGGCTTGGATGCTGGATGCCAAAACAAACTGCTGAGAGACATCTGAGGGACTGAGTTGCAGTGCCACAGGAAAATACTGCGAAATGTCTGTAGAGTCCTCTGTGAAAACAACATAACAATGCATAGAGAATTTAATTACATTTAGAAAAGAGGTTGAGAGCAAAACAAAAAGATTATTATAGCACTTTGTGGACCTGTAGTATTCCCACATATTGATTATTGCTTTAAGTCTGATGATTTGATCTCTAAATGAATATACAGGAATTAGAATAACTGAACATGATAATAAACCCATATATTTTGCATAACTTCTGAGTGAGGCTAAAGTAGAACAACTTCAGGGAGAGGATAGGTGTCCATAGTATCAGAAGTTATATGGAAAGAGGAAATGCCAAACAATTAGTGAGTATGTCTTGAAGTATAAAGGGGAACCTGATGAAATAAGGGTTTAAAACAAACCTGAGGAATTTGAGCAATTTTGCAACTTCAGTTTTAGAATGAAAGGTGTTCTCTAATTAAAAAAAAATTAGAATAATCCATGAAAAATAAGGAATCTTCTTAACATGATCATGCAGCTCCAACATCTAGTTTAGGAAGTCCTCCTGTTCCTGACATGATATGGATTGCTCAGGTGGAGAGAAGGCTGGCAACATGAAAATAGTAGTTGCTGAAAGAACCATGCTACCAAAGTTCATGAGCATAAAATATTGCTCAAAATGGCTTAGAGAAAACTGTGAAGATCAAAATAGAGACCATTACAATTTTTCTCACCAGCTCAATAAAAATGTGTGAAACTTTTAAACTCCTAAACCTGAGAAAAAACTGAACTGTCGATTTCCAGAGCTGCTATCTATAACTGGTTTGAAGTTACTTCTGATTGCAAAGTCTGCTACAATGCTTTAGGAGTGCTGTGAGACAGCCTGAAAACTAAGTAGCTGTGAGCGTCTTGTAGAAAAAGAGTAAAGCAGCTGTAAGGAGAGGAGCTTCCTTACTGGTCCACAGTGAGAATTTTAGTAGCATCTTTTCTACCTAATCATAAAGGAGGAAAGGTTGGGTTTTTTTAATATAGTATTGAGAAGAACTGTTGATTTACAGAAATATATTAGTTCCTTGCAGTAATTTTTTTAAATACAGCAAACCACAGGAACCCTTAGAAATATTGCTCCCAATGCTGGAATGTGTTTGTTTCCCCTGAATACAAGCATTTTTGTACAGTTCTAATCAGGATTAGGCCATCCTCTGAGGCTATGACTTTAATGATTGGTTTGTGAAAGGATATTAAAAATCACTGAAACTATTACTGAATTCATTGCCTGATCTGCCAGTAGTCAGTCTGAACAAAAGCATTATTTCCCTTTGTGAATCACGAGTACTATTGATTGTCTTTGCAGTAAATGTGTAAAGCTGTAGAAGGAGTATTATAACTTGTCCCTGTAAATCATAGTTTGAGTGAATGAGTTTTTAGAAGTGGAAGTTCTGGTGATTTATGTTTACAACAGGCCAGTCTGAATTTCAGGAGGATGCTGGTTAGAACTGAATGAGGACAGAGTCTGGATGGCTTAGCTCATGCCTGAGGACTCATGGGAGGTAAAACAATTATCATTATTATGGTTGTTACTAATATTGAATAGAGCTCCTCCACCTCTCTGTAGAATCTTGAAGTGGAAAACATCTACTTCCCTACCTTGAAACACATGAGAGTTTAGATTATTAGAGCTCTGTGAGAAGAAATCAATATGTATATTTACTATCTATTTGTACTGGTAAGAAATTTTCTCTTATTTCATGAAAGCCCAAATGCTGCAACCTGCTAAGCATTCTTGATGTACATTTAAGGAGGATGTTCCTCATTTTCTATTAGTCAGTTGGCATATCTGAGTTTGCATGAACTTTTGAGCTTTTGGGAATCCCAGTGTGGTGCCAATGCACAAAACTTACCTGTCTTTCATTGGATTTTAGCAATATAGGAATTCTTGGAAAACATGCTGAATCACCAACCTGGCAAATAATTATCTAAGTTCAGTTGTATCCAATAAGAACTTACCTTTTGGCTCCAATGAAATGGGAAATTATTTCAGATGAAACACAAATTATATCACTATAAAATTCACCTTAATTACTCTGCCTTAACTTTGGAATTGCTTATTTGGAAGGACCATTGTACAAATCCATCACCATGCTCAGCCGGTTTTTTCTGGCTTACTTACATCTATGCATTTTATAATATAATGTAGAAAATCAGCAGAATGTTATTCTGAGGAGCGCTCAAGGTCAAGTTAGAGGAGGTTCTAGCAACCTGACCTTGCTGACGATGTCTCTGCTCATTGCAGAGGGGTTGGACTACATGATCTTTAAAGGTCCCTTCCAACCCAAACTATTCTATGATTCTATGATTCTATTATTCTAATGAAACCATATCATTACTATTTCAATGATAGGGAAAAGCACGACTATGTGTTTGGTATGTGGAAGAAAGTAGGTGGACTAATATACCTGATAGGACACAGCCAATATTTTGGGTTAACCTGACCCTCTCTTTATCTTCTGCTACAGATGCTTTCTTAAGAACTGAGAGGCATGATAACAATGCTGCTTTTTAAAATAATCATGTTGAATTATTCATTGTATTTTAACATAGAATAATCATATGCAACAGGTATCTTTCCTCTGGCTGGTTGAATTGCAGTATAACTAGCCTCCAGTCATTGGCCTCAGGGAAAGAAGCAGTAGAACAAATCAGCCTTATTTTAAAATAATTACTGCAATCCTACAGTGCCTGTCAGTTGTTATTTTCCTATTTTATGTCAATGTACAGTACATGTACAAATAGGACTCTGAAACTGGGAGAAAAAAATGCAACCTATTAAATAAAATTGAGAAAATAACTAGTGAATTTAGTAAATGTGATTCTAGTAGAAGTGAAGGTCCCTTTCTATATGTTGTAATAAAATCCTTTTAAGCAGAGCAACAATGAATTGCTGGCATGATGAAAAAAGGAATACGGATTATTATAATTTTGCTCCAAATAATTGCTATGATATAAAGATGCATTTGGGGGGCTCATTTTCAGCTTTTACATCAGCATTTAAACAAGATTAATTTAATTTAAGCAGGATTAAGTAAAATTTCAAAAGAAATTGAAAGTGTGTTTCACCAGTCTGATTCTTTGACATTTCTAGAATACAATGGCTGTTAATGAGACATTAGTGCTATCCCTAAGTGAGAACTGTGTACCTATTTAATTTGATGGATGCAGCGAGACCTTCTGATAGATCTTGGGTACTTACAAGGGGAAAATCCAGGTCATTCTCCCCTCCCACCCTTGTGCATTTATAACACTGCAGGTCAAGGAAGGCAACCATCTGTGACAACCTTTAAACAACATGGGACCACTCTATGCATTGGTCTAGTGAAGGGACTTAAAATGTGTGGTCTTTTCAGAGGTGCTGAATTACTCAGAAAAGGCTTAGGACACACACCTGAAAAGTTGCTGTACTACTTGTTAAGTTTTCCAGTCTCTCCCAGACTACCACAGTAGCAGGACTGGTAGATGTGGACTGGAGATCAGCTGCAATGCACTGCAGCAAGGCGTTGCTCAAGCCTGCAGCTTTCCTGGAGCTGATGCAGTGGGAGGTGGGGCTGTTCCCTGTAGCGGACTCAGGGTATGAAAAATTTATTTTACTGTCCTCAGATCTACCCCGTGGAATGCAAAGACAAATGAAGAAGTAGTTTAAGTTTAAATTGGAAGTTATTAAACTTATGTAAATGGGTAGAATTCTAAGAGGACTTTCCCAAGCACAAAAAGAATATAAATGCTTTTTGTTACGTTTTATTCTTATAAGCCCAAAGCTGATAATTTTTTAATAACCTATATCTCAGTGCTAGAAACCAAAGGCCAATTTATTTGTGCTTCTGAGTGGGGCAGGGAAGATTTTATTTCTACACGAACAATTAAAGATGCTCTCATAGCACAGACATGGACATAAATTGTTTACAATTTTCACCTTGTTCCCTCACAGAAAATTACCTTCAGAACACATAGTGCTATTAAAAAACTGAAATGAGACACAAGAGATATTTTCAGATTTGGAGAGCAATGCAAGATCATATTTGTTGGACAATAAAAGAATTGAAGGTTTGTACCACAAATGTTAAGTGGGAATAGTAACCATCATAGCTCTTTTCAGTCTGCATCACCTTCAGCAGTGTTTCATAATGTGAAGAGTGGATGATATACCAGTACTTAGGCAAATTATAACTAATATAACACATTTGTCCTACTTGTTTTTAATTAATATAATTTGTTATTTTGGTACTTTTTAAAATAGTATTTTTTAAAATAAAAATATCTTTTAAGTAATAGAAGTACTGCAGTTAGCTTTTTACACACAGAACATTAAAATAATAAAAAGGTAGTCCTGTCTGCATTTATTCAGAAATAATAAAAATTATTAATTTAAAATGTTAATGAAAACTTTTGAGTAATTAAATTTAATAGATTTGTACATTTATTCTTCAAATTGTTGAGTAGCCTGTATTAGTGAAATACATAGATAATGAAAAGTAGAAAATAGGCTTCACCATTCAATTAAAGTTAAAACAGAAGACACTTTAAAGGGTTTTTTTTATTTTATTTCTATCCTATATCTCTCCCTCTCGATTTCAGAGGGAGGCAGGAAGTCAAGGAGTTTCTGCTCTAAGGAAAAGACACTTCCAACAGGTGCATTCCCATTTCTCCCTCTCAGCTCCAGCCAAATATTTATTTTCCTTCACTTCATCCAGCAAGGAGACACATTGTGTGTCTGCTTCTCAATCCAGAGGAACTCTCCATGCCCATCAGTGAAGTTATTGTGACTTTCCTTTGACCTTATTGAATTGACAATAAAATCAGAATCCAGCTCTACATTTCTGACAAGAGGTGGAACAGCTGAACAAGAGTAGGCATGGAGGAAACACATTCCCTTTTCTTCCTATTTTCCTCCTTTGGCTTCTTCTCAATTCCTCCTGAAAGCTGGACACAGGAGGTGAGAATCCTGCATGTACTCTGAACTGAGGGTTCAACAGAGGAAAACAATGACTTCACAACAAATTTGACATGAGCAGCTTAGATCTTGGGGTCTTATTTCTTCTGAATTGTATTAATAAAGACCCACTTTTTTCCTGTCAAGGAAGATATGGAGCAAGGTTTAAAAATTACAGAAGAGATTTGAGTTATGTTAATATTATTTTCTCTTGAAACAGATGGAAAGCATGAAATGTTTCTTAAAATTTAAGTATGTTTTCATGTCATTTATTTTTCTAGCAATGAACAATTAAAACTTACTTAGATGAAATATCAGGCTAAGTGAAGTTAGCTATGGTGAATCTTTCAGTTGTAGCTCAAGATCTGCTGTAACTAGCCTGAATTTTAGTTACATACTTTAAAAGACTTCCATCAATTCCAGAATTCCTTCATCTAAGAATGCATATGTGTACAGACTAACATATCTTCTTTAGAGGCCTTTGCCTCTGTTGGAAATTGTACAATTGAGGTCCTTTTGGAAATCTGGACCCTAGTGGGATACTTGCTCAACAGATGTAAGTAGTGGAAAGCTCAGTAGTATGTGCCTTTGTGCACATTCAGTTATATAAACATATTTTAAACACCTGAGAGCTGGAAATTCAGCTCTGAGTCAGTTTAAGAATGTCTTCTTCAGTTTTGCTCTGTACCCATATTTCATGGGTTTGATGTGTTGCTTCTATCAATGACAAATTAATTTAATGAAGGTATTGATGCATAAATTATTCTAAACTCAAAATATAAGCCCTATGTATCACAAACAGTGGTTCTTATTTCATATATACATGGTTTGTATTCTTGAAGTGCAGCAGTAGGAGGAACAAGCACACCAAAGGTACAGTTATTTAGACAGTTTCTAATTGTGACCAGAATCCACTGATTGTTCTAACAATAATAACAAACCATTAGGGTCCATCCCAAAGGCAAGTGCATGCTCTCTTCTGCTTGGATTTATTTTTTCCTTTTGATTCTTGAACAGCCAGTGACACTACCTCTACTGTGTGCTTCACTAGAGAGGAAGATGCTTGGGGGTGTGGCTGTCACTACTGTCCCCTGCCTTAGTTAATGGCATGCCAAGAGCTGTAACAAACCTGAGAATCTTGATTGCATCTTGCATTGAGGAAAGAGCAGCTGAAGAATTTTTGAGTCTTCTTAAACGAAAAAACTACCAATGGTCAACCAAAGCAGTAACTTTGGAGACAGTCCCAGGTTCTGTATGTTCAATAAAAATTCTATCTTAACAATGTAAGTAGTCAAGGTGATTTAAAAGGGAGAGTCATTATAAGAGATAAATTAAATAAAATAAATCAAATGAATCACTGAGAAGATTAATTTGAACATATTTAAACTATGGTTTGATATGATCATGCTCAGTGTTTCTGGTTCATTATGATTATAGGATCTGATTTCCCAGCTCTTTACTCCTGATTTATGCCAAAGAACAAGGTATAACATTGATTTCAGACTTCCTGTTTTAACTTAGTGCTAAATTAACCTTAAATTATGGGTTGGATATCATTATATTTCTGATTCCCAAAATGAAAAGTGTGTTTGAGAAGCAGAGTAGGAGAGAGAGAGTGCAAAGGAGACAGAAGACAAAAGTGTGATGTACTGCCCAGCTGTCTATAGTAGGAGCTGTCTGTAATGCTGGGAAGCAATATGTTACACCACCTTTTTTTATTTGTGAATGTTTTTATTTTGTTGGTTGGTTTGTTTTTTATTGTTTTTTATTTGTGAATGTTTGCCAAAGATTACTATCACACTACTTCACACTACTGTTAGTTAGTGAAGACAAACAATAGGGCAAATTTACTACAATATGGCTGGAATGTGAGCCTCCGTCTGACACACTAGGATCAAACCTATCTCTGTAGCTAAAAGGTTTTGAAAAACTTACTGGGCAATAAGGGACAGATTTTACAGGTATTTAAGCCTTAAATAGTTTAGTGTGGTGTCTACTATTAGTAGACAGTTAGCATTAGCAGTTACATGGTGATTGTCTTGGGTTGAGCTGGCAAAACGCCAACTGTCCGAGAGAGTGAAAAGGGTTCTTCCCCCCCCCAACCAGCTAAAGGAGAAAGAAGAGGGAGAGGGAAAAAAAAACCTCTAAACCCAGGTTTATGCTTAAAACTAACTACATATATTTATACAGAAAAGAGAAAATTAAAACT
>JAWWEV010000167.1:36822024-36833019 GCA_035583235.1 Hafferia zeledoni
GTCACCTGACAATTTTCAGGCCTAGTCCAAACTTAAAAACCCAAATTTAGGCCCCACCTGGCTGAAACCATGACAGTGATTTTTGTTTCTTGTGCTACCACACACCTAACAAAGCATATACAATTTCTCAGTGGTGGGAGCTTCCCGAGACAGGAGGTCTCACACCTCTCAGGAGGCTCCAAACTTTGTCCTTAGAGCCTATGCTCACAGTCACACGGGAAGTGCCATCTGAACTTAAAATAGTCACCCCTAAATTCTGTTTTTCAGTTGTTCTAATCATCTAATCATCACAAATGTTAGAGATTTTCTACTTATGATGCATATAGCAAACATGGGCATGCACAGTCACTCTTAGAAATGTAACTCATTTAACAATAATTGAAAGAAACTTAGAACATTGTGCTATTTTGCCCCATGCCCCTGGGCAGCAACTCACCACCTATAATCTTTGGGTATTCCTTTCCACAAATCTTAACGATATTTTAGCTTTAAAAAGCTTTCAGACTATTTGCAATCTTTTTGTATGTTCATGAATACAAAAATGCAAAGATCATGACTCAAACAGAGTTGGGGACAAAAGGGAGGCAGTAAGAAGAGGGGTTGAAAATCCTGGTGAACTGACATTCCTCACTGTATCAGTGGTAGCACGTACCTGCACAACAGCTGCAGTGAACTGTTTGGCATCCTAGACCCCAAACCAGGACAACAGAAGGTCATCACAAAAAGAGTCTGAAATGCTTTCTTACAGTCTCTAACTCTCATTTTGCAGTTCTGAATCACAATATCATTTCCACTGAATCACTTGACTTTTCAGAATAAAGCTGAAAAGTTTGGGATAGTAATTCCCCAAAGCACCAATAATGTACTCATGGACTTCTCCTGGGACAAAATCCTTCCCAGAGATAGAAACCCTTGCTGTATTCTCTGGTGATTGACTAAAACTTTATCTATGCCTATAAATTGATCCTTCATGTCAGCAAAGTTTTTGTTATACACAATTTTTCTTCAAGACTTGCATTTGGTTAGTGGAACTAGAGTAAGTATTTCAAAGGATGATAGAAACAAAACTGAATGACAAGCAAACACCTTTACTGATCTTGGCCTTGCTGGCCGGAAGTCATAATGAAAGTCACACTGGAAACTGATGAATGGGTGACTGGTGGTCCCTGTCCCTGGTCTCTGTGAAGCACTTAATTGGTACTCAAGTCCTGGGCCTGAAACACTTGTGCAGATAAAACACTGTCCACTGGAGGTCTTTGGGAGATTTGCCCAGTTAAAAGTTGATGGAATGGTCCCACAGAGCAGTCATCTACAGGGGACCTCATGGGTTAAGGTCACCTCTGACTTTCTGCGGGAGACAAGAGTGCTTTCCTGGGTCTAGTGAGGCTCTGGTGTTGTTTACAGTCATTGTGGGCCTTCGCTGTGGTGAAAAATTACAGGCATATCTTAAAAGGGATATAATTTTGGGGATCTAAAGGTTTCTTTGTTTCAAACCACACATATTTAAGAGAGTTCCTTTATCCTGCCATTGAAGGGATGTAAACATGAATTTTAATAATGTTTTTGTTTGTCTTTCTATGGCTCTGAAGTCTGTATCAAATCTCTACTGTTACTTCTTTTATTTAGTTTTAAAACTACCTTAAAACATTCAGTTTTCATGAAATATTTTCTCCAGAACAGACTGTTCTGAAGGATCATATCAAATGCTAAAAGGCTTCATGATCCAAATTTCTTAATTTTAAAAGAAAAACATTTCCTCCTTTTTGAAAATTTCTGAATTATTGCAAGCTCCTTTCTGTAACAACTCTTGGCTTTTACTAGAAATATTCTGAGTAATCAAAAAGTAGAAAAAAATAGTTCAAGAACAACTTTCCACCATGTCCATTTTAAAAATTGAGCTTTGCTTTCTTCTTCAGGGCTATGACCAGACTTTTAGCACTAAACTGAGGTGTTTCATCCAAGATTTGAATAATATGGTGCTATATGTGAGACCCAAAAGTGTATATGGGGGATTGAATGCTTGCCTATGGAGTCAGGGCCCCAAGACAGTAGCATCTTGCACTATGAGTGCTATGTGTAGGTGATGCTGTGCTGAAAGAAGCTGTACTCGTACATGCCATTTATGGATATTTGTTGTTCTTCCTTTTTAAGTTTAAGGCAAAAAATATGGTTTGTGTAAGTATATCTCAATGTGCAAATTCACTGGTTCACTCTCTCAGTTGCAACAGATTGTGAAAACTTCAGCTTAGTTGGAAAATGCTGTTTACCAGATTATTTATTGGGTCTACACGAGCTTTGTGCAAGGGTGAGAATTTGGGTTTAAATACACTTCATTTATTTAATTGAAAACCTCTGTTGAGTTATCCTGATTCTGATTTTATATCTTAATAGCTTTTCTAAATTTCTGCTATTTCACTCCTGGTCATTTTCAGCTTATGGGGTTTCATTTTGGAGGGGTAAGGTTTTGTAGAACTGTGTTTTGAAAACCTGCTGTAAATCTGTTGTGCAATTCACCCAACTGCCCCTTCAGTGCAGGGTGCTGCTTCATGTTATACACCATTTGGTTTACCTACAGTCAGGTGCTAGACATGTCTGTCCGTTTTGTCTCTCTGTCCCACATGTTTTCACTCCATCCCTTATATGAAGTCTAGGCTGAGAAGTGACTTCAGACAATTCACTGATCTGACAGCATTTTAGTTGACTTGTGTTCAGGTCTTGCTTTGGATGAGTCAGATTCCCGCTACAGAGGTAAGCTGGTCCAACTCACCCTACAGCCACTGATGTAGTGGGCTGAATGTAAGCAAAATGAAGGGCAGACCATACAGATAATGTGTGACACAAAATAAGCAGTGCCAGTGACTGTTCTTCACGTTTGATATCAGTTATGTCTGGGCCAAAGTCCAGTGCTCCACGGCAACTGAGCCAGCTGCATCTCCACTGCCTGTAGCAGCAGGTGTGTGTTGTGCTGCTTTGGAACGCTGAATCTTTCCCCACCTGTGTGTGAGTTTAATCCTATGAAAATAGATTGCACTTGAGTAAAACATTGCAAATATATATATACATGTAATTATCTGCCTGAAGGACCTTTTAATAATTTTATTGTTATACTTTTTTGATTAGAATGAAGAAAAAATTTATTTGAATAGAATCCTCTGAAGTCTCTGGGATATGTTCCTATGTATTTTCTACATGTAAATGTATATATATTTTGGAATGTAAATACAGTGACAGCCTACTTTATATGTGGGGGACACTAGTATCTAATAAAACCTGCAGTAACAAAAACTGTTCATATGAATAAAAGAAGTGTTGCGGTTATGCAGTAGAGGGAATAAGAATTTATATTAAATTAGGTAACTGGAAATATACATCATTTTTACCTTCACTAGAAAAATATTGGTGGAAGTCAGTGGAGGTAGTTGGTTATCATTGTCATTAGTCTCAGTATTACCAAAAGAGAGAGGTGACTAGAAATAAAATACAGCAAATATTTTTAAAAGAAAAGAACAAATCACTGTGCAGTTGCTTCTTTATCATTCATAGCATGGGATGAATATTAGTCATCATAAAAGCTGTGCTGGGAGAGGAGATGCTTTAAAAGCTTTCTTCCTCTTCTGGAAACATCATGAATCAAGAGTATAGAAAGAAATCCTTTGAAAAGAATAAACTATCATGTTTATTAAGAACATCCTATTGATGGATTAATTGGGAGGATACAAAAAAATTTCCCAAGGGAAATGATCTAGAGCTCTAAGACATTTAAAATCAACACTTACAGCAAATTTTTTTATAATGTCAGAGAAATCCATTTAAATTGAAAATACTTTGTATCAAACTTTCTAATGTAACCACAGATTAAAAACCAATCAATAACAGTGAAGAAAATCACAAAATTAAGCATTTGGTAGAGAAAACAAAATCCTGTATAGATAGTATGGCTATAAGTTCAAAGCTGCTTTAATACTTAAATTTGTGAGAGTTCATTTCAGTAGAAAAGAATCAAACACTGCATTTGAAAAACAAAATGATTGCCTTAGAAGAAAGAAAATTAATGCCTTAAATCTTTAATGCCCTGTCTAAAGGGCTGGTCTCTTGTCTGCATTTCATTCTCATGCTACATTCTATTACAATAAAAGTACTGCAAATGCAGAGTGATGTCAGTAAGGAAGAGTCTGCATGCAGAAGCTGAGGAAGTTTCTGTCTTTGCAATAGAAAACATGGGAAAACTCATGAGCCTTTCAGGGAAGAGATAGAAAACAAGCAGCAAAGCAGGTCAGTGAATCCAGCATTTAACTTTCCTGGAGGATTCCTGCACAAACCATTGCCCATTTTTCATTTAGTTTCTGATCTATAGCCTCTTCTGTCCCGCCTCTTGTCACATTTCTTTCTCTCTGATGGAGATAACTTCAAGGAACTTTCAAGATCATCTTCAAGAGTTTACTGTGTCAATTGTCAGTTAATTAGAGCTAGCCTACAAAAAGTACTACTTATACTGTTACCTGATTATACCAATACCGGCAGAACCCCCCCCACCTCCCCCCAATAATTGTTACTAACTGGAATGTGGTAGAGCTGAGCCATATCTGTTTATTTGAATGCTCAGAAAATTATTCATATCCTTTTTTTTTTTAAACTGCAGTTTTGGTGAAAATTAATAATAATGGACTTAAAAAATACACCATATTGTTCTATATTTTTCTTAATTTCAAAGCCATACTTGTAAGACAAGTTACAAGCTTTTGCAGTGAAAATATCTTACATACATATTATGAGGTCACAAGCCTGAAAAGCAGAATTCAGTTTATAAATTCACTATTCTGTACGTCTCTGCTAGTGAATAAATATAAAGAAATATTGAATTCAGCAATACATTAGACATACCACATATCCTTTGCACTCATCCCAGGAAGGATATATTCGATATAAAAGATTTATATGGATTGGCTTCACATAATACCATGATTTTCTTGGTGTTGTGGTTTTTGATAGCTTGTGTATGTAACATCAGCAGAGACTGGAAGTTTGTTTTTCTCTGGAGTTCTGCTACAGGTCTGCCTATCATATAAGCAAGAAATTAGCACAGCTTTGTTCAAACAAAATACATTCATTTTGAAGGTCTTTCTAGCTCTGATCGTAATTAAGCAGCATTCTGCTATAGGTTCTTGTGTTATTTCACTTCACGCTAACATTTCATTCCCTTTGTCAGTGTTTTCTGGCAAATACAAATTATTCCCATGGTGAGGAATGAAAGCAAAAAAGCAAAATAAGCTGTCCTTTCTCAGCATCAGGCCTTCTCACTTCCAACTGCCCAGCTGACATGCAGAATCTAAAGCACAGCTTGAACAGGTATAGCAGGCACATAGCAAGAGACAAACCTGAAGTTTGTAGTCAGACTCTTGGTTTGTTTTTTTGTTGTTTTGGGTTTTTTTCCAGTGATGGTAGCAACATTTTCCCAGAGTTATCTGTTCTGCCAAACCAGATCCATGACAATTTTATTTGGGAGTCCTAGAACACAAATAATCTTCATCACCAAAGTGTCAAGGTGTGCTGGAGCACACTGTAGAGTGCCTTTCTGAGGCATCCTGTACAGGTAGAGGTGCTGCACATCATGCACAATTACATTCCAGCACTAAGTCTGCCAAGTCTTGATAGCTCCTTAATTCCCACCATGCCCTCACACCTTGCAAACATTCCTCAGGTACACATGGTAAAAACGCATTTGATCCATGTACTTGGCCCCACAGAAGCAGCAAAACACCAAGGAGCAATCTGAGCTCAGGAAGACTAAGACACTTTCAGTAAGAAAAGAGTACAGCTTCTCCCAAATTTGTGCCATCAGCAAGCTTAGTATACCTTAGAGTCCTGTGTCCAATTAGTTTATGAAGACAGCGTTGGAAGGCATTTCTTTCTCAACAGACATAGACCTTCCCAGGTATCTGCAGGTCACTTGTGCACACAACCTTCCCTTCCTTCCCCTTTCTATACCAGCCTGGATTAGCTGCCATGGCAGCATGTTCAAGCTGTTCTACGCAACTGCTGAAAGCAAACACACCATTCAGATTGGTAAACAATTACCTGGCAGGACTCTGTTACAATTACATGGCATGGTTCTGATCAGCCCTCCCCACCCTAAATAGACTCGCAGACTCCTCCTCCTTCTTCTGGCCTTGGCTTGAGTCATGGATTTATTGAGGCACAAGTCACTAAAGTCAGTATCATTCCCCATGGGCATTTTCTTTTCATGGTTCTGGTCACATTCTGGTCACTTCCCTTCCTCATTGCTAGCTTGCTAGTTAAACAGGGTATGGCTCTGCACAATAGCAAATAACTCTAGGAACAAAAAAGGGGTTTTCCTTCCACTCACTGGGACAGTAGGACAAGTTGACAACTGCTGCATTCTTTCTGTGGAAGTGATCCCAGGCAAAGGGACAACAGGAGGGTTACATGCCAGTTGTTCTGCAGAGAGGAAAGTTTAACACTAAGTTCACACAGTGTACACATAAGCTTCTCCCTTGTCCAGTCACTGTGCTAGCTAACAAAGCTTTCTGGCCATGGCAAGGCTGGAATGCTGTGTAGTTGGGACTATTTTTTCCCTGTCCATGCCTGATGCTCTACAAAGGTGAGGCTGTTTTGGACTATACCTAAAGCCTGGTATACAGAGAGAGACAGGCCTTCTCTTCTCTGCATGGGTATGGGTCAGGCTAGCCATGCTAGATCCCTCCTCTTTGCCTAGCCCTCTGATGGAGATGCAGGGTGGCCCTAAAGTGAGCCACCTGCCCCTTCAGTTTCAGGAAGGACAGCAAAAAAAGAGAGCTAGATTATTTAGAGCACAGTAGGATGATCATGGGAGATATCTGGGAGGGGGGGGGGGAATACTGAATGACAAACTTTGGCAAGAATTAGTGCATGTGTTAGCTGTGGTTTGCCAGGGACAAACTGCACACCGTAGGAGCAGGAACACTGAGGGAGCTTGGTGTACCACTCTGAGGGAGGCATGAAATAAAGAATGGATCAGCATGGAGGTGCTGCAGTCATACTCTGTTTAAAACAATGCAGCTAACAGGAACTAAGCCAAAGGAATGACCAAAAGCTGAATGCTGCTTTAGTAACTTGAAAATCCATGTGACTTTTCACATCCTACATATGCTAATGAAGTAAAAACTTGTATATGCTTTACATGAGTGACTAAAGTCACTAAAACTCCACCTAAACATCAAATTACATCAAATATAACTTTACATTTTCTCCTCTCTCACAGAAAACAATATAAATACAGCTTCAGTGGGGAAGGGGATCAGAGAAGACTCCATCTTTGTATCCTGGGATGGTTGATATGCTGTACCTATCTCCTCTCCCATAGGGACACCTATTGGGTAAGACCCGAACACCTGGCTATACCGAATGGTTCTTTGGGAAACTCAGAAATCAAGCTTATGTTTGTGATCAAACTTTTAGTGCTACACAGTCACCTTGCAATTCAATGTATTTGTCACCAGCTATATTATTCACATTTTATGTATTCATGCATGCTTCTGCAGACAGTGTATCACCAGCAATCCAGTAAGACTGCTTTGCACTTGGCTGTCAGGGTTATTGAATGTGACTGGACCTCTACTCCAGCCATGAGAGTTCATTGGGCATGACCAGAGCTACAGAATATTGCACTATTTGCGAATCCATAACTGTGGTAGTTCTTACTGAATGTGACCAGACTTGCAGTGCTGTGCTGGCTCTGCATTTCTGCTGCTTAGTGTTAAACTGGCTATCACTCAGAATCTGAACCTGGCTGCCCCCAGCCCCTCTGATATCTGAGTGCCACCTGGAATGCAAGGAGGTTTGTTTTCTGTCAAATCTCCTTCCTCTTAACACGAAAGGAAACTTAGCCTTACTCTTAACACAACAATATCTGAGGCAGGGGAGTTTACTGAACTTTGCATATACAAAACTTGTGTTTGTAGTTTGCAAAGACTTGGGGGATAGTTCATGGTGCTCCTTCCAAAGCATGGGATGGACATCATTATGGGCTTTGCGAAGGCCAGGACACTGGACTGGATCTGGCAAATGATACATGCATCTGTGTGCTGCTAAAAGAGAGAGAATGGGCACAGCCAGGGTAATAATTTGTCTGATTTTAGAGCATATTAAAATTAAATTAAACTTCCAATATATTATTACAGGAACATATTCTGTTTCCTTTATGTCCCATTATAGATGTGATTAATAAATTCAAAAGTATATATCAAACTGTCACAATAATGAACAAAGCTAAATGAATATAAATATCTGCAGTAAAATACAATGAAGTCCTGCAGTGCAATGGTAATGTTAGTAATTTTTGCATGAAAAAATTGAAGTAGAGTATGAAATTTCATAACTCTGCTATGAAGCAAAGTCTCCAGCTGGCATGGACTAGTCTGTTGTAAATATTTATTGCTACTAATTTAATGCTTAGTCACAAAATAAACCTTTTATTCCTCTGGGTGATTTCTTCTCTGCACTGTGTTCCATTTTCATTCTTTTCTAGAAATGAAGGCTTGAGATGTGATTCTGACAGGGTGAATTTTGGATGTAAAAATCAACAGAGAAGCACTTTCTCTAGTCTCTTATGACACCTGATTCAGCACTTGTGGCTGATTGTTAAGAATCTTTTGATGTTGAATTGTACTGGCCAGATTCATTGATTTTTTAAGACCAGAAAACAGTGTCATTTGGTCCCAGCTCCTCACAGCACAGACAACACATCAAAATAATTGATTACTAAAGTAAAAATGCCAGCAACCTATAATTATTATTCTCTTGATTACTAGACTAAGGAGTCCTTTACTATGCAAGTCTACTCCAGTGCAAACATGTAGAAAGGATAAACATGACAGTTCTTATCCTGATGGAGAAGTAAAAAGTACAGGGCAAGAAATGCTATTCAAAACTTTGTCTAAGCTTTCAATGCATTTCCAAAGTATTTCTGTTTTAAAATGCAAATTCTGAATGGGTATATAGATTTACTAGTAATTTCATTACAAACAAGAGTTCAGATGTGCTAGCAATGTTACTACTCCGATGTCTATTTGTAAAATTGGAGAACCATGTTGTTTGAAAGGGATCTATAGACCTTTTCTGGAACAATGTCCTGCTCAAAGCAGGGTCAGCTGGAGTGGATAACTGAGGGTAATCCCCTGCCTTTAGAAAGCTTACCTTAAACCAGTACACTGGAACTTGTATTCAGACGTTATCTGCCATGAACCTTGATCCTTTTTCTAAGTCACCTCTTGCAAGGTAAGCAAGTGCTGACTGAAAAAAGAATGGTTTAGGTCTGTTGACCTTTTGGATGCAACCTCCACATCCTCCTGACAGATTCCCAGTGCGTATTAAAAGGGCATAAAGTAACTCCAATTCATTTCTAAATGTGCTACTAATGGTACCTTTGGCATGAAGGAATCCTGAGATGCCCCAAAGGCAACTTTGTGTCTCTCTTTGCTATCCCTGCCACAGGGACTTGTCAAGATTAGTTTGGGAATGGAAGAGTAAACCAGGAGTGTCATTCACTCCATGATCAGTGGCTGGTTGCAAGATCTGTAGTTTTTCTGCTTTTATGGAAGAATTCTAGCTTACGCTGGGCATGCTTTGACCTTAGGTAGCTTCTGGAAGAAGGGAAAGCCATTGGTTGCTGCCTTGCAGGGACTGCCTGGAATAAAGCCAGAGAGCCTCCTTTGTGCACCTTTAGATCCCCTTTAATCCAGGTTAAGTGCACTGAAGAATTCAACATGACAAATACTGCTGTGACAGTAGGTCATGGACAGAGTCCTACTGCCAAGCTAAGGGGCTGCATGAAAAAATTCTTTGAACTTAAAAATACCCAGGTGCCTGCATCCCAGGTGAAAAGCTCTCTAAAGCAGCAACTGAGCATTTTGTACTGCCAGGAGGCTTTCAGAATTCTTGGATAAAAACCATAAGTAGAAGCAGAAAAGGTCACATTTCTACATCATGGCTGAAAATTCCTCATACAAAAGGAATATGCACATTCTTCTAGTAATATGGAGACAGTAGAAAATGTTTCTTACCACTTACCTGGCAGATTATCAGAAAGAGATAGTAAGTTCCTGGGCTAACCACTTTTTTGACACACAAAAGGACATTGTCCTACTTAGAGTTCAAATAAGGTTTCAGTTAAGTGTTTTGCTTTTTTCTGTGTACTTCTGTGCTGCCGTCTTCAGCAGGTTATGCTTGAGCCAGTTTTTTTTTCTCTTTTGAGACATTCACTATTTCTATTTTTGAAAATAAAGTTGTGAAAACTATGTCAATGTCAAATACTGGCTAAAAACTGCTAGAGGTGATGGTATCAGAACGTGGTTTTATAGGCTTGTATAATTTTTGAGTGATTAAAAAACAAGAATAGAAATTCCTTTCATGATATGTTAATTTTTTTAAAAAGTAGGTTTTCTTTGTTCTGCATGGATCCTTGAAGGACTTCAGCAATCCCACTAGAAATCTGATTTTATTAGCATTTTAGAAGAAATACTTGTGGAAAAATACTTTAAAATTTGTTTGGAGAACTCTGGAACATAGCTTTACTTTACTCATCCACAGCAATGTCCGAACTTTTAAAATTAAATGAGAATTTTGCCAGAATTGAGTACTGTTATGACATGGTCATTTGCGAACTGATGTCTGATGGTACTGTTAAAATACTTAACATGTAGCTTCCTTTGTAATATATGGGTTGATCCAGGAATTTAATAATTCTGGTCCTAAGACTCGGATTTGACATCGGAGCATTTTCGTTTATGTTGTGGTCAGTGCAACTACTGTTTTCATCTTCAGAAAAATGAAAGTTTAATTTACAGCAAAAGCAGGTTTCTTCACATTACATCACTTTGTGCTGGCTTTCCCCAGGACCACTTCTACAATTTCTGCTGATTCTGGCAAGACTGGCAAGCAGTCACGGGGTCCTCAAAGTCTGGGAGACACTGAGGAAATCTTCAGGGTTGAGCAGTTCTT